>CM065803.1:85224000-86474000 GCA_033398695.1 Orobanche coerulescens | reverse complement strand
CCGCGAATGAAGGAGTCTGCTCTTGTGATTTCTTCTGGACCTCGGAGGTCTAAGAATAAGAAGAAAAAGACCAAGAAGTAGACTGGACCACAAGTTAAGGAACTTAAAGGTAAGGGCAAGGTCCCGATGGTTCCGAAGAACAAGAAGAAGAAGGATGCTTATCTCAAGTGCGGTGAGCTGGGCCACTGGGCTAGAGACTGTCCGATTCTTCATGGAACTTCAGGTACAGAACTTTTAGTTTTGGAAACAGATTGTTCTGCTACTGTATTTTCTACTTCCTGGATACTGGATTCTGGTGCTAGTTCTCATATTTGTACCCTGAATCAGGATCTGGAACAAAGTAGGAAGCTTGGAGCTGGAGAAGTTATGATCACAGTCGGAAGCGGGCATAGTGTCGAGGCGACCGACATAGGATCAATTCTTTTGGGTTTAGAATACGGTTTTGTTTTGACTTTCGAAGATGTACTTGTTTTATCCAAGGGGCACAAAAACATTGTATCCATTCCAGTTATGGACCGAATAGCCTTTTCATTTTTTATTGGTGATAGTTCCCACAAAATTTATTTCAGAAATAAACTAGTGGGTACTGCTACATTGTTGAATGAATTGTATCATCTAAATCTCAGCAACAAAGTAGTTGTGAATACTATGACTAGAAAACGTGGTAGGGATGAAACCAATCAAGTTTTGAAATGGCATCTTAGACTTGGTCATGTTGGTCAGACCAAGGTTTACAAGATGGAAAAGGATGGACTTATGGGTCCATTGGGATCAGATCCCTTTCCTACTTGTGAATCTTGCCTTAAAGGCAAAATGACTAAGTCCCCCTTCACAGGTACTTTTGAAAGAGCCGCTGATAAACTGGGATTAATCCATACCGACGTATGTGGTGCTTTGGAAGCAGCTCGTGACGGATATCAATATTTCATTATGTTTACGGATGATCTTACTAGGTATGGTTATGTATACTTAATGAAACATAAATCCTAGGCCTTTGAGAAATTCCAGGAATTCAAGGGCCTAGTCGAGAAACAAACTGGTAATCATATCAAAGCAGTTCGGTCCGACCGAGGTGGCGAGTATATGAGTAAGGAGTTGGACGAGTTCCTTAAGGAACATGGAATAGTTTAACAACTAACACCTCCAGGTACTCCTCAGTTAAATGGTGTGTCAGAAAGAAGGAACCGGACCTTGTTGAACATGGTCCGTTCCATGCTGGGCTATACTGACTTACCAATTTACTTGTGGGGGTATGCACTTCTGACTGCTGCTTACATCTTGAATAGATGTCCTTCCAAATCCGTTCCTAAAACTCCACATGAGATGTGGAAGGGCAGGAAACCAAGTCTTAATCATATTAGGATTTGGGGATATCCCGCCTATGTCAAGAAGACTAAGGTGGAGAAGTTGGAAGCTAGGTCCGCGAAGGAACATTTCATTGGATTCACGTCTGGGACGATGGGATATCTATTCTATATGCCCGAAGATTGAAAGACCGTTGTTGCTTTACAAGCACACTGTCTGGAAGATGAGTTCATTCAGAAAGGCGGAGCAGGTAGGAGTATTTCTTTAGAAGAATACTATGAAACTCCTAGGGAGACACCTGTGCAAGAAACTGGAACCGAACCTTCTGAAACACAAGTACAACCACCTCGTAGGTCTAGTAGGGTGTCTCATTTACCTGAGAGGTATGGTCTTGTGCACATGGAGGAGCTGGGTCTCCATGAGGTTCCAAGTGATAGCCAAGAGACCGACCCAACGACCTATGACCAAGCGATGGTGGATGTAGACTCCGCGAAATGGCATGAAGCTATGGAAGCTGAGATAGACTCGATGCATGTCAATCAGGTCTGGACTCTAGTAGACCGCCCCAAGGGCATAATGCCTATTGGGAACAAGTGGATCTACAAGAGAAAGACTGATGGTGATGGCAAGGTTGGCGCCTATAAGGCCAGGCTTGTGGCAAAGGGTTATACCCAGAAAGAAGGGATCGATTACCACGATATCTTCTCACCCGTAGCCATGATCAAGTCTATTCGCATGATGCTTGCTATAGCTGCCTACCATGATTATGAGATATGGCAAATGGACGTAAAGACGGCTTTCCTTAATGGATTCCGCGAGGAGGAAATCTATATGGAGCAGCCTAAAGGCTTTGTGTCTGAAGCAAGCTTCGCGTAGTTGGAACCTTCATTTTGACGAGGCGGTCAAAGAGTTTGACTTAGTGCAAAATGAAGAGGAACCTTGTGTATACAAGAGGGTTAGTGGGAGCAAGATCGCATTCTTAGTACTATATGTAGATGACATTCTACTAATAGGAAATGATGTGGGAATGCTCAGTTCTGTGAAAGCTTGGCTTTCGAGTAATTTCTCCATGAAAGACTTGATAGAAGCAACCTATATTCTTGGTATTCGGCTCTACCGGGATAGAGAGAAGAGAACAATAGCTCTTTCCCAAGCCCTCTATATAGATAAGATCTTAAAGCGATTTAAGATGGATGATTCTAAAAGAGGGTTCCTACCGATACGACATGGATTAAAACTCTCCTTGAAGACGTGTCCTCAAAGTGAGGAACAACGAAAGGAAATGAGTAATATACCTTATGCTTTGGCCGTGGGTAGCCTTATGTTTGCTATGTTGTGTACAAGACCTGACATCGCGCATGCTGTAAACGTGGTGAGTAGGTTTCAGGTAAACCCAGGTAGGGAACATTGGACTGCCGTAAAGAATGTTCTCAAGTACTTAAGAAGGACTAGAAATATGGTTTTGATGTATGACGGTGGAGAATTGGATGTGGTGGGATTCACTGATTCGGACTTCCAAGGACTGAAGGACGACTCGATGTCTACTTCTGGCTACATATTTACTCTTAATGGAGGAGCAGTATCTTGGCGTAATGCCAAGCAAAGCACGACTGCTGATTCCACCTGTCAGGCTGAGTATCAAGCAGCCTCGGAGGCTTCCAAGGAAGGGTTCTGGATTAAGAAGTTTCTGGGAGAACTTCAAGTGATATCATGTCCGAGTCGCTGTCTCATTGCATCGCGACAATGACGGAGTCAGAAGGCAGCCAAGGAGCTGAGGTTTCACAACAGCACCAAACATATTGAGAGGAAGTATTATCTCGTAAGAGAATTTGTTCGCAAGGGATACATTGTGCTGCACATAGTAGACTCGGCCGACAATGTCGCTGATCCACTGACCAAGCCACTTTCTTAGACTAGCTTGGAGCGTCATCTACAGAACTTGGATATTAGCTACCATAGTGTGTGGCATTGATTGCAAGTGAGAGACTGTTGGGAGTATGCCCTCAAATGCCACTCAGAGGATGTTGAGTGAGGGCATTGTACTTGTAATTATGTAAATCATTTATATAAGGCAATGGATGTTTCTTTATTTACTGGCAGTTACTGGCATTCCTAACTCGTAAATATACATATAGAAACTAGTCCGTGTATTTGAGAGCAAAACGTGTCACTCCTTATTTGATAAGGGGTTCGGCACTGGAAATGTTTATAGCTCAAATACTTAATCGTTCATAAGTCGATGAAACTTGACTGGGCGTTAAGTTTATGTGAAGACTTGTATGACGTGTTCTTTGACATGGAGAGTACCTTTCGAACACTAATGGTTAGTGGGAGCACACGTTATAGGTATGCTAATTGGATTAGTATACTCGAACCGACTCACCCTCGATTCGTCACACGGATTTCACTCCGGGATAGTCAATGACGGAATCGAAAGGTTGTGATAGGTATTCGTGAACCTTCGACTTGAGGATTTAGTAGGGATGTACTTGTGATGTTAAGATTTTCATTAGAGTAGTTCGACCCTATAAACCGAGAGGTGGGGGTCAACCTCGACGTGCATCTTAACGGGCAAGTAGCAGGTCCTACTAAATACAAAGATAGAATTCTTTCTCCCGTTAGTGAGCGGGTTATATGTCCTATGCGGTTATTGGCAGATAAGATCGTAAGTCTTTGGCCATAGCATTGGAGCTAGTTGTATTGGATACACGAGAGCTCGATGATCTCGATTTGCATTAACGCATGCATGACGTCAAGTACAGATAGGGTTTGACTGACCTTGACCCTATAACTTGATCGGGACATTTGAAAGAAGGGTTTATACGTATACTGGTATTCACGACAGAATAGTTCTTGAATGATCCCAATCATTCGTTCTCAGTTGGGGTACAGTGTAGGCCGCCAGGCCTGCTAGGTGGTGCTACTACTCTTTGGTTCCTCTCATTGCTGACTGAGACGGAGCTACCAAGTCGCGCAATAGGATTAACGACGGAATGTATCAAGCTTATTATCTCATTATGAATATTAGATATTAGATATCTAATTTAGGACATTGGATGTCTAAATTGATTTATTGGATAAATTGATATACGACCTAATGGATTAAAAAAATTACTGGATGATTAATTTAATTCATGAATATAATTATTTCTTGGAGAAATTAATTATGTTATTATATATTTAATATGATTAATTAATTGGATTAATTAATCGATATGAATACATCGGAATGGAATCGGAGTTTATCTGTTTGGACTCTCGGGAGTCCGAAACGAACCGAACTCGTCGGATTCCTTCTATAGGTTGGCCCCACTTTTTGATCTCTTACCTTTAGTCTTAGTCTTGCTTTGGTGGGTGAAGACTAATCACCTTAGAGATTTGATATCTCTTAAAATAAGGTATAGTTGATTTTGTGGGATTTGGAACAAGAATATAATGAAGACTATTCCTCACTTTCACAAAAACACCATCAGCTTAGTTTTGAGAGAGAGAAAATAATTTTCTCAATTGTCTTCATCTTGTTCTTGAGTTTTCTTGGAGAAAATTCAAGATACATTGAGAGATATATATTATACACTTCGAGTACAATAATAAAAGGCTTCATCACTTGATTCTAGCCATAACCTTAGAGGTTAATCGGGTATTGTCATTCCGTTCGTTTTTTCGGCGCGTGGAAAGTAGAGACGCGGTGCTTTCGGCATTGGATCGTTCAAGTGCTTGGAGTGCTTCAGATCGTAGCGAATTCAAGTAAAGCTTGGGGAATAGCTCAAGAGAAGGATATCATTTAATCAACGGACTTCAAGGGTGAATTTCTTGCAACTCTTGTTTTTTGTTTATATATTCGTATATACGTAGCTCGATCGATCCTCGTAGGGATTCGTATCGAATTAATTTTCGTTTTACCGCTTCCGTTGGGCCTTCGTTTTAGGCACCGAATCCCAACAGCAAGCACCACTGTGTTGTCTAGGATGTTTTGATCTTTTTCCTCCTCATCACCTCATTTGCATTACCCTGGCCCTTATTCTGCTGCGGATGCTTCTGCCGTTTCTTTATCTGTTAACATCAACATCTCTTTTGGTGGCGACATTGCTGGATTGAGCATTTCAATTTTCATCCTACATTGAAAATTATTTATTATTTAGTTACAGAAAATAATGATTGTGATGTAGTTTTAAAAGTTTAGTGTCTGCTTATTTCCTATTAATGCCTTCTGAATCCATACATCAAATCAACACTAAAGACTTTTACTAGTTGACTGCTTTCAATTGTTTATTATAATCTAGAAGCATTTGGGTAAAAAAATGGTTGCCATAACAGAACTGGAGACTGGTGACACTTATTGACTAACAACATGTGAGTTTTATAATGATCTTAAACATTAGTAAATTGTTTATTGTACGAACACTTCTTCATTCCTTTACGCCTTCTTCAGTAATGTGCACCCTTATATGGTGACCTCACCTTTGCAACCTCAATAGTCTCAATCGTAGTCGCATCAAGTTGTGCACTTAGCGCGGTCATTTGTATATTCTCAACCGGTGACACACATGTTGTCTTTGTAGTTTGCTCATTTGGTTCAGTCATCATTTCTTCTGTGCCGCCTTGGTTGATTGTTTCTTTGATCTTTTTCTTCATGTTTGTCACTGTGTTGCATCTCTTCATCCGAGCTTGAGGAGTCCATTTTTGTTGCTATCTTTTTCCCTTTGCCAGCACATGTACGTTTTGTCTTCTTCTGTCGTGGTGCATTGTGTGCATGCCTCTTCTTTTTAGGTTTTTGTTTCCCTTTCCTTTCTGCTTTAATTCATTCTTCAGGCGTCTCTAACACGCTGTTATACGGTGTTTTTTTAACCTTTACCTAGGTCGCATAAAATTTAGCTTGTACGTTGAACACACATGTTTCAAAATATCAGCAGTAGGAAAGAGATTGTATAAATGTGGAAAAACTTGAGATTGTTTTAGCTTTACTTTTTGGCATCAGTCACCTTTCGTATCCATGCTAAAAGGACCGTATGTGGCACAATCTTCAATCCTGTTTCATCATCAATTCCAAGTTCTTGTTTTATTCCAAAAACAAGTCTGGGTCAGATTTTCCAGTTGGTAATTCTCTTCCATGCCATGGTAAATTGTATACCCTTTGACCATCTTTGGGCTCCAGTTTCAGAACTTGTCTGTTACTCATTCTCAGCTGAAGATCACCAGCCTCTAAATTGTTATTCATTTTGTTTTTTTAGGATATATATGAATCCTGTAGTTTTTAAATATGCCAAGATATCTTCTTTGACAATCCTGGCTTTCAGAATTTCATCTAACTCAAATACAAGATGCGGCCGGCACTAGTGTCGGTATCCGCCTCCATCATCACCGACGCTTAGTTTTGGTCGAAGACCTAATTTTCTGCTAGTGTCTGTTGGGATTCCGGATATAGAAGAGAGTACGAAGCAGAATAATAAAAACTCAATATAAAGAATCCCAAAACAGGATCGATCAAGTAACGTATATACGAAAAACAATTAACGAAGATAAAGGATTAAAGTCCCATACCTTTGAAGCCTTTGATAATATCTTCGCAATATGATGATGATCATGAACCCAAGCACGAGCACAAAATTCCTTTATCCCAAACATCGAAATCATGATGTCTCTACTTCATACGCGTCGGATGCTGCCCAGAAAAATTCAACGAAACTCCGCTCTTCAAGAACACGGCTAGGAAGTTATCGTAAGAATTTTCTCTCCTGAATTTTTTTTGCTTATTTTCTTTCAACTCTAAGATGAAGAATAAGACTTAAAAAAAAATTTCTCCTCCCTTGAACTCTTTACCTCACGGCCGAAAAAATGCTTAAAGAGTGTTGTTGTGGTGGTCTTGTTTTGATAAGATACATTAGAGATCATGTTACTTAATTAAGATATTAAATAGTTTTGATAAGATCACCAAATCAAATCAATATGGAAGTATGCTCAAGTAACATGCCATATCCCTTAAAAAACAAAGACACACCATGACAAAAGAGGTGGAGGGGCGGCCACATGGAAAGAGCTAGGAAACGGGCCGAGTCACTCGGCTCATGTATCGGAAGTTCGTCAAACGACCCTGTTAAATACAATCTGTTCTATGACCAATGTATTTATACTAATTAATTAACCCAATTAATTAATTATATGAAATAAAAATATATTTCTCTAAGAAATATACTTTATGAATTAAATTAATTACCCAGTAACTTAATTTCAGTTCATGAGACTGCTATTTGTTTATCCAATAAATCATAATTAGATATCCAATATATAATATTATTAGAGATATAATAAATTCACATTTATCCACCAATGAACCTGATACACGACTCTGTAGGTCTGTCTCAGCCGGCATTGGGAGGAACTAATGAGTGCGGACAACACTTAGCCAGCCTAGCGGGCCGCACTGTAAACCCCGACTGAGAACGAATGAAGGGATCATTCAAGAGCCATTATGTCGTGAATACTATGTACGTCCCGATCAAGTTTTCGGGTCACGGTAAAGTCAAATCCTACTGTTGACTAGACACTATACATGTGTTAATTCAAATCAAGACCAACAGATTACTGGTTTATCCAATACGACTAGATCAGAATGCTTTGGCCAAAGACTTATGATCTTATTTGCCATTAACCGTATAGGACATTCGCCTGCTCACTAACAGGAGATAGAATTCTTTCTTGGCGTACAGTAAAGACTGCTACCTGCCCGTATAGTTCGCACTTCGAGGTTGGCCCAACAATTAAGCAAATGAGTCTAACTACTCTAATGACAAACTAAACGTCACAGACATATCTATTACTGAACCCTCAAGTCAAAGGTCCACGTATACTATCACAACCTTTCGATTCGTCATCGACTCTCCAAGAGTGAATATCGTGTGACTGAATTAAGTATGAGTCATGTTCGAGTCCACTGGTCCCACCAATATACTTATAACTATGTTATCAAGATATGCACATGTCTTAGCATCAGTTATACAAGTCTTACTCAAAACTTAATGCCCAATTAAGTTTATCGACTTGCGAACGGTTTACGTAAATAAGCTTTAAACTCTTTCAGTGCATTTTCTCTTATATGATAACGAGAGTGGAATGTTCGCTCTTATTTACATGGACTTCACTTTAATGTTTACCAAATCAAGAATGCATTTGAAATACAATAAACAATGAATGAATCATATTGCCTTTTATTAATTATTCCATAATTACAAGTACAATGCCCATTCTCTCTCATCCCCTAAGTGGAATTCAAGGGATTATTCCTAACAATCTCCCACTTGCACTCAATGCCACACATAATGGTATCCAATACCCATGTTCTTTAGATGTTTTTCCAAGACAGCCTGAGATAACAGATTAGTCAGCGGGTCAGGAACATTGTCTTCTGAGTCTACTCTTTGCAACGAAACATATCTTTTTTCAACCATCTCTCGAACGATGTGATACTTTCTCTCTATATGCTTGGTGTTGTGGTGAGCCCTTGTCTCATTGTCTTGGGAGACAGATCCATCATTATCACAGAATAGTGATATAGGTAGCTCCGCATTAGGCACCACTTGAAGTTCTTGCACAAACTTATGCATCCAAAATGCTTCCTTGCTAGCCTCTGATGTAGCTTGGTACTCTGCTTGGCATATGGAATATGCAATAGCGCTTTGCTTGGAGCTTCTCCAAGATACTGCTCCTCCATTGAGGGTAAACATTTACCCAGATGTCGACTTAGAGTCGTCCTTGTATCCTTGAAAATCAGAAACGGTGAATCCAACCACTTTCAGTTCTCCACCACTGTAAGTAAGAACTATATCTCTTGTTCTTCTTAAGTACTTAAGAATGTTCTTGATGGCAGTCCAGTGTTCCATTCACAGGTTTGCTTGAAAATGATTTACCACACTTACAACGTAGGCTAAGTTCGGTCTCTTGCACAACATAGTATACATGAGGCTACCCACTTCCGAGGCATAGGGTACCTTACTCATCTCTCTTTTGTCTTCCTCACTTTGAGGACACATTTTCTTGGTGAGATGAGTTCCATGTTGCATGGGAAGGAACCCCCTTTTAGAATTATCCATCTTGAATCTTCTCAGGATTTTTTCTATATAGAGCGCTTGGGAAACTCCTATCATTCTTTGTTGTCTATCTCTGTAAAGATCCCTAGAATATAGGAAGCTTCTCCCAAGTCTTTCACAGAGAACATTTAAGAAAGCCAAGCTTTCACAGTGCTGAGCATTGCTACGTTATTTCCCATAAGTAGAATATCATCTACATATAGTACAAAGAACACAATGTTGCTCCCACCGACCTTTTTGTAAACACATGGATCCTCCTCGTTTTGCACGAAGCCAAAGTCCTTGACTACTTCATCAAATTGAAGGTTTCAACTCCCAGAAGCTTGCTTCAGCCCATAAATGGGTCGTTGCAGCTTACACACCTTATGAATATTAGCTTTGGACACAAAACCCTTAGGCTGTTCCATGTAGATTTCCTCCTAGAGGTATCCATTTAGAAAAGCCGTTTTGACGTCCATTTGTCATATTTCAAAATCGTAATGGGCAGCAATGGCAAGCGTCATGCGAATCAACTTGATGATTGCTATGGGAGAGAAGGTATCATGATAACCGATACCTTCCCTTTGGATATAACCCTTTTCCACAAGCCTGGCCGTAGGCATCAACCTTGCCATCCCCATCAGTCTTTCTCTTATAGATCCATTTACTTCCAATAAGTTTCATGCCAATTGGTAGATCTACTAGAGTCCAGACCTGATTGACATGCATCGAGTCTATCTTAGCTTCCATAGCTTCTTCCTATTTATCGGGGTCCACATCCACTATCGCTTGGTCATAGGTGACAGGTTCGTCTTCATGGATATTAGGAACATCGTGGAGACTCAGTGTAATATCCGCAATTTTGATTTCCAGTAATTTTCTTTTTTTGGTGGAAGGCCATCTTAGCGACTCTACTGTGACCGTTTCGTCATTCCGAGAATGACTAATTCTACACCTTTTGTCATCCAACTTCGTTTCGGTGTCGTTTTGTTGAGTTCAGTGTTATTAAACGACTTTTACAAGTATGAGTTCGACTTTGTAAAATCACCATCAATTCTTAGAAACTCCAAAAATTCTGAATATTTTCAGTATTATAGAGCATCAAGTTATCTTTCCAATGGTTTAAACGGTGAGTCAATCGGAGTCCGAACGAAGGAGTTATGGTCGAAATAGTTAAGACTGCACTGTGTGCCTTTTTATGCTGGAGCGGGCTGTACCACGGGCCGCGGCCCCTGCTGGCCAGGCCGCGGCACTAAGCCAGTGCTGGGCAGTTTTTTTTTGCCATGGTCCGCAGCACACTTGTCCCGTGCCACGACAAACAGTACAGATCAGCCTATTTCTGCGGATTTTGTGAGATGAATGCTCATTTCATCTCTTCCTTCATTCCTCCTCCTCTTAAGCGATCTTGTGGGCGATTTTTGGGCGTTTTTGCATCATCAATCCTAGAGAACTTCATATTCTTCAAGTTCTTGCTGTGGATTAACAACACCAACAATTGTTCTTCATCCTTACTCCAAGGTAAATTCTTGAAACCCTACTTTTGGGTGAATTGGGGGTTTTTGTTCGTTTTGTCCGATTTAACCGTAATAACTTAGATTTGTGATGTATTGATGATTATTTGATAATAGGTCTTAGAGGGGGATTCGGGCGTTACGCGATTATTATTCATCGTATGATTGTTGATTTATCGTTGATATGACTTAGGGACGAAATCCTTGTGAGGAACTCGAGTCGGAACCCTCCCGTTCGTTCTCTTCTTCGGGGTCCGAGCTTCCCAGTCAAACCGTGTTCTTTGGAGTGTTCAGTAGCGGTTATTGAGGCAAGTATCTTGCTATACAAATTTTGTCTTGTGGATAGAGACTTTGTGTTAGATTTATGATGAATTATTTTGCCTTCGTGAATATGCTTCGCGTGATTTTATAAGTGCGAACGATTGATGGTAGTGATGATGTTCTCATTTGGTTAACATCGTGGAATTATGTTGGTTGTGTTAATCATATGGTTCGTGTCGTGCGTGATTGGTCATAGTTGAATTATCGTGATTATCATGATATTTGTGTGTTGATTTGATTACATATTTGAATATGTATTACGGTGTATTGTTGAATGGTTTTACATATTGATAATAATGTGTGTTGCTAGTGGTGATATGTTGAGTTCATCATATGGGTCGTGTTGTGATGATGCGTGTGTTCTAGGTAAGGTATGATGATGCCTCTAGAGTTCGGTACATGATATGTACGAACGATGTATGTTGTCCAGGTAGGGTCCGTCGAGGCCTCTGGAGTTCGGTACATGATGTGTACGAACAAGATGTGTATTCCAGGTAGGGTCCGTCCAGGCCTCTGGAGTTCGGTACATGATGTGTACGAACGATGTATGTTGTCCAGGTAGGGTCCGTCGAGGCCTCTGGAGTTCAGTACATGATGTGTACGAACAGTGATCGTGTGACAATGATTGTTTGGATAACGTTTTACAAACATGGGTCACGGACTCATAATGATATCTTAACTAGTGTATTTTGAAATGAGAATCGGGCTGAGGCCCTAATGTTTTCGAAAATGTTTGGTAAATCTGGACTTGAGGTCCAAAAGCATTTCTACTTTAAAAATTCCCGAGCTAATGAGTTCCTTTTCAATTATTGCTTGCTTGAGTTCGAAATTCTAAAACTTCTCGGAACATTTTGATAGTTGATTTCCGTGGTAAATTCGTGGTTGCTATTTACTTGTTGCATTTCGTATCGTATTATACTTGCACTAGTAAAACAATGGAGTTTTACTAACCCCCGAGTAATCGGGGGTATATGTCTATTTTGCATACAGGTACATGCAGGTTCAGGGGAGCAGTCACAGGATTTGTACAGGAGGATGACGAACAGCGATACTAATCAAGAGTTGAGAGTTGTTTTAATTTCGTTGTGTTGTCAGAGTTGATTTCAGTCTCCGTTGTATTGTGTTTCGACCCCTGTGTGGGTAATGTTGTTTTAGTCAGATCTGCTGATTGAATTGTGTGACCTCATCGGTCTGTGTATTCACGTGTAAGTGACCTTAACGGTTTGTATTATTTTATTGTTCGACCCTGTCCAGGCAAAATTTTGGTTGTTTTGTAAGGTTTAGCCTGGTAGGCCCTCGTGAACAGGGGCCTACGGCGTGTAATATTCCCATATAGTTTTGGGGGTGTTACACTCAGTTCCTCGACATGTGTATAACGATACCTCTCAGGTAAGTGAGACACCCTATCAGACCTTCGAAGTGGAGGATGTGTTACAATAGGTTCGGTTCGAGATCCATAATCAGATGTATCCCCAGGAGTTTCATTGTGCTCTTCCAAAGAGAAATTTCTACCCAAGCCACCTTCCTGAATGAATTCCTCCTCAAGGAAGTTCGCTTGTAAACCCACAACGACCTTATAGTCTTCTGGCATGTAGAATATATAACCCATCGAGTCCTCTAGGTATCCAATAAAACTTCTGTTGACGGACCTCGCTTCCAGTTTGTCCACCTTAGCCTTTTTGACATGTGTTGGACATCCCCAAATCCTTACGTGATTAAGACTTGGTTTCTTACCCTTCCACATCTCATGCGGAGTGATAGGAACATATTTGGAAGGACATCTATTAAGGATATAGGTAATGGTAAGTAAGGCGTACCCCCTCTTGTAAATTGGTAAATCAGTGTAATTCAACATAGAGTGGAACATGTCCAACAAAGTCCGATTTCTCCTTTCTAAAACACCATTTAATTGTGGGGTTCCTCGTGGCATGAATTGTGAAACTATTCCAGGTTCCTTAAGGAACTCATCAAACTCGGTGCTCATATACTCGCCACCTCGGTCTGACCGAAGTGCCTTGATATGACATCGAGTCTGTTTTTCAACTAGGGCCTTAAATTCCTTGAATTTAGTAAAGGCTTCGGATTTATGTTTCATCAAATTCCATACCTAGTATGATCATCTGTGAATGTTATGAAATTTTTATATCCATCCCGGGCTGTTTCAAAAGCACCACAATCGTCGGTATGTACCAACCCAAGTTTCTCAGCAGCCTTTTCACGTGTCCCTATGAAGGGGGCCTTAGTCATCTTGCCTCTAAGGCAGGATTCACAAGTTGGATAGGATTCTTCACCCAATGTACTTAAAAGTCCATCTTTCTCCATTTTGTGAACTTTGGTCTGACCAACATGACCAAGTCTAAGGTGCCACTTAAGAGCTTGATTAGTATCATGCCTGCCACGGTTCCTAGTTATAGTGTTCACTACTGATTTATTTTGCAAGTTCAGATGATATAAACCATTCAACAATGTAGCTTTACCAACAATTTTATTTCGAAAATAAATTGTACAACTACCATTGCCAATGAAGAAAGAAAATCCTCTTCGGTCCAAAACTGGAATGGATACAATATTTTTATAACCCTTGGGCAAAACAAGTACTTCATCTAATGTAAAATTAAACCCGAATTCCAAACCAGTAGGAGTTATCCAATATCGGTTGCCTCGACACTTTGTCAGCTTCTAACAGTGACCATCACTTTCCCAGCTTCAAGCTGCCAACTTCATTCCAGATCCTGATTCATAGTACAAATATGAGAAGTAGCACCTGAATCCAGAATCCATGAAGCAGAATATACAGTAGCGGAACAATTAGTTTCAAAAACAAAAATTTCCGTACCTGATGCGCCATTGATCTTGGGACAAGTCTTACTCCAGTGGCCTAGCTCACCGCAATCAAGATATTTATCCATAGGTTTGGGACCGCCTACCTTCTGAACCTTTAGGGCCTTGCCCTTGCCTTTCTGCAGCCCTTTCTTGGGTTATTCTGCTCGTATGTCTTTTTCTTTTTTTCTTGGACATCCGAGGTCCAGAAGAAAACACAAGAGCAAATTCCTCGGCTTAGTCTTCATGTTAGACTGTGCCGTCACCAGTTTGTTCATTAGCCCAGCTAATGTACACGAAATTTCATTACAGTTGAAATTCATTACAAACTACATGAAGGAGTCAGGTAGAGATTGAAGGATGAGATCAATTTGGATGGATAAATCCATGTGAAAGTTGAGCACCTCGAGCCTCTCAATCATACATATCATCTTGAGGACGTGGTCTCCAAATTTCTCCCCTTCCTTCATCATAGCACTATATAACTGCTTTGATATCTCATATCTAGCAGTCCTACTGTGCTCTTCATAAAGCTCGGTCAAGTGTGCAAGAATCTGCCTAGCAGAAGTCATTTTCTCATGCGCTCTCTACAACTCATTAGTCATTGAGCCCATCATAAATCCATGGACCAGCACATCATCCTTGACCCATTTTTCATGGAGTCAGTGGAATGTCCGCATCTAAGACATATCCCAGAGACTCTATGCCGAGTACAATCATCAGATTCCGCAACTAGTCAAAAAAGTTGGGGCCACTTAGGAGATTCTTTTCAATTAGTATTGCAAATGGGTTCTTTTCCATTTTTAGAGAGATATAGTTTTGTTTCTCTGGATTGATTTAGACAAAATTGAATTAGTGACTTGTTTTATTATGACCGAGTATAGAATTTTAGGGCTTGTGTAATTCTTGTCTCGGCTCCCACTAATTTTATTGGAATAACACACCCCATTTTATAACCCTGAAGTCATGGTAAAATCGACTTCTAAGTGGTGATCGGGTTCTTTACAAATTTTAACAGACGCAACCTGTTAGGTTTCTTGCCTATTAATTTTTGTAAAGTGGTGTCCAACACCGACCCATCCAACGGATGATTCGATCTTCTTTTACCCCTAGTCTTCATGCCCTCAACCTATCAGGTTTCTTGTCAATCCGGACTATCTAAGTGGTTGACCATCAACGTCTATTAGTCTGACTATTGAACATTGCCTGGCAACCTATAAGGTGCCTAGGGGCAAAATTTATCATCAATCTAAGGCATCTAATGCACTCAAGAATTTATCAACCTCTACCAAATGTACTACCCCGATAACTCGGAAGCATAGCACACCATCTCGGGTATCAATTTTCTGCGAGTTTGATGGAGGGTAGGAAACCTCGTAACTTTTGCAAACTTAGTCTATCGAAGTCGGGAGAATTTCGCGATTAATATTACACTTTGCACATTAATTCATTTATAAGCGCGTTTTTGTTTGTCAATCATTCAAAATGAAAAACAGTAAATAGCAACATAGTCATTAGCAATATGTAGTTCATGGACCGTTCATAAAAGAAAAACATCGTAATCTAATTACTTGTGTTCGGTCTTGAATCTTCGTCTCCTCGAGTAGATCTTCCTTTGGTCTTCGTCATTACATATAAATTTTAGATTTGAAAAACTGCATCCTATACAAATTTTTCTAGTAAAATAAATAGGCTAAAAAACGGCCTTTACAATCCAATCGAATAAAACCGAACGATTCAAAACTACGTCCATGAACCACATCCTTATTAAAAAGCATTCATCTAACAAATACTAAATAAATGGATAGCAAATTAAATATATTTATCCAATCAATATATATAATCAACTATTAAATAGAATTGATCCAACTAATTTTCACAATTGGTAACTTGAAAATGTTCAAACTAATTCGGTCAATCACATGTATTCCATTTAATTAATTTTCCCTTATAAAATGAGATAGCATATATCATTTTAATCATATTAAATCCAATTTAAAAAGCATGAATTAATTTTCAGGAATACATGAAGAAAACGAGCCCAAAACAAGACGGAAGGGGGCTGGACCGCGGTCCGAATGGCCTAGACTGCTCGGCAGAGCCAACACCAGGCCTGGATCGCGATCCCAAAAATTAGACCGCAAGGCAGCCCCCCCGGTCACTGTTCCGGGTGCCGTCCAACGGAAATACAGGCCGATTTCCGATCGGATATCCAATATCCATATTTTCAAATTTCATATCTTCAATATAAATCATATTTTCAAGAAATTAAAGATTTACATTAAGACATAAATTTACGAAAAATATAACTATAACGAATAAACATATACCATGATGACGACAATAAATGATTCCAAATCATACAGCATACTATCAAGCATTCCAAATTCTAAAATAATTCGTATATACGGTATCAGTGACCTCGCTCAGATACCACTGTTGGGATTCCGGATACAAAAATGAGTATGCAGCGGAATAATAAAACTCAATATAATCGATCAAGTAACGTATATACGAAAAAGAATTGATGGAGATAAAGGATTAAAGTCCCATACCTTTGAAGCCTTTGAGAATATCATCACAATATGATGATGATCACGAATCCAAGCACGAGCACGAAATCTCTTCGTCCTAAACATCGAAAGCACAATGTCTCTACTTCACACGCGTTGTATGTTGCCCAAAAAAATTCAAAGAAACTCCATTCTTTTAGAACACGGCTAGGAAGCTATCGTACGAATTTTCTCTCTAATTTTTCTTGCTTATTTTCTTTCAACTCTAAGATGAAGAATAAGACTTACAAAAATTTTCTCCTCCCTTGAACTCTTTACCTCACGGCCGAAAAAATGCTCAAAGAGTGTTGTTGTGGTGGTCTTGCTTTGATAAGATATATTAGAGATCATGTTACTTAATTAAGATATTAAATAGATTTGATAAGATCACCAAATCAAATAAATATGGAAGTATGCTCAAGTAACATGCCATATCCCTTAAAAAAACAAAGACACACCATGACAATAGAGGGGGAGGGGCGGCCACATGGAAAGTGCTAGGAAACGGGCCGAGTCACTCGGCTCGTGTACCGAAAGTTCGTCAAACGACTCCCTTAAATACACCCCATTTTATCACCAATGTATTTATACTAATTAATTAATACAATTAATTAATTATATCAAATGCAAATATATTTCTCTAAGAAATATAATTTATGAATTAAATTAATTACCCAGTAATTTAATTTCAATTCATAAGACCGCTATTTCATTTATCCAATAATTCATAATTAGATATTCAATATCTAATATTTTCAGAGAGATAATAAACTCATAATTATTCGTCAATGATCCTAATGCGCGACTCTGTAGGTCTGTCTCAACCGACAATGGGAGGAACCAATGAGTGCGGACAACACTTAGCCAGCCTAGCGGGCCGCACTATAAACCCCGACTGAGAATGAATGAAGGGATCATTCAAGAACCATTATGTCTTGAATACCATATACGTATAGACCCTTCATCAGATGTCCCGGTCAAGTCTTCGGGTCATGGTAAAGTCAAACCCTACTATTGATGATACACTATATATGTGTTAATGCAAATCAAGATCGACTGATTATTAGTGTATCCATTACTTGTAGATCAGAATGCTTTGGCCAAAGACCCATGATCTGATTTACCATTAACCGTATAGGACATTCGCCTACTCGCTAACAGGAGATAGAATCCTTTCTTGGCATACAGCAAAGACTGCTACCTGCCTGTATAGTCCGCACTTCGAGATTGACCCAGCGATTGAGCAAATAAGTCAAAATACTCTAATGACAAACTAAACGTCACAGGCATATCTCTTACTGAACCCTCAAGTCAAAGGAGGAGGGCCATTTCGAATGGAGCATCCGGACATTTAGCTTTTGTCATAAATAAACCTAAGAACAAAATAGATATTGAAGCAATACCAGTAATATCAGAATACCCTGATGTTTTTTCCCACATAACTCACTTCTCTGCCTCCAGACAGGGAAGTTGAATTTAGCATTGATATCTTGCTAGGAAAAACACCTGTGGATAGAACTCCGTATCGAATGGCACCACTAGAACTGCAAGAACTGAAGGTTCAGTTTCAGAAGTTGCTAGAGATTGGATTTATCCGACCAATCATATCTCCATAGGGAGCACCAGTGCTATTCGTAAAGAATAAAGATGGTACACTAAGATTGTGCATCGATTACCGAGAACTTAACAACATTACAGTTAAGAACAAGTATCCTCTTCCTAGGATCGATGAGTTATTTGACCAGCTACAAGGAGCAACAGTTTACTCAAAGTTTGATCTTCAGCAGGGATATTACCAATTGAGGATCAAAGAGTGCGATATACCAAAGACTTGTTAAGCATACTTGTTAGATTTTGATGATGTCATCATTTGTACTTGCTTATTCAAATGTATGCTTATTACTTGGCAAATGTAAAAAGAACCAAATGAGTATATTCTATAGGCCATTTAAGTTAGGCTTAAAATTGGCATAGTACAAAGTGCAGATAAGTACATCAGAGAAGTTTCGGTCAGACAAGCAACATCGGAGAAGTTTGACCAAACACTGCAGAAAGCCAAGTCACAATCAAGTGAAAATCAGAGAAGTACTGGTCAACAATTTTTATCAGAGAAGTTTGACCAGACTGTAGTCAAGAGATCAAACGAAGCCCAAGTCATCTGAAGTTTGACCATCAAGATCAGTCAAGTTCATCAGGTCAGAAGACTTCAGACAAGTCATCAGATCAGAGAAGTCTCGACAGGACATCAGGGAAGTCATCGTTAGAGAAGTCCGACGACAGAGAAGTTTGACTGCACATCAGACAGATTGACTTAAAGAGCTCAAATAATTCATGTCTAAGTAATCAGCCAAGTAAACCTGTCCACGTCAGCATGCGTTAAAAAGTCAATAATTACGGAGAGTCACATGCGACGATAAGAAATAGATTGGAGAGATTCCCGGAAGGATATGAATCAAATAATTCATTCAGACCCACCTCTGAAGACTCGGCGCTTCCACGTGAAAGTCTTCAAAATGGTCAGAGATGGATAAAATAAAGGAATCCAGCCTTGCAACGTTCAAAAAGAAAAACAAAGAAGTCTACTTCACCAATGGATGGATTTGTTACAGATTTGCAACAGCTATGAAGAAAAGCTCTAAGGATTGACAAGCTATAAATATCTGAAGATTTGAAAGAGCAAAAGTACGATGCGAACTATACTCTCAAGCAAATAAAGCAATCAAGCGATGAAGAAATCTATAGCATCGTGAAGAGCAGCATTCACATTGCACATACGAGGAAATCTCTTAGTTGGAGAAGACAAAACACTCTTGTCTTAAAACCTGAGTACGGGGTACTTCACTCGTTGAAGTTACAGTAGGCATCCAAGGATTTGGAGATCGAGTGGTTCTAGGTAGTCAAAAAGTAGTTGCAACGACAAGATTTCCACTGGTTGGAAGTTGTTGTAACTAAGTTGTAGAATCACTGTAATCTTTATCACTGGTTGAAAATTATAGTGGATTCATCTCCAACTGGTTTGGAGAAAAGTGGATTAGTAGAGGATTACCACACCTCTGAGACCACTATAAACTGCCTGCGTATTTTATTATTTTAGCATCTTACTTAATTGCTGTATTCATACTTAGTGTTTCATTGTTTATATTTCTGTATTCGTCATCAGTTGACTTCCGCACTTATATTGACTACAGACGACTCTAAGTCATCTGTACCATCAGCTGAGAAACTCCTTAATTCCTACTTGGCAAAAGAGTTTCAATAAGTCTATTCACCCCCCCTCTAGACTTATTTCTAACGACTTGTGACCTACAAGTGGTATCAGAGAGGCTGGTTCATTTATTTCTAGAACCAGATCCATATATCTTGCATATATATTTATCTCTCATTTAGAATGGAACACATGCACTCTAGACTACCCGTGTTTTCAGTTGACGAGTATGATCTTTGGAAGATAAGGATGCAAGCACACTTATCTTCTATCCATGACGACATGTGGTGCATCATAGAAGACGGACCTTTCATCTTTGAGAAGGACAACACACCTGAGGAGATTGCAGCCGAGAAGCCAGATAAGATCCCCAAGAAGAGGACGGAGCTGACCATTGAGGAGAGGAAGCTAGCTAATCTTGACAACCGGGCCAGAGATGTGCTATATCAAACTCTTGACAAGTCAAAAATGGTCAAGATCAAGAATTGCCAAAATGCCAAAGAAATTTGGGATACCCTTGCCGTGATGTGTGAAGGTACAGAGATGGTAAAAGAAAACAAGTTGTCAATCACTACCCAGAAGTTTGACGACTTTAAGATGAAGACCGGAGAATCAATAGACTAGGTGGACACAAGATTCACAGAGATCATCAGCGAAATAAACTCCCTTGGAAAAACTTATGGCAATAGGGAGATGGCCTTGAAGGTGTTAAGATCACTTAGCCCCGAATGGAGCATGAAGGCGGTGGCCACAACGGAATCCAAAGACCTCAATAAAACAAAGATTCAAGAACTATTCTCTGACCTGAAGGCTTATGAATTCGAATTCCCAAGTTCATCATCAAACGATCCTGCAGAGAAGGGAATGGCATTTGCAGCTGAGTCCCCCGCTAAGAACCTATCTGATGTCAAACCTCCAAATCCACTCAATTTCGAGGAAGAGATGGCATTTATAATGCAAAGATTCAGCAATTTCCGAAAGAATTACTCCAAATATATGAATAATTATAAGGAGAATCCAAGGAGAAATCAAAAGGCCGGAAGCTGGAAAGTGGAATGCTATAACTGTCATAAGACATGACACATTCAAGTCGATTGTCCTGATCTTAAGAAGGACGAGAGCAAGGAGGAGGTGAGCAGAAAAGAAGACCGGAGGAAAGCCCTCATTGGAGAAGACCAAGAGAAAGTGGAATCCAGCAGCAGATTCTTCTCTGATGATGATGAGGAATATGACTGTCTGATGGCCAACCTAGCTGATGAAAAGGTAACATCAAAAACCTCTAATTTAAATAATAGTTCAGACATGTCATAAGACATGGACTTGCACGAATCTGTAAATCAGCTTCTCAAGGATTTTGAGAAATTAAAATCTGCACATCTATCTGTATCAGCCGAGAAGACCCAGCTGCAAGATGAGAATAGGCAGCTGAATAATGATTTTGAAAAACTCAGCCTAGAGTTGAATAAAACCAAATCTGATATTGAAAAATAGGCTGCAGACAACTTTAAAAACCAGGCTAATATCACCAAAGCAGAGATAAAACGATTAACTATTTTGAATAGGGAAAACTCAGCTGCACTTGCTCATGTCAAAGCTGAGTTTACTAAACTGACTCAGCTAAGTAAAACTCAGGCGAAAGCAATAACCTCCCTGAAGGCGTCTCTAACTTTGGACGAATTGTGTATGAACAAAAGGCCACTATATTCCAGATCAGGCCTTGGATATGACCCCAACACTCCCTCTAGTTCTAAACTACTTTCATCAAGGGAGAAACACTTGTCCCGTCTGCTAAGCCTAATTACAAACTAGTGTTTCAAAATAGGCAGCAGCCAAGTCACAAGTCTAAGATGCAGCCAAGTTATACACGGCAGCCACCTAGACATGAGACTAGGCAATGGCCAAGGCAGAAGCGGCAGCCTATACAACATGCCTATTATTATCAAAGACTCCCCAAAAACAGATTTCAAAATGGGAGAGGCAAATGGAAACCTCAAGGTTATCTAAGTTTTCAAAATGAACAGATGTAGAGTCCTCAAAGATCTTATAAATGGTCTCAGACAAGATTTAGAAATGGCTCACATCAATTTTATGAGGATATAGGCCCATACGATACACACCTTTTAGGGGCAATCACCATAATTTCCATAATCCAAGGAGAAATCAATTCTCCAGGAAACCAACTAACCCCCGAGGACCCATACAGATTTGGTTACCTAAATCTCTGCTTGTTTGATTGCAGGAAAGGTGGAAGGACTACTACCACATCTCCACAAATTCAAATATTGGAGGTGAAGAATGGCTTGTAGATTCTGGATGCTCAAGGCACATGACCGGGAACAAGAAGGTGCTGTCAAATTATTTCAAAGAAAGAGGTCCAGACGTAACCTTTAGAGATAGCTCTAGAGGTCAGACGAAAGTCTTTGGAGAGCTGCACAGAGGAAATATCACTATATCAAAAGTTCATTATGTCAAAGGGCTCAAATACAACCTTTTAAGCATAAGTCAATTTTGTGATGAGAAGAATCTAGTAGTCTTCACTATTTGGAAATGTATGGTGAAAGATATTCTATCTGGAGAAGTGAAGCAACAAGGATTCAGAAGGAGAAATGTCTAAATGATAGATTGGAAAACAGGAACTCCCAACACCTATTTTCTATCCAAGACAATAGCTGAGAATGGATGGCTGTGGCACAAGAGACTATGTCACATAAACTTCAAAGCCATCAACAAGAATAGTTCTCAGAAGCTGGTCAGAGGACTTCCAGAAGAAGTGTTCAGAAAGGAAGCTCTCTGTGATGCATGTCAGAAAGGGAAGCAGACAAGAGCATCATTCAAGCCAGTCCAACCTACCACTCTCACAACAAGGATCTTAGATCTACTTCACATGGATCTATTTGGTCCTATCAAGCCAAGGACCCTAAGTGGCATAAAGCATGCTCTATTAGTAGTAGACGACTACTCAAGGTACACATGGATTGTCTTTATATATAAGAAGAGTGAAACCTTGACAAAGCTGCCTGAGCTGCTCAGAAGGATCCAGAATGAGAAATCTCTCTCAATCATCAAGATCAGATCAGATAGAGGAGGAGAATTTCTCAACAGAGCAATCACTGAGTACAATGATCAGAATGGGATCCAACACGAGCTCTCTGCAGCCAAGACTCCACAGCAGAATGGTGTTGCTGAAAGAAGGAACAGAACCTTGAAAGAAGCAGCCAGGTCGATGATTGCAGAAGCAGACCTGCCCAAGAGGTTCTGAGCTGACGCTGTCAACACAGCATGTCACACTCAGAACATGAGTGTGATTGTAAGGAGACATGGAAAAACTCCCTACGAGGTTTGGAATGGCAGAACACCAACTGTTGCATATTTTCATATTTTTGGTTGTAAGTGTTTCATCCACAACAATGTTAAAACTTAACTAAATTCCTTTGATGCTAAAACTGATCATGGTCTCTTTATGGGATATTCACAAAGAAGCAAGGCATATAGAGTTTTTACCAAAAGAACCTGAGTTGTGGAGGAAACACCTCATGTGGTATTTGAGGAATCTACTACTGAGTACATGAAATAGGTGGAATTATTTTTAGAATAAACTCAAATCTGCAACCATAGAAGAAGTCATCATCCATGATACAAGAATGATGGACTCACCTACAGACCAGCCTGAAGATCGAACTGCAGATCAGATAGAACCTCAAAACCTACCTGATCCAGTTGTTGCTGATGAAGACCCATCTGTAGCTGATAAAGACCCATCTGCAGATCAGAAAAGATGCCCACCTGCAGATGACAAGAACATAGCTTATCCAGTTACAGACCAAGGAAGTCAGAACCAAGCTGATGCCTAAATAGAAGAAGTCTACCAGAGCATCTTTACAGAGGGAACAAATCCTGGAGATGACGAAGAAATCCCCAAATGGCTTAGAGATCATCCCATTCAGCAGATCATTGGAAAACTAATTGATGGAGTCAAGACCAAACAGTCCACTCTACCAGCAGAAATGGCAATGTTTTCATGCTTTATGTCTCAAATAGAACCCAAGACTACAGAACAAGCCTTAAAAGACTACTCATGGATCAATGCAATGCAAGAAGAGCTTAACCAGATGGAAAGGAATAATGCTTGGGAACTAACAGACAGACCAGACCACAAGAAGGTTATTGGCACCAAATGGGTGTTCAAGAACAAATGCGATGAAGATGGAGCTGTTGTTAGGAATAAAGCCAGACTTGTTGTCAAAGGATATGCACAATGTGAAGGAATAGATTTTGATGAAACCTGTGCACTTGTTGCAAGATTAGAAGCCATCAGACTATTCCTTGCATATGCTGCATTCAAGGATTTTGAAGTCTACCAAATGGATGTGAAGAGTGCCTTTCTAAATAGAATTCTAGAAGAAGAAGTCTATGTGGAGCAACCCCCTGGATTGTCAAAGGAGACAAAGTCTACAAGCTTCTAAAAGCTCTATATGGACTTAAGCAGGCACCAAGAGCATGGTATGAAACCTTATATGTGTTTCTTGAGAAAAATAGTTTCAGCAAAGGAAAAGTAGACAAGACTCTATTCAGAGTGGAGCATGAACGCCATATATTATTAGTACAAATATATGTGGATGATATCATATTTGGCTCAGCCAACCCGGAGCTGTGTGAGAAATTCTCAAATCTCATGCAAGGAGAATTTGAGATGAGTATGATGGGAAAGCTAAATTTCTTCCTAGGATTGCAAGTCAAACAGATGGAAAATGGAATTTTCATCAATCAAGCCATATATACAAGAAATTTAATCAATAGATTTGGAATGGAATCAGCCAAACCAGCAAGAATCTCTATGAGCACAAGCACTCACTTAGATGCAGATGAAGGAGGCATATCAGTGGATTCAACCTACTACAGAGGACTTATTAGATCACCCCTTTATCTGACTGCAAGCATACCAGACATATCATATGCCGTAGGAGTATGTGCTAGATTTCAATCCAAGCCAAAGCAGTCTCACCAGGATGCAGCTAAGAGGATAATCAAATACCTTAAGTCTACATTCAATGTTGAAATATGGTACCCTAAGGATGATAACTTTGAGATATCAGGATACTCAGATGCAAACTTCGCAGTATGCAAAATTAATAGGAAGAGCACCAGTGGAACGTGCCAATTCCTAGGAACCAGACTGATATCCTGGTTTAGCAAGAAGCAGGTATCTAACTCTATATCAACGACAACAACAGAGTCAGAATACCTAGTTGCAGGTATTCTCAAAACACCCTTTGCAACCCATTGAATAAAGATTCAAAACTAAGTCCATCAACTACATCACCATTCACATAATAATATAACAATGATATTAAAAATAAATGGCATAAATAATTAATTTAAATATTGATCCAATCATATAATTAATCCATTTAATTCACACAACTATTAATTTTAACTTGTGCCAGATGAAAATGAATATTTTATTAAATTAATTCCGTTAAGAATAGAATTACCATAATTATATATTAGTCAAATTAAATCTAATTTAATTTACGGGAAATTAATATACCGAACAAAATATAAAAATAGAGTCGAAAAACACAAAGCCCGGGCCAACCCCACGACCCATAGGATGCTCAAGATCGACCGAGCAGCCAAAGATGTCGCCGACTCTCATTGTCGCTATCGGCAGCAACTTGTCGCCGGCAAGCTGCAGCCTCCCGACAAGACTGAGCCGCTGTGTCCTGCCACTTTTCCGCCTTTTCGCATCAATCCACAAAATAATATTTTTCTAATTTTTATATTACAAATTTAAATCAGTTTTTCGAAAGAAAAATTTATTTATATTGTAACATAAAATCATGAAAAATAATTTTTAGATGAACAATTAAAAATTAATGGTTAAAACAATTATGATTCTAAATCAAGAGAACATTTAATCAAGTGTTCTAAATGCTAATATCATATATACGATTGCATAAACCTTGATCTGATACTATTGTTGGGATTCGGTAATAAAACGAATTACGTAGCGGAAAAATAAACGGATCAAATCGAATAAATTGAACCCATAAGAAGATCATTCATGCATCGTATATACGAATATAAAAACAATGTATGAATTTGAAATCATACTCTTTAAGTCCTTTGATTTAATATTTACGAAAAATGATCCAAGCTTTCGCAAAATCCCGAGCACCGAAAATAACTTGCCTCTACTTATCATGAGTTGGAAAGATGATCGGAAAAATGCAACCACCACCACGATACCTTCAATGTCGACGGCTAATAAGTGGTAGTGATAGGATAAATATTGTTGGGATTCGGTGCCTAAAACGAAGGCCCAGTGGAAGCGGTAAAACGAAAATTAATTCGATCCGAATCCCTACGAGAATCGATCGAGCTACGTATATACGAATATATAAACGAAAAGCAAGAGTCGTAAGAAACTAACCCTCGAAGTCCGTTGATTAAATGGAAACCTTCTCTTGAGCTATTCCCCAAGCTTTAGTTTGATCTCTACGAGTTCAATCCGCTCCAAGCCCTTGAACGATCCAACGCCGAAAACACCGCGTCTCTACTTGCCACGCGCCGGAAAAACGACCGGAACAACAACACTTGATTAACCTCTAAGGTTACGGCTAGAATCAAGTGGTGAAGCTTTTGTTATTACACTCTAAGTGTATAATATATCTCTCTTAATGTATCTTGAATTTTCTCCAAGAAAACTCAAGAATAAAAGTGAAGAAGAAGATGAAGATGAAGACTAAGAAAAATAATTTTCTCTCTCACTTCTTCAAAGCTCACGGCTGGAATTTTTTTTATTGCAAGTGAGAGTTTGTCTCCACTTATATTCTTATTCAACTCCCCATGATATCCTACTTTAGACAATATCACCAAGGTGTGATATTTGTCCCCTTGATTGGTCACTAGTCCACCATCCTTGAAAGTGTAGACCAAGACAAAGTAAGGGAGTAGGTGATGGGGTGGCCATATAGAAGGAATCGGATGAGTTCGATTCGTTTCGGACTCCCGTGAGTCCAAACAGATAAACTCCTATTCCGTTCCGATGTATTTGTGTCGATTAATTAATCCAATCAATTAATCACATTAAATACATAATAATATAATTAATTTCTCCAAGAAATAATTACATTCACGAATTAAATTAATCACCCAAGAATTTATTTAATCCATTAGGCCGTAAATCAATTTATCCAATAAATCGATTTAGACATCCAATGTCCCAAATTAGATATCCAATATCTAATATTTATAATGAGAGATTAAGCTCGATTCATTCCGTCAATCCTAATGCGCGACTCGGTAGGTCCGTCTCATCAAGAATGGGAGGAACCAAAGAGTAGTAGCACCACCTAGCCACCTGGCGCCTACACTGCACTTAATCGAGAACGAATGATTGGGATCATTCAAGAACCATTCGTCGTGAATACCAAGAACGTATAAACCCTTCTTTCAAATGTCCCGATCAAGTTTTAGGGTCACTGGCCACCAAACCCTATCTCGATTTGACGCTATGCATGCGTTAATGCAAATCGAGATCATCGAGCCGTGTATCTAATACAATCGGCTCCAATGCTTAGGCCAAAGACTTATGATCTCATCGCCAATAACCGCATAGGACATATAACCCGCTCACTAACGGGAGAAAGAATTCAATCTTGGTATTCGCAGGACTCGCTACTTGCCCGTCAAGATGCACGCCGAGGTTGACCCCGCCACCGGTTTAAGGTGGTCGAACTACTCTAATGAAAATCTTGACGTCACAAGCACATCCCTACTAAATCCTCAAGTCGAAGGTTCACGAATACCTATCACAACCTTTCGATTCCGTCATTGACTGTCCCGGAGTGAAATCCATGTGACGAATCGAGGGTGAGTCGGTTCGAGTATACTAATCTAATTAGCATACCTATAACGTGTGCTCCCACTAACCATTAGTGTTCGACAGCACTCTCCATGTCAAAGAACACGTCATACAAGTCTTTACATAAACTTAACGCCTACCAAGTTTCATCGACTTGCGAACGATTAAGTATTTGAGCTATAAACCTTTCCAAAGGCGACCCCTTATCCAATAAGGAGTGGAACGTTTTGCTCTCAAATACACGGACTAGTTTCTATATGTTAATTTACGAGTTAGGAATGCCAGAACTACCGGTAAATAAAGAAACAATCATTTGCCTTATATAAATGGTTTACATAATTACAAGTACAATGCCCTCACTCAACAACCTCTGAGTGGCATTCGAGGGCATACTCCTAACAATCTCCCACTTTCACTCAATGCCACACACTATGGTATCTAATACCCATGTTCTCCGGATGACGCTCCAAGCTAGTCCGAGATAGTGGCTTGGTCGTGGATCGGCGACGTTATCGGCCGAGTCTACTCTATGCGGACAATGTATCCCTTGCGAACAAATTCTCTTACGAGATGATACTTCCTCTCAATATGTTTGGTGTCGTTGTGAAACCTCGGCTCCTTGGCTCGCGCTACACTCCGTCGTTGTCGCAGATGCAATGAACAGCGACTCAAGACATGGTATCACTTGAAGTTCTCCTTAAACTTCTTAATCCGTAACCCTTCCTTGGAAGCTTCCGAGGCCGCTTGATACTCACCTGACAGTGGAATCAAGATCGCGCTTTGCTTGGCACTACGCCAAGATATCGCTCCTCCATTAAGAGTAAATATGTAGCCGAGTGGACATCGAGTCGCCCTTCGCCCTTGGAAGTCCGAATCGGTGAATCCCACCACATCCAATTCTCCACCACCATACATCGAACCATATCTCTAGTCCTTCTCAAGTACTTGAGAACGTTCTTTACTGGCACCAATGTTCCCTACCCGGGTTTGCTCGAAACCTACTCACCACGCTTACAAGATGCGCAATGTCGGTCTTGTACACAACATAGCATACATAAGGCTACCCACGGCCGAAGCATATGGTATATTACTCATTTCCTTTCGTTGTTCCTCATTTTGAGGACACATCTTCAAGGTGAGTTTTATTCCATGTCGCATCGGTAGGAACCCTCTTTTAGAATCATCCATCTTAAATCGCTTTAAGATTTTATCTATATAGAGGGCTTGGGAAAGACCTATTGTTCTCTTCGCTCTATCCCTAGAGAGTCGAATACCAAGAATATAGGTAGCTTCTCCCAAGTCTTTCATGGAGAAATTACTCAAAGCCAAGCTTTCACGTAATCGAGCATTCCCACATCATTTCCTATTAGTAGAATGTCATCTACATATAGTACTAAGAATGCGATCTTGCTCCCACTAACCCTCTTGTATACACAAGGTTCCTCTTCATTTTGCACGAAGTCAAACTCTTTGACCGCCTCACAAAACGAAGATTCCAACTACACGACGCTTGCTTCACCATAAATGGAACGTCAAGCTTGCACACTTTCTCGAATATCGACTTCGGATAGAAAGCCTTTAGGCTGCTCCATATAGATTTCCTCCTCGAGGAATCCATTAAGGAAAGCCGTCTTTACGTCCATTTGCCATATCTCATAATCGTGGTAGGCAGCTATAGCAAGCATCATGCGAATAGACTTGATCATGGCTACGGGCGAGAAGGTATCGTGGTAATCGATTCCTTCCTTCTGGGTATAACCCTTTGCCACTAGCCTGGCCTTATAGGCGTCAACCTTGCCATCACCATCAGTCTTTTTCTTGTAGATCCACTTGTTCCCAATAGGCACTATGCCCTTGGGGCGGTCTACTAGAGTCCAGACCTGATTGACATGCATCGAGTCTATCTCAGCTTCCATAGCTTCACGCCATTTCGCGGAGTCTACATCCACCATCGCTTGGTCATAGGTCGTCGGGTCGGTCTCTTGGCTATCACTTGGAACCTCATGGAGACCCTGCTCCTCCAAGTGCACTAGCCCTTACCTCTCTTGTATATGAGACACCCTTCTAGAACTTCGTGGTGGTTGTACTTGTGTTTGTGATTGTTCGTTTCCATTTTCTTTCACTTGTGTCTCCCGAGGTGTTTCATTGTATTCTTCTAAAGAAATACTTCTACCTCGCTCCGCCTTCCCGAATGAACTCATCTTCCAGAAGTGTGCTTGTAAAGCAACAATGATCCTTCGATCTTCGGGCATGTAGAATAGATATCCCATCGTCCCAGACGGAATCCAATGAAACGTCCCTTCGCAGACCTAGCTTCCAACTTTTCCACCTTAGTCTTCTTGACATAGGCGGGACATCCCCAAATCCTAATATGATTAAGACTTGGTTTCCTTCCTCCCACATCTCATGTGGAGTTTTAGGAACGGATTTGGAAGGACATCTATTCAAGATATACGCGGCGTCAGAGTGCATACCCCCTGTAAATCGGCAAGTCAAGATAGCCCAAGATGGAACGGACCATGTTCAACAGGTCCGGTTCCTTCTTTCCGACACACCATTTAACCGAGGAGTACTGGAGGTGTTAGTTGTGAAACTATTCCATGTTCCTTAAGGAACTCGTCAAACTCCGTACTCATATACTCGCCACCTCGGTCCGACCGAAGTGCTTTGATATGATTACCGCTTGTTTCTCGACTAGGGCCTTGAATTCTGGAATTTCTCAAAGGCCTCGGATTTATGTTTCATTAAGTATACATAACCATACCTAGTATGATCATCTCGTAAACGTAATGAAATATTGATATCCGTCACGTGTCGCTTCTAAAGCACCACATACGTCGGTATGGATTAATCCCGGTTTATCGGCTCTTTCAAAAGTCCCTGTGAAGGGGACTTAGTCATTTGCCTTTAAGGCAAGATTCACAAGTAGGAAAGGGATCCGATCCCAATGGACCCATAAGTCCATCTTTTTCCATCTTGTAAACCTTGGTCTGACCAACATGACCAAGTCTAAGATGCCATTTCAAAACTTGATTGGTTTCATCCCTACCACGTTTAGTAGTCATAGTATTCACAACTACTTTGTTGCTGAGATTTAGATGATACAATCCATTCAACAATGTAGCAAGCATCTACTAGTTTATTTCTAAAATAAATTTTGGCAGAACCATCACCAATGAAAAATGAAAAGCCTTTTCGGTCCATGACCGGAATGGATACAATGTTTTTGTGCCCCTTGGGCAAAACAAGTACATCTTCTAAAGTCAAAACAAAGCCGGATTCTAAACCCAAAAGAAGTGATCCTATGTCGGTCGCCTCGACACTATGCCCGCTCCGACCGTGATCATAACTTCTCCATCTCCAAGCTTCCTACTTTGTTCCAGATCCCGATTCACGGTACAAATATGAGAACTAGCACGAATCCAAGATCCAGAAGTAGAAAATACAAGAGAACAATTTGTTTCCAAAACTAAAAGTTCTCAGACCAAGTGCCATGAAGAATCGGACAGTCTCTAGCCCAAAGGCCCACCACCGCACTTGAGACAAGTATCCTTTTTCTTCTTGTTCTTCGAACCATTGGGGCCTTGCCCTTACCCTTAAGGTCCTTAGCTTGTGGTCCACCGCTTCTTGGTCTTTTTCTTCTTATTCTTAGACCTCCGAGGTCCGTAAGAAATCACAAGAGCAGACTCCTTCATCCGCGGAGTCTTCATTTGAGACCGAGCGGTCACAAGTTTGTTCATTAGCCCTAAATTACATGCAATCTCATTGCGGTTGAAGTTCATAACAAATCGTGAGAAGGAATCGTGAGAGACTGTAGGATAAGGTCGGTTTGGAGAGAAGTATCCATTTTAAAATCAAGAGCCTCCAATCTCTCGATCATGGATATCATTTTGAGGACGTGTTCCCAACCTTCTCACCTTCCTTCATCCTTGCACCGAACAGCTTGCTTGGATATCTCATATCTAGCGATTCTCACGTGCTCACCATAAAGCTCGGTTAAGTGAGATAGAATCGCCAGCGAAGTCATTTTCTCATGAGCTCTCTGAAGCTCATTAGACATGGAAGCCATCATATAAGCACGGACTTTCACGTCATCCTTAACCCACTTTTCGTGGTTTTCAATCTCTTCTGATTGGCTCGAGTCCGCATAGAGGCGCCGGAATGTCCGTCTCCAAGACGTATCCCAGTGCCTCTATACCGAGGACAATCATCGATTATGGAGCCAATCCACAAAGTTAGGTCCCATTAAGGTGTTCTTTTCGAGTAGAATTGCGAGTGGATTCATTGTCATATTGAGTTATGTCTGCATTAAGTATAATGATTAATTAGTGACTTGTTATATTATGATCCGAGTATAGAATTAAGGTCCTTTCTATTCTTGTTACCCACTCCCACTATTTTTATCGGAATAACACACTCCCATGTGAAATCCTAAGTATCGTCGCTCTACTTCATAGTGGTGATCGAGTTCTTTATAAATCTTAATAGAGGGCAACCGAATGTGTTTCTAGTCTATTAATTTTCATAAAGTGGTGTCCAACACCAACCCATCTAATGGATGATTCGATCTTCTTTTTTCCCCTTGTTCACTCCCCTCAACCTATACGGTTTCTATGGTTCGTGAACAAGTTAAGTTTATACCATCGACGCAAATCGGTTTCACAATTGAATCTTATCCGCAACCTATCGTGTTTCTAGGGATAAAATTTGCTCCAACCGAAGGCATCCAATGCGCTCGGTAATTTATCCGTCCTCCCGAACGACTACCCCGATAACTCGGAAGCATAGCACATCCGGTTTGGATTTCAATTTCGAAAACTCGATGGAGGGAAGGAAAACCTTGAAACCTTATAAACTTAATTATTTGTTGTGGGAGAATTATCGCGATTAACGTTACACTTTGCACATTAATCGTTTAAGCGCGTTTGTGGCATTCATACAATATGAAACAACCAATCACAACCTAGTTGCTACCAACATGTGGTTCATGGACTGCCTAGAAAACAAAAACTCCGTAATCTAATTACAAGTCTTCGTCTTGAATCTTCGTCTTCTCGAAATGGATCTTCCTCCGGTCTTCGTCATTACATATAAATTTTACATTGAAAATTGCATCCTAGATACAAATTTTTCTAGTAAAATAAATAGGCTCAAAACGGCCTTTACAACCCAATCGAATAAAACGAACGATCCAAAACTAAGTCCACGAACCACATCCCCATTCAAAAGCATTCATTCAATAAATACTATATAAATGGAAAGCGTAGAGATACATTGGTCCAATCAACAATACGAACCGATCCAATCGATTCACACAATCGGTAATATAATAACGTTCAAAATAATTCGGTCGAACATAAATATTCCAATTAATCAAATTTCCCTTATAAAATGAAATACCATAAATCATTTTAATCATATTAAATCCAATTTAACATGCGGGAGATTAATTTTTAAGATTACACGGAAAAATCGAGCCGGGGTGAAAACGGGCCAGCATGACCGAGTCACCTCGCACTTACCGGCGATCACGCCGCTTGGCCGAGTCACGCTCGGAAGATGCCGGCCAGACACGACCGAGTCACCCAGACACGGCCGGGTCGCCTGGCGATGACTTGGCAGATCGCTGACACGACCGTGTCACCCAGACACGGCCGAGTCACTTTCGCCAGACACGCCCGTGTCTCCCGACACGGCCGGGTCTCCGTGCAGTGCCTCGCCACATCGCTGACACGACCGTGTCACCCAGACACGGTCGAGTCACTCTCGCCAAATTACCCTTTTTGTCCAAAAAGTCGTCCGACGACGATTCGGGGCTAGATTTTCGACCGGATATCCAATATCAATATTTTCCGACTTTCATATCTTCAATATAAATCATATTTCCCGAAATTTAAGATTTATATTTAGACATAAACTTACGAAAAATACAATTATTACGAACGAAAAACATATACCACGATTATGACTAAAATGATTCCAAATCATTCACCATTTAATCGAGCATTCCAAATGCCAATATCGTATATACGATCGCAAGACCTACGCTCCGATACCACTGTTGGGATTCGGTGCCTAAAACGAAGGCCCAGCGGAAGCGGTAAAACGAAAATTAATTCGATCCGAATCCCTACGAGAATCGATCGAGCTACGTATATACGAATATATAAACGAAAAGCAAGAGTCGTAAGAAACTAACCCTCGAAGTCCGTTGATTAAATGGAAACCTTCTCTTGAGCTATTCCCCAAGCTTTAGTTTGATCTCTACGAGTTCAATCCGCTCCAAGCCCTTGAACGATCCAACGCCGAAAACACCGCGTCTCTACTTGCCACGCGAAAAACGATCGGAACAACAACACTTGATTAACCTCTAAGGTTACGGCTAGAATCAAGTGGTGAAGCTTTTGTTATTACACTCTAAGTGTATAATATATCTCTCTTAATGTATCTTGAATTTTCTCCAAGAAAACTCAAGAATAAAAGTGAAGAAGAAGATGAAGATGAAGACTAAGAAAAATAATTTTCTCTCTCACTTCTTCAAAGCTCACGGCTGGAATTTTTTTTTATTGCAAGTGAGAGTTTGTCTCCACTTATATTCTTATTCAACTCCCCATGATATCCTACTTTAGACAATATCACCAAGGTGTGATATTTGTCCCCTTGATTGGTCACTAGTCCACCATCCTTGAAAGTGTAGACCAAGACAAAGTAAGGGAGTAGGTGATGGGGTGGCCATCTAGAAGGAATCGGATGAGTTCGATTCGTTTCGGACTCCCGTGAGTCCAAACAGATAAACTCCTATTCCGTTCCGATGTATTTGTGTCGATTAATTAATCCAATCAATTAATCACATTAAATACATAATAATATAATTAATTTCTCCAAGAAATAATTACATTCACGAATTAAATTAATCACCCAGTAATTTATTTAATCCATTAGGCCGTAAATCAATTTATCCAATAAATCGATTTAGACATCCAATGTCCCAAATTAGATATCCAATATCTAATATTTATAATGAGAGATTAAGCTCGATTCATTCCGTCGTCAATCCTAATGCGCGACTCGGTAGGTCCGTCTCGATCGGAATGGGAGGAACCAAAGAGTAGTAGCACCACCTAGCCACTGGCGGCCTACACTGTACCCTAACCGAGAACGAATGATTGGGATCATTCAAGAACCATTCATCGTGAATACCAAGAACGTATAAACCCTTCTTTCAAATGTCCCGATCAAGTTTTAGGGTCACGGTCGATCAAACCCTATCTGTACTTGACGCTATGCATGCGTTAATGCAAATCGAGATCATCGAGTCATCGTGTATCTAATACAACTGGCTCCAATGCTTTGGCCAAAGACTTATGATCTCATCTCGCAATAATCGCATAGGACATATAACCCGCTCACTAACGGGAGAAAGAATTCTATCTTGGTATTCGATAGGACCTGCTACTTGCCGTCAAGATGCACGTCGAGGTTGACCCCGCCTACCGGTTTACAGTGGTCGAACTACTCTAATGAAAATCTTGACGTCACAAGCACATCCCTACTAAATCCTCAAGTCGAAGGTTCACGAATACCTATCACAACCTTTCGATTCCGTCATTGGTCGTCCGAGTGAAATCCATGTGACGAATCGAGGGTGAGTCGGTTCGAGTATACTAATCTAATTAGCATACCTATAACGTGTGCTCCCACTAACCATTAGTGTTCGACAGGCACTCTCCATGTCAAAGAACACGTCATACAAGTCTTTACATAAACTTAACGCCCAGTCAAGTTTCATCGACTTGCGAACGATTAAGTATTTGAGCTATAAACCTTTCCAGTGCCGACCCCCTTATCCAATAAGGAGTGGAACGTTTTGCTCTCAAATACACGGACTAGTTTCTATATGTTAATTTACGAGTTAGGAATGCCAGTAACTACCAGTAAATAAAGAAACAATCATTTGCCTTATATAAATGGTTTACATAATTACAAGTACAATGCCCTCACTCAACAACCTCTGAGTGGCATTCGAGGGCATACTCCTAACAAATATTTCTTATAATTTTAATTCTCAAAGAATTAAATATAAGATGAAATAATATCTCAAAGATAAAGGGAAGAAGCTTTCTCTCCTTCTATTTTCTTTCTCCTCTCTCACTTTTTCTCTCTTTTCTTGTCCGTGAAAAACTCCCTGCACCTTCAGTTACATGTTCCATATTCAAGTGCAGACAACACCTTATGCGTTGCCGGCATCTTTAAGGAATGCAGTCCGCATGGGCAGCTCAACTGGTTCTTGGGTGGCAAATTGCTACAAGAATGCAGGTTCGAGTCCTGGCAGCCGCAGTGTGGGAGTTTTATCTCTCCAATGTCGGGGATAGCTCCTTGTGGGCACCAGACACTGTTCCTCCCACCTAGTGGGCCGTTGAGTCACCATAATTTAATTCCTCCACCAATCCCTGTCGGACGGGGGGTGGGAGCTCTGGGGGCGAGGGATTTCGTATTTTGCTACAAGTGCAGACAACACCTTTATAATAAAATGACTCCATTATAAAAATGACACATAAGGAATAGTTTTGAAAAATTAACTCACATGAGGGGGAGTTGACTTCAAATTATTCTTGTGAATAATATGGAAGACAAGGACGGCCACAAAAAGAATTTGGTTCGTTTCGTTCTGTGAAATAGACCCTCGTGTATCTAATTCAATAGATTAATCTTGGTACATTTCATTATTAATCCAATTAATTAATTATATTAAATGTAAATTCTAAGAAATAATATGAATTAAATTAAATACCCATTAATTTATTTAATTCACTAGACCGATTTAACGTATATAATAAATTAAAGTAATATTATCCAATAACTTAAATTAGACATCTAATGTCTAATATTCATAAAACGAGAACATCCTTTATTTTAATCAGTCATCTATCCTATGTCGCGATTCTATAGGTTTGTCACAGTCAGCAATGAGAGGAAGCAAAGAGTGTGAGTAACACTTAGCCAGTCTTGTAGCTCACACTGTAACCTAACTGAGAACGAATGATAGGGATCATTCTAAAACCTATTGTTGTAAATACCGTACACATATAAACCCTTCAATCATATGTCTCGATCAAGTATTAGGGTCACGGTAATGTCAAACCCTATTATAAATTGACTCTATGCATTTGCTAACGGAAACCGCGATCACCGACCTCTCGTGTATCCAATACAACTAGTTCTTAATGCTTTGGCCAAATACTTATGATCTCATTTGCCATTAACGGCATATGACATTTACCTGCTCACTTCCAGAAGAAAGAATCTTATCTTGGTATCCAGTAGAGACTGCTACTTGTCCACTAAATTGCGATTGACCCTTACTCTGTTGTAGTGGTGCAAGGGTTAGAATCGAGGGAGGGGGGAACTGAATTCTTCGTTTAGGAAGGATTTCTATTTAAAGGGAATCGACTGTGTATTCCTCATTACAGTTTGAGATTGAAAATAATTCAGGAATTTCATGTAGAGGGTCATGTTGGGCGAGATAGAACATTGCAACTGATACATGCTTCTTATTTTTGGCCATCTATGCGGAAAGAAGTTGACATATTTGTGCACGGTTGTATAATATGCCAGGTGTCTAAAGGGGCAGCAATGAATGCGGGACTATACATGCCTTTGCCAGTTCCATCTCAACCGTGTGAGAATATTAGTATGGACTTTGTGCTAGGGCTGCCTCGAACTCAAAGGGGAAACGACTCTATTTTTGTGGTGGGTGGTCGTTTTTCTAAGATTTTGCATTTTATTCATTGCTAAGACTACTGATGCTGTGAAGGTGGCTCAATTGTATTTTTGAGAGGTGTATAAGCTCCCTGGCCTTCCTAAATCAATAGTTTCATATTGGGCTACCAGGTTCCTTAGCCATTTCTGGAGGAGCTTGCAGAAGATGGTAAATACGCAGTTGAATTTTAGTAGTGCCTATCATCCTCAAACTGATGGTCAGATGGAAGTGGTGAATCAATCTTTAGGCAATATGTTATGGATTCTGGTGGGAGAGCATGTGAAGAGTTGGGACTTGAAGTTGAGCCAAGCTGAATTTACACACAATCATGCTTTCAATCGCAACAGGAAATTCAGTCCTTTCTAGATAGTCTATACTATTATTCATCGGGGTCATTTAGACTTAATGCCGTTACCAGATCAGTCCAGAGTGTAGGGGAGGGCAGAAGCATTTGGGACATTCTTAAGGAAGTACACAAAGATGTTCGGGAAAATCTTTGGCGATCGAATGATAAATACAAGGCGGATGTGGATAAGAAGCATCGACATGTGGAGTTTGATGTGGGAGATTATGTATATTCTTACCAAGGATAGATTTTATGTCGGCGATTACAACAAGCTGTCGATAAAGAAGATTGGGCCTGTTGAGATTATTGCGAAAATCAATCTGAATGCCTATCGTTTGAAGCTTCCTAGTCATATCCGGACTGCAGATGTGTTCAGCGTGAAACACCTCATTCCTTATTCTAGTGATTCAACATACAAGGAAAATTCGAGGGCAAATTCTATCCCGCCCGGGGAGAATGATGTAGTGGAAGAGATTGTTATTTGGTATTTGGAGTAAGGGCATTTTTAATGAACTTTGAAAATAATTGTTGGCAATTTTTGGGATGAGCTCAGTTGTTTCTTATTGGAATTGGGCCACTGAGCAATAGCCACGGCTACACGATGAAGCCCATCATTTTTTGGCTAAAAAATGATGTTTAAGCCCTCAATTTTACATTTTTTGTTTTTGGGACCTAATTGCAAATTTTGAAATTTTACCCCTAACTTCCCTAGGGTATATATATATATGCTTGTAAAGCAATTATTCTGGTGATTATTAAATTTAAGTGTTCCTATATTTTTTTGAAATTCTTAGATCCTTTGAATCTAGAGTTTTAGAAGGTCGTATTCCAAGGATGGCTGATCCATTGGAATATAGTTGTTTCTTGTAGCTTTGCTGCATCGGTTTGGGACTAGGATGTTATAGTGTCAAGATTTATATACCTCAACAGGAGATCGGCACAGAGATCGGGCGACCGAGTCGGAGCCTAACCGCCAAGGCAGATTGGCCGATCGAAGGTCCCAGGTCGAGTCCCGATGCCGAGCGATCGACATCTAAGGCGATCGTCTCTCGTCACCTGGTGATCGACTCCGGTGCCCAGCCAATGACGACTGCCTCAATCCACACGAAGCCATCGCCTATCCAGTCGGCGAAGGCCAAAGCTCGAAGCAAGGACCCACGTGCAGATCCAGAAAAGGCGCCGCAGGACATGGATCGTTGACCACAGCCCGTCAGCATCTTTTCACCTACCGACAGACCCGCCGAAAGGTGCATAGTGGGACCACCCTGGACAGCGACTCAGGACGCGTGCAGGCTCCTCATTGGACCGCACAACTGGCTGCCAACAGCAGCCGCAGACTTCAAGGCAGACAACCCATGTGCTTAAAGATGATCGCCCCTTATTATATTACAAGGAAGGCGATCGCCCGTCAGAACAGGGAATCTCAGCTCTTATAAATAGAAGGCCTCCTGCACTTGGAAAGGGCTTGGCTTTTCGACCAGTTCAGACTCTCGGGCTTGGCTTTTTCAGCTTTCACCCTCTTGGCAAAGCTATACACTTCGGACATATTTCTCTCTCAGCAGCTCTTAACCAAAGACGGTTGGCAGAGACGAAAACCAGAACTCCCAGCAGTTCAAGAACTCAGAGCAACTCTAGTTCTTCCGGCAAGCACTCAACAGCTAGATAACAGGATATTTTACACTCATTGTAATCGCTTTCTTACATTAATATTTGTACTCAAACGTATTCTTATTAATAACATCTCGCGAGAGCATTCAAGCCTGGGCCTAACAAACCCGGCAATTCTTATGTCATTTCCATTCCCTCGGACGTGCTCTCGCACCTTGTTTGTTGTTCGTCCATTCCAGCAATATCTATCTCCGGATAATATTTCGGGCAACAACAATTGGCGCTAGAGGAAGGGGATCTTAACCCTCATTTTTATTTCTACCGTCTCAAAGAACACTCAGTGTTCTCCGGGGCATATACTTGAAGAGACACTCACTGCTCTTCAAAGAAAGCTTTCAGAATCATGACTTCTGCCTCCACGTCGAAGAAAGCCGCTGGCCGATCCGCCAGACGCCTCATTCCGTCTCAATCCGAGCCCCAGTCTATGGCGGAGGGTAGCCGCCGCGGCCCGAGACTCTCGATCCCGCCCCCGAGGGACGGCCCAAGCCTCTCGCTCGATCAGTTCCAAACTGCGGAACAGATCGAAAAGGCCTTGGCCATCCTACAGGAGCGACGGAGAGCATTCGAAGCGCCCGTTATAACCCCCTCGGCCATCCGCCGCGTGACCAAACGGAAGTTCAAGGGGTTACTGACCGAGCGATCGCCAGGAGGCCCCCATTCGCAAGAAGAGGCACTCGCAAGCCGGGACACCTCTGTTTTCAGCCGCCTAAGCAGCGACCCATCATGGTGACCGGGGCAGTCCGACCCCAGCCACGAGACGACGGAGCCCGAATCCGTCACCAGGAGTTCGGCGTACCCAACTCCCAGAGGGCAGGCCAACCATCTGGCTGCTCGCCAAAGAACCGAGACCGGAGGCGACGATCTCATTGCCTACCGCGGAGTCAGGAGATCGGTATACGATCGCCTCGGCTCCCGCTCCAAGAGCCGCACCACGAGCGACCAAGCAATAGCAATGGCCGTGATGCAATGCCAGCTCGACGGCATGAAGGCATTCCTAGAATCTGGGGCAGGCGCCAAGAGAAAGATCGCCGGGTCAAACGAGCCACTCGCGGTCCACATCGAGCTCACCCCCGTGTAGTGTAAGATCGCTCTTCCGCAAACACCTCTGTATGAGGGAAGGTCGGATCCGAATACTCACCTGAGCAGGTTCCGGATCTACATGACCGGGTGTGGGGCATTCGACGCGACCAGGTGCCGAATGTTCCCGCTAACGTTGGGCGACCTGGACCATAGATGGTACATCTCACTACCGTCGCGATCCATTAACTCCTTTAATCATCTGGCGAACAACTTCACAGCATACTTCGCCGCCAAGGCCGATCGGCTGGAAGGTCCCCATCGCATGATGCAGATCAGGCAAGGGGAAGAAGAGTCTGATGCAGACTATATCGACCGGGTAGATGTATCATCCTCAACGGCGAGCCCGTAAGCGACGAGATCGCAATATACTCGGTCCTAGGGGGATTACATGGTCTTTCGCCTATGTCCAGGCATCTTACGAAGGACCTACCCCCGACCCATGCGATCTTCCGCGCCAAAGCCGCAGATTTTCTGGCCAGGCAAAGGTTACTTTTGAACCTATAAAGCAACGCGATCGGAAGCCGAACGACGATCACCAGTCATCCAACCCGATCACCGTTATCAAACATCATCACCAAAACTGGAGGACTCGCTCGCCATCTACAGTTCATCACCTAACATGATGAACTAAGGCACGAGATCGCCTCCCCCGCGCAAAGTACACCATAGACGGTCGGCATCTAACATGACGATCCGAGGTAGAAGAGTGCAGCCATGGTCCTAGTGGTCGATGGAACCGACTGCTTCGGCCATGCAAGGTTCCTTTGGGCTGAGATCGCTCACCCTTCGTTTAAATACGAGGCAGGCGTAGCCGAAGGACCCTCCAAACAAATCAGTGGACACATTCGCCCGCCCTCGAGGGTCCGTCACTTAACATGGTGGATCCTTCACGGACAATACGACGCGTCCCTACCCCCGTCTCAACGTATACCGTCGAGGATTGCCATCTAACATGACGATCCGAGGTAGAAAAGAGCTAAGAAGCCGCGGACGTGGAGTCGATCGATCCGGCGACGCCCCACGCAAGGACTCCTCCATACCAAGATCGCACGCCCTTCGTTTAAATACGAGGCGAGGCGCAGCCTAACGGAGGACCCTCACAATAAAATGAGTCACGAGAAAGACAATGTCGCTCGCGCACAAGACACGGTCATAGAGATCGGTCCATCGAACTCCGCGACTGTGCACGATTCCTCAATGAGGGATTGGCAAATTTGAAATTGCAGGTACAAAACTGAAGATAGCTAGCCAATCGACCAGATCGCCCTAGTCCGAAACCAAAGTCCACTCAACGGGTCTCCCATCTTTATCCTCAACGATCGCCAGAACCACCTCACCCCATGTCTTCAACATCGGAGCAAGGTGGGGGGCAATTGTTGTGTCAATATTTATACACCTCAACAGGCGATCAGCACAGAGACCGGGCGACCGAGTCGGAGCCTAACAGCCAAGGCAGATTGGCCGATCGAAGGTCCCAGGTCGAGTCCCGATGCCGAGTGATCGACATCTAAGGCGATCGTCTCTTGGAACCTGGCGATCGACTCCGATGCCCGGACAATGACGACCGCCTCATGCCACACGAAGCCATCGCCCGTCCAGTCGGCGAAGGCCTAAGCTCGAAGCAAGGACCCACGTGCAGATCCGGAAAAGGCGCCGCAAGACATGGATCGTTGACCATAGCCTGTCAGCATCTTTTCACCTACCGACAGATCCGCCTAAAGATGCATAGTGGGACCACCCTGGACAGCAACTCAGGATGCGTGCAGGCTCCTCATTGGACCGCACAGCTGGCTGCCAGCAGCAGCCGCAGACTTCAAGGCAAACAGCCCATGTGCTTAAAGACGATCGCCCCTTATTATATTACAAGGAAGGTGATCGCCCGTCAGAACAGGGAATCTGAGCTCCTATAAATAGAAGGTCTCCTGCACTTGGAAAGGGCTCGGCTTTTCGACCAGTTCAGACTCTTGGGCTTGGCTTTTTCAGCTTTCACTCTCTTGGCAAAGCTATACACTTCGGACATATTTCTCTCTCAGCACCTCTTAACCGAAAGACGGTCGGCAGAGACGAAAACTAGAACTCCCAGCAGTTCAAGAACTCAGGGCAACTCTAGTTCTTCCGGCAAGCACTCAACAGCTAGATAACAGGATCTTTTACACTCATTGTAAGCACTTTCTTACATTAATATTTGTACTCAAACGTATTCTTATTAATAACATCTCGCGAGAGCATTCAAGCCTGGACCTTACAAACCCGGCAATTCTTGTGTCATTTTCATTCCCTCGGACGTGCTCTCGCACCTTGTTTGTTGTCCCTCCATTCCAGCAATATCTATCTCCGGATAATATTTCGGGTAACAACAGATCTATCAAAGACATAAGGCAAGTTCTAATGATGATGAAATTGTGCATTATGCTTGCATGATTTTTGAATGCAACAAAGGCGGGGAGAAGAAACCGAAATCCGGTAAAGAGCATGTAGAGGTTCTTCATCCTAGGGCTATCACACGGAATAACTTTTATGTGTATATCTTGTTAAAATTTGATGCCACCAAAGGTGTTTACAAGATTACAGAGTGGGATGACAACCATAACCATCCAATGATTCATGCCGACAAGAGGCAATTCATGACTGCTAATAGGTTGATCAACCCAATGCAATAAAAGGTTATTGTGTTGCTGACTGGTTCTAGAAATTCTCAGATGTCAACATATGAGTATATTGTACGTTCGTATATCGGCCGTGACGATGTTGGTTTTCAGCGGGTTGATATGAAGAACATATTAAATAAGAAGAGAAAGATAAATATGAAAACTGGTGAGGCGATTGCGTTACTGTGTTTATTTAGACATCAAGCTTTGAATAAGCCTGGGTTATTCTACGACATGCAAGTTGATGAGAATGAGCAGATATCTTTAATTTTTTGGGCTGCCCACAGATGATTGTCGACTATGCTTTGATACCACAAACCAGACTAACAAAGCTTACAGACCTCTTGGTAAGTTCATCTTGTAATATGTCTTTTTCGTATGTCATGTTTGATTAGGAATATTCATGTGTTATACTGTGTGTATTGCCTTAGTATAAAACTTGGTTGGAAACAAAATATTAATTTTGTCACCTATTTTATTTATTGAGTTGGAGTCAATTTTGTACTGTATTCTATCTATATCAACCAACTTATTTTGTTTGCTTTGGCTTTTCTGAAATCTCATTTTTTCTATGTTGGAGGCATCTTTCGTGGTTTTAATCACCATAAGGTCACTTGTATCTTTGGTGGTGCATTGCTTTATGATGAGATGGCGGATACGTTTTCTTGGTTGTTTAATGTATTTTGCATGTGGTATAATATGCCTATTACTATTATGACTGACCAAGTGCCTGCTATTGCGTCTGCTGTCAAAGATGTGTTGCCTACAGTATCCCATGCATTGTGTTCTTGGCACATAAAACAGAGCGGTGAAAACAATCTAGGTGCTTTAGCCAACAAACTATTTTTTGATCTATTTAATCATCTCATCAATAACGTAGATGATGAAGATCAAATTGAATTTGGGTGGAATAAGATGTTGGAGTCGTGCATTCCTGGCCGCACTTTGTTGAAGATCACTTGGCTTGATAGGACTTATCTATCTAGGATGCAGTGCTCAGCGGCTTGGGTCAAGTCTTGTTTCACAACTGCAAAGACTACTACGCAACTAAGTGAACAACTGAATGCTTATAGTCGATTCTATTTCGGTCCTGATTTGAATTTATCTAATTTTCTCAAGCGTTTTGAAGACATGGTTAAATCCTTGCGCCATGAAGAGTTGTCTGGTTACAACATGATAAATCAACTTCCTCGTAATCGACATAAGGATTGTCCCCTTATGGTACATGCTGCAAAGGTGTATACAGCAGCTTTGTTCGATATTTTCCAGAAGCAATATGATATTGGTTACGGGTTCTTAATGGATGTATGTTCTATCACAGTCACCACCTTTCTCTAAGATCTGGTGATTATCGTAACTATTCTGTTTCCATGTTTTTTGTCGAGCGGGTAACAATTTATTTTTCACAGGTCATGGATGATGTATACACTGCACCTATACGGAATATCAAGGTTATGAGGAAAAATATGCTGGATAGTAACTCTGAAATACTTGAGGATCATGTTCCACATGTAGATATGGCAATATCTACAATCTAATGTAACTGTAGTTTCTATGACAATTGGTGGATCTTGTGTGAAAGTCAGTTTTAGGAAATGATTAGTCTCGGTATGTGAGGTAATCCATACTTCTTGTCTATTATACAGACGTATATCAAGCCGAGGTAGACCAAAGATTCCAAGAAAGGGTCAAGTGATAATCAGATATCTGTTGTTTCGTTGATTGATAATTATGTTGGATGATATCATCAAATCTATTCTCTTGTGGTTTCTGCAAGTCCTCATTTATGTCATAGCCAGGATTCATACGATGTTTTATTGCTCATGTTGTTGATGGTGTTAAGGTGGACGAGATAGCATCAATTTCAGAAGCTAGTTCCTATCAGCCTACATCTGATGCAGTTACCGGTATGGTGTCTAATATTTTGGTGATCATTATATTTATGTAAAGAGTCTAAAACATCTCTATTTACACATAATATCTAAGTTAGCGAAAGCGTCCTTTGATTAATTATTTCCGTTTATAAATGCATCCAGGAAACATAATTGTGTGACTGTGTCAATAGTGTGGATATTATTATGCCAAGCCATATAACATAGGCTAAATGACCAAAATGGGACCTCAAGTTTGCTCATTTTAGCACTTGAGGACCTACTCTTTAAAAGGTATCAAACTAAGACTTGTTCTTTATTCCGTTAGACCACGTTAGGACATCCGTCAAATTCTCTCCGTTAAATACTAACGGAATACTTACTTGACCGTTAAATGACACGTGGCATGTGTTTATTGGCTGGTCAACATGCCACGTGTCACCGGTCATCATCTCCGGCGAAGTTGATTTTTCCGGTCGTCTTCTCCGGCGAATTTTCCGGCCAACTTCATTTTTTCCTAACAACCAACATTTTTTCCGGTCGTAGATGCTGGAGAATTTGAGCATGGTGGAGACCACAACCGCTTGAAAATGGTGGCATGGTGGTCAAAGAAAAATCGCCGGAATAAAAAAATCACTTGCAGCGGGCGATGCAGAAAAAAAAAAAAGAAAAATTTTTTAAGGAAAAAAATCACTTCCAGCGGGCAATGGTGAGCATGGTGGTCAAAGAAAAAAAAAATCAAGAAAAAATGGAATTCTAAAATAGGGAATCTTTGACTCCCACTCGGTCTTTCCGTCTTTGCCGGCATATCTCCCTTTCCGGATCCCTCTCTACTATCAGGGAATTACACCGGAAAAAATGAAGTTGATCGGAAAAAATGAAGCTGGCCGGAAAATTCACCGGAGAAGACGACCGGAAAAATCAACTTCGCCGGAGATGATGACCGGTGACACGTGGCATGTTGACCAGCCAATAAACACATGCCACGTGTCATTTAACGGTCAAGTAAGTATTCGTTAGTATTTAACGGAGAGAATTTGACGGATGTCCTAACGTGGTCTAACGGAATAAAGAACAAGTCTTAGTTTGATACCTTTTAAAGAGTAGGTCCTTAAGTGCTAAAATGAGCAAACTTGAGGTCCCATTTTGGTCATTTAGCCTATAACATATTAGTAAACAAGACTAGACAATTGTTTCCAGTAATATTATGTATTTAGGTGACTAATTATTTATTTATAACAATACAACATTACATCTTGAATCAATAAAAAAGTACGAAAGTTCTTCATAATGTTGCAATGTAGTCACCTGTTGTAATTTATTCTTTACCCAATTTTCTGTAATAAACATGAAAAAAATGTGTAACTTGTTTCCAATATGCTACAGTTTTTAGGAGACATTTATATTAGAATCAGAAGATCAAAACATTGAAACATTATCCATAAAATGTGTCAACATAAGAATAGTACGATGTATTACACGATAATTCTAACAATTCAACTCTTCTTCCTCTTTTTTCGCACAGCCTTTTTCTTTCCAACTTTTGATTCCTCCTCCCTATTTTATTTTTCTATCTAACGTTCTGATGCTTTGGAGTTCAAATATTCTTAGACTTCCAGGTATTTTTATTCTTCCACGTCATGGTCGCTTTCTGATCATGCACATCATCATCATATGGGCTTAGTAGATATTTGGATTTCTTCTTGTAACGTCTGGATACGTACACAAGAGGTGATCGTTGTTGGTGTACTGCATCGATGGCAGTGTCCTCAACATCAATTGGCACATTTTTAAGTGGAAGGGGGCCGAGAAAATAAATTTAGCAGGATGATAAAATTGTAGAATATAATGATTCCCATGTAAATAATAATTATAGACTATCAAGATGTTGCCTGAACTCCGTATAATGTTGGTGAGAAAATTATTATCTTAGTTTCCAATTACATGCAATAGGTAGGAAGCAATATTTGAACACTTACATGCATATATATGTATTGATATATTGGTCTATAACCCTTGCCCCCTGCTGATCAACTGAACTAAAAGGAGCATATACGGTCCAATCAGAAACTGCAGAGAATTTTCCTGCCAGACTCTGCTTAAGCTAGTTCCATGACTGTGTTTACCAGTAGAATACATTAACCTCATGTTAAAAGTATGTGTACAATAATAAATGAATGGCACTCAAGTTTCAAGTTTTGGGGTAGAGTCCAAGCATCAATATTCTCTATTAAAAAATTGGTCTCGATTTCTACGATCTTCTTAGTTGCAGTCCTTGTTGTATCCCGCTCATTCTCAGCATAATTTGATGCAAGTGTTAGGAGTATGCCCTCGAATGCCACTCAGAGGATGTTGAGTGAGGGCATTGTACTTGTAATTATGTAAATCATTTATATAAGGCAATGGATGTTTCTTTATTTACTGGCAGTTACTGGCATTCCTAACTCGTAAATATACATATAGAAACTAGTCCGTGTAATTTAGAGCAAAACGTTCTACTCCTTATTTGATAAGGGGGTCGACACTGGAAAGGTTTATAGCTCAAATACTTAATCATGCGCAAGTCGATGAAACTTGACTGGGCGTTAAGTTTATGTGAAGACTTGTATGACGTGTTCTTTGACATGGAGAGTGCATGTCGAACACTAATGGTTAGTGGGAGCACATGTTATAGATATGCTAATTGGATTAGTATACTCGAACCGACTCACCCTCGATTCGTCACACGGATTTCACTCCGGGACAGTCAATGATGGAATTGAAAGGTTATGATAGGTATTCGTGAACCTTCGACTTAAGGATTTAGTAGGGATGTGCTTGTGACGTTAAGATTTTCATTAGAGTAGTTCGACCCTATAAACCGGGAGGTGGGGGTCAACCTCGTCGTGCATCTTAACGGGCAAGTAGAAGGTCCTACTGACTACCAAGATAGAATTCTTTCTCCCGTTAGTGAGCGGGTTATATGTCCTTTGCGGTTATTGGCAGATGAGAGCGTAAGTCTTTGGCCAAAGCATTAGAGATAGTTGTATTGGATACACGAGAGCTCGATGATCTCGTTTGCATTAACGCATGCATGGCGTAAAGTACAGATAGGTTTTGACTGACCGTGACCCTATAACTTGATCGGGACATTTGAAAGAAGGGTTTATACGTATACTGGTATTCACGACAGAATGGTTCTTGAATGATCCCAATCATTCGTTCTCAGTTGGGGTACAGTGTAGGCCGCCAGGCTAGCTAGGTGGTGCTACTACTCTTTGGTTCCTCCCATTGCTGACTGAGACAGAGCTACCAAGTCGCGCAATAGGATTGACGACGGAATGTATCAAGCTTATTATCTCATTATGAATGTTAGATATTAGATATCTAATTTAGGATATTGGATGTCTAAATTGATTTATTGGATAAATTGATATACGGCCTAATGGATTAAATAAATTACTGGGTGATTAATTTAATTCATGAATATAATTATTTCTTGGAGAAATTAATTATGTTATTATGTATTTAATATGATTAATTAATTGGATTAATTAATCGATATAAATACATCGGAACGGAATCGGAGTTTATCTATTTGCATTCTCGGGAGTCCGAAACGAACCGAACTCGTCGGATTCCTTCTAGAGGTCGGCCCCACTTTTTGATCTCTTACCTTTAGTCTTAGTCTTGCTTTGGTGGGTGAAGACTAATCACCTTAGAGATTTGATATCTCTTATAATAAGGTATAGTTGATTTTATGGGATTTGAACAAGAATATAATGAAGACTATTCCTCACTTTTACAAAAACATGATCAGCTGTGAGTTTAGTTTTGAGAGAGAGAGAAAATAGTTTTCTCAATTGTCTTCATCTTGTTCTTCATCTTGTTCTTGAGTTTTCTTGGAGAAAATTCAAGATACATTGAGAGATATATATTATACACTTAGAGTGCAATAATAAAAGGCTTCTTCACTTGATTCTATCCGTAACCTTAGAGGTTAATCGGGTATTGTCATTCCGTTTGTTTCTCCGGCGCGTGGCAGGTAGAGACTCGGTGCTTTCGGCGTTGGATGGTTCAAGTGCTTGGAGTGCTTCGGATCGTAGAGAATTCAAGTAAAGCTTGGGGAATAGCTCAAGAGAAGGATACCATTTAATAAACGGACTTCAAGGGTGAGTTTCTTACAACACTTGTTTTTCGGTTATATATTTATATATACGTAGCTCGATCGATCCTCGTAGGGATTCAGATCGAATTAATTTTCATTTACCGCTTCCGATGGGCCTTCGTTTTAGGCACCGAATCCCAATAGTGGTATCGAAGCGTAGGTCTTGCGATCGTATATACGATATAGGCATTTGGAATGCTCAATTAGATGGTGAATGATTTGGAATCATTTTAGTCATAATCGTGGTATATGTTTTTTCGTTCGTTATAGTTGTATTTTTCGTAAGTTTATGTTTAAATATAAATCTTATATTTCTTGGAAATATGATTTATATTGAAGATATGAATGTTGAAAAATATAGATATTAGATATCCGGTCGAAAAACTAGCCCCGAATCGCCGTTAGACGACCGGGAGTGGTTCGGAAGAAGGGGGCCGCGGCCCAGGGCTGCTGGGCAGCCCACCGCAGTTCTTGGGTAGGGCCGTGGCCGGGGCTGCTGGCAGCCACGCTTCTACTGGCTCGTTTCGGGGGCGGTCCAGCCCCTTTTCGGACCCGTTCCGGGCTTATTTTCTTCGTGTATTCCTAAAAATGATTTCCCACATTTTAAATTGGATTTAATATGATTAAATTGATTTATGGTATTTCATTTTATAAGGGAAAATTGATTAATTGGAATACTTGTGATCGACCGAATTATTTTAACCTTTTTCATATTACCGGTTGTGTGAATCGATTGGATCGGTTCGTATTGTTGTTTGGATCAATGTATCTCTACGCTTTACATTTATTTAGTATTTATTGGATGAATGCTTTTGAATGGGGATGTGGTTCGTGGACTTAGTTTTTGAATCGTTCGTTTTATTCGATTGGGTTGTAAAGGCCGTTTTGAGCCTATTTATTTTACTAGAAATATTTGTATCTAGGATGCAATTTTCAATGTAAAATTTATATGTAATGACGAAGACCATAGGAAGATCCATTTCGAGAAGATGAAGATTCAAGATGAAGACTTGTAATTAGATTACGGAGTTTTTGTTTATGTTGGTAGCAACTAGGTTGTGAATGGTTTTTTCATATTGTATGAATGCCACAAACGCGCTAAAATTATTAATGTGAAAAGTGTAATGTTAATTGCGAAAATTCTTCCACGATAAATTATTAAGTTTATAAGGTTTCACGGTTTTCCTTCCCTCCATCGAGTTTTCGGGAAATTGAAATCCAAACCGGATGTGCTATGCTTCCGAGTTATCGGGGTAGTCGTTCGGGGAGGACGGATAAATTACCGGGAGTGCATTGGATCCCTTCGGTTGGAGCAAATTTTATCCCTAGAAACCTGATAAATTGCTGGATAAGATTCAATTGTGAAACTGATTTGCGTAGATGGTATAAACTTAACTTGTTCACGAACCATAGAAACCGTATAGGTTGAGGGGAGTGAACAAGGGGAAAAGAAGATCGAATCATACATTAGATGGGTTGGTGTTGTACACCACTTTATGAAAATTAATAGACTAGAAACCTGTTCGGTTGCCCTCTATTAAGATTTATAAAGAACTCGATCACCACTATGAAGTAGAGCGACGATACTTCCGGATTTCACATGGGAGTGTGTTATTCTGATAAAAATAGTGGGAGCTAGGTAACAAAAATAGAAAAGACCTTAATTCTATACTCAGAACATAATTGAATGAGTCACTAATTAATCTATCGTACTTAATGCAGACATAACTCTCAAATAATAATGAATCCACTCGCAATTCTACTCGAAAAGAACACCTTGATGGGACCTAACTTTGTGGATTGGCTCCACAATCTGATGATTGTCCTCAGTATAGAGGTACTAGGGTACGTCTTGGAGACGGACATTCCGGCGCCTCCAATACGGACAAGAGCCAATCAGGAAGAGATTGAAAACCACGAAAAGTGGGTTAAGGATGACGTAAAAGTTCGTGCTTATATGATGGCTTCCATGTCTAATGAGCTTCAGAGAGCTCATGAAAAAATGACTTCTGCTAGGCAGATTCTATCTCACTTAACCGATCTTTATGGTGAGCACAGCAGAACTGCTAGATATGAGATATCCAAGCAACTGTTGGGTGCAAGGATGAATGAAGGTGAGAAGGTTGGGGAACACGTCCTCAAAATGATATCCATGATCGAGAGATTGGAGGCTCTTGATTTTAAAATGGATACTTCTCTCCAAACCGACCTTATCCTATAGTCTCTCCCTGATTCCTTCTGACAGTTTGTTATCAACTTCAACTGCAATGAGATTACATGTAATTTAGCTGGGCTAATGAACAAACTTGTGACCGCTCAGGTGAAAACTCCGCGAATGAAGGAGTCTGCTCTTGTGATTTCTTCTGGACCTCGGAGGTCTAAGAATAAGAAGAAAAAAACCAAGAAGTAGGTTGGACCACAAGTTAAGGACCTTAAAGGTAAGGGCAAGGCCCCGATGATTCCGAAGAACAAGAAGAAGAAGGATGCTTGTCTCAAGTGCGGTGAGCTGGGCCACTGGGCTAGAGACTGTCCGATTCTTCATGGAACTTCAGGTACAGAACTTTTAGTTTTGGAAGCAGTTGTTGCGCTCTTTGTATTTTCTACTTCCTGAATCTTGGATTAAGTGCTAGTTCTCATATTTGTACCGTGAATCAGGATCTGGAACAAAGTAGGAAGTTTGGAGCTGGAGAAGTTATGATCACATTAGGAAGCAGGCATAGTGTCGAGGCGACCGACATAGGATCACTTCTTTTGGGTTTAGAATACGTTTTTTTTTTACTTTAGAAGATGTACTTGTCTTGTGTAAGGGGTACAAAAACATTGTATCCATTTCGGTCATGGACCGAAAAGACTTTTCATTTTTCATTGGTGATGGTTCCCGCAAAATTTATTTCAGAAATAAAGTAGTAGGTACTGCTACATTGTTGAATGGATTGTATCATCTAAATCTCAGCAACAAAGTAGTTGTGAATACTATGACTAGAAAACGTGGTAGGGATGAAACCAATCAAGTTTTGAAATGGCATCTTAGACTTGGTCATGTTGGTCAGACCAAGGTTTACAAGATGGAAAAGGATGGACTTATGGGTCCATTGGGATCGGATCCCTTTCCTACTTGTGAATCTTGCCTTAAAGGCAAAATGACTAAGTCCCCCTTCACAAGGACTTTTGAAAGAGCCGCTGATAAACTGGGATTAATCCATACCGACGTATGTGGTGCTTTGGAAGCAACTCGTGAAGGATATCAATATTTCATTACGTTTACGGATGATCATACTAGGTATGGTTATGTATACTTAATGAAACATAAATCCGAGGCCTTTGAGAAATTCCAGGAATTCAAGGCCCTAGTCGAGAAACAAACTGGTAATCATATCAAAGCACTTCGGTCCGACCGAGGTGGCGAGTATATGAGTAAGGAGTTTGACGAGTTCCTTAAGGAACATGGAATAGTTTCACAACTAACACCTCCAGGTACTCCTCAGTTAAATGGTGTGTCAGAAAGAAGGAACCGGACCTCGTTGAACATGGTCCGTTCCATGCTGGGCTATACTGACTTACCAATTTACTTGTGGGGGTATGCACTTCTGACTGTTGCTTACATCTTGAACAGATGTCCTTCCAAATCCGTTCCTAAAACTCCACATGAGATGTGGGAGGGCAGGAAACCAAATCTTAATCATATTAGGATTTGGGGATGTCCCGCCTATGTCAAGAAGACTAAGGTGGAGAAGTTGGAAGCTAGGTCCGCGAAGGGACATTTCATTGGATTCACGTCTGGGACGATGGGATATCTATTCTACATGCTCGAAGATTGAAAGATCGTTGTTGCTTTACAAGCACACTGTCTGGAAGATGAGTTCATTCAAGAAGGCGGAGCAGGTAGGAGTATTTCTTTAGAAGAATACAATAAAACTCCTCGGGAGACATCTGTGCAAGAAACTGGAACCGAACCTTCTGAAACACAAGTACAACCACCTCGTAGGTCTAGTAGGGTGTCTCATTTACCTGAGAGGTATGGGCTTGTGCACTTGGAGGAGCTGGATCTCCATGAGGTTCCAAGTGATAGCCAAGAGACCGACCCAACGACCTATGACCAAGCGATGATGGATGTAAACTCCGCGAAATGGCGTGACGCTTGTAACACCCCCAATCCGCTCAGGGATATTACACGCCGTAGACCCTCTCCTCGAGGATCTACCAGGCTGATAACTAAAATCAAACATCTAGACATTGCCTTTCAGGCTCAAATGACACAGTAGACCGATTTGGTCTTTCAATAAATATGTACAACTCAAATACAACTCATGCCCACGCAGGGGTCGAAATACAATCACACCCGTACAACGGGGAAAATATACTGCAGCGGAAAAGAAAATACAACTAGACCAATACGACAGCAACGGGTCCTCGTGTGATTAGTATCGTTCATCTTTCATCATCCTTCGTGCCAACCCTGTGCTATGCTCCAAAACCTGAATGCAAAAATAGACATCCACCCCCCGAATACTCGGGGGTTAGCAAAACTCCACTGTTTCGCTAGTGCAAGAACAAAGTGCAAATACGAGCCATACAACTCGCATTTTCACGAATAACAATAACCAGGAATCCTTAAAAATCCAAACGTGACGAAAAGTACTTCCCGAGGCAAGAGTTTGGTAAAACATTCTAAAACCGAAAGGTCACAAATTAAGGGAAAACTATTTATAAAACAGTTTGAATTGCCATCGAGAGTTTTAGTAGGAGACAATTTAGGATTACCGAATCCTTCGCTTTCCAAAAATTAACAGGGTCACAGCCCAAAGGTTTTGTTTTCGCAAATGAAACCAACCATAATACACAAGGTTAAAAACCCACGTCATGCGTCCTCGACGGACATAAAATACACACGCACCCGTGAAGTTTCACTCGTGAATCCAGGTCGAAGCCAATGGAATTCCCTCCGTGGCCCCGTCGAACCCTCCCGAGGTGAGCAAACACATTCACAAAACATAAGCAACCGCACTCGTGAATCCAGGTCGAAGCCAATGAAATTCCCTCCGTGATCCCATCGGACCCTCCCGAGGTGAGCGAAAAACAATCACAAAATATACACACGTAGCGGTGAAGTTTCACTCGTGAACCCAGGTCGAAGCCATTGGAATTCCCTCCGTGGTCCCGTCGAACCCTCCCGAGGTGAGCAAACACATTCACAAAACATGTACACGCATCGCCTAGGACCGGGACGAAGCCACAAATCCCACTCCGTGATCCCGTCGGACCCCCCGAGCTGGCTAGCGAAATACTCAAGCACCACACGTCGCCTAGGACCGGGACGAAGCCACGAATCCCACTCCGTGATCCCGTCGGACCCCCGAGCTGGCTAGCGAAATAATCTCAAGCACGAGTAACATATCACACCAAGGATATCCAAACAATTCACCCAGAGGCATCAAACACTCAGTAAAACAACACGTCAAACCACAATGCACCGAAATGAAACAATATACATCCACACGCAAATACCAAGTGCATCACCAACACCAAACATATCCATAAGATTCACATACTCGTTCACGAATCACATCAATCCCAAAACACACACGGTTTTGAAAGAGGGCCTTTAACAAGGCTAACCAAATCTTTTGAAAACTCATTTCAAACAAACAATAAACCAAGACGATCACCAATCATCATATCCACAAAACAAGAAAAGTATGGACAAGGTACTTGCCTCGAATAAGAACAACGCGGAGAATCGACCAAAGTAGGTTGACACGAACCGATTACGAACCCGCCGACTCCACCGATCGCCAACTCACGTCATAAACTACGAAGGGCAATAATAACAATGAAATGAATTCCATAACACGACTCAAAGCCGTTGAATTCAAAGAACGGATGACGAAAGTTCACGGATTTCCCCCAAAACGGCCAAGAACACGATTCGTTCCGTCAAAACCCGAAAACGGAATTCCAAGTTGAAATATGGATATACAATCCATAGAATATGTTTAACAACATCATTTAACCATAATCGATCCATCGAAAGCGGATGAAAAAGCGAGATCGGGACAAATCCCTCAAAAAATCAATTCGAAGGAAATCAAGAATTATACTTCGATTCGACGAAGAACAATGGATTAAATGATGTTAAACACAAGAATACTATCAAGATTAATCATACCCATCATGAATTAATCAACAACACGGAACGAATCGGACGAAAATGCAAAAATCCCCAAATTCACGAAATTAGGGTTCTAAGGAAAATTACCTTGATTCGCTGGATCAAAGGTTGATAACGGACGATCGATTGATGTTATGAACTCAAGGACTTCATGGATTTGTTGTTAAACAACATGGCTTCGTCGCCCATGAATCGCCATTCGCGGACGGAGAAGGAAGGAAATGAAAAACGAAGTGAAATGTGACTGCTCAGCCATATTTATACTGGCCAGACTAGCGTGCGCTAGCCTTCCCGGACTAGCGTGCGCTATCGGCCGGTATCGGCCGAGCACCCTCGGCCAGGGCCCACACGACCCGGCATCACCGACCAACCTGCCCGGCCGAACACAGCCGACCCAACTCCCGCTAGCGTGCGCTACGGCCGGATACTGCCAGCGCTGGCTTTATCCGATAGCCACTGGGTGACTGCCGGCAGTAACGTCGCTGGCCGGCGGCGTGCGCTACGCTGCCGACTAGCGCGCTACGCTCGGCGTAGCGTGCGCTACTGCCGATCTGGCCGAGTCGAACCTCGAAACCCCACCTTGCCCGGGCGATGGCGTCGTTAGGCCATCGTAGCGTCGCTACACTGCCGGTTAGCGCGCACCTTCCGGCCGTGGCGTGCGCTCGCCGGTTCTGCCGCACCGTCCGGCCGGTGCCGCAATCATCCGGCGATCCGCAACCGTCGGCCGATCCCAACCGCCCGAGCTCGGCGACCCGATTTCCAAAGCGCCGCAACGAACACGGCGAAAAGTTCGCGGGCGACATCAACGACCGAAATGAAAACATAATACCATAATTAATCATACGCGACCAAGAAAGCGGGTCGAGACAACAATTACGGTCGGATACCGTAACTTTCAAGAAATTACAAAATGGCCCAAAAGCGGAAATCACGATACGTGATCGAATAACCAAAGCTGAAGTTCACAACACGTCTAACAAAGTTAAACGGACTTACGGAAACTCAAGCAATGATTTGAGCGAGATTCGCAAGAATCGAACTCAAGCGCGGAAAAGTCGCTAAAAGCACGGAACTCAACGAAACTACACAAAGCGAACTCGGATGTCAAAAAGTGTAGAATTAATCATTCTCAGAATGACGAAACGGTCATGAGCGAGTCGTCAAAACAGACTTCCGCCGAAAAAAAAGAAATTACCGGAAATCGAAATTACGGGTATTACATTCTACCCTCCTTAAAAGAAGTTTCGTCCCGAAACTTAAAACAAGTAGGGAGAAGAAATATTCCGCCAGGAAAAACTCAACGAGATACACAAGAATGCGTAACTAACGCCCCACGGCGAAATGTTACAAACAACGCAAAGGAATATACGGCGTGAAAACACGCTCCACGGCGACCAACACAACGTCGCCATTAGGGATATAATAAAACCAACAAGTGACAAGCGTCATCAAATGGATAATACAATCAAGTCAATTATCCGAACAATCGCAAAACACAACGAACGAAAATCGATACGATTGACCAACCTAACGGTACATTGATCAAAACGCGAGCCAAACGCTGAACAAATACGGAATTCCACCGCCTAAGGGCTGGAAGATCGAAAACGAAACTAATTTCCCGAACTGAAGGGAATTACAAAGGAGCCTGAATGTTCTCCAATCACGAAACGAGAACAAAAACCGAACAAGCAAACGATCGAGACAACAAAGATCGAACAATCATGTCCGAAACACGAAGGATAATAAAATTCAAACAACAACTCCCGTGATGATCGGTGAGAACTACAAGACCTGCATTCCCATAAGATCCACAGGAAAGGGAATAGCGATTGAAAAGTCACGGCGACAAACGAGTTATTCCAAAACAATACCACACTCGTTTGATCAACAAAAGCAAAGGCGGGACAAGCTCGAAATGTCAACGAACATAATGAGTCGGTAGTCGAAAACACAAGAGTTCCAAATCCGATCCACTTCGAATAAAAGAACTAATAGAACCCGAAGATGTCACTCCGAACAAGGTTCACAAGATTGACCGAACAGAAAAAGTCACATCGATAACCAGATCGACCCACAATAAGATCACAGCTCGTTCGGACGATGTAACCGAAATACAGAACAAGTTCATAAAGTATCAACAAACATGAGCGAATCGATAGACTGGAGAAAGAGAAAATACAGAAGTCAAAATAGTACGGGCATTACCTCCGACCTCGTCCACGAAATTCACAAAAACGGGAGCAAGGTAACAAGACATTAAACAGTCGACACATAACGGAACGATCACCGATGCACACGGTCATACCAAACCAAGCTCTGATAGCTCGTACATGCGCGACAACGCAGAATTCACCACGAGGCGACAACATTCAACACCAACATCCCGTCTCTCACAGAGGGCTAACACAACAAATGTGTGGAAAACGACTCAACGCTCACACCATCAATTCGATCATACTCGGGAGCAAATATCAAAATGACAACACGAACATCATACATACATACCCAGCCTTCAAACGAGAATGGATAGGTTTTAAAAACGAAAACCTTATTTTGAAAATAATTTAGAAGAACACTGGTTCATCTTGAGTATCACCTTTCAAAAAAAGTACAAACGTAAAACATCGTTATCGAGACTTTGGAGAACCCTTTCGTATTTGATAAAAATGAGGACACTTTCTCTTAGTGAAAACTTTCAAAATATTCGACCCTCGGGTCTAAATAAAAGTGTTTCTAAAACATTGAAAATATCTCAAAGCATTTTGGTCCTCGAGGTAGAAGAATTTTGAAACATGTTGTGGCACCTTGGAAGTACCACGAGAAAATAATTCATTTTAAAAGTACGTCTCGAAATTTATTTTCTAAGATACTCAAGGTTTTCAAAGATAATTCAATGGGCTAGAATGCCCAAAAATTTCAGGTAATTCACAAAACTTTATAGCGCCGTGGATCCCGCGTCGGAACCCACCAGGCTAAAAACCATTTACAAAAACGCCAAAAAGGCCGATGACGGTAATGTTTCAAAAACTTACAAAATCCATTTGCAAAATGTTAAATACCGTCATAAGAATTTCGCTAAAATGATCAAGACCATAATATCAAAAACTCGGTTAATGGAATTGATTTTCGAAATAAAACTCAGTCGGTAAAATACCGAAAGCCATTACAAAAGAACTCACGCAGCGGATAAAATAAATAAAGTCAAACATGCACAATCCAGCAACACTACTCTCACACATAAACGAAATATGAGGGTCAAATAACCACATATCAAGAAATCAAAATCCATAAGAGGATTCCGTCACTTAACAAATAAATCATAAAAATAGCTCGTGTCACACGAGGCACAACACAAAGAAGGAGACTTACGGCCCACAGTCGCACGAAGATGATGATCGCCCCACGATACTAATCACGACCAACAAACTCAAGCGACGCGTCGCGACACGACTCCGTCGAGATAAAATCCGGCGAAACAAAACTCAACAGAACCTTCGACCCGGCGACTAGGTTTCCACAACCTAAGCTCGATACCATTCAGTAACACCCCAATCCGCTCGGGGATATTACGCCGTAGATCCTCTCCTCGAGGATCTACCGGTGATAACTAAAATCAAACATCTAGACATCGCCTTTCGGCTAAAATGACACATGAGCCGATTTGGTCTTTCAATAAATATGTACAACTCAAATACAACTCATGCCACGCAGTCGAAATCTGATCACACCCGTACAACGGGAAAATATCTTTGCGGCGGAAAAGAAAATACAACTAGACCAATACGACAAAGCGGGTCCTCGTGTGATTAGTATCGTTCATCTTTCATCATCCTTCGTGCCAACCTGTGCTATGCTCCAAAACACGAATGCAAAAATAGACATCCACCCCGAATACTCGGGGTTAGCAAACTCCTTTGTTTCGCTAGTGCAAGAACAAAGTGCAAATACGAGCCATACATTCGCATTTTCACGAATAACAATAACCAGAATCCTTAAAAATCAAACGTGACGAAAAGTACTTCCGAGGCAAGAGTTTGGTAAAACATTCTAAAACCGAAAGGTCACAAATTAAGGGAAAACTATTTATAAAACAGTTTGAATTGCCATCGAGAGTTTTAGTAGGAGACAATTTAGGATTACCGATCCTTCGCTTTCAAAATTAACAGTCATGACCCAAAGGTTTTGTTTTCGCAAATGAAACCAACCATAATACACAAGGTTAAAAACCACGTCATGCGTCCTCGACGGACATAAAATACACACGCAGTGAAGTTTCACTCGTGAATCCAGTCGAAGCAATGGAATTCCCTCGTGGCCCCGTCGAACCCTCCCGAGGTGAGCAAACACATTCACAAAACATAAGCAACCGCACTCGTGAATCCAGGTCGAAGCCAATGGAATTCCCTCCGTGATCCCATCGGACCCTCCCGAGGTGAGCGAAAAACAATCACAAAATATACACACGTAGCGGTGAAGTTTCACTCGTGAACCCAGGTCGAAGCCATTGGAATTCCCTCCGTGGTCCCGTCGAACCCTCCCGAGATGAGCAAACACATTCACAAAACATGTACACGCATCGCCTAGGACCGGGACGAAGCCACAAATCCCACTCCGTGATCCCGTCGGACCCCCCGAGCTGGCTAGCGAAATACTCAAGCACCACACGTCGCCTAGGACCGGGACGAAGCCACGAATCCCACTCCGTGATCCCGTCGGACCCCCCGAGCTGGCTAGCGAAATAATCTCAAGCACGAGTAACATATCACACCAAGGATATCCAAACAATTCACCCAGAGGCATCAAACACTCAGTAAAACAACACGTCAAACCACAATGCACCGAAATGAAACAATATACATCCACACGCAAATACCAAGTGCATCACCAACACCAAACATATCCATAAGATTCACATACTCGTTCACGAATCACATCAATCCCAAAACACACACGGTTTTGAAAGAGGGCCTTTAACAAGGCTAACCAAATCTTTTGAAAACTCATTTCAAACAAACAATAAACCAAGACGATCACCAATCATCATATCCACAAAACAAGAAAAGTATGGACAAGGTACTTGCCTCGAATAAGAACAACGCGGAGAATCGACCAAAGTAGGTTGACACGAACCGATTACGAACCCGCCGACTCCACCGATCGCCAACTCACGTCATAAACTACGAAGGGCAATAATAACAATGAAATGAATTCCATAACACGACTCAAAGCCGTTGAATTCAAAGAACGGATGACGAAAGTTCACGGATTTCCCCCAAAACGGCCAAGAACACGATTCGTTCCGTCAAAACCCGAAAACGGAATTCCAAGTTGAAATATGGATATACAATCCATAGAATATGTTTAACAACATCATTTAACCATAATCGATCCATCGAAAACGGATGAAAAACGAGATCGGGGACAAATCCCTCAAAAAGTCAATTCGAAGGAAATCAAGAATTATACTTCGATTCGACGAAGAACAATGGATTAAATGATGTTAAACACAAGAATACTATCAAGATTAATCATACCCATCATGAATTAATCAACAACACGGAACGAATCGGACGGAAATGCAAAAAATCCCCAAATTCACGAAATTAGGGTTCTAAGGAAAATTACCTTGATTCGCTGGATCAAAGGTTGATAACGGACGATCGATTGATGTTATGAACTCAAGGACTTCATGGATTTGTTGTTAAACAACATGGCTTCGTCGCCCATGAATCGCCATTCGCGGACGGAGAAGGAAGGAAATGAAAAACGAAGTGAAATGTGACTGCTCAGCCATATTTATACTGGCCAGACTAGCGTGCGCTATCGGCCGGTATCGGCCGAGCACCCTCGGCCAGGGCCCACACGACCCGGCATCACCGACCAACCCTGCCGACCCGACTCCCGCTAGCGTGCGCTACGGCCGGATACTGCGCGCGCTAGCCGGCATCCCGGTAGCCACTGGATGACTGCCCGGCAGTAACGTCGCTAGCCGGCCGGCGTGCGCTACGCTGCCCGACTAGCGCGCTACGCTCGGCGTAGCGTGCGCTACTCCGCCGATCTGGCCGAGTCGAGAACCTCGAAACCCCCTGTGCCCGGGGCGATATGGCGTCGTTAGGCCATCCGGTAGCGTCGCTACACTGCCGGTTAGCGCGACCTTCCGGCCGTGGCGTGCGCTCGCGGTTCTGCCCGCACCCGTCCGGCCGGTGCCGCAATCATCCGGCGATCCATAACCGTCCGGCGATCCATGGCAGCGCGAACTCGGCGACCGATTTAAGCGCGCGGGCGAACACGGCGAAAAGTTCGCGGGCGACATCAACGACCGAAATGAAAACATAATACCATAATTAATCATACGCGACCAAGAAGCGGGTCGAGACAACAATTACGGTCACGGATACGTAACTTTCAAGAAATTACAAAATGGCCCAAAACGCCCGAAAATCACGATCGTGATCGAATAACCAAAGTTCACAACACGTCTAACAAAGTTAAACGGACTTACGGGAAACTCGAAACAGCAGTTTCGAACGAGATTCGCAAGAATCGAACTCAAGCGCGGAAAAGTCGCTAAAAAGCACGGAACTCAACGAAACTACACCGAAACGAACTCGGATGTCAAAAAGTGTAGAATTAATCATTCTCAGAATGACGAAACGGTCATGAGCGAGTCGTCAAAACAGACTTCCGCCGAAAAAAAAAGAAATTACCGGAAATCGAAATTACGGGTATTACAACGCTATGGAAGCTGAGATAGACTCGATGCATGTCAATCAGGTCTGGACTCTAGTAGACCACCCCAAGGGCATAATGCCTATTGGGAACAAGTGGATCTAGAAGAGTAAGACTGATGGTGATGGCAAGGTTGACGCCTATAAGGCCAGGCTTGTGGCAAAGGGTTATATCCAGAAAGAAGGGATCGATTACCACGATACCTTCTCGCCCGTAGCCATGATCAAGTCTATTCGCATGATCCTTGCTATAGATGCCTACCACGATTATGAGATATGGCAAATGGACGTAAAGACGTCTTTCCTTAATGGATTCCTCGAGGAGGAAATCTATATGGAGCAGCCTAAAGGCTTTGTGTCCGAAGTCGATATTCAGAAAGTGTGCAAGCTTCAGCATTCCATTTATGGACTGAAGCAAGCGTCGCGTAGTTGGAACCTTCATTTTGACGAGGCGGTCAAAGAGTTTGACTTCGTGCAAAATGAAGAGGAACCTTGTGTATACAAGAGGGTTAGTGGGAGCAAGATCGCATTCTTAGTACTATATGTAGATGACATTCTACTAATAGGAAATGATGTGGGAATGCTCAGTTCTGTGAAAGCTTGGCTTTCGAGTAATTTCTCCATGAAAGACTTTATAGAAGCAACCTATATTCTTGGTATTCGGCTCTACCAGGATCGAGCGAAGAGAACAATAGGTCTTTCCCAAGCCCTCTATATAGATAAGATCTTAAAGCGATTTAAGATGGATGATTCTAAAATAGGGTTCCTACCGATGCGACATGGAATAAACCTCTCCTTGAAGACGTGTCCTCAAAGTGAGGAACAACGAAAGGAAATGAGTAATATACCTTATGCTTCGGTCGTGGGTAGCCTTATGTATGCTATGTTGTGTACAAGACCTGATATCGCGCATGCTGTAAGCGTGGTGAGTAGGTTTCAGGCAAACCCAGGTAGGGAACATTGGACTTCCGTAAAGAACGTTCTCAAGTACTTAAGAAGGACTAGAGATATGGTTTTGATGTATGACGGTGGAGAATTGGATGTGGTGGGATTCACTGATTCGGACTTCCAAGGACTGAGGGATGACTCGATGTCTACTTCTGGCTACATATTTACTCTTAATAGAGGAGCACTATCTTGGTGTAGCGCCAAGCAAAGCGCGACTGCTGATTCCACCTGTCAGGCTGAGTATCAAGCAGCCTCAGAGGCTTCCAAGGAAGGGTTCTAGATTAAGAAGTTTCTGGGAGAACTTCAAGTGATATCATGTGCTGAGCTGCCTATTCCGCTGTAGTGCGACAACGACGGAGCTGTAGCGTAGGCCAAGGAGCCGAGGTTTCACAACAGCACCAAACATATTGAGAGGAAGTATTATCTCGTAAGAGAATTTGTTCGCAAGGGATACATTATCTTTGCCTGAGTAGACTCGGTGACAACGTCGATCCGACCAAGCTACTTTCTCAGACTAGCTTGGAGCGTCATCTGGAGAACATGGGTATTAGATACCATAGTGTGTGGCATTGAGTGCAAGTGGGAGATTGTTAGGAGTATGCCCTCGAATGCCACTCAGAGGATGTTGAGTGAGGGCATTGTACTTGTAATTATGTAAATCATTTATATAAGGCAATGTATGTTTCTTTATTTACTGGCAGTTACTGGCATTCCTAACTCGTAAATATACATATAGAAACTAGTCCGTGTATTTGAGAGCAAAACGTTCCACTCCTTATTTGATAAGGGGTTCAGCACTGGAAAGGTTTATAGCTCAAATACTTAATCGTTCGTAAGTCGATGAAACTTGACTGGGCGTTAAGTTTATGTGAAGACTTGTATGACGTGTTCTTTGACATGGAGAGTACCTGTCGAACACTAATGGTTAGTGGGAGCACACGTTATAGGTATGCTAATTGGATTAGTATACTCGAACCGACTCACCCTCGATTCGTCACACGGATTTCACTCCGGGATAGTCAATGACGGAATCGAAAGGTTGTGATAGGTATTCGTGAACCTTCGAGTTGAGGATTTAGTAGGGATGTGCTTGTGATGTTAAGATTTTCATTAGAGTAGTTCGACCCTATAAACCGAGAGGTGGGGGTCAACCTCAACGTGCATCTTAACGGGCAAGTAGCAGTCCTACTGAATACAAAGATAAAATTATTTCTCCCGTTAGTGAGCAGGTTATATGTCCTATGCGGTTATTGGCAGATAAGATCGTAAGTCTTTAGCCATAGCATTGGAGCTAGTTGTATTGGATACACGAGAGCTCGATGATCTCGATTTACATTAACGCATGCATGGCGTCAAGTACATATAGGGTTTGACTGACCGTGACCCTATAACTTGATCGGGATATTTGAAAGAAGGCTTTATACGTATACTGGTATTCACGACAGAATGGTTCTTGAATGATCCCAATAATTCGTTCTCAGTTGGGGTACAGTGTAGGCCGCCAGGCTGGCTAGGTGGTGCTACTACTCTTTGGTTCCTCCCATTGCTGACTGAGACGGACCTACCGAGTCGCGTAATAGGATTGACGACGGAATGTATCAAGCTTATTATCTCATTATGAATATTAGATATTAGATATCTAATTTGGGACATTGGATGTCTAAATTGATTTATTGGATAAATTGATATACGGCCTAATGGATTAAATAAATTACTAGGTGATTAATTTAATTCATGAATATAATTATTTCTTGGAGAAATTAATTATGTTATTATGTATTTAATATGATTAATTAATTGGATTAATTAATCGATATAAATACATTGGAATGGAATAGGAGTTTATCTGTTTGGACTCTCGGGAGTCCGAAACGAACCGAACTTGTCGGATCCCTTCTAGAGGCTGGCCCCACTTTTTGATCTTTTACCTTTAGTCTTAGTCTTGCTTTGGTGGGTGAAGACTAATCACCTTAGAGATTTGATATCTCTTAAAATAAGATATAGTTGATTTTGTGGGATTTGGAACAATAATATAGTGAAGACTATTCCCCACTTTCACAAAAACACCATCAGCTTAGTTTTGAGAGAGAGAAAATAATTTTCTCTATTGTCTTCATTTTGTTCTTCATCTTGTTCTTGAGTTTTCTTGGAGAAAATTCAAGATACATTGAGATATATATATTATACACTTAGAGTACAATAATAAAAGGCTTCATCACTTGATTCTAACCATAACCTTAGAGGTTAATCGGGTATTGTCATTCCGTTCGTTTCTCCGGCGCGTGGTAAGTAGAGACGCGGTGCTTTCGGCATTGGATCGTTCAAGTGCTCGGAGTGCTTCGGATCGTAGCGAATTCAAGTAAAGCTTGGGGAATAGCTCAAGAGAAGGATATCATTTAATCAACAGACTTCAAGGGTGAATTTCTTGCAACTCTTGTTTGTCGTTTATATATTCTTATATACGTAGCTCGATCGATCCTCGTAGGGATTCGTATCGAATTAATTTTCGTTTTACCGCTTCCGTTGGGCCTTCGTTTTAGGCACCGAATCCCAACAGCAAGCACCACTGTGTTGTCTAGGATGTTTTGATCTTTTTCCTCCTCATCACTTCATTTGCATTACCCTGGCCCTTATTCTGCTGCGGATGCTTCTGCCGTTTCTTTATCTGTTAACATCAACATCTCTTTTGGTGGCGACATTGCTGGATTGAGCATTTCAATTTTCATCCTACATTGAAAATTATTTATTATTTAGTTACAGAAAATAATGATTGTCATGTAGTTTTAAAAGTTTAGTGTCTGCTTATTTCCTATTAATGCCTTCTGAATCCATACATCAAATCAACACTAAAGACTTTTACTAGTTGACTGCTTTCAATTGTTTATTATAATCTAGAAGCATCATCATCATCAACAGCACCTTAATCCCAACTATGTTGGGGTCGGTGGCATGAAGATTATAGTGTCGTTTAATTGTCTAAAATTAGTTAACACCATAACTCATGCAAATAACAAAGTGGCAAAGTTTTACGCCGGATGCCCTTCCTGTCGCAACCTTCATATGAAGGAGAAATAGAACGAAATTCCAAAACCGTCAACATCATAGGTTTTTCCATTTATATGGAAAATATCATGAGACGGCGATGAATTTGAGATAATTGCTATTGTCATGTCACAATACGTGATTGATATTGTAAAATCAACACATACATCATGGAACATGACTCAAATCTAGAAGCATTTGGGTAAAAAAATGGTTGCCATAACAGAACTGGAGACTGGTGACACTTATTGACTGACAACATGTGAGTTTTATAATGATCTTAAACATTAGTAAATTGTTTATTGTACGAACACTTCTTCATTCCTTTACGCCTTCTTCAGTAATGTGCACCCTTATATGGTGACCTCACCTTTGCAACCTCAATAGTCTCAATCGTAGTCGCATCAAGTTGTGCACTTAGCGCGGTCATTTGTATATTCTCAACCGGTGACACACATGTTGTCTTTGTAGTTTGCTCATTTGGTTCAGTCATCATTTCTTCTGTGCTGCCTTGGTTGATTGTTTCTTTGATCTTTTTCTTCATGTTTGTCACTGTGTTGCATCTCTTCATCCGAGCTTGAGGAGTCCATTTTTGTTGCTATCTTTTTCCCTTTGCCAGCACATGTACGTTTTGTCTTCTTCTGTCGTGGTGCATTGTGTGCATTCCTCTTCTTTTTAGGTTTTTGTTTCCCTTTCCCTTCTGCTTTAATTCATTCTTCAGGCGTCTCCAACACGCTGTTATACGGTGTTTTTTTAACCTTTACCTAGGTCGCATAAAATTTAGCTTGTACGTTGAACACACATGTTTCAAAATATCAGCAGTAGGAAAGAGATTGTATAAATGTGGAAAAACTTGAGATTGTTTTAGCTTTACTTTATCTATTGGACACGAGTGTGCATCGAATGTCATTGGCGCATCTTCCATCCCTGTGTATGTCCACCCAAGGGCGATTCCATGTTTCAGGTTCATCACGTCTTGTATGCCCTTAAGTCTAACAAGCGCATGCACAGGATTGGCTACTTCATATGTTGGTACACTGAAGTTTCTTGTTTCCGGAGGAGGCTCAAGTCCCATTCTATCAAGATAATTAATCTCAGACACAAAGAAGTAGGGCTGTAATTCGAGCCGAGCTGCTCGCGATCAGCTCGAGCTCGAACTCATTTATCAAGACTCGGCTCGACTCGAGCTCGTTAACGAGTCAAGCTCGAACATAGAATAGGGCACGTTTAGCTAAACAAGCCAGCTCGGCCCGAACTCATTTATAATAAGAGCTGATCTTGGACACAAGATTAAGCTCCTTTAAGTGTAATTTTACAAAATATATTCCATATAACAACTGGATACTGGTCACACTTATATACTACCACCATATGAGGTTTGAAATCATATTAAACTGTACTTACCAGCACGAAATGGAAGTTTGCCTTCAGACTCCTAACTCTTTGTATGGGATTCCAGCTTGTATGTATTGTAGCATGTGACTGCTCCAATTGTAATTACTTACTTTATCCATGTCGAGTAGAGCCTCGACATAGGATAAGCCTTTTCCAGTGTGGCTCCATGGGTTCAACAGTGTCCTAAGAATGTAAAGAATAGCCATCTTCGACCACTTTTTGGCATCAGTCTCCTTTCGTATCCATGCTAAAAGGACCGTATGTGGCACAATCTTCAATCCTGTTTCATCATCAATTCCAAGTTCTTGTTTTAGTCCAAAAGCAAGTCTGGGTCAGATTTTCCAGTTCGTAATTCTCTTCCATGCCATGGTAAATTGTATACCCTTTGACCATCTTTGGGCTCCAGTTTCAGAACTTGTCTGTTACTCATTCTCAGCTGAAGATCACCAGCCTCTAAATTGTTATTCATTTTGTTTTTTTTAGGATATATATGAATCCTGTAGTTTTTAAATATGCCAAGATATCTTCTTTGACAGTCCTGACTTTCAGAATTTCATCTAACTCAAATACAAGATGCGGTCGGCACTAGTGTCGGTATCCGCCTCCATCATCACCGACCCTTAGTTTTGGTCGAAGACCTAATTTTCTGCTAGTGTCTGTTGGGATTCCAGATATAAAAGAGAGTACGCAGCAGAATAATAAAAACTCAATATAAAGAATCCCAAAACAGGATTGATCAAGTAACGTATATACGAAAAACAATTAACGAAGATAAAGGATTAAAGTCCCATACCTTTGGAGCCTTTGATAATATCTTCGCAATATGATGATGATCATGAACCCAAGCACGAGCACAAAATTCAACGAAACTCCGTTCTTCAAGAACACGGCTAGGAAGTTATCATAGGAATTTTCACTCTAATTTTTCTTGGTTATTTTCTTTCAACTCTATGATGAAGAATAAGACTTAAAAAAAAAATTCTCCTCCCTTGAACTCTTTACCTCACGGCCGAAAAAATGCTTAAAGAATGTTGTTGTGGTGGTCTTATTTTGATAAGATACATTAGAGATCATATTACTTAATTAAGATATTAAATAGTTTTGATAAGATCACCAAATCAAATCAATATGGAAGTATGCTCAAGTAACATGCCATATCCCTTAAAAAACAAAGACACACCATGACAAAAGAGGTGGAGGGGCGGCCACATGGAAAGAGCTAGGAAACGAGCTGAGTCACTCGGCTCATGTATCGGAAGTTAGTCAAACGACTTTGTTAAATACACTCCGTTCTATGACCAATGTATTTATACTAATTAATTAATCCAATTAATTAATTATATCAAATACAAATATATTTCTCTAAGAAATATACTTTATGAATTAAATTAATTACCCAGTAACTTAATTTCAGTTCATGAGACCGCTATTTGTTTATCCAATAAATCATAATTAGATATCCAATATCTAATATTATTAGAGATATAATAAATTCACATTTATCCATCAATGAATCTGATACACGACTCTGTAGGTCCGTCTCAGCCGGAATTGGGAGGAACCAATGAGTGCGGACAACACTTAGCCAGCCAAGCGGGCCGCACTGTAAACCCCGACTGAGAACGAATGAAGGGATCATTCAAGAGCCATTATGTCGTGAATACCATATACGTCCCGATCAAGTTTTCGGGTCACGGTAAATTCAAACCCTACTGTTGACTAGACACTATACATGTGTTAATTCAAATCAAGACCAACAGATTACTGGTGTATCCTATACGACTAGATCAGAATGCTTTGGCCAAAGACTTATGATCTTATTTGCCATTAACCGTATAGGACATTCGCCTGCTCACTAACAGGAGATAGAATTCTTTCTTGGCGTACAGTAAAGACTGCTACCTGCCCGTATAGTTCGCACTTCGAGGTTGACCCAGCGATTAAGCAAATGAGTCTCACTACTCTAATGACAAACTAAACGTCACAAACATATCTATTACTGAATCCTCAAGTCAAAGTTCCACGTATACTATCACAACCTTTCGATTCGTCATCGACTCTCCAAGAGTGAATACTGTGTGACTGAATTAAGTATGAGTCATGTTCGAGTCCACTGGTCCCACTAATATACTTATAACTATATTATCAAGACATGCACATGTCTTAGCACCAGTTATACAAGTCTTACTCAAAACTTAATGCCCAATTAAGTTTATCGACTTGCGAACGGTTTACGTAAATAAGCTTTAAACTCTTTCAGTGCATTCTCTTATCTGATAACGAGAGTGGAATGTTTGCTCTTATTTACATGGACTTCACTTTAATGTTTACCAAATCAAGAATGCATTTGAAATACAATAAACAATGAATGAATCATATTGCCTTTTATTAATTATTCCATAATTACAAGTACAATGTCCCTTCTATCTCATCCCCTGAGTGAAATTCGAGGGATTATTCCTAACAATATCCCACTTGCACTCAATGCCACACATAATGGTATCCAATACCCATGTTCTTTAGATGTTTTTCCAAGACAGCCTGAGATAACGGATTAGTCAGCGGGTCAGGGACATTATCTTCTGAGTCTACTCTTTGCAACGAAACATATCCTTTTCCAGCCATCTCTCGAACGATGTGATACTTTCTCTCTATATGCTTGGTGTTGTGGTGAGCCCTTGTCTCATTGTGTTGGGCGACAACTCCATCATTATTACAGAATATTGATATAGGTAGCTCCACATTAGGCACCACTTGAAGTTCTTGCACAAACTTATGCATCCAAAATGCTTCCTTGCTAGCCTCTGAGGTAGCTTGGTACTCTGCTTGGCATATGGAATATGCAATAGCGCTTTGCTTGGAGCTTCTCCAAGATACTACTCCTCTATTGAGGGTAAATATTTACCCAGATTTCGACTTAGAGTCGTCCTTGTCTCCTTGAAAACCAAAAACGGTGAATCCAACCACTTTCAGTTCTCCACCACCATAAGTAAGAACTATATCTCTAGTTCTTCTTAAGTACTTAAGAATGTTCTTGATGGCAGTACAGTGTTCCATTCACATGTTTGCTTGAAAACGATTTACCACACTTACAACGTAGGCTAAGTTCGGTCTCGTGCACAACATAGCATACATGAGGCTACCCACTTCTGAGGCATAGGGTACCTTACTCATCTCTCTTTTGTCTTCCTCACTTTGAGGACACATTTTCTTGGTGAGATGAGTTCCATGTCGCATGGGAAGGAACCCCCTTTTAGAATTATCCATCTTGAATCTTCTCAGGATTTTTTCTATATAGAGCGCTTGGGAAAGTCCTATCATTCTTTGCAGTCTATCTCTGTAAAGATCCCTAGAATATAGGAAGCTTCTCCCAAGTCTTTCACAGAGAACATTTTAGAATGCCAAGCTTTCACAGTGCTGAGCATTGCTACGTTATTTCCCATAAGTAGAATATCATCTACATATAGTACTAAGAACACAATGTTGCTCCCACCGACCTTTTTGTAAACATATGGATCCTCCTCGTTTTGCACGAATCCAAAGTCCTTGACTACTTCATCAAATTGAAGGTTTCAACTCCCAGAAGCTTGCTTCAGCCCATAAATGGGTCGTTGCAGCTTACACACCTTATGAATATTAGCTTTGGACACAAAACCCTTAGGCTATTCCATGTAGATTTCCTCCTCGAGGTATCCATTTAGAAAAGCCGTTTTGACGTTAATTTGTCATATTTCAAAATCGTAATGGGCAGCAATGGCAAACGTCATGCGAATCAACTTGATGATTGCTATGGGCGAGAAGGTATCTTGATAACTGATACCTTCCCTTTGGATATAACCCTTTGCCACAAGCCTGGCCTTATAGGCATCAACCTTGCCATCCCCATCAGTCTTTCTCTTATAGATCCATTTACTTCCAATAAGTTTCATGCCAGTTGGTAGATCTACTAGAGTCCAGACCTGATTGGCATGCATCGAGTCTATCTCTGCTTCCATAGATTCTTCCTATTTATCGGAGTCCACATCCACTATCGCTTGGTCATAGGTGACAGGGTCGTCTTCATGGATATTAGGAACATCGTGGAGACTCAGTGTAATATCCGCGATTTTGATTTCCGGTAATTTTCTTTTTTTGACGAAAGGCCATCTTAGCGACTCTACTGTGACCGTTTCGTCATTTCTAGAATAACTAATTCTACACCTTTTGTCATCCGACTTCGTTTCGGTGTCGTTTTGTTGAGTTCAGTGTTATTAAACGACTTTTCCAGGTATGAGTTCGAATTTGTAAAATCACCATCAATTCTTGGAAACTCCAAAAATTCTGAATATTTTCAATTATAGAGCATCAAGCTATCTTTCCAATGGTTCAAACAGTGAGTCAATCGGAGTCCGAACGAAGGAGTTATGGTCGAAATAGTTAAGACTGCACTGTATGCCTTTTTAGGCTGGAGCGGGCTGTACCGCGGGCCGCGGACCCTGCTGGCCGGGCTGCGGCACTAAGCCAGTGCTGGGCAGTTTTTTTTACCATGGTCCGCGGCACACTTGTCCCGTGCCACGGCAAACAGTGCAGATCAGCCTATTTCTGCGGATTTTGTGAGATGAATGCTCATTTCATCTCTTCCTTCATTCCTCCTCCTCTTGAGTGATCTTTTGGGCGATTTTTGGGCATTTTTGCATCATCAATCCTAGAGAACTTCATATTCTTTAAGTTCTTGGTTTGGATTAACAACACCAACAATTGTTCTTCATCCTTAATCCAAGGTAAATTCTTGAAACCCTACTTTTGGGTGAATTGGGGGTTTTTGTTCGTTTTGTCCGATTTAACAGTAATAACTTAGATTTTTGATGTATTGATGATTATTTGATAAAAGGTCTTCGAGGGGGATTCGGGCTTTAGGCGATTATTATTCATCGTACGATTGTTGATTTATCGTTGATATGACTTAGGGACGAAATCCTTGTGAGGAACTCGAGTCAGAACCCTCCCGTTCATTCTCTTCTTCGGCGTCCGAGCTTCACAGTCAAACCGTGTTCTTCAGAGTGTTCAGTAGCGGTCATTGAGGCAAGTATCTTGCTATACAAATTGTGTCTTGTGAATAGAGACTTCGTGTTAGATTTATGATGAATTGTTTTAGCTTCGTGAATATGCTTCGCGTGATTTTATAAGTGTGAACGATTGATGGTAGTGATGATGTTCTCATTTGGTTAACATCGTGGAATTATGTTGGTTGTGTTAATCATATGGTTCGTGTCGTGCGTGATTGGTCATAGTTGAATTATCGTGATGATCATGATATTTGTGTGTTGATTTGATTACATATTTGAATATGTATTACGGTGTATTGTTGAATGGTTTTACATATTGATACTAATGTGTGTTGCTTGTGGTGATATGTTGAGTTCATCATATGGGTCGTGTTGTGATGATGCGTGTGTTCTAGGTAAGGTATGACGATGCCTCTAGAGTTCGGTACATGATGTGTACGAATGATGTATGTTGTCCAGGTAGGGTCCGTCGAGGCCTCTGGAGTTCGGTACATGATGTGTACGAACAAGATGTGTATTCCCGATAGGGTCCGTCGAGGCCTATGGAGTTCGGTACATGATGTGTACAAATGATGTATGTTGTCCAGGTAGGGTCCGTCGAGGCCTTTGGAGTTCGGTACATGATGTGTACGAACAGTGATCGTGTGACAATGATTGTTTGGATAACGTTTTACCAACATGGGTCACGGACTCATAATGATATCTTAACTAGTGTATTTTGAAATGAGAATCGGGCTGAGGTCCTAACATTTTCGAAAATGTTTGGTAAATCGGGACTTGAGGTCCAAAAGCATTTCTACTTTAAAAATCCCCGAACTAATGAGTTCCTTTTCAATTATTGCTTGCTTGAGTTCGAAATTCTAAAACTTCTCGGGAACATTTTGATAGTTGATTTCCGTGGTAAATTCGTGGTTCCTATTTACTTGTTGCATTTCGTATCGTATTATACTTGCACTAGTAAAACAGTTGAGTTTTACTAACCCCCGAGTAATCGGGAGGTGGATGTCTGTTTTGCATACAGGTACATGCAGGTTCAGGGGAGCAGTCACATGATTAGTACAGGAGGATGACGAGCAGCGATACTAATCAAGAGTTGAGAGTTGTTTTGATTTTTGTTGTGTTGTCAGAGTTGATTTCAGTCTCCGTTGTATTGTGTTTCGACCCATGTGTGGGTAATGTTGTTTTAGTCAGATCTGCTGATTGAATTGTGTGACCTCATCGGTCTGTGTATTCACGTGTAAGTGACCTTAACGGTCTATATTATTTTATTGTTTGACCCTGGCCGGGCAAACTTTTGGTCGTTTTGTAAGGTTTAGCCTGGTAGGCCCTCGTGAAAAGGGGCCTACGACGTGTAATATTCCCATATGGTTTTGGGGGTGTTACACTCAGTTACTCGACATGTGTATAACCATACCTCTCAGGTAAGTGAGACACCCTATCAGACCTTCGAAGTGGAGGTTGTGTTACAATAGGTTCGGTTCGAGATCCCTGATCAGATGTATCCCCAGGACTTTCATTGTGCTCTTCCAAAGAGACATTTCTACCCAAGCCACCTTCCTGAATGAATTCCTCCTCAAGGAAGTGCGCTTGTAAACCCACAACGACCTTATGGTCTTCTGGCATGTAGAATATATAACCAATCGAGTGCTCTAGGTATCCAATAAAATGTCTGTTGACGGACCTCGCTTCCAGTTTGTCCACCTTAGCCTTTTTGACATGGGCTGGACATCCCCAAATCCTTATGTGATTAAGACTTGGTTTCTTACCCTTCCACATCTCATGCGGAGTGATAGGAACATATTTGGAAGGACATCTATTAAGGATATAGGCAATGGTAAGTAAGGCGTACCCCCTCTGGTAAATTGGTAAATCAGTATAATTCAACATAGAGTGGACCATGTCCAACAATGTCCGATTTCTCCTTTCTAAAACACCATTTAATTGTGGGGTTCCTGGTGGCGTGAATTGTGAAATTATTCCAGGTTCCTTAAGGAACTCATCAAACTCGGTGCTCATATACTCGCCACCTCGGTCTGACCGAAGTGCCTTGATATGACATCGAGTCTGTTTTTCAACTAGGGCCTTAAATTCCTTGAATTTAGTAAAGGCTTCGGATTTATGTTTCATCAAGTACACAATCCCATACCTAGTATGATCATCTGTGAATGTTATGAAATTCTTATATCCGTCTCGGGCTGCTTCAAAAGCACCACAATCGTCGGTATGTACCAACCCAAGTTTCTCAGCAGCCTTTTCACGTGTCCCTATTAAGGGGGCCTTAGTCATCTTGCCTCTAAGGCAGGATTCACAAGTTGGATAGGATTCTTCACCCAATGTACTTAAAAGTCCATCTTTCTCCATTTTGTGAACTTTGGTCTGACCAACATGACCAAGTCTAAGGTGCCACTTAAGAGCTTGATTAGTATCATGCCTGCCACGGTTCCTAGTTATAGTGTTCACTACTGATTTATTTTGCAAGTTCAGATGATATAAACCATTCAACACTGTAGCTTTACCAACAATTTTATTTCGAAAATAAATTGTACAACTACCATTGCTAATGAAGAAAGAAAATCCTCTTCGGTCCAAAACTGGAATGGATACACCATTTTTATACCCCTTGGGCAAAACAAGTACTTCATCTAATGTTAAAATAAACCCGAATTCCAAACCAGTAGGAGTGATCCAATATCGGTTGCCTCGACACTTTGTCCGCTTTTAACAGTGACCATCATTTTCCCAGCTTCAAGCTGCCAACTTCATTCCAGATCCTGATTCATAGTACAAATATGAGAAGTAGCACCTGAATCCAGATTCCAAGAAGCAGAATATACAGTAGCGGAACAATTAGTTTCAAAAACAAAAATGTTCGTAGGTTTGGGACCGCCTACCTTCTGAACCTTTAGGGCCTTGCCCTTGCCTTTCTGCACCCCTTTCTTGGGTTATTCTGCTTGTATGTCTTTTTCTTTTTTTCTTGGACATCCGAGGTCCAGAAAAAAACACAAGAGCAGACTCCTCGGCTTAGTCTTCATGTTAGACTGTGCCGTCACCAGTTTGTTCATTAGCCCAGCTAATGTACACGAAATTTCATTACAATTGAAATTTATTACAAACTACATGAAGGAGTCAAGTAGAGATTAAAGGATGAGATCAATTTGGAGGGATAAATCCATGTGAAAGTTGAGCACCTCGAGCCTCTGAATCATAGAGATCATCTTGAGGACGTGGTCTCCCACTTTCTCCCCTTCCTTCATCCTAACACTAAATAACTGCTTCGATATCTCATATCTAGCAGTCCTACTGTGCTCTTCATAAAGCTCGGTCAAGTGTGCAAGAATCTGCCTAGAAGAAGTCATTTTCTCGTGCGTTCTCTACAGCTCATTAGTCATTGAGCCCATCATAAAGCCATGGACCAGCACATCATCCTTGACCCATTCTTCATGGAGTCGGTCGAATGTCCGCATCTAAGACGTATCCCAGAGACTCTATGCTGAGTACAATCATCAGATTCCGCAACCAGTCAACAAAGTTGGGGCCACTTAGGAGATTCTTTTCAATTAGTATTGCAAGTGGGTTCTTTGCCATTTTTAGAGAGATATAGTTTTGTTTCTCTAGATTGATTTAGACAAAATTGAATTAGTGACTTGTTTTATTATGACCGAGTATAGAATTTAAGGGCTTGTATAATTCTTGTCTCGGCTCCCACTAATTTTATTGGAATTACACACCCTATTTTATAACCCTGAAGTCATGGTAAGATCGACTTCTTAATGGTGATCGAGTTCTTTACAAATTTTAACAGACGCAACCTGTTAGGTTTCTTGCCTATTAATTTCTATAAAGTGGTGTCCAACACCGACCCATCCAACGGATGATTCGATCTTCTTTTACCCCTAGTCTTCATGCACTCAACCTATCAGGTTTCTTGGCAATCCGGACTATCTAAGTTGTTGACCATCAACGTCTATTAGTCTGACTATTGAACATTGCCTGGCAACCTATAAGGTGCCTAGGGGCAAAATTTATCATCAATCTAAGGCATCTAATGCACTCAAGAATTTATCAACCTCTACCAAATGTACTACCCCGATAACTCGGAAGCATAGCACACCATCTCGGGTATCAATTTTCTGCGAGTTTGATGGAGGGTAGGAAACCTCGTAACTTTTGCAAACTTAGTCTATCGAAGTCGGGAGAATTTCGCGTTTAATATTACACTTTGCACATTAATTCATTTATAAGCGCGTTTTTGTTTGTCAATCATTCAAAATGAAAAACAGTAAATAGCAACCTAGTCATTAGCAATATGTAGTGCATGGACCATTCCTAAAAGAAAAACATCGTAATCTAATGACATGTGTTCGGTCTTGAATCTTCGTCTCCTCGAGTGGATCTTCCTCTGGTCTTCGTCATTACATATAAATTTTAGATTTGAAAAACTGCATCTTATACAAATTTTTCTAGTAAAAAATAGGCTAAAAACGGCCTTTACAATCCAATCGAATAAAACCGAACGATTCAAAACTAGGTCCATGAACCACATCCTTATTCAAAAGCATTCATCTAACAAATACTAAATAAATGGATAGCAAATTAAATATATTTATCCAATCAATATATATAATCAACTATTAAATAGAATTGATCCAACTAAATCTCACAATCGGTAACATGAAAATGTTCAAACTAATTCGGTCAATCACATGTATTCCATTTAATTAATTTTCCCTTATAAAATGAGATACCATATATCATTTAATCATATTAAATCCAATTTAAAAAACAGGAATTAATTTTCAGGAATACATGAAGAAAACGAGCCCAAAACAAGACGGAAGGGGGCTGGACCGCGGTCCGAACGGCCTAGACTGCTCGACAGAGCCAACACCAGGCCCGGATCGCGATCCCAAAAATTAGACCGCAAGGCAGCCCCCCCGGGCACTGTTCCGGGTGCCGTCCAACGGCAATACAGGCCGATTTCCGACCGGATATCCAATATCCATATTTTCAAATTTCATATCTTTAATATAAATCATATTTTCAAGAAATTAAAGATTTACATTAAGACATAAATTTACGAAAAATATAACTATAACGAATAAACATACACCATGATGACGACAATAAATGATTCCAAATCATACACCATACTATCAAGCATTCCAAATGCTAAAATAATTCGTATATACAGTATCAGTGACCTCGCTCAGATATCACTGTTGGGATTCTGGATACAAAAACGAGTACGCAGTGGAATAATAAAACTCAATATAAAGAATCCCAAAACAGGATCGATCAAGTAACGTATATACGAAAAAGAATTGATGGAGATAAAGGATTAAAGTCCCCTACCTTTGAAGCCTTTGAGAATATCTTCACAATATGATGATGATCACGAACCCAAGCACGAGCACGAAATCTCTTCGTCCTAAACATCGAAAGCACAATGTCTCTACTTCACACGCGTCGGATGTTGCCCAAAAAAATTCAAAGAAACTCCATTCTTCAAGAACACGGCTAGGAAGCTATCGTACGAATTTTCTCTCTAATTTTTCTTGCTTATTTTCTTTCAACTCTAAGATGAAGAATAAGACTTAAAAATATTTTCTCCTCCCTTGAACTCTTTACCTCACGGCCGAAAAAATGCTCAAAGAGTGTTGTTGTGGTGGTCTTGCTTTCATAAGATATATTAGAGATCATGTTACTTAATTAAGATATTAAATGGATTTGATAAGATCACCAAATCAAATAAATATGGAAGTATGCTCAAGTAACATGCCATATCCCTTAAAAAAACAAAGAAACACCATAACAAAAGAGGGGGGGCACATGGAAAGTGCTAGGAAACGGGCCGAGTCACTCGGCTCGTGTACCGAAAGTTCGTCAAACGACTCTCTTAAATACACCCAATTTTATCATCAATGTATTTATACTAATTAATTAATTCAATTAATTAATTATACCAAATGCAAATATATTTCTCTAAGAAATATAATTTATGAATTAAATTAATTACCCAGTAATTTAAGTTCAATTCATAAGACCGCTATTTGATTTATCCAATAATTCATAATTAGATATCCAATATCTAATATTATCAGAGAGATGATAAATTCACAATTATTCGTCAACGATCCTAATGCGCGACTCTGTAGGTCTGTCTCAGCCGACAATGGGAGGAACCAATGAGTGCGGACAACACTTAGCCAGCCTAGCGGGCCGCACTGTAAACCTCAACTGAGAATGAATGAAGGGATCATTCAAGAACCATTATGTCTTGAATACCATATACGTATACACCCTTCATCAGATGTCCCGGTCAAGTCTTCGGGTCATGGTAAAGTCAAACCCTACTATTTATGATACACTATATATGTGTTAATGCAAATCAAGATCGACTGATTATTAGTGTATCCAATACTTCTAGATCCGAATGCTTTGGCCAAAGACCCATGATCTAATTTGCCATTAATCGTATAGGACATTCGCCTGCTCGCTAACAGGAGATAGAATCCTTTCTTGGCGTACAGTAAAGACTGCTACCTGCCCGTATAGTCCGCACTTCGAGATTAACCCAGCGATTGAGCAAATGAGTAAAACTACTCTAATGACAAACTAAACGTCACAGGCATATCTCTTACTGAACCCTCAAGTCAAAGGTCCACGTATACTATCACAACCTTTCGATTCGTCATCGACTCTCCAAGAGTGAATACCGTGTGACTAAATCTATAAAACCCCCTAAATTCGATAGCTTACTACATGTAAGGTTCATTATATCATGATGTATTTTAATAATATTTATTATGACATAATATAATCTACATCAAGTTTCATTTTATTTTACTTAATTGTTTCATAAATGATAAATTAATTGAAATTTAAAGTAGGATATTGGTTCATCTAATGGGCTATGTGTATCAACACTTGCGTATATAAACTCATTAATGGACCTAAACCCAACTTAATAAATGTTCTAAGACATGAACTACAAGTTAAAGCCCAACTCAACTACTTAATTACAACTAAATTAATACCCAACTATCTATACTAACAATCTATAGACTTAATTTAAAAATAATACAACCTATACATACACTTATGGGCGTCCAGGGGGGGGCGAAGAGGAAGAATTCTAGAGTCTTCATGCAAGACTCTTGATGTAATACCCGAGATTTCTGTTATGTAATTGGAACTTGTGATATTGTAATGATTGTACTTTTATATGAGTACTATTCTCTGTATTTCATTATCCGATGTTGTCGAGCATATAATTTCGTATTTGTGATAAAGGTTGAAATTCTGTGCATGTAGCGCACGCTACAGGCTGAGGGTAGCGTACGCTAACGTGGTTTCATAGCGCACGCTACCGAGTGTGATTAGCGCACGCTATGCGTGGTCAGATTGATTGAGACGTGTGGTAGGTGAGATGTGGCCGGGGGACCCCTGTCGGATCGTGTCGGATGTACCTGGACGGCTTTCGGGAAAAGCTGAGTCAACGCCTTAGCGCACGCTACAGGTCGATGCGTAACGCACGCTAAGTGCCGAGTCTGATTTAGGCGCGTGAGCCGTTAGCGCACGCTACTGAGCAGTCTAGCGCGCTAATAGCCATTTATTATAAATAGAGACGACATCTATTCGTGATTTCAGTTCCTTCTCCTCCCACAACCCGAACTTTGACACATAGAACATAACTACTTTCGTCCTAAACACTCCGTATCAACCTCCTCAACCTCCTAGTTCGAGATTGAAGATCATACATCATTGGAGATTGGTGTTCAAGACTTCGGTGTTGGATTGCTTCTTTTCATCCGTGTTCTTCACTACTTCGAGGTAGGTGATTCTTCACCAATGATTAGTATGTTCATAAGGAAGATTTGAATCATGTTTGGATAGCAAGTATGTCGTTCATCACATGTTAGAAGGATACTTTTGACGTATCGGTACTAGATGTCGAATGAACCTTTGAACCATCTTATTATAAGGACACCTAAGCATGTTTAAATCGATTTATGATCAAGTAATCGGATATTACCCAGTGGATACGTTGTATACGTTGGAATCATGTGTTTTGGAACGTTAGACGATGGAACTTAGATTATTTCTGGAAGATCGTAGAGGAATTGTGATATCGAGATAACTATCCGTATATTGGTATTTCATAATCATAAATCTTCCAGAAACCTTATTATCATGATATGCCCGAGGATAACTTGTAACATCACCATATGATTCATAAGTTCTTCATCATTCAACCCAGTTTTCGGTTTGCAGTATTCTGCCATGCAAGATTAGCGCACGCTAACCTGTGTGAGTTAACGTGCGCTATCGAGGTTCGGTTTTCGCACAAAACGTACGTAGCGTACGTTATGAGACAGCCGAGTCAGACTGCCAGTTCGTGTCTAGCGCACGCTAGTCTTATACGATAGCGTACGCTAACAGTCCAGCTTAGCGCACGTTACGTAGAGTACGTAGCGCGCGCTAAGCAATCCAGGCAGATTGTTTAGTTTGAGCTTTTCGGCCGTAGGCCGAAATGTTAGGCCATTGTTCGACTCGAGATGATTTGTATATTGTTCCTTTTGTTAAGGTTCGAGCTTGTTACGTTGATCGGAGGGGGCGGCCTTCGAGTGCGTCGAGAGCATTGAAGTATATCGTTCTTGCCATCTTCGAGGCAAGTATCGTGATATGTTAATATCGGTATTTTTGGAGTATGCGTATGATTATGCATGTTGTTGAACATGATATTTACTTCGTTGATTTGTCATGATATTCGTTTATATGTTCATGTTGATGAACGTAATGATTTGGCATATGTGTATGCATGAGTTGTGTTTGTATACGTGTACGATCTATGCCGAGGCGCTGGATCGGATGTCCACCTCGTGTTGGTCCGACGGATCATCTTGGGATCTAGGCCGAAGCTGGATCATTGGACGGGTTATTTCCACCTCGTGTTGGTCCGACGGGATCATCTTGGGATCTATGCCGACTTGTGGCTTGGATCATTGGAATACCCAGGCTGTGTAATGGAATCTTGTAGATTCGCATTGTCGGATTCCGGTAGCGGAAGTCCGTGTGATGTATCTTGTTGTGTATTGTTGATGCATATTCGAATTGTTTAAATATGATACTTGTACTAGCATCGTTTTGCTAACCCCTTCGGGGGTGGATATTTGTTTTGATGTTTAGGTAGCCAAGGAGCAGGGAAACAACCACAGTACCGACGTGACGACGAAGGGGTTCAGTGATGTTTATTGTTATTGGAGATTTGTGGTCTTGGTTTGGTTTCTGTACTCGAGTACGCGTGTCTTTTTGATATTAATTCGATATGGTTGTATTAATTACCCGTTGAACCAGTTATACGTTTTCATAAACTTGAATTTTCGCAGTATTGATGTCTTGTATTTACTTTTCTTTTTAATTAGCCTTGTAAATCCTTATTTAAAGGGTTTACGGCGCTGTAATTATTCCGAATATCTCGGTGTGTTACAGAATATGGTATCAGAGCTAAGATTTATGGATATCTTGGCAGTCGGGTATTAATTGGGTCTGTTTACGTTATTTGACTTACGGGTCGTTGTAACATCACTGTTCAGCCGAAGTCGTCACGTGGACCGTGGTTGTAATTCTCTTAATCTCTTATACTACCGTATTACTTAATTACTGTTTTGTGAGTATTGACGGACTTTATTTCAAAAAAATTTGTTCTGTATATTGAGAAATTACGTTTACAGTATGCTGAGAGGAGGTCGTGGACGCGGGCCTTGTCGTGGACGCGACGTGGTAACATGAGACATGAGAATTCGCAACTACCCCGAAATATCGGCTAGTCGAACCGATTCCCATTACGGAGGCGGCAAGGATCGGCGAATGATGACGCAAACCCTAACATGCCGGGAGTGCTTCAACGGTGGTGGCGCAAATAAATCGGTTCGCCCAGTGTCGTTGATCGCATGCGAGGCAGCGATGGGACAAGCGGACCACGAGGATAGCAGGAGACAGATGGCTTGCGGAAGTGGTTAAATTGCACCCGCCAAAATTTGTGGATCTGTGAGACACTTACTTGGGATCACCGGCTCAAGGAGTTGGAAAAGATATTCGCGGGTCTTAAGCGTCCCGAGGACCGGAAGGTTCCTATTGCCCGAGATTTTACATTTGGGAGGCCTTTGATTGGTGGGAGGCTATTCGGCGAGAATCATAATGCGGATTGGACGGAATTCAAACAAATGATGGAAGCACGTATTGTCCTCGTCCGATTAGAGAGGCGAAGATCCGAGAGTTTTCTCACCACGAGTTCGGAGGCATCGTGATGGATGTAATCAAAACTTTTAATCATCACGGTGACTTGTGTGCGACACTTGGTCGAACGGAGGCGTAAAAGATTTTTCATTTTGATATGCGGATGAAGCCGGAGATTCAGCAGTACATGTCCGGATTCGAGTGTACTACGTTGCGACAGTATCAAGACAAAGCGCTGGCCTACGACATGAAAGAGGCGGCGATGGAGAAATCAGTAGAGGCAAAGAAGCAGAAGGTGACCGGCAGCTTTGCAGAGAACAAGAGTGGTGGGGCCCGCACGGGCGGTCTTCCTTTTATCCGGCTAGGAAACCTCCACATCCTTCTAGAGGCGGAAAGAAGTTCCGGGCAACATCAGCAGTTTCGGACGCATCAAAGAAATGCTACAATTGTGGTCGAGCCGGGCATGTTCGACGTGATTGCCCCGCATCTTCTGTGACTTGTTACGATTGTGGGCAAGAAGGGCACCGTGCGGCCTTCTGTGGAGCCGCTGCTAGATCTTTTGGTACCCGCACCCCGGCACAGTTCCTAAGGAGATAAGTGTGAACCGGACCACGTAGTGGATTTCACAGCGAACGCCGGAAGAGAAAGACATCCGATCTTTGGGTCCGTTCCTCGCGCTTTGTACGAAATGAGGAGATCGACGGCTGAACACTGCTGTTGCATCAGTACGATTCAGATCCTTTTGCAACCAGTTAGTGTCTTGTTCGATTCGGGAGCTACGCATTCTTTTATATCTTTGAACTGTGTTAAACGTTTGAACATCTCGTGCTTGTATAATTGTGAACCTTATGTTGTGGGATTACCGAGCGGAGCGAAAATTGTGGGAACACTAGAAGCTAGGGATTTCCCAGTATCTATAGAAGGGAGAGATTGGCCATCGAATCTTATCGTAGTTGACATCTGCGGTGACGATTTAATTCTCGGAGATGATTGGCTCAACCGTTATGGAGCCGTCCGAATTACCGAGAGAGAGTCATTTCCTTCATTGCGATGTCGGATCGAACACTTATTCCGAGGATGGAGACCGGGAAGCTCGGGAAATTGATCGAGCAATGAAAGCGATAAAATTGCGAAACAGGATGTCATGGACTTTGGTGTTATGCCATGAGGAAAGAGGAAGGAGTAGAGCTCTCGTCTATTCCAGTTGTGAATGAGTTCTCAGATATTTTTCCTGACGAGCTACCAGGGTTACCTCCGCAAAGAGAAGTGGAATTCACCATCGAATTAGAGCCTGGAGCAACCCCTATTTCCAGGGCACCATACCGCATGGCGCCAACCGAGATGTATGAACTCAAGAAGCAACTGGAGGAACTGTTACAGAAGGGCTATATTCAACCGAGCGTTTCCCCTTGGGGAGCGCCCGTTCTCTTTGTCCGGAAGAAAGACGGATCCCTCCGACTGTGTATTGATTACAGGGAGCTTAACAAGATGACGATCAAGAATAAGTATCCTATACCTCGGATCGACGACTTGTTTGATCAACTGCAAGGGGCAAGGGTATTCTCGAAGATTGACTTGCGATCAGGATACCATCAGTTGAGGATTAAGGAATCAGATATACCGAAATCTGCTTTCAGATCCCGGTACGGGCATTATGAATTTGTAGTGATGCCATTTGGACTTACCAATGCTCCTGCAGTATTCATGCAATTAATGAATCGGGTATTCTTGGAGTACTTGGATAAATTTGTGGTCGTTTTCATTGACGACATTTTGATTTATTCGAGGGACGCAGAGGATCATGCTAAACATCTACGTGTGGTTTTGAGCATCTTGAGAAATGAACAGCTATATGCAAAATTTTCTAAATGCGAGTTCTGGCTTAAGGAAGTAACCTTCCTTGGGCATGTGATATCAGCCGATGGAGTTCAGGTGGACCCGAAAAAAGTCGAAGCAATCTTGGAATGGGAAGCTCCTAAGAACGTGAAGGAAGTCCGAAGCTTCTTAGGACTAGCTGGATATTATCGTCGCTTTGTAGAGGGATTTTCCAAAATTGCTCGTCCACTCACTCAGCTGTTACAGAAAACTCAAAAGTTCGCGTGGAATGAGAAGTGCCAGGCTGGTTTTGACAAACTTAAGAAGAGACTGACGACAGTACCTATATTAGCGCTGCCAGAAGGAACTGACGGATTTATGGTATACAGCGACGCTTCAAATCAGGGTTTGGGTTGCGTGTTTATGCAAAAGGATAAAGTGATTGCTTATGCTTCTCGGCAACTAAAATCGTATGAAGTTAATTATCCGACTCATGATCTGGAGCTAGCAGCTGTGGTCTTTGCCTTGAAAATTTGGCGACATTATCTGTACGGCACTCATTGTCAGATCTTTACAGATCATAAGAGCCTCAAATACATTTTCAATGTAAAGAATTAAACATGAGGCAGAGAAGGTGGTGGAATTGATCAAGGATTACGACTTGGAGATTCTCTATCATCCGGGAAAGCAAATGTAGTAGCCGATGCTTTGAGCCGCAAACTGTTTCTCTTCGAGTGTTGGAAGCTCTTCGCCCTGCACCAAAGATTCAACGAGAACCGATCCGCGAAGGGATTGAAGTATTGGCACCAGAATCAAGGCGACTTTATGTGATGGGCCGACTTCATCACTAGTCGAGAAGATCAAGTCCAAGCGGTTGGGACGATTCTCCGATCCTTCGATTATGTGATGAAGTAAAGAAAGGAAAAGCCCGGATTCGTGATACAAGACGATGGAGTTACGAGATTTTGAGTCGACTTTGCGTTCCCGAAGATGATGACTTGAGACGGACTATTACGAAAGAAGCTCATAGCGCGCCCTATTCTATTCACCCGGCAGTGATAAGATGTATAAGGATCTTAAACAAAACTTCGGTGGGGAATATGAAGAAGGGCGTAGCAGATACGTTTGAAGTGTTTGACTTGCCAAGAGTCAAGATTGAGCATCGGCGACTGCACGGATGTTAAAGCCGCTTCGATCCTGAATGGAAGTGGGAGGACATTTCGATGGATTTCATCACCGGTATGCCAAGGACTAGAGCAGAATGAACATGATTTGGGTCGTAGTTGATCGACTAACCAAGTCGGCTCATTTCCTAGGAATCAAAGATACATGGGGACCCGAGAGATTGGCACGAGTATTTGTTGCGGAGATAGTCGATTGCATGGGGCCGAAGACCATTATTTCGGATCGAGATGGTCATTTCGTGTCGCACTTCCGGAAGCGATCCATAAGGCTTTGGGGGTGAGCTCAACTTTAGCATGACTTATCATCCCCAAACAGACGGTCATCCAAAGGACTATTCAAACTGTAGAAGACATGCTTAGAGCTTGTGCGTTGGATTGGTCAACTGATTGGGAAGTTCACTTGCCCTTGATCGAATTCACTTACAATAATAGTTGGCATGCTTCTATTAGAATGGCACCATTTGAAGCTTTGTACGGGAGGAGATGCCGATCACCCCTGTGTTGGGATGATTCTTCGGATTTGATCGGGACGGAACCGGAATTGATTATTCAGACTCAAGAGAAGATAGCTTTGATTCGAGAGAGACTATTGACTGCCCAGAGTCGACAGAAGTCTTATGCCGATGTACGTCGTCGTCCTCTAGAGTTCGACGTTGGGGATCATGTGCTATTGAAGGTGTCTCCTACTCGAGGGATTTTCCGTTTTGGGAGGAGAGGCAAGCTCAGTCCGAGATATATCGGACCATTCGAGATCCTCGAGAGAGTTGGAGAGTTAGCATACAGATTGGCCTTACCGCCGTCGCTGAGTCATGTTCACAATGTGTTTCACGTATCCCAACTGCGAAAGTATGTACCGGACCCCAGTCACGTCATTGATTTCGACGAGATCGAGATAGCCAATGATGGCACCTTCGAAGAGAGACCAATCAAGATACTTGAGAGCCGGATCAAACAATTGAGGAATAAACCAATACATTTGGTTAAAGTACAATGGTCACGGCATGGAGTCGAAGAGGCCACTTGGGAAACGGAGGACGGTATGAAGGCTAAATATCCGGAGTTGTTTTCATCCTAAGTTTCGGGACGAAACTTTCTTTTAGGGAGGAAGGATGTAATACCCGAGATTTCTGTTATGTAATTGGAACTTGTGATATTGTAATGATTGTACTTTTGTATGAGTACTATTCTCTGTATTTCATTATCCGATGTTGTTGAGCATATAATTTCGTATTTGTGATAAAGGTTGAAATTCTGTGCATGTAGCGCCTTCTTCTGGTGAGGTAGCGTACGCTAACGTGGTTTCATAGCGCACGCTACCGAGTGTGATTAGCGCACGCTATGCGTGGTCGATTGATTGAGACGTGCGGTAGGTGAGATCGGCCGGGGACCCTGTCGGATCGTGTCGGATGTACACGGACGGCTTTGGGAAAAGACGAGTCAACGCCTTAGCGCACGCCTGGTCGATGCGTAGCGCACGCTAAGTGCCGAGTACGATTTAGGCGTGAGCCGTTAGCGCACGCTACGAACAGGTCTAGCGCGCTAATAGCCATTTATTATAAATAGAAAGATCCTATTCGTGATTTCAGTTCCTTCTCCTCCCACAACCCGAACTTTGACACATAGAACATAACTACTTTCGTCCTAAACACTCCGTATCAACCTCCTCAACCTCCTAGTTCGAGATTGAAGATCATACATCATTGGAGATTGGTGTTCAAGACTTCGTTGTTGGATTACTTCTTTTCATCCGTGTTCTTCACTACTTCGAGGTAGGTGATTCTTCACCAATGATTAGTATGTTCATAAGGAAGATTTGAATCATGTTTGGATAGCAAGTATGTCGTTCATCACATGTTAGAAGGATACTTTTGACGTATCGGTACTAGATGTCGAATGAACCTTTGAACCATCTTATTATAAGGACACCTAAGCATGTTTAAATCGATTTATGATCAAGTAATCGGATATTACCCAGTTGATATGTTGTATACGTTGGAATCATGTGTTTTGGAACGTTAGACGATGGAACTTAGATTATTTCTGGAAGATCGTAGAGGAATTGTGATATCGAGATAACTATCCGTATATTGGTATTTCATAATCATAAATCTTCCAGAAACCTTATTATCATGATATGCCGAGGATAACTTGTAACATCACCATAGGATTCATAAGTTCTTCATCATTCAACCCGATTTTCGGTTTGCGGTATTACGCCATGCAAGATTAGCGCACGCTAACTGTGTGAGTTAACGTGCGCTATCGAGGTTCGGTTTTCGCACAAAAGCGTCGTAGCGTACGTTATGAGGCAGCCAAATCAGGCCGATTCGTGTCTAGCGCACGCTAGTCTTATACGATAGCGTCGCTATCAGTCGACTTAGCGCACGTTACGTAGAGTACGTAGCGCGCTAAGCAATCCAGCATTGTTTAGTTTGAGCTTTTGCCGTAGGCCGAAATGTTAGGCCATTGTTCGACTCGAGATGATTTGTATATCGTTCCTTTTGTTAAGGTTCGAGCTTGTTACGTTGATCGGAGGGGGCGGCCTTCGAGTGCGTCGAGAGCATTGAAGTATATCGTTCTTGCCATCTTCGAGGCAAGTATCGTGATATGTTAATATCGGTATTTTTGGAGTATGCGTATGATTATGCATGTTGTTGAACATGATATTTACTTCGTTGATTTGTCATGATATTCGTTTATATGTTCATGTTGATGAACGTAATTATTTGGCATATGTGTATGCATGAGTTGTGTTTGTATACGTGTACGATCTATGCTGAGGGCGCTTGATCGGATGTCCACCTCGTGTTGGTCCGACGGGATCATCTTGGGATCTAGGCTGAGGGCGCTGGATCATTGGACGGGTTATTTCCACCTCGTGTTGGTCCGACGGGATCATCTTGGGATCTATCTTTGAGGCGCTGGATCATTGGAATACCCAGCCGTGTAATGAAATCTTGTAGATTCGCATTGTCCGATTCCGTAGCGGAAGTCGTGTGATGTATCTTGTTGTGTATTGTTGATGCATATTCGAATTGTTTAAATATGATACTTGTACTAGCATCGTTTGCTAACCCCTTCGGGGTGGACATTTGTTTTGATGTTCGGGTAGCCAAGGAGCAGGGAAAGCGACCCAAGATCTCGACGTGACGACGAAGGGGTTCAGTGATGTTTATTGTTATTGGAGATTTGTGGTCTCGGTTTGGTTTCTGTACTCGAGTACGCGTGTCTTTTTGATATTAATTCGATATGGTTGTATTAATTACCCGTTGAACCAGTTATACGTTTTCATAAACTTGAATTTTCGCAGTATTGTTGTCTTGTATTTACTTTTCTTTTTAATTAGCCTTGTAAATCCTTATTTAAAGGGTTTACGGCGCTGTAATTATTCCGAATATCTCGGGGTGTTACACTTGACACATGTTGCAAAGACTCTCCCATTTCACTTCCCAACCCTCATTATACTAACTTTAAATACTTACACATTAACCCAACCATCCTTTACATTTCAACATACAAAAAAAATCTGCATTGAGAGAATAGAGAGAGAGGAGAGGGCCGAACCAAAGAAGAAGAGAGTTCAACAAGAAATAGGTAATTTTTTTCTCCTACATCTTTCTTTTTCTATAAGTATAAAAACCTTCTTGATCTAACTCTAATCTTAAAACATGCAAACAAAATATACACCATGGATGCATGAATCGGCCGAACCATATAGAGTAAGAGTGGAGATCGTTTTTCTATTTCTGGGACCTAGAATCGACTAAATCTGGCAAGAATCGAGGTGGGTGAAACTCTTTCAAACTTTTAAATTAACAACTCTTATTTTGCTTGTGATGCATGTTCTAAATCTGAAAGTTCTTCATATATAATGTTGAGAAATTTGTGAACAATATCATGTTAGAATTTATGCTATAAAATTTATATTAAAAATATATGTATCGTTTTTTTCTTTATGAACTACTCCCTCCGTCCCACCGATCTTGGTTCATATTCATTTTTTGGCCATCTCAAGATACTTGGTCATTTCTTTTTTAAGACACCTTTATCTATCACAACTTTAAATAATATATATCTACACCATCACTTTATACACTACTTTTCAACTTTTCTTAAATCCCGTGCCGAAAAAAAATGCTCAAGATGGGTGGGACGGAGGGAGTATGATTCTAAAACTATGAAAAAATATAGAGCATGCACTACTCTGTATTTTTTATATGAATGCATGTTTTAAAGATATATTATATGATTATATTAACATGCAATATGATTTTAGTGAATTTAAATGACATCCGATTTGGTAGTCGGATTTCGATTATGTGAAAAATTGAAATTTCATGATTTCTTCGAAATTTCTTGAAAATTCTACCAAAAATCCGGAACTTGTATTGCATGACTAAGATATGATATGTGGATAATTTATTCGTAGCCAAAACGGTACTTTAATGGAGTAATCGGAAATTTTGGGCACAAAACGTAATTTTTAAAAAGTTTTGGACTAAACTGAAATTTATAAAAAATAAAATATTCTGGACCCTGGACAGTACATATTTTATCATATATGGGCAGTCCGTAAAGTTTCAAGTGATTCGGAGTTCGATGTCTAAACTTATTAGTCAAAATTGCAATTTTAAAACAATTTTGGGGTCAAAATGCAAGAATTCGAAACTTCTTGACCAAGTCCGAATTTTTTCTGGGATTTTCACAAATCTGGAATTCCAGGTTCATCACGAGCCATCTTGTAAAATTTCATTAAATTCCGAGCTAAATTCATAGCTCTATAAGCCCCAGAACGATTTTCTTAAGTTTTGGGGCGATACCGTAATTTCTGGAAATTTCAGTCCCGAAACTGGAAATTTCCGAATTTTTCCTTAAATATGGAGTCGAGAAAGTATTTTTGACTTCCTTATAAATTTTACGATCATCCGATTTCGTTTCATATTCCAAACGCTTAGGCTCGAACCTAAGGGTAAAAACGTCCCCTCAACCTATTTCAGAAAACTCTCATTCCGTTTCGTCGAACCTACGCATTTATTATATCTGATCTGATCCTATCAAACCGTTAATATAATTTTTGAGAGTATTTTCAAATTATATACGAAGTCCTGTTCCGTATTACCGTGCCACAAGTATAAGTAACCATATTCCATACTTAATCAAAGGACAATATTATCCTCACTAACCGAATGTTACGCGATACTTGTGAAATGCGTATAATTGATAACTGTGACTGTCCGGGAGCTAAGTGTCATACAAATAAAGTGCATGGACGGGTTCTCCTCTAACCCTGTTGGGGCAAAGTGCCATGTCGGCGGACGGGGCCACCTCTTGAGCCCATACGGAACAGAGAGCCGACCTAAAATCCAGGGCCACCTCTTCAGTTGTAGGGCCCACCTCTAGAATCCCTTTCCTATGTATCCCCACAGAGGGGCGGTTAGTCTAAGTCATGAATCAAGCAGCAGTTGCGGTTCTAGGCAAAGCTACCGTCATATCCTATTTCCTTGAAGCCAAATGAAGGAGTGTTCCGGAGGTGACTGGGTCGTAGAATTCGGATATAGTCGCGATTATGATATGATCCGGGCATAGACCCAAGCTAAGGACATATCGAGCCCTGATAAGAGATAAGGGAGTACGTCACCAAGCGTGAGAGCGATAAAGCTCAAAGGTCAATGTTATAGTGACGGTCCGACAATTGCCGAAGGCTATGGTTATCAAACCAAAAGTCGTGGCGATAGTCAACGGCCAAACACTGATAACGGTCTAAGACGTTATAAGAAGATCCTAGAATCCAAAGTCCACATCGGCAGAATTCGAAGTTAGATTGACTGATTGACTGATTGATTGACTCGACATCCGTCCATGGGACAGGATTATAATATTTCAACTATACAATGATTATTCTTTTAAAAAATCGCGATATATTTTGTAATCAATTCCAATTTCTTATAATTTGGTAAAATCATGCATCACCAAATATTTTCAAAGTAAGCCACACTCGCACACGATCACCCACTCACTGAGACCTTTTGTCTCGCCCCACCATTTTCTTTTTTAAATCCATAGAATGAGCAACCAGCCAAAGACGAATAGGTTTCCGAGGAAGAGACTGAATAGAAGACCCCATCAAGACTTAGAATTTTTGTTGTTATCCCAACTTGTAATAGTTAATTATGTTTCGTGCTTAGTTCATTTGGTACTTGGAAATTTTTCGTTGCAAACTTATGATCATTGTAATTTCATTTGTCAACTTTTATCACAACGAATCTTAATACATCGGGTTAAGATCGTTGTCTTGAAATACTATCTAATCGTTATTTTGATTCCGCTATTTATTGTTGCGCTTTGATTGATTGATCGACCTGCACGTCGCGCCCTCGTCCTTCCCGATGTTGGGGGCCTGACAGGAGTGGTATCGGAGCCCGCTTTGTGAGAAGGACACTTACAACAGGCTAACCAGGATAAGATTCTTCGGACTTAGATGAGAATTCCACCTAGGACGAAGTGAACCATAGGACTGAGACTTAAAGTAGATTTCTCGAGCCAATTCTCATTAAGATCTCTTTCGACTTGTCGCTATTCACTTGGAATATACATAGTCAAATTCAAATTTCCTAAGCCATTGGCCAAGGTACTTGATTTTGTATTTACGGTATTTTCCTGATTCAATCAATTCTTCTATTGAACTCTTGAAACAGATATAGTTTATTTCACTTATCTATTTCTCAAGGTCATATCACTATTCATTCGAAATTGATGAAGTTCCTTTAAACTCCTCTAAACTTCATTACTTTCTCAAAATGGAGTATTATTGTTCCTTTGTCGTTAGTATCATATAAGTATTTGTTGAATCATTGAGTTCACTGCCTTAATGATTATTCAAGCTTAATAGAGTCTTATATTGGACATTAGATTTTCCGAGAGACTAAATTAGTTTTATTTTGTTAATTAGATGGACCCCACTAGAAAAAAGGTTTTGACCCAGGAAAATGAGGATGCGCCTACTCCGCCGGCGACAATCACTGAAGATCATCTTCGACAGGCACTTAGTCAGATTGAGAGTGTCGCTAGGCCCATTCTCAACGCAGCTATTTTGGCTGATTCCAAGGAAAGAGAAATCCAGAATTTGAGGTCCGTAATTGCACGTATTTTCAAGATGTGAAAGCGTATCGTGATCAGATAGACGAGCTGTTTCGGTTGCTATAGAAGAATAGACAAGAATATGAAGAGATGGAATAGAGAGCGCATCACCTGGAAACCCAATCGTTAGTAGACATCCGAACAATCGCCAAGCTCCGCAGCCAGAAGTTTCTGCAATCCCACAAGATGCAAATGCTGGAGGAGCAAATCTTGTCTGAACGCCACGAGCATGAAAAATTCCAAGCTATGGTGAAGTCCAAGTTAGGAGTCGTGATCGACCTTTTTCCTAACTCCACTACTAAAATCGGGACCTCGTCACGAGCATCCCCGATTGTCGACCCTCAATTTCATGAGTTTGAAGATGAAGATCCAGAAGAGGAACCGGAGGAAGATCCGGAAGAGGACCCCGAAGAAGACACGAGCATGAACTCGGATTATAATTAGAGAGATCTATGTTTGAGAATGTTTATGTGACCTTATGAGGTTTTGATGTTTTGATACTGGAATATTTAGGCTTGAGTGCCGTACAAACTTGAAATATGTGATTGGCGCTTAAGCCACATATAATTGAAATCAATTATGCTTTCTACCTTATTTGATAATTCTAGAATTTGTAAAAACCATGATTGTCAATTAATAAACACCCTGCAAATTCTACAAATTAACTTAATTCATCAACAAACTCCCAATCAACAACTAACTCTATCACACTCTAAATAGTTCGTTATAGATGGTTGATAGACGTAGAGGACGCCCGCGAGTTAACTGTGATGAACAACAAAACCAATGTGATAACGAAGGAGGGGCTGCAAATGATGCTATAGCACAAGCTCTAACCCAACTGAAAAACTTCCTACAACAACAAGCTGAAAATAACCGGACTGCGGGTGGCACACAAGATCGCATGTTGGAGAGATTCTTACATTTCAGCCGCCAACGTTTGACGGAGAACCGGATGACATCAAGGCGGAATTATGGGTAGAAAGGATGGAGAGCATATTCAAAGCGTCCCAGTACATCGATGATCAACGCATAACATTGGACACATTTAGACTCAAGGATGCCGCGCATGATTGGTGGAAGATCGTTAGTGCCCGTTGGACAAGAGAGGATCATGCCAGAACATGGACCAACTTCTTAACTGATTTTTGGACCCAGTACGTCTCAGCAGCTAGAGAGGCTCGTCGAGATGAATTTTACCATCTGAAGCAAGGATCTTTGACTATAGCTCAGTATGAGTCCTAATTCAACTGGCTCTCCAAGCACGCACCAAGACTAGTGAGCACAGAGGAGGATAAATTGTACAAGTTTACCCAAGGTTTGAGGTTTGCTATACAACAAAGTTTGCTGCCAGTGAGAGTGATGACTATGGCGGAAGCTGTCGAAGCTACAACCCAAATCGAATGTGGGTTGACACATTTGGGATAGGTGGAGGATCAAGCTACCGGGAAATTCAAGAGATCTGCATCAAACCAATCATTCAGACCACCCCAAAAATTTCAACTCAAGACTGCTGGACAGAACACCGGAAATAGGCCTGTGAATAACCTACCACCATGTTCCCACCGTAATAAGTTGGGAAACAAATCGGAAGATTGCTGGAAGAAGCAAGGGAGATGCTTATGATGTGGAGATAATCAACACCCAACCAGGGAATGCCCAAAGTGGGAGGCACCGGACAACAATCGGCAGAAAAATGCAGCTAAACAAGATGATCGCAAGGGCAAAGGGAAGGCACCAGTAAGAGTTTTTGCCTTCGCTGGACAAGAAGCCCCTAATGCAACAGACGTGGTGGAAGGTACATTTCTTGTGTCAAACCACTCTGCTCATGCATTGTTAGATCCAGGATCATCACATTCTTTTGTAACACCTCATTATGCACAAAAAAATTGAATGTCGACATGGAGTCACTACCCATGAGCTTAGAAGTATCCACACCTATGGGTGCGAGCCGAGAAACAGATTTAGTATTTAGAGATTGTGAAATGATCATTAAAGGTCACTGATTTAGTATTTATTACTTGACAAATGTAAAGAAGAACCAAATGAGTATCTTCTATAGGCCATTTAAGTTAGGCTTAAAATTGGCCTAGTACAAAGTGCAGATAAGTACATCAGAGAAGTTTCGGTCAGACAAGCAACATCAGAGAAGTTTGACCAAACACTGCAGAAAGCCAAGTCGCAATCAATTGAAAATCAGAGAAGTACTGGTTAACAATTTTTATCAGAGAAGTTTGACCACACTGCAGTCAAGTGATCAGATGGAGCCCAAGTCATCTGAAGTTTGACCATCAAGATCAGTCAAGTTCATCAGGTCAGAAGACTTCAGACAAGTCATCAGATCAGAGAAGTCTCGACAGGACATCAGGGAAGTCATCGTCAGAGAAGTCCGACGATAGAGAAGTTTGACTGCACATCATACAGATTGACTTAAAGAGATCAGATAAGTCATGTCTAAGTAATCAGCCAAGTAAACCTGTCCACGTCAGCATGCGTTGAAAAGTCAATAATTACGGAGAGTCACATGCGGACGATAAGAAACAGATTGGAGAGATTCCCGGAAGGATATGAATCAAATAATTCATTCAGACCCACCTCTGAAGACCTTAAACATATTAAAATTAAAAAATTCGGCGCTTCCACGTGAAAGTCTTCAAAATGGTCAGAAATGGATAAAATAAGGGAATTCAGCCTTGCAACGTTCAAAAAGAAAAACAAAGAAGTCTACTTCACCAATGGATGGATTTGTTACAGATTTGCAACAGCTATGAAGAAAATCTCTAAGGATTGACAAGCTATAAATATCTGAAGATTTGAAAGAGCAAAAGTACGTTGTGAACTATACTCTCAAGCAAATAAAGCAATCAAGCGATCAAGAAATCTATAGCATCGTGAAGAGCAGCATTCACATTGCACATACGAGGAAAGCTCTTAGTCGGAGAAGACAAAACACTCTTGTCTTAAAACCTGAGTACGGGGTACTTCACTGGTTGAAGTTACACTAGGCATCCAAGGATTTTAAGATCGAGTGGTTCTAGGCAGTCAGAAAGGAGTTGCAATGACAGGATTTCCACTGGTTGGAGTTGTTGTAACTAAGTTGTAGAATCACTGTAATCTTTATCACTGGTTGAAAATTATAGTAGATTCATCTCCAACTGGTTTGGAGAACAGTAGATTAGTAGAGGATTACCACACCTCTGAGACCACTATAAACTGCCTGCATATTTTATCGTTTCAGCATCTTACTTAATTGCTTTATTCATACTTAGTGTTTCATTGTTTATATTTCTGTATTCGTCATCAGCTGACTTCCACACTTATATTAACTACAGACGACTCTAAGTCATCTGTACCATCAGCTGAGAAACTCCTTAATTCCTACTTGGCAAAAGAGTTTCAATAACTCTATTCACCCCCCGCTAGACTTATTTCTAACGACTTGTGACCTACAAGTGGTATCAGAGAGGCTGGTTCATTTATTTCCAGAACCAGATCCATATATCTTGCATATATATTTATCTCTCATTTAGAATGGAACACATACACTCTAGACTACCCGTGTTTTCAGTTGACGAGTATGATCTTTGGAAGATAAGGATGCAGGCACACTTATCTTCTATCCATAACGACATGTGGTGCATCATAGAAGACGGTCATCTTTGAGAATGACAACACACCTGAGGAGATTGCAGTCGGGAAGCCAGATAAGATCCCCAAGAAGAGGACGGAGCTGACCATTGAAGAGAGGAAGCTGGCCAATCTTGACAACTGGGCCATAGATGTGCTATATCAAACTCTTGACAAGTCAACCATGGTCAAGATCAAGAATTGCCAAAATGCCAAAGAAATTTGGGATACCCTTGCCGTGATGTGTGAAGGTATAGAGATGGTAAAAGAAAACAAGTTGTCAATTGTTACCCAGAAGTTTGACAACTTCAAGATGAAGACCGGAGAATCAATAGACCAGGTGGACACAAGATTCATAGAGATCATCAACGAAATAAACTCCCTTGGAAAAACTTATGGCAATAGGGAGATGGCCTTGAAGGTGTTAAGATCACTTAGCCCCGAATGGAGCATGAAGGCGGTGGCCATGAGGGAATCCAAAGACCTCAATAAAACAAAGATTCAAGAACTATTCTCTGACCTGAAGGCTTATGAATTCGAATTCCCAAGTTCATCATCAAACGATCCTGCAGAGAAGGGAATGGCATTTGCAGTCGAGTCCCCCGCGAAGAACCTGTCTGATGTCAAACCTCCAAATCCAGTCAATTTCGAGGAAGAGATGGCATTTATAATGCAAAGATTCAGCAATTTCCGAAAGAATTACTCCAAATATATTAATAATTATAAGGAGAATCCAAGGAGAAATCAAAAGGCCGGAAGCTGGAAAGTGGAATGTTATAACTGTCATAAGACAGGACACATTCAAATCGATTTTCCTGATCTTAAGAAGGACGAGAGCAAGGAGGAGGTGAGCAGAAAAGAAGACCGGAGGAAAGCCTTCATTGGAGAAGACCAAGAGAAAGTGGAATCGAGCAGCAGATTCTTCTCTGATGATGATGAGGAATATGACTGTCTGATGGCCAACCTAGCTGATGAAAAGGTAACATCAAAAACCTCTAATTTAAATAATAGTTCAGACATGTCATAATACATGGACTTGCACGAATCTGTAAATCAACTTCTCAAGGATTTTGTGAAATTAAAATCTGCACACCTATCTGTATCAGCCGAGAAGACCCAGCTGCAATATGAGAATAGGCAGCTGAATAATGATTTTGAAAGACTCAGCCTAGAGTTGAATAAAACCAAATATGATATTGAAAAATAGGCTGCAGACAACTTTAAAAACCAGGCTGATATCACCAAAGCTGAGATAAAACGATTAACTATTTTAAATAGTGAAAACTCAGCTGCACTTGCTCATGTCAAAGCTGAGTTTACTAAACTGACTCAGCTAAGTAAAACTCAGGCGAAAGCAATAACCTCCCTGAAGGCGTCTCTAACTTTGGATGAATTGTGTATGAACAAAAGGCCACTATATTCCAGATCAGGCCTTGGATATGACCCCAACACTCCCTCTAGGTCTAAAACTACTTTCATCAAGGGAGAAACACTTGTCCCATCTGCTGAGCCTAATTACAAACTAGTGTTTCAAAATAGGCAGCAGCCAAGTCACAAGTCTAGGATGCAGCCAAGTTATACAAGGCAGCCACCTAGACATGAGACTAGGCAATGGCCAAGGCAGAAGCGACAGCCTATATAACATGCCTATTATTATCAAAGACTCCCCAAAAACAGATTTCAAAATGGGAGGGGCAAATGAACAGATGTGGAGACCTCAAAGATCTTATAAATGGTCTCAGCCAAGATTTAGAAATGGCTCACATCAATTTTATGAGGATATAGGCCCAGACGATACACAGATCCAAGGAGAAATCAATTCTCCAGGAAACCGACTAACCCCCGAGGACCCATACAGATTTGGCCACCTAAATCTCTGCTTGTTTGATTGCAGGAAAGGTGGAAGGACTACTACCACATCTCCACAAATTCAAATATTGGAGGTGAAGAATGGTTTGTAGATTCTGGATGCTCAAGGCACATGACCGGGAACAAGAAGGTGCTATCAAATTATTTCATGAAAGAAGTCAAGACGTAACCTTTAGAGATAGCTCTAGAGGTCAGACTAAAGGCTTTGGAGAGCTGCACAGAGGAAACATCAATATATCAAAAGTTAATTATGTCAAAGGGCTCAAATACAATATTTTGAGCATAAGTCAATTTTGTGATGAGAAGAATCTAGTAGTCTTCACTATTTGGAAATGTATGGTGAAAGATATTCTATCTGGAGAAGTGAAGCAAAAAGGATTCAGAAGGAGAAATGTCTATATGATAGATTGGAAAACAGGAACTCCCAACACCTATTTTCTATCCAAGACAATAGCTGAGAATGGATGGTTGTGGCACAAGAGACTATGTCACATAAACTTCAAAGCCATCAACAAGATTAGTTCTCAGAAGGTGGTCAGAGGACTTCCAAAATAAGTTTTCAGAAAGGAAGCTCTCTGTGATGCATGTCAGAAAGGGAAGCAGACAAGAGCATCATTCAAGCCAGTCCAACCTACCACTCTCACAATAAGGATCTTAGATCTACTTCACATGGATCTATTTGGTCCCATCAATCCAAGGACCCTAAGTGGTAGAAAGCATGCTCTATTAGTAGTAGACGACTACTCAAGGTACACATGGATTGTCTTTATATTTAAGAAGAGTGAAACCTTGACAAAGCTGCCTGAGCTGCTGAGAAGGATCCAGAATGAGAAATCTCTCTCAATCATCAAGATCAGATCAGATAGAGGAGGAGAATTTCTCAACAGAGCAATCACTGAGTACAGTGATCAGAATGGGATCCAACACGAGCTCTCTGCAGCCAAGACTCCACAGCAGAATGGTGTTGCTGAAAGAAGGAACAGAACCTTGAAAGAAGCAGCCAGGTCCATGATTGCAGAAGCAGACCTGCCCAAGAGGTTCTGGGCTGACGCTGTCAATACAGCATGTCACACTCAGAACATGAGTATGATTGTAAGGAGGCATGGAAAAACTCCCTATGAGGTTTGGAATGGCAGAACACCAACTGTTGCATATTTTCATATTTTTGGTTGTAAGTGTTTCATCCACAACAATGGTAAAACCTAACTAAATTCCTTTGATGCTAAAATTGATCATGGTCTCTTTATGGGATATTCACAATGAAGCAAGGCATATAGAGTTTTTACCAAAAGAACCCGAGATATGGAGGAAACACCTCATGTGGTATTTGAGGAATCTACTACTGAGTACATGAAACAGGTGGAATTATTTGAGAATAAACTCAAATCTGCAACCCTAGAAGAAGTCATCATCCATGATACAGGAATGATGGACTCACCTGCAGACCAGCCTAAAGACCCAACTGCAGATCCGATAGAACCTCAAAACCTACTTGATCCAGTTGTTGCTGATGAAGACCCATATGTAGCTGATAAAGACCCATCTGCAGATCAGACAAGATGCCCACCTGCAGATGACAAGACCATAGCTGATCCAGTTACAGACCAAGGAAGTCAGAACCAAGCTGATGCATAAATAGAAGAAGTCCACCAGAGCATCTTTATAGAGGGAACAAATCCTGGAGACGAAGAAGAAATCCCCAAATGGCTTAGAGATCATCCCATTCAGCAGATCATTGGAAAACTAACTGATTGAGTCAAGACCAGACAGTCCACTCTACCAGCAGGAATGGCAATGTTTTCATGCTTTATGTCTCAAATAGAACCCAAGACTACAGAACAAGCCTCAGAAGACTACTCATGGATCAATGCAATGCAAGAAGAGCTTAACCAGATGGAAAGGAATAATGCTTGGGAACTAACAGACAGACCAGACCACACGAAGGTTATTGGCACCAAATAGGTGTACAAGAACAAATGCGATGAAGATGGAGCTGTTGTTAGGAATAAAGCCAGACTTGTTGTCAAAGGATATGCACAATGTGAAGGAATAGATTTTGATGAAACCTATGCACTTGTTGCAAGATTAGAAGCCATCAGACTATTCCTTGCATATGCTGCATTCAAGGATTTTGAAGTCTACCAAATGGATGTGAAGAGTGCCTTTCTAAATAGAATTCTAGAAGAAGAAGTCTATGTGGAGCAACCCCCTGGATTGTCAAAGGAGACAAAGTCTACAAGCTTCTAAAAGATCTATATGGACTTAAGCAGGCACCAAGAGCATGGTATGAAACCTTATATGTGTTTCTTGAGAAAAATGGTTTCAGTAAAGGAAAAGTAGACAAGACTCTATTCATAGTGGAGCATGAAAGCCATATATTATTAGTACAAATATATGTGGATGATATCATATTTGGCTCAACCAACCCGGAGATGTGTGAGAAATTCTCAAATCTCATGCAAGGAGAATTTGAGATGAGCATGATGGGAAAGCTAAATTTCTTCCTAGGATTTCAAGTCAAACAGATGGAAAATGGAATTTTCATCAATCAACCCAAATATTCAAGAGATTTAATCAAGAGATTTGGAATAAAATCAGCCAAACCAGCAAGAATCCCTATGAGCACAAGCACTCACTTAGATGCAGATGAAGGAGGCATATCAGTGGATTCAACCCACTACAGAAGACTTATTAGATCACCCCTTTATCTGACTGCAAGCAGACCAGACATATCATATGCCGTAGGAGTATGTGCTAGATTTCAATCCAAGCCAAAGCAGTCTCACCAGGATGCAGCTAAGAGGATAATCAAATACCTTAAGTCTACATTCAATGTTGGACTATGGTACCCTAAGGATGATAACTTTGAGCTATCAGGATACTCAGATGCAAACTTCGTAGTATGCAAAATTAATAGGAAGAGCACCAGTGGAACGTGCCAATTCCTAGGAACCAAACTGATATCCTGGTTTAGAAAGAAGCAGGTATCTAACACTATATCAACGACAACAACAGAGTCAGAATACCTAGCTGCAGGTAGATGTTGTGCCCAGATTTTATGGATCAGACAACAGCTAAGGGACTACAACATCATTGCAAATGAAGTCCCAATATGGTGTGACAACAATAGTGCAATTGCAATCACCAACAATGCAGTATTGCGCTCAAGGACGAAGCACGTTGATGTTAAACATCATTTCATAAGAGACCATGTGCTTAACAAGAGAGTCAGAGTAGAAAGAGTCAGCACAGAATACCAGGTTGCTGACATATTCACCAAACCTTTACCAGAAGAAAGGTTTTTGGAGCTCAGCAGGGAACTTGGATTACTAGATTGGGAATCTAGTACAGAAGAGAAAGCTAGCTGAGCAGATCAGACAAGAATACGAAGGCCAGACAAAGATACCTAACTGTTCGAAACTACAGGGGATACAACTCACCTGATACAGAGCAGTCAAGAAGTCAAACGGTCAACCAGCTAAGTTCTCTATCCCTGACCGACTCTTGAATATTAAATTATTATTTATCTACACGTAGCAACTACATGTCCACACGACCTCCACAATGACCAATTAAATCCAACCATCACTTTTCAAATTTTCAAAAGTTGGACCACCGATTAATTTTATTTAAATTTTAAAATCTCAAAAAGATGGACCACCGCTTAAATAAATGAATATTAAATTCCAAACATCTCTTCACGTTCCTATTTAAAGACGGTAAAATCATTTCACAACTTAACCTTCTTCAAAGCACTCAAACCCTAGTTTTCAAAAAGCAGAAATCCTTTTTAAATTTTCATTACACTCAGAAAAAAATTTCTTGTGCAGAAATGGAATCGTACTTCGACGCAATAAATCTGAAGGCTGTGAAGGACCATATTATTTTTAGTCTGGTGGTCGATTTCGAAGGGCTGCTCGAATCAAATCTGGACAACGACGTGTATAACATTATCAGTTCCATGAAGATGAATGGGATTTACCCATTCCTGAGCATCAGCCCTAAATCTCTCTTCAAGGAGGCGATTATCGCGTTTTTCAAGGAGGCTGAAGTGCTGGAATCGGGCATCAAGAGCTCGGTTTTCGGAGAAGCAGTAACAATTACTCCGCATATAGTCAGAAAGGCTTTTGGGATAAAATCTCAAGGCATGGCCGTTGAGGCATTGAAGCAGAATGCAGCCGACATCTAGCTGAAGATCAAGGCTGTTGACCAACCGTCAAAATTGAAGTTAACTGCCTAGAGGATTGAGCTGCGGAAGGAATATCGCTAAGCGTTGGATATTACTAACAAGATAGTGATGGGTATTGCTGGCAGCAACGATTAGCTGTCATCAGCCAAATTTACGGTTATAGGAGCACGAATTCAGTCTGAGCCAATTGACTGGGTAGACTACATCTACAGCCAATTAGTTCGTGAAGTGAATAAAGTCCAATGGCTAGCTGATTAGAAGAGATTCAAGACCATATTGGCCTTTGGGACACAGGTCAGCTAGATTCTGGAGCATTTAGGCCTTGCGAAGGGAAATGCAGATCCCTTCCACATCAACAAAAGACTTGGTCACCTAGACCAAGAAGCTTTGAGAAGATTGGGAAGTGTAAGGAAAGCATCCAAAATACTTGAGGATCAAGCTCAGACGAGTCTGATGGAGACCAAGCTGCAGCCTGCGACTTACCTACAGATCAGTCTAATTCAGATTCAGAAAACACTCCACTAGCTCTACGTTTCAAGAGAAGGGGACCAGCCCCGGGAGAGCCATCTTTGATATAATCTTCACCTGAACCCTCCCCCAAGGGGCCCAGGCGTCTAATTTTTGAGGAGGAAGAGCAACCAGATCATCTATCTGCACCTGAACCTGACCCTGCAGATCAGATGCAGATCATTCCTTCACCAGTCCCTATCCCTGTCAAATCAAATCTTGTTGCTAAAGTGGTTTCTCTACTCACCCTGCCAGACATAACTGAGGAACAGGAAGCTGATTTCGTGATCAACATTCCTAAGGCAGGATATTCTCTAAACTTGCTTGACACCAATCCTTTGGGGATAACTATGGAACAAAAGAGTTGGTAGAAGAAGAAGAAGAAGAAGTTGATCAAGAACAAAAAGAAGAACAAGATGAGGAGGAGGAAAAGAAGGATGACGAGGAGGAAAACAAGGATGATGAAGAGGAAGAGAAGGAAGAATAAAAGGAGGAAGAAGAGAAGGAAGAATAAAAGGAGGCAGAAGAACAAAAAGAAGACAAGGATAAAGTCAGACAAGATGAGCCTGGGGCACCTGTCCAAAACCCCAGCTCAGATGAAGAAGAAGACAGATCGGGGACACCAGACCAAACCCCATCTGATCAGCCGCCTGCAGACAGGAGTCTGCAGACAGGTAGGTCAACTGCAAACCTACCTGCAGGCGTAGAAAGCTCATGTGAGCATTCCCCTCAGGCAACACCCATCTCATCTGCGGTGGTTGACCTAATCAGAAGAATTGTCAAAGAGACTGTTGGGGAGTTGCTTGCCATAGAAATCAAACCTGACCTGCAGATGGTTCACACCCTAAACACCAAGCTAGACACCTTACTACAGAGAGGCGCACCTCCTCCTCCCACAAACTCCAGGATGCCTCTTGGCATGTCAGACTGGATGGTCAGAGTTGAGTAGCAATTGACTATGCTAGTTGATGCTGGCAAAAAGGGGGAAGGAAGTAAGCAGGCGGAAGTGAGGGAAGTAATAGATCAGAATCAAGCTAAGGCAGCTAATCAGGAACTCAGATCTAAGAAAAGGCAAGATATCCCCTTACTTGAAGCCGGGACATCAAGCCTAAAGAGAAAGGAAGTAGCTTCCCTGAATCAAGATGAAGACGAGTCTGCCCTGAAGAAAACCAGAATCAGGCAAGGAGAGGAGCCTAGATTCGAATGGGATGGCAAACAACTGTGGCTCGTTGAAGAGTTTTACCTACAGAGTTCATGACTGTTTGGGTGGATGCCAGGAAGGAGTTCACAGAAAAATACTCTCTCTGGGAGATACTCCAGGACAAAGAAAGCTCCCCCCAATAGATTTTCATCAATTATATGAACACCACGCATCCATAGATTTTCATCAATTATATGAACACCAGGCATACTCTTTGGAAGCTCACACTTAAATATGCAAACAACTGGGATGCTTACACTATGATCCGTACATTTAGAGCAGAAGAGCCTCCTACCAGATTGGACGGAGAGCTGAATGAGCTTGAGCTGCAGGAAAAAATTAGAGCACTATGCGAAATGAATAGCTTCTCAACCACAGATGAGCAGAACTTTGCCTCCCAGATCATAAAAAGGAAGTACGAAATTGAACCTGTCTGTAAGAGGCTTATTGAAGCCAAATTATATAGGCATCCCAAGCAAACTGTCCGCAGAGGCAGAGGCAGATAGGATATGATTTATTGTACTTTTACTTTTTTGTTTTTAAGTACTTGTAATTTTTTCTGTATTTCTTTTATCATTGAAAGCTATGTACTTGTAAACAATACAGAAAATTAACAGTCATTTGAACGACAACCTCTAGTTATCTCAAAACAAAACTAATTTTAGTTTGTGTCTTGCACTTGATTATGTGCAGACCTGTTCTTCATTTGAATAATTTGCTTAAAGTTTTGCCATCATCAAAATAGGGGGAATTTGTTAGGAATACTTGTTGGATCTTGATTATGTCATCATTTGTATTTGCTTATTCAAATGTATGCTTATTACTTGGAAAATGTAAAGAAGAACCAAATGAGTGTCTTCTATATGCCATTTAAGTTAGGCTTAAAATCAGCTAAGTACAATGTGCAGATAAGTACATCATAGAAGTTTCGGTGAGACAAGCAACATCAGAGAAGTTTCACCAAACACTGCAGAAAGCCGAGTCACAATCAAGTGAAAATCAGAGAAGTATTGGTCAACAATTGTTATCAAAGAAGTTTGACCAGACTGCGGTCAAGTGATCAGACGGAGCCCAAGTCATCTGAAATTTGACCATCAAGATCATTCAAGTTCATCAGGTCAGAAGATTTCAGACAAGTCGTCAGATCAGAGAAGTCTCGACAGGACATCAGGGAAGTCATCGTCAGAGAAGTCCGACGACAGAGAACTTTGACTGCACATCAGACAGATTGACTTAAAGAGATCAGATAAGTCATGCCTAAGTAATCAGCCAAGTAAACCTGTCCACAATACCATGCGTTGAAAAGTCAATAATTACGGAGAGTCACATACGGCCGATAAGGAACAGATTGGAGAGATTCCCGGAAGGATATGAATTAAATAATTCATCCAAACCCACCTCTGAAGACCTTAAACATATTAAAATAAAAATATTCGGCGCTTCCACATGAAAGTCTTCACAACGGTCGGAAATGGATTAAAATAAGGGAATCTAGCCTTGCAACGTTCAAAAAGAAAAACAAAGAAGTCTACTTCTCCAACGGACGGATTTGTTACAGATTTGCAATGGCTATGAAGAAAAGCTCTAAGGATTGACAAGCTTTAAATATCTGAAGACTTGAAAGAGCAAAAGTATGATGCGAACTATACTCTCAAGCAAATAAAGCAATCAAGCGATCAAGAAATCTATAGCATCGTGAAGAGCAGCATTCACATTGCACATACGAAGGAAGCTCTTAGTTGGAGAAGACAAAACACTCTTGTCTTAGAACCTGAGTATGGGGTACTTCACTAGTTGAAGTTACACGACTGATAGGCATCCAAGGATTTGGAGAACTAGTGGTGCTAGGCAGTCAGAAAGGAGTTGCAACGACAGGATTTCCACTGGTTGGAAGTTGTTGTAACTAAGTTGTAGAATCGCTGTAATCTTTATCACTGGTTGAAAATTATAGTGGATTCATCTCCAACTGGTTTGGAGAAAAGTGGATTAATAGAGGATTACCCCACCTTTGAGGCCACTATAAACTGCATACGTATTTTATTGTTTTAGCATCTTACTTATGTAACACCCCCAGATTTAACCGGGAATATTACAGCGCCGTTGGCCCCGAGATGGAACCCACAAGGCTAAAGGAAATTTTCGCAAACATTTACAAATGCCCAAGAGGCCGACGACGGTACTATCTTTAAAATATTCGAAGACTTTATAAAACTCGTTTATCAAAACCGTCGTGAAATCTCATTTGAAATCACAAGGCCAAACGGCCGACACTTAAAAGTTTAGAAAACGATTTCCAAAGTAACCTCAGTTACCAGATACCAAAAGAGCGTTTCAAAATACTCACGCAGCGGATAAATACAAACAATTAAAATACTCTAGCAGTGGAATACAACAACTGATCAGAAACTCAAAACACAAATACATGTCCTAGCCAGTATCCTCCGGGAAACTCATCTCTTCATGACCGCTACAAGATTGATAATCCAAGAACCTAAAAAGAAAGCCCACGACGGGGTCAGCCATAATATCCAACAATGATACCCATCACATCACGTCAATAATTACATATCAATGGAAATACTAAGTAAGAATACAACCAATGTAATCTTACAGTCGTAACTTTACGAAAATCCACGATTCGTATCCTTAACAACACAATAAGATAATACCGAAATATCTGTATAGTATCTCAATAATACCCAAGGTTCTCAAAACATTATCATAACTCGCGATACGGAAATTATACCAACTCTGGCCAATTCAATCCATCGGATAACGTCGACAATTCCAATACAATAATCGATTGTCCATCAAAGACAAGTACCAAGGAAATACAGAACATACCTCAAGATACGAATTACCATTACCATCACGTCACTCTAATCCGAGATCAGATCAACACAACATACGGACATGGTCCTAACACAAGACCTACAAATGCATACTCATGTGACAACATCAATATGCTCACAACAATAACAACAATGTATACTTATGGCAAACCCATAATATACATATGCACAACAACATATGGGTAATCCGATGATCCAGCGTTCACTGCCTAGATCCCAAGATGATCCCGTCGGACCAACACGAGATGGATAAACTCGTCCAATGATCCAGCGCACGCTAGCATAGATCCCAAGATGATCTCGTCAGATCAACACGAGGTGAACATACGACAACGATACACAAATGCATAATAACAATAATACACAAATGTATGACAATCAACAATACACAAATGTATCACAACATGATCGACACAAAATGATAAAAATGATTAGAGTTCTTGTCCCGAGTCCTTCGAGAGCAATCTCGAAGTCTAAACCATCACGAACCATTATCCTCAATACTCTACGATCCAAAATATCACGGACGGTAGATAACTCATGTCTTTACCATAATTTGTCCTTGATACCCAAGTATACCAATAACAAAAGTAAATCATATACATTATGATTTAATTCCCAAAACTCGAATACAACCTATAACCCCAAATCTCCTGTGATTACGATTTATAAACATTGCTATACAAATTATAAACGAATGAAACTGAAACCATTCATTAAATATTATAAACTGAGCAAGTAATAACTTGCCTCGATACCAATGAAGTTGTTACCAATTCCATTGTCGTCATCTACAAGTCCCTCGGCCCCAATCAATGCAATTCACGAACATTCTCGAACACGACCGCAATATACGGTTATAAACACCGATCAATAATCTCAACCTATTACAATAATCGATAAACAACAAGTTCGACAACAATCAACAATCGATAAAACCATTCCACAAATCCAACGGCTTGACAATATCTCGATTAAACACTAGTCGGATCAATCCTACTTAAACCAGCACGAATTTACAACCACAACACGAAAATACTGCACTTTCTGCCTTCTTAGCGCACGTTAATCACCTAACGTAGCGTGCGCTAAGTTGCTCCCGTTAGCGCGCTATGCAGTAAACGTAGCGTGCGCTAATGCTGTACAGATGCATGTTTTTCAGATACTGATCAACTTATGGTGATTTCAAGAACACTAAGTGATTCTGAATCATGTTCAAAGCTATCAAAACAACGAAATCCGATAACCTTTAACATATAAGTAATCATCCAACACTTAATTCAATTCTATTCAAATATCATCTTCTTCCTCAAATATCAACATCATGAACACCAAGAACCTTAACAACACTCCCTTAATCTAACATTACAGAGTTTTAATGATATCAACATCTTCAAAGGAGAAGAAGGATTCACCAACTTATCTCAAGAAAACGAACAACATAATTCAAACCACACGAATCATATTAATATCATCATACTCCGGTAATCCATCTCATAATCATGCTTGTCAACTTGTTTATATAATAATCATCAACTCAAGAACATCAACATTCAATCCAAAATGAAGTCTAAAGATGAAGAGTGATTACCTTTATGAAGGAATGGATTGATTTCCCAGGTTGAATCTATTTCCAAGAATCACCAATGATTTCAAGAACAAAGCTTTAATCCATGATTTCTATCATAATCTTGTTAAAGATCACCACCTCACCGTGTTTGGGAACCTCAAGAACCTCCCAAAGCTCTCTCTATCGACTGAAGGTGAAAGAATGGACGAAATGCTTCATAATACCCGTCTGTCCTTTATATAGACTGCATTACTAGCGTGCGCTAACATCTCATATTTAGCATGCGCAACAGCCTTAACAGCCTTAGCGTGCGCTAACTGACCTTTGTTAGCATGCGCTATCGCAGTCCAGAGACTAATGTCTGGCTTCGTACATGAGCTTACATACGTAATGTCCATGCATTAGTGTACGTAACTTACATTGTCTTAGCATACGCAAGTCCTTGCATTTAGCGTGCGCTAATATCAGTTAACTCGTTTGTCTGTATGCTCCGAAGACTGGTCCACACGCCGAAAGTGTTGACGAGGATAAGATTCCTTTTTGTCCGATATACAATTAGCGTGCGCTAATCAACATGCATTAGTGTGCGCTAACACTACATTACAACATTCGTTGACTTATCAGAACGTGCGCTGAAAGTGGCCTGGTCCACACGTAGATTCCCTCTGAGCTGTTCTTCAATAGCGTACGCTAAGTTATGTCCGTAGCGTGCGCTAAACCTGCATGATAGCGTGCGCTACTCGTGATTATTAGCGTGCGCTAATAATGTTACATTTAGCCATTTTCAGCTATTCTTGTCCAACGTCTCGACATGAAAAATACGAACATACGGCATACTGAATACACATACTCCTTCCAATAATATTCTCATACGATACACAATATCCTCAACTGCAATTGTCGACCAAGTACAGTAATTACACCAATACAGATGTCTCAGTCCTTCAAATATTTTATCCACACTGTATAGATTCCACATTGTACAACATAACTCGGATAAAATAACATTAAAGAATAGTAGTAGAAATTCCGGATATTACATACTACACCACTTAAAATAAGTTTCGTCCTCGAAACTTGCAAGCCGTTATAGAAAAACAACCAAACCGTTCAACCAAAATATTAACCGAGAATATCATCGACATGATAAACTCCGATACGACCAATCCAAAGGTCAAAATGCAGTCGAGAATATCATCAACATGATAAATTCCAATATAACCAACGAACGATCAATGATAATCGAGAATACCTTCACACGAGAAGCCCCAACACGGTCAACACAGAACCTCAGAAACAGATATACGGAAGAATAACATTCTCAGAATGACACACCAATCACATACAGTGGATCTCAATAAACACACCTGACTGTCGAACATACTCCTCGGCATACGAACAACCAATCACAAATCGACGAACATACCCAATCATACATGGACTGGGAACGACCAATCATTACTCAAAGCGACCATCATGGGGTTACCATCCCCAAACATACACTTACAAAGAAATCCCTCAAAAATCATTATGGTAAAAATCACACTACTACCATACCAATGAAATTACATAGCACATATGTCGCGATTTCAGAAAATTCAAAGTTTCTAAAATCGCATCATGTGCATGAATCTACAATACGCAGCATATTCTTCTTATCCGATCAATCAACCGATCATCCCTGGATAACCAACTACCATACTGAAGTTCGAATCTTTATTCATCGTTCCATACTGACGTCTCATCCAGTTCGTGAGTCACACTCAGAACTTCACCATGTATGCATTATGCACTAAATGCGTATGTATATCAATCACATTTTCAAAACCAGTTTGAAATCATATATCTCGTCAAGAAGACAAATTTTCGAAAGTTCCTTCAAAAATTTCAAAACTCAAAACATAAATTTTGGTAAGACCACAAAATCAATTTTCAAAAAAAATTAAATCGGCTCGCTGGTGCCAAATATTCGATAACAGTTTCCTTCGAATCCACACGATTTTGAAGTTTAAAATGAAAAGTATGCAAATGTTCGACTACATCCATACTCTTGTATACCAATTCGATTCGTCACAAATATACACTGATATTACATCGGAAAACCACACGATCGAGTTCCAAAATCTCAGTATTTAAACTCCGACCAAAAACTCCTTTTTCCACACATGACTCGCAATATCAACCATTAACCCATCCTGGACTACCTCAAATATGCTATGACAAAACATTGAAACAAATCAACACAGCGAAAGACTTACCGAGAAGTTTCTTTTGAACAAGTAATCCAAAACCCCGAAAGGCAGGAACGACATAGATAAACGATTGATAAAGTGTTTTACAATTCTCGGGAGTTCTAGAAAACATGAAAAAGCCTTTTGAAACATTAGGGTCTCAGCCTGTATTTCGTTCCGCATTACAAGAAGTTTAAAAAGTAGAAAACTCTTTTTCGGACTCCAAGTCCTGAGTTATAAAACTATTTCAAAATCGATTGGGTCTCGGCCCAAAAATCATTTTCCACAAAACATCCGTAAAACATTCATTTTGAAAAGTATCATTTTCAAATGCTCGAATACAGTTCCATATATTTCAAAATGAACTAGTATGACTACATGTTCTTCTCAACAATCCACATTTCTTCTCCCGAGTACACAACTCCGTTCCAAAACTTAACCGACATATTGATTTCCCAAAATCCTAATTTCTCAAGATCATCAATCCTGTCCCAATTTTATCACCTCATACTATAACACATAATATTCTACTGAATCCCAAAGCATATCAATTTAGCTCGGTAATAAATCTCAATGCAATTCAAAAATCCAAAAACTTACCGATCGTGAAGCCGACAATTCCCTGTGATACTGGTACATGTCTCGACTCAAGAAAATAATCAACACAGATATTTTCAAAACACACATTTTGCAAACTCATTTCAACTCGAGAACACAACACACCTCTATCCGAAGAAACACGTTAACACCGTTTGGGAAAGTTTGAAACAACCCCAGTAATTACAGTGGTGAATCACATAACGCACAAGCCCGAGTGAACAACAAAAACTCACGGCTCTAATATTTGTCAACCGACAACTCGAATGACGCGACAAAAATGCGACTCCACTCGACCCAACTGCCTAGGTTTTCTCAACCTAAGCTCTGATACCATATTCTGTAACACCCCCAAATTTAACCGGGAATATTACTGTAACGCCCCAATACTTATTTAAATGCTATTTATTTTGCTAACGATCATGGATTTTGATTTTTTTAATATTTACAAGTTGTCCGATACTTGGACCGATATGTTCCTAGCATAAAATGAAGGACTTAAAAGGAAAAGATTTCAAAATAAATTATAAGGATCATTTTTAAAATTTATGAAAGTGATTGCGAAAAGTTCCGACGACTTTGATACGATAAAATTTCATTACAAAACACTTATATTGCGAAAATAATATTAAATTATTTTATTATTATTATCAAAAATCGGTTCCAAGCATATCGAAGATTTAACTCCGACGAGTCCGGAACAGGTCGGAAAATCGAATTTGGACACCGGGAAGGGGTCGAACCGGCCGAGCCAAATTGACGGACATCTGCCGGTCACCGCCGGACACGTCTACCGACAACTGCCGGTCACGGCCGACAGAAGTTTCTCAGCGCTGTCCGGATAAGGCTCTCTGGATAAGGTCGGTCATGACCGATAGAAGCTTCTCGGCCAGCTGTCCGGATAAGGCTATCCAGCTGTCCGGATTAGGTCGGTCATGACCGACAGAAGCTTCTCGGCCAGCTGTCCGGATAAGGCCTCCAGCTGTCCGAGTAAGGTTGATTTTCAGCCGACTTTGGACCCCTATTTATAGATGTTACCGGACGTGTTTTTGAACATATCACATATCAATTTGAATCTCTGGACCTCTAATATAAAACGCACGTAACATATTTCCTTTCCAAAAATTATAAAGGCTTCAAAAAGCCCGATGAAACAGGAAGCTCAAATCTGAAAGTTTTTCAAAGGTGTTTGATAAAAGTCCTCAAAGAGATTTCAGATTTTACATCAAGAATTTATGACCGGAAATATGAAAAAGTATTTTCAAGTGCTAGGAGAAGCGTATCCGGGATCCAAGAAGGACAATCGAGCCAAATTCAAAGGAAGATATTTCAAGATTTCAGCAAACGAGGTGAGGTTATACTGTTTTAATATCTTACGGTCATCGTTGTGTCGTGTTACATTACGACCCGCGAGGGTTCGAAAGAATGAAAGAAATCGGAGACGAGTCTCACACAGATAAGAATGTTTTATGTGCATTACACAACATGATTTTGACGATTTATAAGGGTTTAATCTCACTGAGTATGCTCGCGTACTCACACTATTGCTGCCCGAAATATTATCCGGAGAAAGATATTGCTGGAATGGATGGACAGCAAACAAGGTGCGAGAGCACGTCCGTGGGAATGGAAATAACACAAGATTTGCTGGGTTTGTTAGGCCCGGGATTGAATGCTCTCGCGAGATGTTATTAATAAGAATACGTTTGAGTACAAATATTAATGTGAGAATGCAATTACAATGAGTGTAAAAGATCCTAGTTATCTAGCTGTTGAGCGAAGCTTGCCGGAAGAGCTAGAGTTGCTCTGAGTTCTTGTTCTCGTTTCTGCCGACCGTCTTATGAGTTAAGAGGTCTCGAGAGTGAGAGAGAAATATGTCCGAGAGATAGTCGCAAGAAAAGCCAGCCCTAAAGCCAGAGTTATGAGCTCAGATTCTGAACCATTTTTCCGCTGCTGGAGGCTTCTTATTTATAGGAGCTGAGATGCACTTTTACTAGCGGGCAATCGCCTTCCTTGTAATATAATAAGGGGTGATCGTCTTTCAGCACATGGGCTGTCTGCCTTGAAGTCCGCGGCTGCAGTTGGCAGCCAGATGTGCGGTCCAATGAGGAGCCTGCACGCATCGTGAGTCGTTGTCCCGGGCGGTCCCACTTGCACCTTTCGGCAGGTCTGTCGGTAGGTGAGTAGATGCTGACAGGCTGTGGTCAATGATCCATGTCCTACGGCGCCTTTTCCGGATCTGCACATGGGTCTCTGTCCGAACTTCGTCTTTCGCCGACTTGGACATGCTGGCTTTGCGTGGCAAGAGGTGGTCGTCATTGGCCGGGCACCAGAGTCGATCGCCAAGTGCCAACAGACGATCGCCTTGGATGTCGAGCGCTCGACATCGGGACTCGACCTGGGACCCTCGATCAGCCAATCTGCCTTGGCTGTTAGGCTCTGATCCGGTCGCCCGGTCTCTGTGCCGATCGCCTGTTGAGATGTATAAATCTCGACACAACAATTGCCCCCAGCTTGCTCCGATGTTGAAGACATGGGGTGAGGTGGTTCTGGCGATCATTGAGGATAAAGATGGGCGATCCGTTCAGCGGACTTTGGTCTCGGACTTTGGCGATCTGGTCGATTGGCGAGCTATCTTCAGTCTTGTACCTGCAATTTTCACATTTGCCGATCCCTCGTAGAAAGCTGATAGTTTCATCACTGAGGAACCGTGCACAGTCGCGGAGTTCGATGGACCGACCTCTATGACCGTGTCTTGTGCGCGAGCGACATTGTCTGTCTCATGACTCATTTTATTGTGAGGTTCCTCCGTTAGGCTACGCCTCACCTCGTATTTAAATGAAGGGCGTGCGGTCTTGGTCTGGAGGAGTCCTTGCGCGGGGCGTCGTCGGATTAATCGACTCCACGTCCACGACTTTCTAGCTCTTTTCTACCTCGGATCATCATGTTAGATGGCAATCCTCGACGGTATACGTTGAGACGGTGGTAGGGACGCGTCGCATTGTCCAGGTTCACCAAGTTAGATGATGAACCTTTGAGGGCGGGCGAGCGTGTCCAGTGATTTGTTTGTAGGGTCCTTCGGCTATGCCTACCTCGTATTTAAACGAAGGTCGAGCGATCTCAGCCCAAAGGAACCTTGCTTGGCTGAAGCAGTCAGTTCCATCGACCACCAGGACCATGGCTGTACTCTTCTACCTCGGATCGTCATGTTAGATGCCTACCTTCGACGGTGTACGTTGTGCGGGGGAGGCGATCTCGTGCCTTAGCCCATCATGTTAGATGGTGAACTGTAGATGGCGAGTGAGTCCGCTGTTGTTGGAGATGTTGCTTGATTCTGGCGATCGGGTTGGAAGGCTAATGATCGTCGTTCGGTTGCCGATCGCATTGCTCATAGGTTAAAAAGTAACCTTTGCCTGGCCAGAAAATCCGCGGCTTTGGCGCGGAAGATCGCGTAGGTCGGGGGGAGGTCGTTCGTAAGATGCCTGAACATAGGCGAAAGACCATGGAATCCCCCTAGGACCGAGTATAGGGCGATCTCGTCGCTTATGGGCTCACCGTTGAGGATGATCTCATCTACCCGGTCGATGTAGTCCGCGTCGGACTCTTCTTCCCCTTGCATGATCTGCATCATGCGATGGGGACCTTCCAGCCGAGCGACCTTGGTGGCGAAGTACGCTATGAAGTCGTTCGCCAGTTGGTCAAAGGAATTGATGGATCGCGGCGGTAGTGAGATGTACGATCTATGGGCCAGGTCGCCCAGCGTTAGCGGGAACATTCAGCACCTGGTCGCGTCGGATGCCCCACACCAAGTCATGTAGATCCGGAACTTGCTCAAGCGAGTCTTGGGATCCGACCTTCCCTCGTATAAAGGTGTTTGCGGAGGAGCGATCTTACGCTGCACGGGGGCGAGCTCGATGTGGACCGCGAGTGGCTCGCTTGGCTTGGCGATCTCTCTCTTGGCGCCTGCCCCAGATTCTAAGAGTGCCTTCATGTCGTCGAGCTAGCGTTGCATCGCGGCCATCGCTGTAGCTTGGTCGCTCGTGGTTCGATTTTTGGAGCGGGTGCCGAGGCGATCGTATACCGATCTCCTAACTCTGCGGTAGGCGATGAGGTCGTCGTCGCCGATCTCGGTTCTTTGGCGAGGAGACGGATGGTTGTCCTGCCTTCTGGGAGTTGGGTACGCTGAACTCCTGGTGATGGATTCTGGCTCCGTCGTCTCGTGGCTAGGGCCGGACTGTCCCGGTCGCCACGATGGGTCGCTTCTGAGGCGGCTGAAGATGGAGGTGTCCCGCCTTGCGAGCGCCTCTTCTTGCGAATCAGGGCCTCCTGGCGATCGCTCGATCAATAGCCCCTTGAACTTCCGTTTGCTTACGCGGCGGATGGCCGAGGGGGTTATAGTGGGTGGCGCGTCGAAAGCTCTCCGTCGCTCCCATAGGATGGCCATGGCCTTTTTGATCTGTTCCGCGGTTTGGAACTGATCGAGCGAGAGGCTTGGGCCGTCCCTCAGGGGCGGGATCGAGAGTCTCTGGTTGCCGCGGCTACCCTCCGCCATAGGTCGGGGCTCGGATTGAGACGGAATGAGGCGTCCGGAGGATCGGCCAGTGGCTTTCTTCGATGTGGAAGCAGAAGTCATGATTCTGAAAGCTTTCTTTGAAGAGCAATGAGTGTCTCTTCAAGTATATGCCCCGGAGAACAGTGAGTGTTCTTCGAGATGGTAGGAATAAAAATGAAGGTTTATATGCCCTTCCTCTAGCGCCAATTGTTGCTTCACGAAATATTATCCGGAGATAGATATTGCTGGAATGGTCGGACAACAAACAAGGTGCGAGAGCACGTCCGTGGGAATGGAAATAACACAAGATTTGCCGGGTTTGTTAGGCCCAGGCTTGAATGCTCTCGCGATATGTTATTAATAAGAATACGTTTGAGTACAAATATTAATGTGAGAATGCAATTACAATGAGTGTAAAAGATCCTAGTTATCTAGCTGTTGAGCGAAGCTTGCCGGAAGAGCTAGAGTTGCTCTGAGTTCTTGTTCTCGTTTCTGTCGACCGTCTTATGAGTTAAGAGGTCTCGAGAGTGAGAGAGAAAGATGTTCGAGAGATAGTCGCAAGAAAAGCCAGCCCCAAAGCCAGAGTTATGAGCTCAGATTCTGAACCATTTTTCCGTTGTTGGAGGCTTCTTATTTATAGGAGCTGAGATGCACTCTTACTGGCGGGCGATCGCCTTCCTTGTAATATAATAAGGGGCGATCGTCTTTTAGCACATGGGCTGTCTGCCTTGAAGTCCGCGGCTGCAGTTGGCAGCCAGCTGTGCGGTCCAATGAGGAGCCTGCACGTATCCTGAGTCGCTGTCCCAGGTGGTCCCACTTGCACCTTTCGGCGGGTCTGTCGGTAGGTGAGTAGATGCTGACAGGCTGTGGTCAATGATCCATGTCCTACGGCGCCTTTTCCGGATCTGCACATGGTCTCTATCCAAGCTTCGTCTTTCGCCGACTTGAACATGCTGGCTTTGTGTGGCAAGAGGCGGTCGTCATTGGACGGGCACCAGAGTCGATCGCCAAGTGCTAAGAGACGATCGCCTTGGATGTCGATCGCTCGGCATCGGGACTCGACCTGGGACCCTCGATCGGCCAATCTGCCTTGGCTGTTAGGCTCTGATCCGGTCGCCCGATCTCTGTGCCGATCGCCTGTTGAGATGTATAAGTCTCGACACAACACACACCTCGTCATTTATGTTTTTCAGGCTAAGGAATCGATGAACGGGACAAGCAGAAGATGAATACATACTCCCAAAACGATGAAATTCTAAATAATAAAAGATGTTGTCGCCGTAATTGTTATTATTTTTGCGAAACACTTGATGTTCTTCAACGAATATAATTTCAACGGACTATGTCCGAATATTTGATTTCCCATATCTTTGTAAAACTGTACTGATATTTGAATAAATGACTTTTATTGAAGTTTTACTGACTAAAATGCTTCCGCAAATACTCCGAATTTATATAAAAAAAATTTAAGGAAAAATTGAGCCGTGTAACGTGCTTTTTAATTAAGATAGCCAGGGCGTTACAATTACAGCGCTGTGGGCCCCGAGATGGAACCCACAAGGCTAAAGAAAATTTTCGCAAATATTTACAAATGCCCAAGAGGCCGACGACGGTACTATCTTTAAAATAGTCGAAGACTTTATAAAACTCGTTTATCAAAGCCGTCATGAAATATCGTTTGAAATCACAAGGCCAAACGGCCGACACTCAAAAGTTTAGAAAACGATTTCCAAAGTAACCTCAGTTACCAGATACCAAAAGAGCGTTTCAAGATACTCACGCAGTGGATAAAGACAAACAATTAAAATACTCTAGCAGCGGAATACAACAACTGATCAGAAACTCAAAACACAAATACATGTCCTAACCAGTATCCTCCGGGAAACTCATCTCTTCACGACCGCTACAAGCTTTATAATCCAAGAACCTAAAAAGAAAGCCCACGACGGGGTCATCCATAATATCCAACAATGATAACCATCACATCACGTCAATAATTACATATCAATGGAAATACTAAGTAAGAATACGACCAATGTAATCTTACTGTCGTAACTTTACGAAAATCCACGATTCGTATCCTTAACAACACAATAAGATAATACCGAAATATCTGTACAGTATCTCAATAATACCCAAGGTTCTCAAAACATTATCATAACTCGGGATACGGAAATTATACCAACTCTGGCCAATTCAATCCATCGGATAACGTCGACAATTCCAATACGACAATCGATTGTCCATCAAAGACAAGTACCAAGGAAATACGGAACATACCTCAAGATACGAATTACCATTACCATCACGTCACTCTAATCCGAGATCAGATTAACACAACATACGGACATGGTCCTAACACAAGACCTACAAATGTATACTCATGTGACAACATCAATATGCTCACAACAATAACGACAATGTATACTTATGGCAAACCCATAATATACATATGCACAACAACATATGGGTAATCCGATGATCCAGCGTTTACTGCCTAGATCCCAAGATGATCCCGTCGGACCAACACGAGGTGGATAAACCCGTCCAATGATCCAGCGCACGCTAGCATAGATCCCAAGATGATCCCGTCAGATCAACACGAGGTGGACATACGACAACGATGCACAAATGCATAATAACAACAATACACAAATGTATGACAATCAACAATACACGAATGTATCACAACATGATCGACATAAAATGATAAAAATGATTAGAGTACTTGTCCCGAGTCCTTCGAGAGCAATCTCGAAGTTTAAACCATCACGAACCATTATTCTCAATACTCTACGATCCAAAATATCACGGACGGTAGATAACTCATGTCTTTACCATAATTTGTCCTTGATACCCAAGTATACCAATAACAAAAGTAAATCATATACATTACGATTTAATTCCCAAAACTCGAATACAACCTATAATCCCAAATCTCCTGTAATTACGATTTATAAACATTGTTATACGAATTATAAACGAATGAAACTGAAACCATTCATTAAATATTATAAACTGAGCAAGTAATAACTTGCCTCGATACCGATGAAGCTGTTACCAATTCCATTGTCGTCATCTACAAGTCCCTCGCCCCCAATAAATGCAAGTCACGAACATTTTCGAACACTACCGCAACATACGATTATAAACACCGATCAATAATCTCAACCTATTACAATAATCGATAAACAACAAGTTCGACAACAATCAACAATCGATAAAACCATTCCACAAATCCAACGGCTTGATAATATCTCGATTAAACACTAGTCGGATCAATCCTACTTAAACCAGCATGAATTTACAACCACAACACGAAAATACTGCACTTTCTGCCTTCTTAGCGCATGTTAATCACCTAACGTAGCATGCGCTAAGTTGCTCCCGTTAGCGCGCGCTAGGCAGTAAACGTAGCGTGTGCTAATGCTGTACAGATGCATGTTTTTCAGATACCGATCAACTTATGGCGATTTCAAGAACACTAAGTGATTCTAAATCATGTTCAAAGCTATCAAAACAACGAAATCCGATATCCTTTAACATATAAGTAATCATCCAACCCTTAATTCAATTCTATTCAAATATCATCTTCTTCCTCAAATATCAACATCATGAACACCAAGAACCTTAACAACACTCCGTTAATCTAACATTACAGAGTTTTAATGATATCAACATCTGCAAAGGGGAAGAAGGATTTACCAACTTATCTCAAGAAAACGAACTACATAATTTAAACCACACGAATCATATTAATATCATCATACTCCGGTAATCCATCTCATAATCATGTTTGTCAACTTGTTTATGTAATAATCATCAACTCAAGAACATCAACATTCAATCCAAAACGAAGTCTAAAGATGAAGAGTGATTACCTTTATGAAGGAATGGATTGATTTCCAAGGTTGAATCCATTTCCAAGAATCACCAATGATTTCAAGAACAAAGCTTTAATCTATGATTTCTATCTTAATCTTATTAAAGATCACCACCTCACCGTGTTTGGGAACCTCAAGAACCTCCCAAAGCTCTCTCTATCGACTGAAGGTGAAAGAATGGACGAAATGCTTCATAATACCCGTTTGTCCTTTATATAGACTGCATTACTAGCGTGCGCTAACATCTCATATTTAGCGTGCGTGCGCTAACTGACATTTGTTAGCGTGCGCTATCGTAGTCCAGAGACTAATGTCTGGCTTCGTACATGAGCTTACGTACGTAATGTCCATGCATTAGCGTACGTAACTTACACTGTCTTAGCGTACGTAAGTCCTTGCATTTAGCGTGCGCTAATATCAGTTGACTCATTTGTCTGTATGCTCCGAAGACTGGTCCACACGCCGAAAGTGCTGACGAGGATAAGATTCCTTTTTGTCCGATATACAGTTAGTGTGCGCTAATCAACATGCATTAGCGTGCGCTAACACTATATTACAACATTCGTTGACTTATCAGAACGTGCGCCGAAAGTGGCCTGGTCCACACGTAGATTCCCTCTGAGTTGTTCTTCACTAGCGTACGCTAAGTTTTGTCCGTAGCGTGCGCTAAACCTGCATGATAGCGTGCGCTACTCGTGATTATTAGCGTGCGCTAATAATGTTACATTTAGCCATTTTCAGCTATTCTTGTCTAATGTCTCGACATGCAAAATACGAACATACGACATACTGAATACACATACTCCTTCCAATAATATTCTCAAACGATACACAATATCCTCAAATGCAATTGTCGACCAAGTACAGTAATTACACCAATACAGATGTCTCAGTCCTTCAAATATTTTATCCACACTATACAGATTCCACATTGTATAACATAACTCGGATAAAATAACATTAAAGAATAGTAGTAGGAATTCCGGATATTACAACTTAATTGTTGCATTCATATTTAGTGTTTCATTGTTTATATTTCTGTATTCGTCATCAGCTGACTTCCGCACTTATATTATCTACAGACGACTCTAACTCATCTGTACCATCAGTTGAGAAATTCCTTAATTCCTACTTGGAAAAAGAGTTTCAATAAGTCTATTCACCCCCCATAGACTTATTTGTGACAACTTGTGACCTACAAGACTGCCTTCCAAACTAGGTATGGTCATTACGAATTCATGGTAATGCCTTTTGGATTGACCAACGCGTCGGATGCATTTATGGATTTAATGCACCGCGTGTTCCAACCATATCTAGATCAATTTGTAGTGATATTTATTAAAGACATACTCGTTTATTTCAAGTCGGATCAAGATCACGAAACTCACCTGAGACTGGTACTAGAGACACTAAGGAAGCATAAATTAATCGTACGCCAAATTCAGCAAGTGTGAGTTCTGGTTAAGAGAGGTAGCATTTTTAGGACACATAATATATGGAGATGAAGTTGCAGTAGATCCATCAAAGGTGGAGACTATTTTGGACTGGAAGAGGCCAGTAACAGTCACGGCGATACGGAGCTTTCTTGGACTTGCAGGTTACTACCGCAAATTCATTAAAGATTTTTCCAAAATTGCTGGACCACTCACAAGACTGACACAGAAACACGTCAAATTTGAGTGGAATGATAAGTGTGAGTCGAGTTTCCAAGAACTCAATAGAAAACTCACTACCGCACCTATACTAACACTTCCCGAAGGGAATGAAGGATTTGTGGTTTACAGCGATGCATCAAAGGAAGGATTAGGAGCTGTGCTTATGCAAAACGGCAAGGTTGTGGCTTATGCATCACGAAAGCTAAAAATCCATGAGATGAATTATCCAACCCATGACCTTGAACTAGCAGCAATAGTGTTTGCTTTGAACAAATGGAGACACTATATGTATGGAGCTACATTCACCATCTTTACCGACCACAAGAGTCTTAAATATTTGTTCTCTCAGAAGGAGTTGAATCTAAGACAGAGACGGTGGATATAACTTCTTGAGGATTATAACCTCACCATTCAGCATCATCCGAGCAAGGCCAATGTCGTAGTAGACGCCTTAAGTAGAAAAGCGAGTGTGGTTAGACTCATGATAAGAGAATGGAATACCTTGAGAGAAATAGTCCAATGGAACCCAAGGCAGGATAAGACACACGTTTTATGTGCTAATTTGTCAATAAAACTGGACTTACTTAAAAAAATCCAAGAAGCACAGACACAAGATGGAAAGTTGTGTAAACTTAAGGAAAGGGTCGCAGAAGGCGAGAAATCTGAGTTTAGCATGTCGGATGATGGAACACTAAAATTCAAACACCGTATATGTGTTCCCGATAATGACGAACTCAAGAAGAAAATTCTAGCAGAGGCTCACTGCTCTCGGTATACAATTCATCCAGATGGTAATAAGATGTATAAGGATCTAAAGAAACACTACTAGTGGGTGAATATGAAGAACCATGTAGCAGAATTCGTAGCAAGGTGTTTAACTTGTCAAAGAGTGAAGGTTGAACACCAAAGACCATCAGGGTTGCTACAGCCGCTCGAGATTCCCGAATGGAAATGGGAACTAATCACAATGGACTTCGTGATGGATCTACCAACAACCAGTGGAGGATATAACACAATTTGGGTAGTCGTGGATAGACTGACAAAGTCGGCTCACTTCCTACCCGTAAGAAATAATGATAGTCTACAAAAGCTAGCAAGGACATATATCCGAGAAATTGCTAGATTACATGGAGTACCTGTAGACATTGTGTCATACCGTGACCTCAGATTTGTCTCCAAATTCTGGAAGAGCCTTCATCAAGAACTTGGGACGGCAGAGTTTCAGCACTGCAGCACACCCTCAGACGGACGGACAATCCGAGAGAACGATACAAGTCCTTGAGGATTTGTTACGGGCATGTACACAGGATTTTCAAAAGAGTTGGAGTCACCACCTACCCTTAGCTGAGTTTTCTTACAACAACAGCTATCAGGCAACTATCGGGATGGCTCCATATGAAGCATTATATGGAAGAAAGTGTCGATCACCAATACATTGGGAGATTGACGACTGATGGACACCAAAGGGTAAGCAGAACTGAAACCCGATAACGAGAGTTCATCTAGTAGAAGATGTCATGGATAAGGTTCGAATCATTCGGGATCGAATTCGCACTATTCAGAGCCGACAGAAGAGTTATGCAGACCGGAGAAGGAAGGATTTGGAATTTAACATCGGAGACAAAGTATTCCTTCATTTATCACCACGTAAGGGATTGATCAACCCGAAGAAAGGAGGGAAGCTTAGCCCCAGATATGTCATACCTTTCACAATCCTAGAACGAATTGGAAAATTAGCATATAGTCTCGAGCTACCAACCGATCTTGCTAGAATGCACAACGTATTTCATGTCTCAAGATTGAAGAAATATCATCCAGATCCTGAACATGTCATCACGCATGACATACCACTAATCAAAGAAGATTTAACTTATGACGAGAAGCCGATTAGGATCGTGGATCAACAAGTACGCGAATTGAGGAAGAAGCGTATTCCTTTGGTTAAGGTCGTCTGGTCAAATCACAACAGAGAGGAAGACGGTACGTGGGAGGCAGAGGAAGAAATGAAGAAAACTCAGCCCGAATTGTTCAAGTAGGAATTTGGGGACCAAATTCTTCTAAGGAGGGGAGGATGTAAAACCCCCCTAAATTCGATAGCTTACTACTGTTGGGATTCGGTAATTAAAATCGAATTACGCAGCGGAAAATAAAACGGTCCAACCGGATAAAACCAAACCCCAAAAACGAACCGATCAAGCATCATATAAACGAATATAAATAACGAGAAAGATAATCAAAGAATACTCACCCTCGTAGTCCTTTGATGATATAATCTTCGAAGGAAAAACCCGAACAAGCTTTCTCCGGTTACTGACACGAACACGAATCCAATTCGTTTTAGCTTGTTGAATGATCCAACACCGAAATTGCCGAATGTCTCTACGTTATTACGCGTCGGATATTGATCGGAAAAATAAAATATCAATTCGTTCTCAAAGAACACGGCTAGGAATTGATACGGTATTTTTCTTCTCTTCTCTTCTTCCTTTTCTTTCTCTCAAAGATGAACTAGAAAATGAAAGAAAAATTTTCTCCCTTCTATTTTGGAACTCACGGCTGAATTTTGGAGTGTGTTTGTTTGTTATGATTTTTCATCACATAATGTGAAGATATATACATTATATAATGGGGATGATATCAAAATGATGAGATATGAAATCTCATCCTTTTGTCTTCAACCCATTAAACAATTAAACACACAACACACACCACATGGAAGGAAGGGAGGAAAATGAGGGGGGCGGCCCACTAGATTTTAGGTGAGAAAACGAGCCGAGCCACTCGGTTCATGTACCGGACGTTCGCGTGGCTAGTCCGTTAAATACCCTTCGTTTTATCCCAAATGTATTTATACTTAATTAATTAATCCAATTAATTAATTTTATCAAATACAAAATTATAATAATATATTTCCAAGAAATAATTATTTATGAATTAAATTAATTACCTAGTAATTAATTTCAATTCACTAGACCGCATGATTTATCAAATAAATCAAATTAGATATCTAATATCCAATATTAATGAAGAGATAATAAATACATATTTATCCATCAAATATCCTTGTGTGCGACTCCGTAGGTCCGTCTTAGTCGGCAATGGGAGGAACCAAGGAGTACGGGTAACACTTAGCCAGTCTAGTGCTTCGTACCGTAACCCAACTAAGAACGAATGATCGGATCATTCCAAAATCATTATGTCGTGAATACCGTATACGTATAAACCCTTCAATCATATGTCCCGGTCAAGTATTAGGGTCACGGAAAAGTCAAACCCTATTGTAACTTGACACTATGCTTTCTGTTAATGCAAACTGAGATCGTCGAGCTCTCGTGTATCAAATACAACTAGCTCTAAATGCTTTGGCCAAAGACTTATAATCTCATTTGCCATTAACCGCATAGGACATTTACCTGCTCACTTACAGGAGAAAGAATTCTATCTTGGTATTCAGTAGAGACTGCTACTTGCCCACTAAGTTGCATTTCGAGGTTGACCCCACCCACCGGCGATTGGATCGAACTACTCTAATGACTAACTTAATGTCACAAGCACATCTCCTACTGAAACCTCAAGTCAAAGGTCCACGTATACCTATCACAACCTTTCGATCCAGTCATTGACAATCCCTGAGTGATATCCATGTGACCGAATCAAGGTGAGTCGTGTTCGAGTATATTAATCTCACTAGCATACTTATAACGTGTGCCCCCACTGACCCTTAGTGAATACCGCTACTCTACAGGTCAAAGTACACATTATACAAGTCTTGTCTAAACTTATTGCCCAGTTAAGTTTTATCGACTTGCGAACGAGTTAAGCATTCGAGCTCTAAACACTTCTAGTGCTTATCTCCTTATCTCCATAAGGAGTAGAATGTTTGCTCTCAAATGCAAGGACTATTATTCTATATATCACAATGCTAGTGATATACAATAATATAGAAATAATTATTGCCTTGTTAAATTTTCATAATTACAATACATATGCTCTCACTCTCTCATCCTCTGAGTGGCATTCGAGGGCATATCTCTAACAATCTCCCACTTGCACTCAATGCCACAAACTATGGTATCTAATACCCATACTCTCCAGATGTCTCTCTAAGACCTTCTGAGATAGTGGCTTGGTAAGCGGATCAGCAATGTTATTTGCTGTGTCTACTCTCTGCAGTATAACATTTCCTTCCTGAACCATTTCTCTCACAAAATGATATTTTCTCGCAATATGTTTGGTATTGTGGTGAGCCCAAGGCTCCTTACCCTGTGCAACAGCTCCGTCGTTGTCACAAAACAGCGTCACAGGCTTCTCCGCATTAGGAACCACTTGAAGTTCCTCAGTGAACTTCTTAATCCAAGAAGCTTCTTTAGCAGCCTCCGTGGCTGCCTGGTATTCGGCTTGACATGTAGAGATAGCAGTCGAACTTTGCTTGGCACTTCTCCAAGAAACTTCCCCACCATTCAGAGTGAAGATATACCCTGATGTGGACATCTGAGCATCCATGTCCCCCGAAAAATCTGAGTCTGTATAGCCCATCACTCTAATTTCTCCACCGCCGTATGTAAGAACCAAGTCTTTAGTCCTCCTTAGGTACTTAAGAATGTTCTTTACAGCAGTCCAATGTTCCTGTCCTGGATTTGACTGAAACCGACTTACTACGCTCACAGCATAGGCAATGTCCGATCTAGTGCAAATCATAGCATACATGAGGCTACCTACTGCCGAAGCATAGGGCACCTTACTCATTTCCTTTATGTCTTCCTCACTTTGAGGACACATCTCTAAGGAAAGTTTTGCACCATGTTGCATAGGAAGGAACCCTCTTTTAGAATCTTCCATCCTAAATCGCTTCAGGATCTTTTCTATATAGAGGGCTTGGGAAAGACCTAACATTCTTTTCACTCTATCCCGATAGAGACGAATACCCAGAATATAGGTAGCTTCTCCCAAGTCTTTCATTGAGAACTCTTTAGAAAGCCAAGCTTTCACAGAACTGAGCATTCCTACGTCGTTTCCAATAAGTAGAATGTCATCTACATATAGTATTAAGAACGCAATTTTGCTCCCACTAACCTTCTTGTAAATACAGGGCTCCTCTTCGTTTTGGACAAAATCAAACTCTTTGACTGTCTCGTTAAAACGAATATTCCAACTCCGTGAAGCTTGCTTCAGTCCATAAATGGCACGCTGAAGTTTGCATACTTTATGAATATTGGTTTGAGATATGAATCCCTTAGGCTGTTCCATGTAAATCTCCTCCTCGAGGAATCCATTTAGGAATGCCGTTTTAATATCCATTTGCCATATTTCATAATCTAAGTGGGCTGCTATGGCAAGCATCATGCGAATAGACTTAATCATAGCTACAGGTGAGAAGGTCTCGAAGTAATCGATTCCTTCTCTTTGGGAATAACCCTTTGCCACAAGCCTGGCCTTATAGGTATCAACCTTGCCATCTCCATCAGTCTTTCTTTTATAGATCCATTTGTTTCCAATAGGCACTATGCCTTTAGGACGATCTACTAAAGTCCAGACCTGATTAGCATGCATTGAGTCTATCTCAGCTTCCATAGCTTCTTGCCACTTGGTGGAGTCAACATCTACCATCGTTTGGTCGTATGTAGAAGGATCATTCTCTTGACTACTTTCTGTCATCTCATGGACACCCAGTTCCTCTTGATGCAGATAGCCATACCTCTCAGGTAATTGAGAAATTCTACTAGACTTGCGAGGTTGTGTTTGTATTTCAGAAGGTTGGGTTCTAATATCTTGCATAGGTGTCTCATTTGGTGTTTCTTTTATTTCTTCTAAAGAAATATTTCTACCTGCCCCTCCTTCCTGAATAAACTGATCTTCCAGGAAGTGTGCTTGTATAGCAATGATGATCCTATGATCTTCGTGCATGTAGAATAGATATCCCATGGAATCCCCTGGATATCCTATGAAACGACCTTTCACAGACCTAGTTTCCAATTTCTCTACTTTAGTCTTCTTGACATAAGGTGGCATCCCCAAATCCTAATGTGATTAAGACTTGGTTTCCTACCTCTCCACATCTCGTGGGGAGTCTTAGGAACGGATTTGGAAGGACATCTGTTCAAGATATGCACAGCAGTAAGGAGCGCGTAACCCCACAGATAAATCGGTAGATCAATATAGTTAAGCATGGAGCGAACCATGTCCAACAAGGTTCGGTTCCTTCTTTCTGATACACCATTTAATTGTGGAGTAGCTGGAGGAGTGAATTGTGACACTATTCCTAGTTCCTTTAAGAACTCATCAAATTCGGCACTCATGTACTCACCACCCCTGGCCTCGACCAAGAGTCTTAACACGGTTACTGTTTGATTTTCAACTAGGGCTTTAAATTCCTTGAATTTATCAAAAGCTTAGACTTATGTTTCATTAAGTACACGAATCCATACGGTATGGTCATCGGTGAATGTAATGAAATATCGAAAGCCGTCTCGTGCCACTTCAAAAGGGCCACGACGCGGTATGGATCAATCCAAGTTTTTCAGACTCTTTCAAAAGTCCTGCGAAGGGTAACTCATCATTTTGCCTTGAAGGCAAGATTCACAAGTTGGATAGGGATCCGATCCCAATGGACCCATAAGCCCATCTTTCTCCATTTTATGAACCTTGGTCCGACCGATATGACCAAGTCTAAGATGCCACTTAAGTGCTTGGTTCTGTTTCATCCCTACCACGCTTCCTAGTTATAGTGTTCACGATTGTTTTATTCTTTAGATTTAAATGGTATAAACCATTTAATAATGTAGCAAGACAACCAATTTATTTCTAAAATAAATACGACAGACCCATCTCTAATAAAGAAGTGAAATCCCTTTCGGTCCATGACCGAATTGATACAATATTTCGTGCCCCTTGGGCAAAACAAGTACATCATCTAAAGTAAGAATAAAACCAGATTCTAAATCCAACATAAGGGATCCGATATCGAAGCCTCGACACTATGCCCACTTCCGACGGTGACCATCACCTCCCCTGAATCCACTTCCTACTGCTCCAGATCCCGATTCATTGTACAAATGTGAGAACTCGCATCGAATCAAGTATCCAAGAAGTAGAATATACGATTCTGAACAATTTGTTTCTAAAACCAAAGAGTTCCGCACTGAAGGCGCATTACGGTCAAGCTTTGGACAAGACCTCTTCTAGTGGCCTAGCTCACCGCAGCTGAGGCATACATCCGTTTTCTTGGCCCCCTTGCTCTTTTGAACCATTGGGGCCTTGCCCTTTCCCTTGTCGATCTTGGCTATTGGACCTAATCGCTTCTTGTTCTTTTTCTTCTTATTCTTCGACTTCCAAGTCCTTAAGAAATCACAAGTGCGACTTCCTTTCCTTTGTCTTCATCTCGAGACTGACGTCGGTTTGTTCATTAGCCACTAAGTTGCATGCAATCTCATTGCGGTTGAAGTTCATGACAAATTGTGAAAAGGAGTCGAAGTGACTGCAGGATAAGGTCGATTTGGAGAGATGCATGCATCTGAAAATCAAGAGCTTCTAATCTCTCAATCATCGAGATCATCTTGAGGACATGGTCCCCAACCCTCTCTCCTTCCTTCATCCGGGCGCCGAATAATTGCTTCGATATCTCATATCTAGCAGTTCGGCTATGCTCTCCATAGAGCTCAGCCAGGTGCGATAAGATGGCTCTCGAAGACGTCATCTTTTTATGGGCACGTTGAAGCTCATTGGTCATTGAGCCTAACATGTACCCTCACACTCTTATGTCGTCTTTTACCCATTTCTCATGGGCATCGACATCTTCCTGATTGGCTCGGGTTCTTGCAGGAGCCGCTGGGATGTCCGACTCCAAGACGTATCCCAGCATTTCCATAGTTAGGACAATCATCAAGTTCCGAAGTCAGTCCACATAGTTCGGACCAGTCAGGACGTTCTTTTCAAGTAGTATAGCGAGTGGGTTCATTGTCATATTGAGAGTTTTGCTAACTGCAGAGAATAATTTAAGATTCGTTAGTGATTATTTAATTATGATCCGAGTAAAGAATTTAAGGACTTTCTTTATTCATAACTCGGCTCCCACTATTTTATCGGCATTTATACACTCCCATGTTAAATCCGGAAGTCTTGGGTGACTTCATAGTGGTGATCGATTTCTTTACAAAGTTTAATAGAGGGCAACCCATACGGTTTCTATTCTATTATTCTTTATAAAGTGGTGTCTAATTCCAACCCATCTAATGGATGATTCGATCTTCTTTTACCCCTAGTTCACTTGCCCTCAACCCATTCGGTTTCTATGGCTCGCTGAACTATCTAAGTTTAAACCGTCAACTCCTATTAGTCTGACAATTGAATCTTACCCGGCAACCCATACGGTTTATAGGGGTTTGATTTGTCACAACCAAAGGCATCTAATGCACTCTAGGAATTTATCAACTTTCCCCAAAAATATTACCCCGACATACTCGGAAGAATAATATTCCGGTTTAGATTTCAATTTTCCATGAGTTTGACGGAGGGTAGGAAACCTCGTAACCTTTATAACTTAGTGTTTGTAAGTGGGAGTATTAATGCGATTATATGTTACACTTTGCACATTAATCCGTTTATAAGCGCTTATTTGTCGGTTTGTTTGTTTGTCATACAATATGAAAACATACACAACCTAAAACTAACAACATGCGTTCATGGACTGCCTAGAACAAAAACATCGTAATCTAATTACATGTCTTCGGTCTTGAATCTTCGTCTTCTCGAGCGAATCTTCCTCGGTCTTCGTCATTACATATAAATTTTACATTTGAAAAATTGCATCCTATACAAATTTTCTAGTAAAATAAATAGGCTCAAAACGGCCTTTACAACCCAATCGAACAAAACAAACGATTCAAAACTAGGTCCATGAACTACATCCCCATTCAAAATTAATGCAACAATTACATTAAAATAAATGGCAATAATGATTAATCTAAAATTGATCTAATCAACAAAAATTAATCCAACAATTAGAATTAATCCAATTAATTCACTTAACCGTTAATTTTAATTTGCTCCGGACAAAATAAATATTTCATTAAATTAATTCCCTTAAAATAAAATTACCATAATTATATTTTAGTCAAATTAAATCCAATTTAATTTGCGGAAAATTAATTTACCGAACGAAATATAAAAACGGAGTCGGAAAACACAAGGCCCGGGCCAAGCCCGCGGCCCGACAGGGGCTGCCCAGCCCAGCCCAGCCCAGCCCAGCAGCCCCGAGCTGCCGGGTCCGGCCAATTTTCCGGCTCATTTTTTCGTCCCGAATCCAAAAATAATATTTTTCTAATTTTTATATTACACAATTAAATCAGTTTTTCAAAAGAAAAATAGATTTATATTGTAACATAAAATCATGAAAAATAATTTTTAGATGAACAATTAAACATCAACAATTAAAATTTTTATGATACTAAATCATAAAAAAAAAATCAAGCATTCCAAATGCAAATATCGAATATACGATCGCATAGACCTTGCTCCGATACCACTGTTGGGATTCGGTAATTAAAATCGAATTACGCAGTGGAAAATAAAACGATCCAACCGGATAAAACCAAACCCCAAAAACGGACCGATCAAGCATCATATAAACGAATATAAATAACGAGAAAGATAATCAAAGAATACTCACCCTCGTAGTCCTTTGATGATATAATCTTCGAAGGAAAAACCCGAACAAGCTTTCTCCGGTTACTGACACGAACACGATTCCAATTCGTTTTAACTTGTTGAATGGTCCAACACCGAAATTGCCGAATGTCTCTACGTTATTACGCGTCGGATATTGATCGGAAAAATAAAATATCAATTCGTTCTCAAAGAACACGGCTAGGAATTGATACGGTATTTTTCTTCTCTTCTCTTCTTCCTTTTCTTTCTCTCAAAGATGAACTAGAAAATGAAAGAAAAATTTTCTCCCTTCTATTTTGGAACTCACGGCTGAATTTTGGAGTGTGTTTGCTTGTTATGATTTTTCATCACATAATGTAAAGATATATACATTATATAATGGGGATGATATCAAAATGATGAGATATGAAATCTCATCCTTTTGTCTTCAACCCATTAAACAATTAAACACACAACACACACCACATGGAAGGAAGGGAGGAAAATGAGGGGGGCGGCCCACTAGATTTTAGGTGAGAAAACGAGCCGAGCCACTCAGTTCATGTACCAGACGTTCGCGTGGCTAGTCCGTTAAATACACTTCGTTTTATCCCAAATGTATTTATACTTAATTAATTAATCCAATTAATTAATTTTATCAAATACAAAATTATAATAATATATTTCCAAGAAATAATTATTTATGAATTAAATTAATTACCCAGTAATTAATTTCAATTCACTAGACCGCATGATTTATCAAATAAATCAAATTAGATATCTAATATCCAATATTAATGAAGAGATAATAAATACATATTTATCCATCAAATATCCTTGTGCGCGACTCCCTAGGTCCGTCTTAGTCGGCAATGGGAGGAACCAAGGAGTACGGGTAACACTTAGCCAGTCTAGTGCTTCGTACCGTAACCCAACTAAGAACGAATGATCGGATCATTCCAAAACCATTATGTCGTGAATACCGTATACGTATAAACCCTTCAATCATATGTCCCGGTCAAGTATTAGGGTCACGGAAAAGTCAAACCCTACTGTAACTTGACACTATGCTTTCTGTTAATGCAAACTGAGATCGTCGAGCTCTCGTGTATCAAATACAACTAGCTCTAAATGCTTTGGCCAAAGACTTATAATCTCATTTGCCATTAACCGCATAGGACATTTACCTGCTCACTTACAGGAGAAAGAATTCTATCTTGGTATTCAGTAGAGACTGCTACTTGCCCACTAAGTTGCATTTCGAGGTTGACCCCACCCACCGGCGATTGGATCGAACTACTCTAATGACTAACTTAATGTCACAAGCACATGTCCTACTGAAACCTCAAGTCAAAGGTCCACGTATACCTATCACAACCTTTCGATCCAGTCATTGACAATCCCTGAGTGATATCCATGTGACCGAATCGAGGTGAGTCGTGTTCGAGTATACTAATCTCACTAGCATACCTATAACGTGTGCTCCCACTAACCCTTAGTTAATACCGGTACTCTACAGGTCAAGGTACACATTATACAAGTCCTATCTAAACTTATTGCCCAGTTATGTTTTATCGACTTGCGAACGAGTTAAGCATTCGAGCTCTAAACACTTCTAGTGCTTATCTCCTTATCTCCATAAGGAGTAGAATGTTTGCTCTCAAATGCAAGGACTATTATTCTATATATCAAATCACAATGCCAGTGATATACAATAATATAGAAATAATTATTGCCTTGTTAAATTTTCATAATTACAATACATATGCTCTCACTCTCTCATCCTCTGAGTGGCATTCGAGGGCATATCTCTAACAACTACATGTATGGTTTATTATATCATGATGTATTTTAATAAGATTTGTTATGACATAATATAATCTACATCAAGTTTCATTTTATTTCGCTTAATTGTTTCATAAATGATAAATTAATTGAAATTTAAAGTAGGATATTGGTTCATCTAATGGACTATTATGTGTATCAACACTTGCGCATATAAATTCATTAATGGACTCAAACCCAACTTAATAAAAATTCTAAGACATGAACTACAAGTTAAAGCCCAACTCAACTACTTAATTACAACTAAATTAATACCCAACTATCTATATTAACAATCTATACACTTAATTTTAAAAAAAAAAAATACAACCTATACATACACTTATGGGCGGGGAAGAATTCTAGAGTCTTCATGCAAGACTCTTGACACATGTTGCAAAGACTCTCCCATTCCACTTCCCAACCCTCATTATACTAACTTTAAATACTTACACATTAACCCAACCATCCTTTATATTTCAACACACACAAAAAATCTGCATTGAGAGAATAGAGAGAGAGAAAGAGGAGAGGGCCGAACCAAAGAAGAAGAGAGAAAGAAGAAGAGAGTTCAACAAGAAATAGGTAATTTCTTCTCCTAGATCTTTCTTTTTCTATAAGTATAAAAACCTTCTTGATCTAACTCTAATCTTAAAACATGCAAACAAAATATGCACTATGGATGCATGAATCGGCCGAACCATATAGAGTAAGAGGGGAGATTGTTTTTCCACTTCCGAGACCTAGAATCGACTAAATCCGGCAAGAATCGAGGTGGTGAAACTCTTTCAAACTTTTAAACTAACAACCCTTATTTTGCTTGTGATGCATGTTCTAAATCTTAAAGTTCTTCATATATAATGTTGAGAAATTTGTGAGCAACATCATGTTAGAATTTATGCTATAAAATTTATATTAAAAATATATGTATCGTTTTTTTTTCTTTATGAACTATGATTCTAAAACTATGAAAAAATATATAAAGCATGCACTATTCTGAATTTATTATATGAAAACATATTTTAAAGATGTATTATATGATTATATTAATATGCAATACGATTTTTGTGAATTTAAATGACATCCGATTTGGTAGTCAGATTTCGATTATGTGAAAAATTGAAATTTCATGATTTCTTCGTAATTTCTTGAAAATTCTACTAAAAATCTGGAACTTGTATTGCATGACTAAGATATGATATGTGGATAATTTATTTGTGTCCAAAACAGTATTTTAATCGAGTAATCAGAAATTTTGGGCATAAATCGTAATTTTAAAAAAATTTGGGGACTAAACTAAAATTTAGAAAAAATAAAACATTATGGACCCTGGACGGTACATATTTTATTATATATGGGCTGTCCGTAAAGTTTGAAGTGATTCGGAGTTTGATGTCTAAACTTATTAGTCAAAATTGCAATTTTAAAACAACTTTGGGGTCAAAATGCAAGAATTCGAAACGTATGGACCAAGGCCGAATTTTTTATGGAATTTTCACAAATATGGAATTCCAGGGTCATCATGAGTCATCTCGTAAAATTTCATTAAATTCCGAGCTAAATTCATAGCTCTATAAGCCTCGGAATGATTTTCTTAAGTTTTGGGGCGATACCGTAATTTTTAGAAATTTCAGTCTCGAAACTGGAAATTTCCAAATTTTTCCTTAAATCTGGAGTCGAGGAAGTATTTTTGACTTCCTTATAAATTTTCACGAACATCCGATTTCGTTTCATATTCCAAACGCTTAGGCTCGAACCTAAGGGTAAAAACACCATTTCAACCTATTTCAGAAAACCCTCGTTTCGTTTCGTCGAACCTACCCATTCATTATATCTGAACTAATCCCATAAAACCATTAATAAAATTTTTGAGAGTATTTTCAAATTATATACGAAGTCCTGTTCGGTATTACCGTGCCACAAATATAAGTAACCATATTCCATACTTAATCAAAGGACACTATTATCCTCACTAATCGAATATTACACGATACTTGTGGAATGAGTCTAATTGATAACTGTGACTGTACGGGAGCTAAGTGCCATACAAACAAAGTGCCACGGACGGGTTCGCCTCTAACCCTATTGGGGCAAAGTGCCACGTCGGCGGACAGGGCCACCTCTTGAGCCCATACAGAACAGAGAGCCGACCTAAAATTCGGGGGCCACCTCTTGAGTTGTAGGGGCCACCTCTACAGTACCTTTCCTATGTATCCGCACTGAGGGGAGGTTAGTCTAAGTCATGAATCGAGCAGCGCGGCTGCGGTTCTAGGCAAAGCTACCGTCGTATCATATTCCCTTGAAGCCGAAGGACGGAGTGTTCCTGAGGTGGCTGGGTCGTAGAATTCGGGTATAGTCGCGGTTATATAATTGATCCCAGATAAGAGATAAGGCAGCACGTCACCAAGCGTGAGGGCGATAAAGCTCAAAGACCAATGTTATAGTGACGGTCCGACAAACGCCCAAGGCTACAGTTATCAAACCAAAGGTCGTGGCGATAGTCAAAGGCGAAACACTGATAACGGTCTAAGATGTTATAATGAGAGCCTAGAATCCAAAGTCCACATCGGCAGGATTCAAAGTTAGATTGACTGATTGACTGATTGATTGACCTGACATCCGTCCACGGGGACAGGATTATAATATTTCAACTATACAATCATTATTCTTTTAAAAAAATCACGATATATTTTGTAATCAATTCCAATTTCTTATAATTTGGTAAAATCATGCATCACCAAATATTTTCAAAGGAAAGTAAGCCACACTCGCACACGATCACCCACTCACTGAGACCTTTTGTCTCACCCCACCGTTTTTCTTTTTAAAACCAGAGAATGATTAACCAGCCGAAGACGAAGAGGTTTTCAAGGAAGAGAGTGAATAGAAGACCGCCATCAAGACTTAAAATTTCTGTTGTTATCCCAACTTGTAATAGTTAATTATGTTTCGTATTAGTTCATTTGTCAACTTTTATCGCAACAAATCTTAATACATCGGGTTAAGATCGTTGTCTTGAAATACTATCTAATCGTTATTTTGCTTCCGCTATTTATTGTTGCGCTTTGATTGATTGATCGACCCGCACGTCGCGCCCTCGTCCTTCCCGATGTTGGGGGCGTGACAGAATCAAGTATGAGTCGTGTTCGAGTCCACTGGTCCCACCAATATACTTATAACTATGTTATCAAGACATTCCTAGCATCAGTTATCCAAGTCTTACTCAAAACTTAATGCCCAATTAAGTTTGTCGACTTGCGAACAGTTTACGTAAATAAGCTTTAAACACTTCCAGTGCATTTTCTCTTATCTGATAACGAGAGTGGAATGTTTGCTCTTATTTACATGAACTTCACTTCAATGTTTACCAAATCAAGAATGCATTTGAAATACAATAAACAATGGATGAATCATATTGCCTTTTATTAATTATTCCATAATTATAAGTATAATGCCCCTTCTCTCTCAACCTTAGCATTCGAGGGCATATTCCTAACAGTGTCTTACGTTCATGGAAAAAACATTTCAATACTACATAATTTATTCTCTTCAAATTATATACATTCTGCAAAATGCCACCAGTTTTGGTATGTTTATAGGAAACAAACCGCCTAATATCACCACGAAAGTGCATAAATCAGGCAACAGTTCGTTACCTATTACCTATTATCATTACATAAACACATTAGTGCAACCAGTTTTCTTATTCTAATGAGAAACAAAAACTCCCAGTGACAACAATAGCATTCATAAATTAGGATACACTTCAATACTCATTATAATTACACAAACAAATATGTGCTTCCAATATTATGCTACTAATAGGAAAAAATTAGATGCAAAAATCAGATTACTTTGTTTTACTCATCATCAATACATAACCACATAAGTGCTACCTGATTTGTTCTTATCATAGGGAACAAACTCTCACTCAATTCACGCCAAAATTGCATATATATCAGTTTAAGTACTATCACGTATGGTTTCACAACATCTTAAACAAGAAAAATCACACAGCTATTACCCAGCATATTACAACAATTTATATAAACCCTGGATGCATTCTAACATGCTTTCTACAACCCTTTCCAGTAAAGTAAAAAAGGGTTACCGGTTTTTGATTTCCAGTCAACAATTTTGTACCTGGTACTAAAGAAAATATATTTTTTAATCAAACAAAATGGTTTCATCAAAATGTTGCATAGAGTTCAGGGCGAGAATGCAAAATTATTCCAATTCAATAAAATTTCTTACCGCGGGTGTAGAAAGAAAAAAAAAGTTTTCCATCTCCGCGGAGGGAAGAAAACGGCGATGGGAAATCTCCTCAATATGAGGGATCCCTCAAAATCAAAATAGGTGTTTCTAGAAATTTGCTTTAAAAACCTTTGCTTGGGAAGAAAGACGAAGTCGGGAAGTGCTCTAAAAACCCTTCGCTTGCTAATCCGGCTGTTACGAATATGCTTTTCCAAACATGCATAGATGTTTCCACAATTTTTTAAACACTCACCTTTCATTCTTCAAGTCGCCGTAATTTGTTGCAAGAAAAACTCCAGCAAGCTCTCGCAATTTGTTACCCTGAACTTTGTAGAGATTTTTCTTAACTTCTGATTAAGATTCTCTTTTCATTACCCTAAATTTCTGCAATGGAATATTTTCGAAAAATTTGCATAAAGTTTGAAACTTGGATATGGAATAGTTTCAAGATTTTTTGGAAGTTATTCATATTTACTTAGATAGTGGAATTGTGGGGGGAAACTGAATATATCCTCTTTTTTTGCTATTTAAGATGCTTTTATTTTTATATTTTATTTCTCTAATTTAGGGGAGCATTTTACCAATTTAACCTCCTTAAGGAGGCTCTTTAGAAATCCATCTAAGGAGCTAACACTACCAAAATCACGTAGCCGACGACTGGACGGAGAACGACCGACGGCCGGCCCACGTCATCGGCTAAAGGCCGAGAGTTTAGCTGATGGATGCTGTGTTGTCGGCTAAACATCTTTACCCGACGACTTTGCTTTCAATCGTCGGCTAAAGTCCTGCGAGGCGTCGGTTAAAGTGGAGTTGTTTGGCTACGGCTACGAGACTTTATCCAACGACTTTGTAATGTTTAGCCGATGATTATCTATTTTTTTATGCATAATATATCACCATCTCATACTTCAATATACCATTTACAACACACTCAGAAGTTATACAATAAGAACACGAAAAACAATAATTTTCTCTGGTTTGATCATTTCAGAAATCATCTTGAAGGTATATTTATTGAACTTTTATATCAGTTATTCATAGTATGCATATATATATATATATATATATAGTTGTTTTGATGATTATGAAAATGTTTAAGAATTGATTCGTTTTCTTGAAGATTTTTTGGTGTATGCATAACATATATCGATGACTATATGATCAAGAATTATATTTTTTAATAATATATATATATATATATATGGATTTGACATCTTGAATTCGAGCTATGATGATTGTACTCGTAATATTTGTATGTTCTTGATAAATACGAATTATGATTGTATACTATTGTTGTTATTTTTGTTATAGGATGTATAAAAGTCGGATTGGTCTACAAAAATGGGATCCAAGAGTCTTAGATGGAATGAGAGGGTTTATTCGATTTGTGAAGGAGAATGATAATGAGAGTAAATTCATTACTGTACATGCAATAAACGTAAATATCGCGGCGATATGTACGGTTTTATACTTGATGTTGTATGGGAGCAGTTGAAAAAGAATAGATTCTGGGATAAACACACATGTTAGATTTACCACGGTGAAAGCAAATTCACTTATTCCCCATGATCACGGACAGTACAATGGTACTACGCCATAGATGGCCTACGGCAACTCCTACAAAATGTTGCAAGAAGCAAAAAAAAAAAAAACGTTGCTGCAGAAAAGAAAATCAAAACGGCACCATTTTTTTGGTTTTGCACTTTTCACCGCTGCCGTAGGTCCCTATAGCAACACTTTTGTCACCTACTGCAACACCACTCCTTTTGTTACCATAAGACTACAAGGCATCGTTAAATATAGTCTGCAGCAACATTAAACAAGTGTTGCAGCAGAGGTCAATTTTCTGTAAAAGTAGGGGCCCACATATGGGGCCCACCTATGGTCCGTGGGCCCATATGTGATCCCCACATGTGGGGTCCGATGTGGGTCTCAACTGTGGGCCCCATACCTTCCTGTTGCAACACTTTTTAAAATTTTGCAACACTTTTTTCGTAAGTAACTGCAACACTAGTACAACCTACTGCAACACTTTAACAAAAAAAATTGACATAAAATATTTGTTTATATTAATTACCAATCCATTACAATTCATAATCCACCCATTCAAAATACAATCCATACTATCAATCCATCCAAAATATCTAACCAAATAAAGCCCCTCCACACCACATAGTTATAAATCTAACTACCAAAACAAAGACCCTCCACAACATCCATCCACCATAATATCTAACCAAGCACATAGAGTTATAAGTCTTAAAGTACGTAATGGGAATACTTACACAGCTTAAATACAACGACCAAAAGCTATGAAATACAGTACTTAAAAAACAGAAAATCTAAGATATAGCATCTCCTCCGGTAATAAGAGTGTCGTTGACGTTATCACTTGATCTTGTAGCATCTTCTCCAGCTTTTCTTCCATTTCGTCAACAACTTATTGCCTGATTTTGGTCATCAAGTCACTGATCTACGAGTTTGTCGTGCCAGAAGTGGAGGATTTGTTAGACTTTACGCATCTTCCTATAAGCCATGAAGGACCATGTGCTTTTCCATCCAATAGAAGTTCATTGACACCTTCAGTTGGTCTTGATAAATCGGGACCAATAACCTTTTCAATTTTGTCCTACAAAATAAATCCACGACCATATAAATTAAACAGGCTTGAATGGAAGAATACACCTGGCATGTGATCAACTAAATAATAGAACACTTACAATTATGAACTTAGTTACTTTTCCATTCCACTCATATAGCTCCTAAAGGAAATCGAACGTCACATTACAATAAGAATCATACAACACGAATTCTACCGGGATGATGCTTGAGCACTCAAAAAAGGACAAAAAGTTAAAAAAAGAAACAACATCTTTTAAAATTATCAATACTTCTAGACTCATGTTATTAGTTTACGAATCTCACCTATTGAGAATATAATCTATAACAAACAGACACCACAATGGGTACTTGCAATATAAAAGATAACTGGACTTTTTTGTAAATATAACTACGATTCTTTAAATAGCTCATACATATAAAACTGGAATGTAGAGTTTTTAAATTCTGGTCCTTAGCTAATTATGAATCCATAATATTATAATTTAATGAAAAAATGATCAAGAAAGCAAATTTACTCCAGAAGGGACCAAAATAAATAACTTCCACCACTTGTTTAGTCGAGATGTTTAGGAGCAACAATTGTTTATGGGGTCATCCGTGGGTTAAATATCATATTAAACATGTATCTCTAAACATTCCTTACCATAATCCAGCTCATAATCTTCTGATATTACTTTGGATATAGTATGTAACTACCATTCGCAAATCTTCTATACCCACTTTAGATAAATAGACATCACATTTCACTTCCCTATTTTATTTTATTTTCTATATGTGGTTGTGTTGTTGATGCATCTATACATTATTTTCACCATTACATGCTGCAGATTTTGCAGCACCAAACTAACCTTAAGTATATTATATGGTTCCTACGTATTTGAAAAGGAAAAACAAAGGAAAAAACTAAAATCACATGCACATCAGGCAACTTTTTCGTATTTTCTTAAAGGAACAAACCTCAACCCTATAGCTAAGGTAATAACTAGACTATGAAACATCTATTTTCAATCCTGATTAACGTGATAACAGACTCAAGCCAGAGAAAACCAACTAAAAACTAAAAACATTATATAATCTTTATCATTAATTGTACATGTGTTATGTAAGAAAATTTGTGAAGGATAAACAAATATCATATATTCAACATTTTATCCCATTTAAAATGATATCAGGTTGTGCCGACTGGCAATTATCAGTATTCATTATTTGGAAAAAACTCATCTCAACTCAAGTAATCAACACCACACAGCCAAACACAACTTTACATTTCTGAGTTAGAGCACAAAATTAAAATTTGGGTATGTTCAGCTAAATAGCATAACTATAGATCAACTTACAAAATCGAGCAATTGAACAAAGTTGAGGCTTTCGAGGCACCATAACTTGAATCTGACACCAAATATCATCAACACCAGGGACTGGTCCCTCTCTCAAGCAGCCATCTTATGTTTTGCAGCCATATTTTTCAAACATCTAACTGAACATCACAAATTGTCGACTAACAAGCTTCTAAAAACTTAACACACATAAACACAACGTGCACACAAAAAGAAAACAGTGGGATTACTTGTGTTTTCTTGGAAGTACTGTTTGTAGCAATTGCAACCTGAATCCCAAAAAAATCCAAAACAGAGAATCAGAACCTGATCAAACTGAATTCTAGGATAGAACACAAGCAGGAACAATCGCTTTGACGGCTATCAATTGGCCCGAATCAAGATTCATCTCCATGTAAACCCTCCCAAATGCGCCGCAACCGATCAACTTAGTAAAATATAAAACATAACACCATAATGTTATGTTCAGTTTGATGATGGTTTTATACGATACACGAAATATAAAAGTTGGCAATGCCAAATGAGATGAAATCAACAAGGTGATGACACCCTTCCATCGGTATTAATTGCTTTTTCCAGACATCTAAACAAATCTCAGAATTGAGATTTATCCAAGCTGTCGAAGTAGGGATGATCCATAACAGCTTTTGCTGAAATTCTATCAGCCGGATCATATTTTAGCATCCTCTGCATAACCGAAAGACAATAGAAATTAATATAATTCCAAGGTGTCAGAATTTAGCAATGGAGAATACATTCAAGGACTCCAGTCAGATTGTCAGTGTTAGTCGTTCAAATAGAGTGAAAAAAATCATCTATCGGCAGTGCAATACGAAGTTGTACCGATCATAGATATCCCCAAAATATATAACTTGGAATTGGCAATAGTACCTCATTTTTTGATTCTTCTTTTCTTTCCGAGTTTGTTCTATACGTAACCCCATTGGCGGAAGCGCCTCCTCCTCCGTCAATGGCGCCGCCTTGACAGTGTTTCTATGCATCGGCATCATAATTGGAGGAAGCGTGTGAGCCGAAGGCTTTGAGAAGAGGCCGACACGCAATCGCCGGATGCTCGAACCAATTTTCCCAACGATTCCTCCCAATCCGGCGGATTCTTCTCGAGAGGCAATTTCCACCCAGAACCCACACCTTGGCCCCGAGCTAGAAGCCCTTCAAGGTCTCCAAAAGCACTGTCTTCATCGCCGTGAAGGAGGGGAAGGAGTTGCGGATCGGCCGCCGTAGTGATTAAAAGAGTAGGGTAAGAATATAAAAAACAATCCCTCATATATATATATGGCTAGTTGGGTTTTATTCGACCCAACAAGGTTCGACTATAAATTAACCGAGTAAAAACGGATCAATTTTAGATTCATTATTCAGTCCCCTGGTTTGATTATCCAATTAATCGCTGCATCACATAACACCAATACTAACTCGTCAATATATTAGTCTAATGTCTCCGCTCGATATTTTAATCAGCTAGCTAAATGAAATAAAAATGAAAAAAATTAGTAAAAAAATTAATACCATCAAAATTTCAATTTAAAAATTCCAGGATATTACACATAATTATTGGCACCTTTTATTCTATCCAGATAATTATTTTAAATTATTATTTTTAATTTTTAATTTTATAAATATTATAGTTTTTTGAATTTGTTCATATCAAATCTAATTAAAAAGTATTACTTCTGAATAAATGTCATACTCCACTTCAATCAAAATTAATTTGTTCTCAAGTAAAAGATTATTTAATTTTAATTTTACATAAAAAAAATATGAAGTTTTTTTTAAATAGTACATCTACGGCAACACAGTGTCATAAAATGTTATAGCATGTAATATTTGCTACTAAGGCAACACTTTGTAAACATATACAACAACAATAAAAAAGCAATGTTGCAGCAGGTAAAAATTTTAGAGCTACTACAACATTTTTTAGCGTAACACTAACAAAATCCGTTGCCGTAGGCCATCTATGGCGTATTGTGGTAACACACCCAATAATCCCACAAAAAGGTTGATTGACAACGTGTTTGGTTATTATGAGAGGGACGTACCGGCTGAAGGTCAATAATAGCATATAGCTAATCAATCAATCATCTGAACGCCTACATCGATACCCGTTAACACTGTTTATGTTGATAGATACAATAAGCTAATCTAGCTCCAATAGACTCTTCTTTACCCTGGGTGTCACATCACGATTTTTGATAGTGTCATAGAGACTATGAGAGTCAAGGTGGGGAACAAAATCTTGATTAAAGTTGTGGATGATTATTTGGAGCTTACAGGGAAAATGCTCCCAAAAGGTCATCATATTCGTAGTAATCACAGTAAAATGAGACGTATCGTGGAAGGTCTTGGGCTATCGTACATCAAGATCTACATATGCATATATGATTGTGATTTAGTTTGGGGAAAGCCTAATGAAGATCTAAAGAAATGTGTGGTATATGACATAGAGAGGTATAAGTTCACTCCTTCTGTTGAAGAGAAATCTATGAAAGTTCTTTGGTATTTCCCTCTGAAGGCTAAACTGGAGAGGCTTTTCATGAGGAGACACAGCCAAGGCAATGAAATGGCATGCCGGGCCTTACGTCAATGATGAGGATACTATGATACACCCTTCTGATGGAGAGGCTTGGAAGCATATAGATAGGGAGTTTCCAGAGTTTGCAACAAATATCCGCTATGTAAGATTGGGGCTCGCATCTGACGGATTTATAATGAGTCTTTCGTATAGTATATGTCTGGTGGTAATGGTTACTTACAACCTTCCTCCATAGATGTGCATGAAGAAGGAGTATAATATGTTGACTCACTTAGTACCTGGCCCTGGGTATCCAAGAAAGTGTATTGATGTTTATTTGAGGCCTTTGATAGAGAAGATGAAGTTGTTGTGGGAGCAAGTTCATTCGACGTACGACAGTTACTCACATGAGATGTTCGACTTACGTGCTATGTGTACCGGTACAATGAGTGATTTACCTGCATACAGGATTATGACTGGATCTGTTAGTAGTGGATATAGAGGATGTCCAGTGTGCTTGAATGTAGACTGCACAAGGTATCACTGTCGGAAGGTTATCAGAATATATCACCGTGTCTGGATTGAGAGTATGCATGTCTGGCGTGCGGATGCTGCAGCATTTGATGGGACTGAAGAGGTGGGTGATCCACCATGGGAGTGGACTGGTGAGGAAATTTTGGTCGTGCTGAATGAGGGTGATTATGGGCAGTTCAGCAACCATCTTGATATAGTATCGTCAACTCCCGAAAGACCGGACATGCATAAGTACTAGTCCCACAAGAGTATTTTCTGGGATCTACCTTATTGGAGTAAGTTGTTGATTAGGAACTACCTAGATGTGATGCACATAGAAAAAATGTTTGTGAATGTTTAATCGGTACAGTCTTATGTTGGGAATGGAAGACTAAAGACGGCCCAAAGGCACGCATTGGTTTAAAATAAATGAACATTCGAAAATATTTATGGTTTAATATAGGGAAGGGGAAACCCAAAATGCCAAAAGCAGCTTACATCTTCACCCCTGAGCAAAAGGCTGAGATTTTTTAGTGGATGAAGGCTGCTAGGTATCCCACAGGATATGCTGGAAATATAGGGAGGTGTGTTAACTTTAAGGAGAATAAGTTAACTGGACTGAAGAGCCATGATCTCCATATCCTCTTACAATGCTTGTTTCCTGTGTTTATTCGACCATACTTGTCCAAACAGGTGGTCGAGCCTTGTGTATTGTTATCCAGGTTATTTCAAAAGTTATGCACTAGGAAAATAAGGAAGTCAGGTCTCCGGTTCATCCAAAAGGAGATTGTTTATATCTTATGCAAATTTGAGAGGATCTTCCCACCGATCTTTTTTGATCTCATACCTCACCTCATGATACATCTTCCTCACCAACCTTTACTGACAGGCATAGTCCACTACATGTGGATGTTTCTAATAGAAAGGCAACTTGGTGACTACAAGGACTCTGTGACTAATAAGTCTGCACCTGAAGGATATATAGGCGAAGCATATCTTGCATGGTAGTGTGTAACATATACTAAGTTCTATTTGGGCATGGTGGATGCCACACTCGAGCCTATGTCAACCATTCTAGTGTAATTTAATCTCTCCATCATCACCAATGAAGTTGAAATTAAGGGAAGATTACATGACAGTCATTTACAACCTTACGATCTAGGAATTGTACATTGGTAGATATTGCTTAATAGACCAGAAATTCAATACTGGAAAGACATTTTCCTTTCATGTGATGTTGTGAATGGGGACATTAAATTCCACAATGAAACATTTGCTGATTATTTCAGACAGTGTGTAAGTGTTTAATTACTGTTTACTTAATTTTATTATATAAATATGTAAAAGTTATAGATGAATTATGACATTCACCTTAATTAATATCCAGATGACGCACATACAAAGTGATGGCCACCTGGTGTGGTCACGTGAGTTGATGCTTCTTTCGACGAAGCATGTTATATCTAGAGTTTATTCAATGGGGAAGGTAAATGGTGTGACATTTGTATGTATCGACATAGATCAAAAAAGAAGGTGTCAAAATTCTGAGGTTATGATTGACAGTGGATATTACGGTGTTCTTCTCGAAGTAGTGGAACTAATTTATGGAGAAGGCTTGAAAGTGAACTTGTTCAAGTGTAGGTGGTTGATACTAATCCTGAAATCGAAAGGGAAGATGATTATGGCCTTTTATCTGTCGATACTTCTACAAGTTGGTATCAATATGATCTTTTTATTTTTGCAACATCGGCTAAACCAATTTACTACCTGGATGATTTGGTAAAAAAAGGAGCATGGAAGTTCGTAAACCATGTGTCTATGAGAAATATATATAGTGCGGCTACACTTGGATAAGCAGTAGATAAGGATGATGATAAGGCATATCAAGAGTCGGATACAGCTAATATTCCACCATCCTCCACAATACTACTGAATAATGTTGTAGAAGGTCAAGTGGTTTGACTACATAGTGAAGAATGTGGGTTCATAGATGTAGGTACAGATGAATTACATGCAGACTCTAATAAAGGTGATGATGAAGAGTTCAGATATATGCTGCCAATTATCAACTCCGACACAAAGACACACTCAAGTGGTTATTTTGAGTACGAGCCTTAGAAGGACATATCATTTGTAAATGTTCCATATATATTTGTTTTATTTTTAAATTCAGAAAATATTTCAGGTTAAATATTTGTGTAGTTATGCTTAAAATAATATGCAAAAATAAGTCAAAACTGATGTTCATTGTTGTTGGAAGTTCGAACGAATCGAAAAAGTGATATTTTTCATCACTAATAATTATTACATGAATTTTTTTAATTTTATTAAAAAATTACAATTAATTCAAATTTTTATGATTTTTTCATCCATTTTTAAAATTTAACTGCACAAATATATAAGTCATTATATGTGATAGGGTTTCGATATTGTGGGATGAGTAGAAGGATGTGTCACAATGCGTGAAGAATGCATTGAATAATGCTATGTCGGTAAGTTTATATCTCAATTCCGAAGGCTGCTTTTTGTATCTAATTTTGGAATAAATCAAGTAACATATATTATATGTTAATTGTAGGTGTGGTTTGATGTTCCTTCCTTCCTACTACATACATGGTGTGATGAGGTGCAAACAATCAAGTAAGTAATCTTCACAATACGTAGTTGAGTAATTACTCGAGAAATTTTGTATGATTGATTATTATTTGTAAATATTTGTTTCCTGGAAGAATGAGCTACACATATTTTGGTCGGATTAGGGTAATTCCCGTGAGGCTACTCCCGAGGAGTTCAAGTATCGGGAGTACGAGTGGAGGTGGCTATGCGCATATTTTAGCAACCCGGACTATATTGTATGTAATCGACCAATAAATATTGTCGTAATGTTATTGTTGTTTAAATATATGTAAGTACATGAAGCTTACTTGTGGTGAATTTGTTCATTCTGCAATGAAAATTACATGTTTCTATATATAGGCGAGCAGTTCAACCAACATTTCTAACTGTAAGGGTTTGACAGAGCACCACAACTTAGGTTCGCGGTCGTTAGCGAGAGTTTCGCACCACTTATGATGAAAATGTGGCGTATGCCTTTATCTTCATAACTCGGAAGGCATATCCGAACTGTCCAGATATACATATAAGTTGTAAACGTATCCTAACCATTTGATTATTGCTATCAATATTTACCTCTGAACTTTATTAATATTCGGTTACTTATTTTCTTCCCACTTAATTAGGAGAGAGTGATCGAGGAGTCTGGGAGGATGTTGACAGAGATGGTGAGGGAGAAGCATCCATATTTGGATGACACCAGCCTCGACTTGCACACTGAAAGATCATTCAGGCCGATCCCTACATTAGGGCAAAGGTGTGGCTACGATTTGCCCTCCTAAAGGGAGTCATCACCGGACGCCGATGATGGGAGCTGAAGGCAATAAATTATTGAAGGATACTCCAGGATTTCAGCATAATCAAATGGGAGACACTCAAAAGGCCTATCTGGAGGAGCAATTGAGGATCTAGAGGGAGCTCCGAGCTGAGGAGCAAAGGAAGTCTCAAGACCAGTTCTAGAAATTCCAATAGGAGCAAAGGAAGGCTCAACAAGAGATGTTATCTCAGCATCAGGCCATGATACGGTATTTGATATCACTAAGTCAGACCGTGACTCAATCGGGAATTCAGGCACCACCACCACCTCCACTTTTCAATTTACAAACAACTCCCTCTTCTTCACAGCCACGGGATGACGACATGCAATACGGTAGTAACCCTTCTTCTATCTTTAAGAATTTGACGGAGTTAGGTGGATTTTAGTTGTGGTTGTAGTAGTACTTTGCTATATAAACATATTAAAGCTAAATATTTGTTTATTTAGACTTGTGTTTGTTAATGTTGGTGTTTATAGTGATTTTGTTGATATTGCTACGTGATATGTTGATATGGTCTGATTTTTGTAATGTTGGTGTATAAATTATGCTTTTCGTACATTGATGTATGGTGATTCTGATGTATGGTGATGTACTATACATTTGAAATATACAGGTTAAGTCTGAACAGGTTTGGGGATCTCAAAATTTGAATTTTTTTAATGAACTTTAGCCGAAAATATTTACACAAACCGTCGGCTAAAGTTGTTTTTTATATATAAAAAGCACTTTAGTCGGCAGATCCATTGTTGGATAAAACTTTTAGACTTTAGCCGACAACTTATTTATCGTCGGCTAAAACAGTTCAATATTAGCCAACAATATGGAATCCGTCGGCTAAACCTGTGTAGCCGACCAACTGCTGCGCCATCAGTTAAATTGTATAGAGTTTAGCCGACGACAAAAAGGTCGTTGGCTAAAGTTAAACTTTAGCCGATGATCTTTCTTCTCTGCTGTCGGCTAAACTTTAGCCAATTGACCTCGACCGATTGATTTTAAGCCGACAGTCGACCACTTTAGCCAAAATTTTAGACTTTATACGATGACTTTTTGCTGTCATCTAATGTCTGAACATTGGTAGTGAAAATCGCTATCAAAAAAATCATAAGAAAAACAACACATGGTTGCGTTACAAAACCCTAACAAATCGGCCCAATTAAGGAAATCAAAATGTGATTAAAACTTGTTCTAAACACTCCCAAGTACCTTAGATTTAACTTATAAACAACATATTATTAGGAATATGCCCTCAAATGCCACTCAGGGGATGAGAGAGTAAGGGCATTGTACTTGTAATTATGGAATAATTAATAAAAAGGCAATATGATTCATTCATTGTTTATTGTATTTCAATTGCATTATTGACTTGGTAAACATTGAAGTGAAGTCCATGTAAATAAATCGAACATTCCATTCTCGTTATGGGATAAGAGAAAATGCGCTGGAATTGTTTAAAGTTTATTTACGTAAATTGTTCGCAAGTCAATAAACTTAAAATTGGCAATAAACTTATTTACGTAATACGACTTGTATAACTGATGCTAGGACGTGTGCACGTCTTGATAGCATAGTTATAAGTATATTGGTGGGGCCAGTATACTCGAACACGACTCATACTCGATTCAGGCACACGGTATTCACTCTCGGAGAGTCGATGACGAATCGAAAGGTTGTGATAGTATACGTGGACCTTTGACTTGAGGGTTCAGTAGAAGATGTGCCTGTGACGTTTAGATTGTCATTAGAGTAGTTAGACTCATTTGCTTAATTGCTGAGTTGACCTCGAAGTGCGGACTATACGGGCAGGTAGCAGTCTTTACTGTACGCCAAGAAAGGATTCTATCTCCTGTTAGTGAGCAGGCGAATGTCCTATACGGTTAATGGCAAATAAGATCATAAGTCTTTGGCGAAAGCATTCTGATATAGTCGTATTAGATACACTATTAATCAGTCGGTCTTGATTTGCATTAACACATGTATAGAGTTTAGTCAACAGTAGGGTTTGACTTTACCGTGACCCGAAGACTTGACCGGGACATCTGATGAAGGGTCTATACATATATAGTATTCACGACATAATGGTTCTGGAATGATCCCATCATTCGTTCTCAGTCGGGGTTTACAGTGCGGCCCACTAGGCTGGCTAAGTGCTGCCCACACTCATTGGTTCCTCCCAATACCGGCTGAGACGGACCTACGGAGTCGCGCATTAGGAGCGTTGACGGATAAATGTGAATTTATTATCTCTCTATTAATATTAGATATTGGATATCTAATTATGATTTATTGGATAAATCAAATAGGGGTCTTATGAATTAAAATTAAGTTACCGGGTAATTAATTTAATTCATAAATTATATTTCTTAGAGAAATATATTTGTATTTAGTATAATTAATTAATTGGATTAATTAATTTATATAAATGCATTGGTAAATTAACGGAGTGTATTTAACGGAGTCGATTGACGAACGTTCGATACATGAGCTGAGTGACTCGGCTCGTTTCTAGGAAATTTCCTAATGGGCCGCCACCTCCCTCTCATCATCACATGGTGATTATCTTGTTGATGGAATATGATTCTTTTTCACATGATGCCTTATTATTAAGATGTTGGATCTCTTTATTTTTATATTATCATCTTAATCATTTTGGTGTGTGAATAAAAGAATATATAAACATCACTTCACATGTGTAACCAAGTGTTGTAGGAGCTACTGCCAAGAGAAACTCTCTTCATATTGCTTCGGCCGTGAGGAATTTCTTGAGGGAGAGAAATATTTGTTTTCTTAGAGTGTTGTCATCTTAGAGGTGAAAACAAGATAAGAAAATAAAGAGAGAAAAATTCCTACAATTTTCCCTAGCCGTGTTCTTCATAGAACGGAATTTTGTAGATTTTTCCGGGCAACTTCCGACGCGTGTGAAGTAGAGGCTTCGTACCTTTCGATGCTTGGAATGAAGGGATTTCGTGTTCGGGACGGGGTTCGTGATCATCATCATTTTTACAAAGATTTATTTCAAAGGCTTCAAGGGTATGATCTTTATCTTTGTATTTATTTTTCGTATATACGTTACTTGATTGATCCTATTTGGGATTCGTATTTATTTCCGCTGCGTATTTCGTTTTACTTCCGGAATCCCAACAGTGGTATCGGAGCGAGGTCAATGTTTCCGTATATGCGATTATTTGTGCATTATGAATGCTTTTGGATGATGATTATGATTTAGAATCATGTTTGAAATAATCGTAGATTTTAAATTATTCGTTGTAGCATCACGTTTTTGGAAACGGTCCGAAAAAACGAGAAAAACGATGGTTAAACACGAATACCGCACGAAGACACAGCTGCCGACAGCAGCTTTCTAGTCTCTTTGGCCGCCGAGAGTGACTCCGCTGCCATCAGAAGCCGCTGACAAATACTCGGCCACCGCCGGGCGATGGCCGAGAGTGACTTTGCCTCGGCGATTCTCGGGTTTTCACCCGATTTTGAATCGGCCGTGGGCCTCGACATCGGGTTTTTCCGACTCGCTTTTGTGTTTATTTTTCGTTGTAATAATTTCCGAAATTTAAATTGGATTTAATTGGACTTAATAAAATATTTGGAATATTTTTATTAAGGGAAATATTATTTTGGCCGGATTACTTCGAAGGAATTTAAATGACGATTATTAGTATTAATTGGATTAATACCATTAAAATTGAATAGATTAATTTTATGTTGATTGGATTAATATATTAATTGATTATTTAATTTTAATGCCACTTTATATTAATTGGATTAATATAGTAGAAATTGAATAGATTAATTTATAGATTAATTAGATTAATTTATATTAAAATTAATTGTTTAATTTCGTTGCCATTACATGTTGTATGGAATCCTTATGTGATGGTGATATAGCTCATGGACTTAGTTTTTGATTTGTTCGATTCGATTGGGTTGTAAAGGCCGTTTTGAGCCTATTTATATTTACTAGAAAAATTTGTATAGGATGCAATTTTCAATGATGTAATTATTATTTTGGGTATGATGAAGACCGAAGACAACCGACCGAGAAGACGAAGATTCGAAGACTGTGTTTTTATATATTGGGTCATTCGCTTGGCCCAGTACTTAGGAATTAGGTCCATGAGCTATATGTTGGTAGTAACTAGGTTACTGTTTTCTGTTTTTCATTTTGAATGATTGACAAACCAACAAACACGCGTATAAATGAATTGATGTGCAAAGTGTAATATTAATCGCGAAATTCTCCCGACTACAAATACACTAAGTTATAAAGGTTACGAGGTTTCCTACCCTCCGTCAAACTCATGGAAAATTGAAATCTAAACCGGAATATTATTCTTCCGAGTATGTTGGGGTAATATTTTTGGGTAAAGTTGATAAATTCCTAGAGTGCATTAGATGCCTTTGGTTGTGACAAATCAAACCCCTATAAACCGTATGGGTTGTCGGGTAAGATTCAATTGTCAGACTAATAGGAGTTGACGGTTTAAACTTAGATAGTTCAGCGAGCCATAGAAACCGAATGGGTTGAGGGCAAGTGAACTAGGGGTAAAAGAAGATCGAATCATCCATTAGATAGATTGGTATTAGACACCAATTTATAAAGAATAATAGAATAGAAACCGTATGGGTTGCCCTCTATTAAACTTTGTAAAGAAATCGATCACCACTATGAAGTCACCCATGACTTTCGGATTATAACATGGGAGTGTATAGTTCCGATAAAATTAGTGGGAGTCGAGACAAGAATTATACAAGCCCTTAAATTCTATACTCGGTCATAATTAAACAAGTCACTAATTGAATCTTGTCTAAATCTTTGCATAAAACGAAACTGAATCTCTCTTAAAATGGCTAAAAATCCACTTGCAATACTACTTGAAATGAATCTCCTAACTGGATCCAATTTTGTTGACTGGTTGCGGAATCTGATGATTATACCCAGTATGGAGTCTCTGGGATATGTCTTGGAGGCGGACATTCCACCGACTCCAATCCGAACCAGGGGTAATCAGGAAGATATTTACGTCCATGAAAAATGGGTCAAGGATGACGTGCTAGTCCGTGGCTTTATGATGGGCTCAATGACAAATGAGCTGCAGAGAGCGCACAAGAAAATAACTTCTGCTAGGCAGATTCTCGCACACTTGACTGAACTTTATGGAGAGCACAGTAGGACTGCTAGATATGAGATATCAAAGCAGTTGTTCAGTACTAGGATGAAAGAAGGAGAGAAAGTGGGAGACCACGTCCTCAAGATGATCTCTATGATTGAGAGGCTTGAGGTGCTCAACTTTAATATGGATTTATCCCTTGAAATTGATCTCATCCTTCAATATCTCCCTGACTCTTTCACGCAGTTTGTAATAAATTTCAACTGTAATGAAATTACATGCACATTAGCTGGGCTAATGAATAAACTGGTGACGGCGCAGTCTAATATGAAGACTAAACCGAGAGAGGTTGCTCTTGTGATTTCTTCTTGGCCTCGGAGGTCCAAGAACAAGAAGAAAAAGATCTACGAGCAGTACAAACCCAAGAAAGGGGTACAGAAAGGAAAGGGCAAGGCCCAAAAGGTTCAAAAAGTAGGCGGTCCAAAACCTACGGACAAATGCCTTGAATGCGGTGAGATGGGCCACTGGCGAAGGACTTGTCCTAAGATTAATGGCGCATCAGGTACGGAACTTTTTGTTTTTGAAACAAATTGTTCCGCTACTGTATATTCTGCTTCATGGATTCTGGATTCAGGTACCACTTCTCACATTTGTACTATGAATCAGGATCTAGAACAAAGTAGAAAACTTGAAGTTGGGGAAATAATGATCACTGTCGGAAGCGGACAAAGTGTCGAGGCAACCGATATTGGATCAATCCTACTGGGTTTAGAATTCGGTTTTATTTTGACATTAGATGAAGTACTTGTTTTGCCCAAGGGGCATAAAAACATTGTATCCATTCCAGTCTTGGACCAGAAAGGATTTTGTTTCTTCATTGGAAATTGTAGTTGTAAAATTTATTTTCAAAATAAATTGGTTGGCACAGCTACATTGTTGAATGGTTTATATCATCTGAACATACAAAATAAAACAGCAGTGAACACTATAACTAGGAAACATGGTAGGCAGGATACTAATCAAGCTTTTAAATGGCACCTTAGACATGGTCATGTTGGTCAAACCAAGGTTCAGAAAATGGAGAAAGATGGACTTTTAAGTCCATTAGGTGTAGAACACTATCCAACTTGTGAATCTTGCCTTAGAGGCAAAATGACTAAGTCCCCCTTCACATGGACTTTTTGAAAGGGCTGCCGATAAACTTGGATTGGTACATACCAATGTTTGTGGTGCTTTAGAAGTAGCCCGAGATGGATATCAATATTTCATAACGTTCACAGATGATCATACTAGGTATGGGATTGTGTACTTAATGAAACATAAATCCGAAGCCTTTACTAAATTCAAAGAATTTAAGGCCCTAGTTGAAAAACAGACTGGATGTCATATCAAAGCACTACGGTCGGACCGAGATGGCGAATATATGAGCACAGAGTTTGATGAGTTCCTTAAGGAACATGGAATAGTTTCACAATTAACGCCGCCAGGAACCCCACAGTTAAATGGTGTTTCAGAAAGGAGAAATCGAACTTTGTTGGACATGGTTCGCTCTATTACACTGATTTACCTATTTGCCTGTGGGGGTATGCCTTACTAACCGCTGCCTATATCCTTAATAGATGTCCTTCCAAATCCGTTCCTATCACTCCGCATGAGATGTGGAATGGTAAGAAACCAAGCCTTAATCACATAAGGATTTGGGGATATCCAGCCTATGTCAAGAAGGCTAAGGTGGACAAACTGGAAGCGAGGTCCATCAAAGGACGTTTCATTGGATACCCAGAGGACTCGATGGGTTATCTATGTACATGCTAGAAGACCATAGGGTCGTTGTGGCATTACAAGCGCACTTCCTTGAGGATGAATTCATTCAGGAAGGTGGCTCGGGTAGAAATATCTCTTTGGAAGAGCATAATGAAGGTCCTAAGGAGACATCTGATCAGGGATAAGGAACCGAACCTATTGTAACACAACCTCCACTTCGATGGACTCATAAGGTGTGTAAGCTACAACGAGCCATTTATGGGTTGAAGCAAGCTTCTCGGAGTTGGAACCTTCGATTTGACGAAGCAGTCAAGGATTTTGACTTCGTACGAAATGAGGAGGAACTGTGTGTTTACAAAAAGGTCAGTGGGAGCAACATTGCATTCTTAGTACTATATGTAGATGATGTTCTACTTATAGGAAATAACGTAGCAATGCTCAGCACTGTGAAAGCTTGACTTTCTAAAACGTTCTCCATGAAAGACTTGGGAGAAGCTTCCTATATTATGGGGATCCGTCTTTACAGAGATAGACCACGAAGAATGATAGGACTTTCCCAAGCCCTCTATATAGATAAAATCCTGAGAAGATTCAAGATGGATGAATCTAAAAGTTGGTTCCTTCCCATGCGATATGGAATTCATCTCACCACGAAAATGTGTCCTCAAAGTGAGGAATACAAGAGAGATGAGTAAGGTACCCTATGCCTCGACAGTGGGTAACCTCATGTACGCTATATTGTGAACGAGATCGAACTTAGCCTATGCTGTGAGCATGGTTAGCCGATTTCAAGCAAACCTGGGTAGGGAACACTGGACTGCCGTAAAGAACATTCTTAAGTATTTAAGAAGAACTAGAGATTTATTTCTTACTTACGGTGGTGGAGAACTAAGGGTGATTAGATTCACCGATTCTGATTTTCAAGGAGACAATGACAACTCTAAGTCGACATTTGGGTATTTGTTTACTCTAAATGGGGGAGCAGTATCTTGGAGAAGCTCCAAGCAAACTGCTGCTGCAGATTCCACCTACCAAGCAGAGTATCAAGCTGCCTTAGAGGCTAGCAAAGAAGCATTTTGGATGCAGAAGTTTATGCAAGAACTTCAAGTGGTGCTTAATGTGGAGCTGCCTATATCACTATTCTGTGATAATGATGGAGCTGTCGCCCAAGCCAAGGAGCCTAGGGTTTACCACAACACCAAGCATATAGAGAGAAAACACCACATCGTTTGAGAGATGGTGGAAAAAGGATATGATTCATTGCAAAGAGTAGACTCAGAAGACAATATCTCTGACCCGCTGACTAAGCCATTATCTCAGGCTGTCTTAGAAAGACATCTGAAGAACATGGGTATTGGATACCATGATGTGTGGCATTGAGTGCAAGTGGGAGATTGTTAGGAATATGCCCTCGAATGCCACTCAGGGGATGAGAGAGTAAGGGCATTGTACTTGTAATTATGGAATAATTAATAAAAAGGCAATATGATTCATTCACTGTTTATTGTATTTCAATTGCATTCTTGAATTGGTAAACATTGAAGTGAAGTCCATGTATATAAATCGAACATTCCATTCTCGTTATGGGATAAGAGAAAATGCACTGGAATTGTTTAAAGTTTATTTACATAAATTGTTCGCAAGTCAATAAACTTAAAATGGGCATTAAGTTTTAATACGACTTGTATAACTGATGCTAGGACGTGTACACGTCTTGAAGCATAGTTATAAGTATATTGGTGGGGCCAGTATACTCGAACACGACTCATACTCGATTCAGTCACACGGTATTCACTCTCGGAGAGTCGATGACGAATCGAAAGGTTGTGATAGTATACGTGGACCTTTGACTTGAGGGTTTAGTAGAAGATGTGCCTGTGATGTTTAGATTGTCATTAGAGTAGTTGGACTCATTTGCTTAATTGCTGAGTCGACCTCGAAGTGCGGACTATACGGGCAGGTAGCAGTCTTTACTGTACGCCAAGAAAGGATTCTATCTCCTGTTAGTGAGCAGGCGAATGTCCTATACGGTTAATGGCAAATAAGATCATAAGTCTTTGGCCAAAGCATTCTGATATAGTCGTATTAGATACACTATTAATCAGTCGGTCTTGATTTGCATTAACACATGTATAGAGTTTAGTCAACAGTAGGGTTTGACTTTACCGTGACCCGAACACTTGACCGGGACATCTGATGAAGGGTCTATACGTATATAGTATTCACGACATAATGGTTCTGGAATGATCCCATCATTCGTTCTTAGTCGGGGTTTACAGTGCGGCCCACTAGGCTGGCTAAGTGCTGCCCACACTCATTGGTTCCTCCCAATACCGGCTGAGACGGACCTACGGATTCGCGCATTAGGAGCGTTGATGGATAAATGTGAATTTATTATCTGTCTATTAATATTAGATATTGGATATCTAATTATGATTTATTGGATAAATCAAATAGCGGTCTTATGAATTAAAATTAAGTTACCGGGTAATTAATTTAATTCATAAATTATATTTCTTAGAGAAATATATTTGTATTTAGTATAATTAATTAATTGGATTAATTAATTTATATAAATGCATTGGTAAATTAACGGAGTGTATTTAACGGAGTCGATTGACGAACGTTCGATACATGAGCTGAGTGACTCGGCTCGTTTCTAGGAAATTTCCTAATGGGCCGCCACCTCCCTCTCATCATCACATGGTGATTATTTTGTTGATGGAATATGATTCTTTTTCACATGATGCCTTATTATTAAGATGTGGGATCTCTTTATTTTTATATTATCATCTTAATCATTTTGGTGTGTGAATAAAAAAATATATAAACATCACTTCACATGTGTAACCAAGTGTTGTAGGAGCTACTGCCAAGAGAAACTCTCTTCATATTGCTTCGGCCGTGAGGAATTTCTTGAGGGAGAGAAATATTTGTTTTCTTTGAGTGTTGTCATCTTAGAGGTGAAAACAAGATAAGAAAATAAAGAGAGAAAAATTCCTACAATTTTCCCTAGCCGTGTTCTTCATAGAACGGAATTTTGTAGATTTTTCCGGGCAACTTCCGACGCGTGTGAAGTAGAGGATTCGTACCTTTCGATGCTTGGAATGAAGGGATTTCGTGTTCGGGACGGGGTTTGTGATCATCATCATTTTTACGAAGATTTATTTCAAAGGCTTCAAGGGTATGATCTTTATCTTCGTATTTATTTTTCGTATATATGTTACTTGATCGATCCTGTTTGGGATTCATATTTATTTCCGCTGCGTATTTCGTTTTACTTCCGGAATCCCAACACATATAACATATTAGAGCATCAAACCTAAGTTCATTCATAAACTTTCAAATTTTAAAGTTAGCTAAAATCGATTTTTACTGGGATGAAAATGAAGAAAATGAGCTAACTTACTTGAATATGGAGTGTAGGTCACAAGTCGTCTAGGAATAAGTCTAGAGGGGGGTGAATAGACTTATTGAAACTCTTTTCCACAAAGGATGAGTTTCTCAGTTGATGGTACAGATGGCTTAGAGTCGTTTGTAGTCAATGTAAGTGCGGAAGTCAGTTGAAGACGAATACAATAATAATCAATGGAACACTTAAATATGAATGCAGCAGTTAAGTATGATGATGAAAGCAGTAAAACACGCAGACAGTTATAATGGTCTCAGAGGTGGTGTAATCCTCTACTAATCCACTTTTCTCCAAACCAGTTGGAGATGAATTCACTATAATTCTCAACCAGTGATAAATATTATAGTGATTCAACCAATAACAACAACTTCCAACCAGTGGAATTCCTTGCCGTTGCAAATCCCTTTGACTGACTTGCACCTCTTGATTTACGATCCTTGGATGCCTTTATAGTCTCTCGAACTTCAACCAGTGAAGTACTCGAACTCAGGTTTTAAAGACACGAGTGATTGTCTTCTCCAACTAAGAGCTTCTTCAAATAAGAACTTTTGAACTCTTGCTCTTTCACGATGCTATTGTTCGCTTTGATTTCTTTGTTTTATTTGATTGCTTGTAAGTGTTGTTCGCATCATACTTCTCAACTTCAAATCTTTAGATATATATAGGTGATGATCCTTGAGCATTTTTTCATATCCGTTGCAAATCTGTAATAAATCCGTCCATTGGAGAAATAGACTTCTTTGTTTTTCTTTCTGAACGTTGCAAGGATGGATTCCCATATTTTAATCCAATTCCGACCATTGTGAAGACTTCCATGTGATGGTGCCGAATCTTTTGAATATAATAAGATTAAAGTCTCCAGTGGGTTCTAGATGATTTATTTAAATCATTTCCTTTCCGGGAATCTCTCCAATCTGTCTCTAATCGCCCGCATGTGACTTTCCGTAAATATTGACTATTCAACGCATGCTGACATGGACTGGAGTACTTGGCTGACCTCTCTGTGGTCAAATTGTCTGATGTACAGTCAACCTTCTCTGATGTCGACTTCTCCAAAGTGCCGACTTGTCTGTAGTCTTCTGACCTGATTGAACATGACTGATCTGATGGTCAGACTTCAGATGACTTGTCTTTCCTTCGTGACTGCAGTCTGGTCCAACTTCGCTGATTAAATTGTTTGACCAGAACTTCTCTAATAAGGATTGCCTGATATGACTCGTCTGTGGTCAACCTTATCTGAACAGGTGAGTTGACCAAGACTCGGTTGATAGATACTTATCTGATTTACACTTAGCCAGTTTTTATGCCTAACTTATATGGCCTATAGAAGATACTCATTTGGTTCTTCTTTACATTTTTTCAAGTATCTAACTTATCACAGTTTGGCCTATGAAAGATACTCATTTGGTTCTTCCTTACATTTTGCCAAGTAATTTAAAACATACATTTGAATATATAAAGATGACATCATCAAAATCTAATAAGTATTCCTAACAAATTCCCCCTATTTTAATGATGGCAAAACTAAAGTAACTTATTCAAATGAAGAACAGGTCTGCACATAAGTGCAAGATACAAACTAAAATCAGTCTTGTTTACAACTAGAAGTTGTCATTCAAATAACTGTTTATATATTTCTTCTGATTTTGTTTACAAGTACATTACCTTTGAATGAATAGGCAAAATATAGAAAAATTACAAGTCTTCCAAAATCAAAAATTACAAGAGAAATATAAGTACAAACATATAAATCCTTTCTGCCTCTACCTCTGCGGACAGTTTGCTTGGGAGGCCTAAAAGGCTTAGCTCCGATAGGCCTCTTCTTGATAGGAACAAGGCCATACTTCCTCCGGATGACAAGAGCGGCAAAATCTTGATCTTCTTTGGATGTGAATTTATGTTCTTCACCAGCTTCCTTATTTCGCTCTGTAAGGCTAGCTCATCCAGTTTATTGTTTAGCAAAGTGGGAGGTTCTTCAGCTCTGAAGGGAGGAATCATGGGGTAGACATTCCATGCTTTTGCATGTTTTACTAAGATGGCCAAGAGCTTTGGAAATGTTGATTCCATAAAGTCGATAAAAGTCCACAGTGGGGAGCAATTTTTCTCCTGGAGCAACTCCCAGATATAAAATTTTTCACTGAACTGCTTCTTTGCAGATCCCCACACTGGATCAGCTTTGATAGGTAGGAAGTCCTCAACGAACCAAAGCTCTTTCCCTTCCCATTCTAGTGTAGGCTCTGCTCCTTGCCTGATCCTCCTCTTCTTCTCTGCATGTTGGTCTTCAGGATCAGCTATTTCTTTTCTCTTCTGACTTGATGTCCCAGCTTCAATTAATGGAACATCTTGTCTCTTCTTCGATCTCAACTCCTGAGCCTGAACTTCTCTTACTTCCTCCTACTTTCCTTCCCCCTTTTTGCCAGCATCAACCAGTATGGTTAATTACTGCTCTACACAGTGCATCCAGTCAGACATGCCAAGTGGCATTCTGGAATTGTTGGGAAGAGGAGGTTGAGGAGCATTCCTCTGCAGAAGTGTGTCAATCTTTGCGTTTATACTCTGTAGGTCAGGTGAGATTTTTGCAGCAAGCAACTCTTCAAATGATTCTTTGACAATATTGCAGATCAGCTCAGTCATCACGGGGGATATTGGTGATGGCTGAGGTGAGTGCTCACCGATACTTTCTGTGCCTGCAGGTAGGTTTGCAGTGGACCTACCTGTCTGCGGACTCCTGTCTGCAGGTGGCTGATCAGGTGGGTTCTGCTCTGGGGTCCCCGACCTATCATCTTCTTCAGCTAGGCTGGAATCTAGGTTGGTGTAGCGGGCAGGTGCCCCAGCCTTATCTGATCTGGCTTCATCTTGGCCTTCTTTTTCTTCTTCAGCCTCTTTTTCCTTTTCAACTTCCTCTTCCTTTTCTTCCTCTTTCTCTTCTTCCTTTTTCTCTTCATCCCTCTCTTCCTCTTCATCATCATCTTTCTTTTCTCTCTCATCACCCTTTTTATCATCATCATTAGAACCATCATCATCATTATCATCATTATCATCATCATCATACTTGTCAACTTCTTCTCCTTCTTCCTCATCTTCTTTTGCCAACTCTTCTATCTTTTCGACTTCCTCTTTTTCACTCTGTTTTTCAACTTCTTCTCCTTTTTCCTTTTCTTCTTCCTTTTCTTCAACTATGATATTTTCTTCTCTTTCGGATTCCTTTTTTTCCTCCTGCCTCTCTTCTTCTTCTTGTTCTTCAACTAATATTTTTTCTTCTTCTTCAATTTCTACTTCTTCTTCTACTATTTCTTCAATTCTAATTTCCTTTTCTACTATCTCTCCATCCTCATTGAGGATACCATCAAAAACACTTCTCATTATAAGATGGAGGAGCTGGTCCATGTTTGTTTTAAAATTGAACATGAACTAGTCTTCCTGGAGTATTAAAATTAGATCTGACTCATTGCAAAAATGTATGAGTAGATCCTCTGTTGCCTGGGGATACTCCCAGCTACTCCCTTCAATAAAAGCTTGAAGTTGAGTGAATGGAACATATTTAAGAGTTTTCCATTCCGCAAAAATCTCGATAAAAGAATGTTTGAGAGCATGTTGTTTTACAAGTAAAAGTTTCTCTACAGACAGGTTAAAAGAATTGTTTTGAAGCAGGTTGAAAGAATAATTTGCTTCTGGAATGAGAATGATCAAACCTGCCTCTTCTTATTCAGATACAAAATGAGGAGTTGGAACCGGAACCATTTGGGTGTCCAGGCTGGAGGGAGCAGGCTGATCCTCCATGTGATCTGGTGCAGGTGTAGACACGTATTCTGGCTGCTGCTCCTCTTCAAAGTCTAGACGCCTGGGCCTTTTGGGGGATGGTTAAGGAGAAGAATGAATGATTGATGTCTCTTTACAGTTTCTTGATTTCCGCGCTCAAGAACAACCTCACTAAAATCACTCTTGTTTTTCAGGATACAAGACAACCTCACAATAAATAGTTGCGAGTAGGAAACTCGACTTTACAAAAGATAGCGCTCGTGGATACAAGAATGTGTATATAAAAATATAGAACAATTCTTCTCGTATCACAATATAGAATATATATCTCTCGAAATAATTTGCTTGGAAAGCTCAGATGAAAGTATGTATGTTTGATATTGCTTGTGTGTCTCAACCCTTTGAAGTACCTCTATTTTTAGTCTCTTGAGGTTCAATTTCCCGTTGGAACAGTGGTAAGTGTTACGTACGTTATAGAACATCTGTTATGTACGTTATCCATTTTTACATATGTTGCACCTCCTGTGTAACGTCCGTAACAAAACCCCTAAAACTGGGCAGTAGCATAGGCTGAATTTTGATACGTACGTTATGAAGATGACATTACGTATGTTATACTTGGTCAAAAAGCCATTGGATGAGATGACTTTATGTAACGGTTGATGTGTAATTGTGCTGACTGGTAACGGGCTGATTTCGAACATTACGTATGTTATACTGCTTGTATTACGTACGTTACCTGCAGTCCAAATACTCAAGCTTATTATGTATGTTAGGTATAGTAAGATTACGTACGTTAAGTACAGAACAATATGGAAAGTTAATTTTGCTTTAATAACACATCATCAAAACATTTAAAGTGAGTTATGAAAAAATATTGTTCCAACAATCCCAAGATCACTCCGCCGTAGCATGATATTGTCTGCTCTGGGTACTCTCCTCTGAGCTGGCCCTCACAGTTTTGTTTCTAGGAACCTGCGAGTAGCTTCCTAGGAGGTCAGCAATCATGAGACTACTCTCTCCCGAGCACGCTTAACTTTGGAGTTCCCATCTCTCCGAGTACATTGAGCTCCCAAAAGGGCTAATGCTATATGGAGGTACTTCACTCCCTCTCTTCTAGCCGATGTAGGATATCACAATTCACCCCTCCTAAAGGGTCCCGATGTCCTCGTCGGTACCCTCTCACTACATGGCAGAGTGGCTCCGATACCAAATTATCACATCCCAATATCGCTCCACCGTAGCATGATATTTTCCACTCTAGGTACTCTCTTCTGATATGACCCTCACGGTTTTGTGTTGTCAGTTGTTCATCAGTACTTTAGTTAATTCAGTTTATTCAGTAAGTGATCAAGTCCACTGGATTGGGCTATTTATAACCTTGGATATAGATCAGTCATAAACATAGTCGTTGGTGGGTTAGTGAGATGTAGAAACTTCAGTTGGTGACCGATGAATGTTTGAATTAAAGTGTCTAGCATTAAATACTTCAGCTATTCTTTTTGGCCTTCATTAAATGCTCTTCGGTCCACAGTAGGCAACCGCATCAAATATTGTTCTATCAGCACTAAATGTACTTTAAAAGCTATGATTACTTTGTGAATGAAGAATTGCTTATTTCACAATGATTTTAAAGTCTAAGTATTATCCTTTTAGTTTTGCATTTTACTTTTCCTAACAAAAATGCATACAACAATTACGTTGTAGCCAACAGGTTCTTTTGTTGTAAGATTGATCCTCATTTCTTTATAATAAGATCTTATTTTGGAATGTTATACAAAGATCTTTGTAGGATGTAGTTTTAAAATGCATTTATCAAATATCTTGAGGTATTCTATCCCAACATCTGCATATGCCCAAAGCATGCTCAAGCTATTTTAAATATGGACAAATGCACCATGTTAGTATTCCCATGATTGTTCGAAGCTTGGATGTGGAGAAAGGATCAACTTTTTCCAAAGGAATATGATGAAGAGATATTAGGGGCTAAAATTCTCTACTTGAGTGCAATACGCGTATATTATACTTAGCTCAACATACTCAGATGGATATTGCTTTCTTAGTGAACTTGTTAGGTAGATTTAATTCAGAACCAATTCAACATCATTTAACATGGTATCAAGAATATCTATATATATACAAAATAAACCATTGGCTTATGACTGCTCTTTCCCTATATAAAGGCAAATGACAATGCAAATAAAATGGCAATCACTAAAGTAAATGTTGATACAAATGAGGCTATTACAAAGAAGGTGTTAGGTTTTGCTGATGCAGGGTATCTTGCTGGCCTACATAAATATCACTCCCAAACTGGTTACACTTTCACATGTAGGAACACAACGGTATCTTGGAGATTGACCAAAAAAACCTCGTGTCAACTTCCTCTAACATGCTGAAATTATCGCATTGTGTTAAGTACTATGTGAGTGTGTATGGCCAAGAGTTGCATTACATATATTCAAGAAACAATTATTTGATTACTATTGTTGGATTACACATCGATTGCATAAAATTGAAGTAAAAATGCAGCGGAAATATATTAAAACCTCAAACTTAGTTTCTAATGCAGTAATTTAATTGCGATTTTTCAATTGAGTTACTTGAAGTACCTTAATCCGAAGGACATATCTAGTCCGTAATAGAAGCTCATGAAATCACCTTATTTTTCGGTGATCCACACATAAACAATTGTAGAAGACGGATTGCTGATCCTCACAAATGAGTTGATTAATAGTGCAATAATTACTTTATTTTCCAAAGGATTACACTATTGATCAAAATCAACTAAGGGAAGACAAGAAAATGTATGTTCAAGTGCTTTCTCGATCTCAAGTAGACTAACTAAATTAAATAATCTCATTTGCATGGGCATGTATTTCCATCAGTCCTACTTATATTGGAAATTATGTGATACCGTACTAAATAATATCATAAGCAGTTTCTAACAATAATGACTACCCGGATAATCTAAATTCATAGTCGATTGAGCCTATTTGATGTGCCAAATTTGTTTATCGTGCGATATTATATTAGAACTAGTAAGTCATTGATATTGCCATACTCATATATGTTCAAATACTTTCTCGATCTCAAGTAGGCTAACTAAATTAAATTATTTTATTTGCATGGGTATGTATTTCCATCAGTCCTACGGGCCCAATAGATAGATCTCTCCTGAAAGAGAAGAAAAAGTCTATCTTGATTATTTATTGCCCCAAACTTGACTCTCACTACCGATTGCTAACGTTTATAATAACCATGTTACAGATGATGTTGAATTGCGTCAAGAAAACGGTTATCATGTTGGACACTGATAATCTCAAGTTCAAGGATTTATTGACATCACGATATATTGAGATTCACTTCTAATATTTACATGCAGTGGTGCCAATGAGGTTCTGTCCAATGTTGTATTCTCTAACTAATACCCATAAGTTTGATAACCATATATATAATTATCCAACGAGTATCTATCAAACTTATACAAGTATATAAATCACTCAAGTCTCCGCTCTTTCATGGTTTTACCAGGGGTATTTAAATAACTATTATTTTAAGTATTATGATATTAAAAATGCATACACTAATATTCAAGGAGAAATAGATGTTATTAAATAACTTGTATAAATGTGATAATTATAAATATAGGTCCATCACATGTAACCTCCATCACAACAGCTCCTCATCCTTCTATTATTCCCAATCGTACAGGGTGTCGTAAGGGGCAACCTTATAGCTCTTTATATTCTAAAGCGTTCGGTTGCTTCATCAATTTGTACTTCGAGAACTGTTTTGTTGATGATTGATGAGGGGGAGGGACTTCGAAAACCAGAGGGTTCTAATGCCCGATTGGGATCCTCTACAGGTATGGGAGCCTATTGAGGAGGTTGATTCCTGAAAATGTGGATGCCCTGTTGGTAGAGGGGCTACTCACAGGGGTAGGGGCCATGTGAAAAGACGAGGTTGTTGGCTCTAAAGGGGCAGCCGATTCACCGACTTCCTCCCGCTTGCAAAACACCTAGTCATTCTTCATAGCCGCAGCTGGCTCAGAATATGCTGTAGGAGCAGTCAGTGTTTCTTTCATAGGCACGGCCTCTTGTGGCTGGACTATTGCATAGGCATACGCAGTAGGCAGAACTGCCTTAGTGACCGCTGTAGTCGGTTGAGGTGTTGTAGGAACAGCTTCCAACTTTGAAGATTCCTTAGTCTTCTGCTTCTTTTTATTTTCTCGACAACCAAGGTGAGCTGTTGTGGGGAATTTCCATTTTCTTGCCGTCTGGCCTCTTATTTTTGTCACTGTCACCAGCTTTAACCTTCGAGGAGTGACCACTTACATCGCTTGGATAGCTCGATGTAGGTAAAGAGTTTGGATCAGGCCCATTGGCAATAGGCATAGATTTGTTATACAGTGTGGGTTTGGAACCATCCGAAAACTTCCCAGCAAGAATCTTCTTTACTATAGGTAACTACTGGATGCCACAGCTTATAAGAATGTAGTTCTATATTCGGCCGAATGATTTCCTTGTCGTTTATGGCTTGGAAGCCTCCTCCTGTAGACGCTTCATAATTACCTGGCACCAGTTCACTTTCTCACGACTCATGATGGCCACATCATTTTGAACCTCATATTTGTGCACATTCTGAATGCACCGGTTCTGTTCTCCACAACCAGTAGCAAAACTCATGCAGATAGAAGTAAGAAAGAGTGAAACTCTTCTTTGGGCATGAGGGATGAATGTATGCGGCTTTGGATCTTCCTGTGAAAAGCTTCCAGTATGCTTCAAGCATACTGTTAGATCTGAAGGTCTTCAGATATTCCAACAAAAGTCCGTCAGAGGGCAACTTCTACAACTTTTCCCAAAGATCCTTATTGATAGAGATCTCCTTCTCCCGCATGGTGCTATTAATTTCAGACACTAGAGCACCTTTTTTTTTGACGCATACTTAAATATTGCATCAAGGTATAATTCTTCAACAATTTGTTCATCGTAGTTCTCTGGGTGAAGCCTACCCAGTCTATAAAGCTTGTGCTGTTTGACACATGAAATCACCAAATTCATCGCAGCCATATCTTCTTTTTCATAAATAATGTTCTCTTGAAGTACAGAGCGTGTGAAGATTCTTCTATCAATGATATTGTTTTTTTTCTTTAAAAACATGGACGAAATCTGAGATGAAGTCATTTTTCATAGAAAATAGGTGAAACTGAGATAGAAAAGTATGCAGAAAAACTTCTAATTATGTAGGTTGTATGCTATAGGCTCTTTTAATTTTCAAAATTGTAAAGAGTCTCTATGTCAGCATACTGGCCCTTTTACAGTTTTCAGAGAGGACAGGTTACAGTGAATTGTCAGATTTAAGGGATTGGAACTGTTTTTAGATAAACGATCAGGATGAATCCGGATGTAACTAGTATCTCTAATCTATCATTTTAATTTAATGTCTGGTCCCACCTCTGACACATTACAACCTCCACTATTGCATGTAGAGGCAATTTGTATTTTAAAATCATGGGTTTCAAGGCTTTAAAGTCCAGATGTGGTTTCAATATTGAAAGTTAAATCGTGTTAAATTCAAACGATGCTTTAAACCTATTTTGAGAAGTTATATAAATATGTGGAATTAGATACAATTAAAATATAATCTGAAATCCTATAGTATTTGTGCTGTATCCGTGAAAGTACAACATTGCCCCTTAAAAGGTATATATGGGATTCAATTCTTACAATAATTGATGAATAATTCTGTATTGAAGGGTCTTACTATGTTCCCCCTTAATTAATGCACATTATAGTTGTAATAAAGTCAATGTACCCACTTTTGAGAACATGACTTGTAGTTCCGAATGTATAATTAATAAGTGTGAACAATGTATTCATAAATCTACAGTATTCCCCCTCAATTGATGTGCAAAATAAAAATTTTTAGGGATTTTAATCAAGTTGTTGCATTCCCAGTTCCTGGTGGAGCATACATTACCTTGTTGTGCTGAGAGACTTTGCGAAGATGTCGGCTAGCAAAATGTTTGTATGGACCTTTTCGATCCTGATATCTTTATTCTCTACATAATTTCTGACGAAATGATGCTTCATGTCAATGCGCTTGGTCATCGAGTGCAATAGAGAATTGTGCATGATTGAGATTGCACTCGTGTTGTTTCACATGATATGAGTTCCTATCGCCTCGATACCATAGTCTTATAGTTATGGCTGCATCCACAGGATCTGCATGCAGCAGCTTCCAGCAGCCTAATATTCTGACTCAGCTGTAGAAAATGAGTTGGCTAATTGCTTCTTAATGAACTATGACACAAGTCTAGGTCCAAGGGAGTGACAAGTCCACTTGTAATCTTCCTATCCAACTTGCATCCTCTGAGATTCGAGCCGTTGTAGCCTAGCAAATTGAATACTCCTTCCTTAGGATACCACAATCCGATATTGATTGTTTCTTTGACCTACTTAAGGATTCGTTTGTCTGTGGTGAAGTGTGGCTCCTTAGGTGCAACCTGATATCGAACACACATTATTATAGCAAACTGGATATCGGGACTGCTGGCTGTTATGTACAGGAGTGAGCCTGTAAACGTCCTGTAGAGTGATTTGTCCATTGGCTTTCCAGCTTCATCCGCACTAATTTGTGTGGAAGTGCTCATTGGGGTAGATGATGACTTTGAAGTGTTCATCCCGAGTTTCTTGAGTAGCTCCTTGCTGTATATTCTCTTTGTTAATGAATATACATGTAGGTAACTGTTTGACCTGCAACCCTAATAAATAGCTAAGTTCCCCATCATACTTATTCCAAATTTACTTTGCATGAGATGAGGGAACTTCTTACATAAATCAAGGTTAGTTGAACCAAAAATGATATCATCCACATAAATTTGCACCATGAAACGGTCATCACCTTCTTGGATTTTGAAGAGTGTCTTGTCAACAACACCTTTATCAAATCCAATAGGTGCTTGCTTAAGTCCATACAATGCTTTCCTTAGCCTGTATACAACATCTCCTCCTTCTATGACCCTGGAAGTTGTTCAGCATACACTTCTTCAGCTAGGTCACCGTTAAGGAATACGCTATTAACATTCATTTGATACAGGATGAAAGTTATTGTGAGCCGCAAATGCTAGGAATATCATAATGGCTTCTCTTTTGACTATAGGGGAAAATACTTCATCGTAATCTATGCCTTCTTCCTGTCTATGGCCTTAGGAGACTAGTCTGGACTCGTTCCTTATTACATAGCCATTCTTGTTCTTCTTGTTTCGAAATACCCGTTTAGCTCTAATTCCAGCTTGATGGGTTGGTATGGGGACTAGGTACCAAACATTATTCTTTTCGTAACCATCTAGCTCTTATTCCATAGATGAAATCCAGTGAGAATTATTGAGAGCTTCATTGGTTGAGACGGGTTCAGACTGTGCTAAGAATATATCTAGTGTGCACATGGCAAGTCCCCTAAGTTAAGCTGTGGACTTCATACACGGAACAGGGACTGTTCATGTCCAGATTCTATTTCCTCTTGTGCATAGAGTACAGTTCCCTTTGTACTCCATATTCTTCTTTGGGGTAAACACAAGCATCGATATCACCAATTATTATCTCATATGGGTGGTATTTTACCCACCTTCTATCAGGTTCTAATTGAGCATCCCTCGTTGAGTCTACAAGAGTTGCGACCGATATCAGATCATCAATCTTATGATTGTGGGCATTATGTCTGGATCTGGTGTACTCGAGGGTGGTGACTGTTTTAGCTTCGGTAACTCGCAGCTTCTCTTGCTCTTGCCTGAGGATCCACACCTGGTACTATTGGAGCTGGTGCATGGCCTGGTATAATGCGACCTCCTGCACAGCTCTTTTGAGTCCAGTAAATTTATCAAGGGTAGTTCATCGTATCAAATTGAGTTCCTTATCGACATCATACGGTGCTTTGAAGGCATCCTACAAGAATACAGTTTGGTGACCGATACATTACAATTGCTCGATTTTTGGCTTCAGTATGAGTGGAGTGAGGATGAGCAGTTGGAGTGTCTGAGGGCTATCCTACCTATTCGATGACTACATTATATGTAGGCTTCTTCGTGTTGTAATCATATGGGAAGTCCTCGTCTAGTTCATAAGGTGAACCTGTTGGGACAGGAGGGACTACCTGTTCGGTGATCTGAACCACTATCGGTTCAGACATAGTTTCCATTTGGGAGACAGAAGGGACTGATTCCTCCTGCCTTATTTCGGCATATGTAGCTGTTGGGATTCGGTGCCTAAAAAGAAGGCCCAGCGGAAGCGGTAAAACGAAAATTAATTCGATCCGAATCCCTACGAGGATCGATCGAGCTACATATATACGAATATAGAAACAAAATCACAAGAGATATAAGAAACTCACCTTTGTAGTCCATTGATTAAATGGATTCCTTCTCTTGAGCTATTCCCCAAGATTTTGATGAATATCCCTATGATACAATGTGCTCCAAGCTCTTGGATGATCCAACGCCGAAAAGACAATGTCTCTACTTGTCACGCACCGGAGAAACGATGGGAACGACTAAATCTCGTTATCCTCCAAGGATACGGCTAGAACAAGATTGTAGAAGCTTTTCTAATAAAGATTACAACACTCTAAGTGTTTAATCCTTGATCTCTCTATTTATCTTAATTTTTCTCCCAAGAAAAACTTAAGAAGATGTGAAGAAAAAGAAGAAGATTTTTGGAGAAGATTTTCTCTCTCTTTCTCTCTCTATCTCACTATATTTCACGTATGAACATGCACAAGTGAATTTAATGTTAAGAGTGGTTGTCTTAATCTCTTTCTTTATACACTCCCACCACATGCAACCCTACTCATGCATATGAGTATAAGAACCACCAAGACAATTATCATTCATTAAAGTATGAAACAAGAGTCCAAAAGGAAGGTGGTTGGAAATGGGGGGCACGGCCCATGAAGAAATCGGACGAGTTCGGTTCATTTCAGACTCCCGCTAGTCCAAACAGATAAACTCCTATTCCATTCCTATGCATTTATATCGATTAATTAGTCCAATTACTTAATCATATCAAATACATAATAACATAATTAATTTCTCCAAGAAATAATTATATTCAAGAATTAAATTTAATCACACAGTAATTCATTTAATTCATTAGACCGTAAATCGATTTATCCAATAAATTAATTTAGACATCCAATGTCCTAAATTAGATATCAAATATCTAATATTCATAATGAGAGAATAGGCTTGATTCATTCTGTAGTCAATCCTATTGCGCGACTCGGTAGGTCCGTCTCAGTCAGCAATGGGAGGAACCAAAGAGTAGTAGCACCACCTAGCTAGGCTGGCGGCCTACACTGTATCCCAACTATGAACGAATGATGGGATCATTCAAGAACCATTCTGTCATGAATACCAGTATACGTATAAACCCTTATTTCAAATGTCCCGGTCATGTTATAGGGTCACGGTCAGTCAAACCCTATATGTACTTCACGCTATGCATGAGTTAATGCAAATCGAGATCATCGAGTCGAAGGTTCACGGATACCTATCACAACCTTTTGATTCCGTCATTGACTGTCCCGGAGTGAAATTCGTGTGACGAATCGAGAGTGAGTCGGTTTGAGTATACTAATACAATTAGCATACCTATAACGTGTGCTCCCACTAACCATTAGTGTTCGATAGGCACTATCCATGTTAAAGAACACGTCATACAAGTCTTCACATAAACTTCACGCCCAGTCAAGTTTCATCGACTTGCGAACGATTAAGTATTTGAGCTATAAACCTTTCCAGTGCCGACCCCCTTATCCAATATGGAGTGGAACGTTTTGCTTTCAAATACACGGACTCGTTTCTATATGTATATTTAACTACCAGTAAATAAAGAAACATTCATTTGCCTTTATGATAATGATTTACATAATTACAAGTACAATGCTCTCACTCAACATCCTCTGAGTGGCATTCGAGGGCATACTCATAACAGTAGCCTGTTGAACAGGATGGATTAATTCCTCATGCTACCTCTTAGTTGTCGTCTGCTCTGTATGAAGGACTGAATCCTCCTGTTGGATGGCGCAAGTCGCATCCTTCTGGGTCGGAGGGACTGATTCCTCCTAGACTGGAGGTGCTTTTTCCTCCTGCAGTGGGGCAGATGCAGCAATTTCTTCAGTTATAGAAGGGACTGATTGCTCTAGTAAGTTGTTAACATGAGCAGCTTCGTTTTGCAGTATGTGAGACTTGGGCTTCTCAGACGATTGCCTAGACATCCCTTGGCCTTGGGCATCCTAAATGTTGGAAAATTCCTTTTCTCGGGCCTCCTGAAGGCTCATCCTCATCCTAGTATGTAAGGCCTCGTCGTCGCTGTTAGAGTCTAGATCGGAATAATTGTAATACCTGGTTGTGAAATCTTTTATTATCATACAGTAATTATCACTCAGTAATTTTCACTCTTTAATAATCATTCATCATTCATATTAATTCATTGTGTTCACCATTCGGCGTATTTTTTGAATAGTGTACCAGTTATCATTCGTCATTCAACTCTATCTGAGATTCGAGATGAGAACATTATCATAATCTTTGTGTTTGTCAACTGTGTGTTGGAAGTATCATTTATTGCATATTATTAGACTTAATCATACTCATGCAAGTTATGTATGTAGGATCATTCATCATTTGTATCGAGAAGACGGAGTTGACGTATTATTGTCGTTCCAGCAGTTAGTTACGGTCATAACTTATTTTGTATTACGGCCATAACATACGTTCGTGATTTTGTGGTATTTGGCCGAAGACGACATACGGTCGTAAGTCGTACAAGATACGGCCGTACGAAGAGGAAGGTACGGTCGTATGATTGAATGCTACGGCCGTAACATGCGCACGTTGAGTTAACGACATTTTTGACAAAGACACCTTACGGCCGTAAGATTCGGGTTACGGCCATACAATTGGGTTCTGGGTGTTTCGATGAAGGCTACTTACGACCGTAAGGGAGTTTTTGTTACGGACGTGAGTTTAGGAGATTGGATGGTATGGTTTCGATGAAGTGTAGTTACGCCCGTAAGTGTGGTAATGCTACAACCGTAAGGTAGTTGACTTGGGATGGTTACGGCCGTAAGTGAGAGGAGTTACGGACACAACTCTGCGCGGTATTTAAAGAGCTAAATGGATTTTGTCCCTCATTTTCTTCATTTCTTCATTTGAGTCCGAGAGAGAGTTTCTTGGGAGAGGATTTTCATCATCAAAACACTTGTGTATTCGTATTCTAATCAACTATCTTCGATTGTGGAGCTTGTAAATTCGATTAAACACGGGTTCGACGGATCGAAGAGTTTGGATCTTCAAAGTTAATTTCATCAAAAACTTAGATTTGATTTTGAGATGGAGTATGATGTTGTGGATGTTATAATCATGATATGTGAATGGATATACATATAATTACGACTTTTATAAATTATCATTGGATTGTTGGGGGATTATTCAAAAGCACTTTGAATGTTGATTTTGGAATTGGAGGTTTCGATTAGATATTGTCATAATCTCGAATTGTGTATTCCTCTTGGATTATTGATTGTATTGAGGATGTTTTGTTGGATTGAATCACTCATTGGAGGCTTGGTATCGATATAATTGAGATTAGTTGTAGACAATTGAATATTGTTTACAACGTGTTTGTTAAATTGCCCCAATGAGTTTGGGTGGTTGTATCGACTTTTTGAGTTGGTTGTGATCATACTTGATACGTATATTAAGCGATTTGTTGGTAATTGTGTTATTCAAGGTTGTCGGAGCGACCGATAATTCCATTAGGGACGTCTTTCGAGGAAGGACATTTCTTCACCGGTATTGAGGCAAATTATTTCTTGCTCAGTTAAAAGGATAATCATTCCTTTCATTGTTGTTCATTCATACATATAATTCATTCATAGTATATCAATCATGTTGAGACTTGTAATTATCAAACTAATCATCCAATTCACGAGGAACGACGGTTCCAATCATTTTATTTGAGCTATCACTCATTGCGTTATTATTTCACCTCGGTGAGTCATCCTTGGCCCTTGTCGGATTTCTATTCATTATCTTTCATCATGGTCACTTTTGTTCTTGTGACCTTTCGGGATCATATTGCTTTGCCGGGTGGTTATGTGTGGAATTTTAGTCGGGCACACGATGGTCATGTGTTATGCGGGTAATCCGACACATTATACTATGCACACGGTAACGTGCCTCCATGAGACTAATTAGGCACAAGTGCATGTGTTTATGCGGATTTTCCAAACACTCGGCGACTTGTGCACTTGCACATCCCATCTCGGGCGTACTATGATGCCCCTCTTTCAGACTTGATTTCATAACTAAAACGTGATTATTGTATTTGTTCGGCTCTTGAGGATTGTTGTTTTGTGTAACTGACCCCATTGGGGATGTTGTTTTAGGTCATGGCAAGGCAAAGGCACGTGAATATAATGGTGACGGCGAGGAGTTCCAGTGATACTAGTAGGGGCCCCCAGTCTTCCCAGCTATTCATGTTTCATTCATGTGTGTTTTCCGCTGCAGTTCCGTTTGGACTTTCATTTTATTTGGTTTTGTATATTTCATCTTCATATGAAATATATATGTATTCTGTATTCATGTGTGTATTGTACTTGAGACTCCTCATCGGAGTAATTGATAATATAATGTGGTTCGGTTCTATAGTTATATTGGTTAAATAATTGTATTTCATTTGCCTCGTGGGTCCTAGTTGGGGGTCTACGGCACTGTGATAGCCGCCTAGTTGGGGGTGTTATAGAGTTGGTATCGGATATTGGTTTTGAATACTACTCATCCGAGTCATGTCTCATTGAGAATCATCATTCATCAGACTAGTATCATTGGACTTTCGCGTCATGTGTGACCTGTGCAAGCGCCAAGCCCCCCAGACCAAAAGAACGGTATCAATTATGACACCATGGTATAATTTCTGGCAATAAGAATCAACTCATTCATCATTCATCAGTCAACAATCCTCAATCATCATTTTCTTTTGGATCTTGTCGATAATGTTAATGCATTAATCACTCAGTCAATCTCATTGCTCAGTTGTTGATCTCGTCGATCGTACTATCAATCTTGTTAACTTGTTCAAGATAATCATTTCAGGAATTTCATAAGATAATCATGTCACCTCAGTTGATATTTCATGCGATCTTATCATATTCCGGCATAACGTCGACGATCAATTTACTGCATTATTAATGCGTTCATTGTGTTAGAGCATGTATGCTCATTATTATCATTCCATAATGTAATCATAATGCAATATTCATGCGAGATCTATAACTATCATGTGACTTTCCTACTTCAGTATGGATAGAACTGTCAGAGGACACAGGCGGTCCGTAACCCGGGAACTCCTGTGAATACCCATGCGAACGCGAGGGATGTCATTAGTTCAACAGTTAGCGATGCTGCCAACTCAGTTGACGATGCTACTCATTCACTGGTAGATAATTATTCACTGCCGGGGAGTCGTACCCGAGGTGCAGCTCAATCGGAATATGTTCGGGTTGACCCATTCATATTTATGCAGGGCATGATGGCCAAGATGACTCATATGGCACGTCTGATGGAGACGATGTAGAATTCAATGATTCAGACTCAGCAGGCTCCTTCGCTGTCACCTCAGAGGCAAAAGAGGAGTGTGAGCAGTATAATCGGCGACATCTCTTGTTAGAGACCACCTGCATTTGAGGGCTCATCTGATCCAGCGGATATTGTTCACTCGCTTGAACATTTTGAGAATCTATTCACTATGGTGGAGTGTCTCGGAGGGCACAAAGTTTTAGTTGCGGCTTACTATCTGGGTAAGAGAGCACACTCGTGGTGGCTATCTTCGAAGCCCACCGACGGATCTTGCACTTGGGACCAGTTTAAGACCCTCATGTTGGAAAGATATTACCCGGACCCACTCAAGGAGGCCGAGTTATCGGAATTACTCAGTCCTGACCCCTCAACGGAAGAAGATGTTCTAGCGTTTCCGAGAAGTTTCAGGAGCTACTTCCCTTTGTCTCATCCGTTATCCACTCCGAGGCGGATAAAATCAAGTACTTCAGTAAGAGGTTGAAAGCTCGTATGCGGATGCAATTTCTAAATCATCATTGCGCCACCCTGGCCGAATTCATCGAGAAAGCTCTTACTTATGATCTTACCGCTAAGGAGATTGCTAAGCAACAAACTTCATCTGCTGGCAACAAATCGAAGAATCATAATCAGTCCGAGGGTAGTTGGGCAACCTTCAAGACGCCTCGCATGGGCACTACTTTTTCTGAGCGACCTCCTATGGCACCTAAACCTACGGAATCTCAGTCCCGAGCGTCCAGTTCAGCCATCACCTGTTTCAACTGTGGAGAACAGGGTCTTTACAGCACTAAATGTTCGAGACAGACTGTCATGTGTAACATCTGTGGGATTGCTGGGCATAAGGCCTGTTTCTACCGAAGAGATTCCAGACCTACTCCGATGGCATCTCAGACCCCGAAGCAGTCGGTTGTTCAGAATAAAGCCACTCAATCCGCTTCATTTAAGACGACGGGAGTAAATAAAGGCGGATCCCATATTTATCATACAGAAGCATCCGGTGCAGGGACTGGCAAAACCCAAATTTACGAGATGAAGAGGACCGATGATCCGGAGGCCCGAATGATCTCAGGTACACTCAAAATTCTATCTCAACCTGTGTGTACCCTTTTTGATACTGGCGCATCACATTCATTCATTTCCGAGTCATGTTTGAGTAGACTACACCTGGATAGTGCTACTAGTTGTGAACCTTATGTCATTGGTCTACCAGACAGTAGAAGAATTATCAGAAATCGTGAAGTTAAGAACTGTCTGATTCATCTTAATGGACGTGAATGGTTGGCGGACCTAATCATGGTAGACTTACCTAAAGACGACGTAATCTTTGTTATTGATTGGATGGATCGTCATGATGCCATCCTTAGTGTATGTGAGCGTATGGTCACTATTATTTCAGACGATGGAGTCGAGTGTGTATTTCTGGAGGGTAACCCCAGCCATTCCGGAAGAGTTATTAATATGAGAAAAGCAGTGAAATTACTCAATCAGGGGTGTGTTGGTTATTGGTGCTAAATGACCAAGACTGAGAAATCATCAGTGACGATGGTGGATATCCCTGTAGTGAGAGAATACGCCGATGTGTTTCCAGACGAGTTACCTGGTTTACCACCACAGCGAGATGTGGAATTCACGATAGAGTTGGAGCCTGGTACGTCCCCATTATCGAAAGAACCGTATCGTATGGCTCCGACCGAAATGCAGGAACTGAAGAATCAACTGGAGGAATTGACCGAGAAGGGTTATATCCGATCGAGTACATCCCCATGGGGAGCACCAGTGTTATTTGTCAAGAAGAAAGATGGTTCAACAGATACATCAGAGAAGTTTGACCAAAATACTACAGAAAGCCGAGTTGCAGACAAGTTTAATCATAGAAGTCTTGGTCTACACAACTGTTCAGAGAAGGTTGACCACAGACGACTTATCATCAGACAACGTTCTGCAGAAAGAGATTTATCAGAGAAGTCCTGGTCAACTAATTTATCAGAGAAGTTTGACTAGACTGCAGTCAAGTGATCAGACGGAGTCCAGTTAATTGAAGTTTGACCATCAGATCAGATAAGTTCATCAGGTTAGAAGACTTTAGATCAGAAAACATTAGTCGGGACAGAGAACTTCACCTTAGAGAAGTTACATCAGAGAAGTCCGACAACAGATAAGGATGACTGTACGACATTATTGCAGAACAGGAAAGTGATTGCCTATGCTTCGCGGCAACTGAGGCCTTATGAGGTCAATTATCCGACCCACGACCTGGAGCTAGCGGGCGTCGTATTCGCATTGAAGATTTTGCGTCATTATCTTTATGGCGTCACCTTTCAGATTTTCACCAATCATAAGAGTTTAAAGTATATATTTACTCAGAAGGAGTTAAACATGCGATATAGATGGTGGTTGGAACTGATTAAAGATTATGATATTGAGATACAATACCACCCGGGTAAGGTGAACGTCATTGTCGATGCCTTGAGTCGTAAGTCCGTTCATAAGCAAATGCTTGCTCATTTGACTATTCAGAAAGAACTTCAACAGGAGTTCCTAAGGCCTGAGATTGAAGTCTGGTTACAGCAAGTGCAAGGGCAACTTTGTATACTAGAGATTTCATCGCCATTGGAGGAGGCGATCAGAACGAAACAGGGTTCACACCCATTTTTTTTTGCGCATTCGAGAGGATGTGGCTCAGGGAAAAGCCCCTGGATTTGTGGTCCACGAGGATGGACTTTTGCGATTTAAGAACCGGCTATGCGTTCTGATGGATGATGAGTTAAAAAGCTCTATATTGAGAGAGGCTCATGCTACCCCTTATTCCATGCACCCGGTGTCTAGAAAAATGTACAAAGACTTGAAACAAAATTATTGGTGGAGTAATATGAAGTGAGAAGTCGCAGAATTTGTTTCAAGATGTTTGACCTATCAGCAAGTCAAGATAGAACATCAGAGACTGGCGGGTATGCTAAAACCGCTTCCTATCCCAGAATGGAAGTTGGAGGATATTTCAATGGACTTCATCACGAGTTTGCCAACGAGTTGTCGTGGCATGAATACGATTTGGGTAATTGTGGACTGTTTAACTAAGTCAGCTCATTTCCTTGAGATCAAAGATACGTGGGGTCTCGATAGACTTGCCCAGTTGTTCATTAAAGAGATCGTGAGATTGCACGGTACTCCTAAGAGTATCATTTCTGATCGTGACGGGCGATTCGTGTCACATGTTTGGAAATTCGTTCATCGTGCCATGGGAACTCAGCTAAATTTCAGTACAGCTTTTTACCCTCAGTCCGACGGACAATCAAAGCGAATTATTCAGACGTTGGAGGACATGTTGAGGGCCTATGTTCTCGATTGGAAAGATAATTGGGAAGCCCAACCAACGTTGATTGAGTTCACGTACAATAACAGTTGGCATGCTTCGATTAAGATGAAACCTTACGAGGCCTTATACGGTCGTCGTTGTCGATCTCCCTTGTGTTGGGATGACTTACAGAATCAATCGGTACTGAACCCGATATGCGAATAACCACCCGCGATAAGGTAGTGTTGATCAGGAGTCGTTTGTTGACCGCTCAGAGTCAACAAAAATCATATGCAGATAATCGTCGTTGACCATTAGAGTTCAAGGCAGGTTACCATGTTTTGGTCAAGGTATCCCCGAGTCGAGGTATTTTCCGTTTCGAGAAGAGCGAAAAGTTGAGTCCGAGATTCATTGGACCATTTGAAATTTTGGATCGAGTAGGCAGTCTGGATTATCGATTGGATTTACCTCCGGATTTGAGCCGAGTTCATAATGTGTTTCACGTCTCTCAGTTGCGGACGTATGTTGCCAACCCGAGTCACATACTTCAGTTTAATGAATCGAGATCGCAGATGACCATACATACAAGGAGCGTCCTGTACGAGTCTTAGAGAGACGAATCAAACAGTTTAGAAACAAGGCGATTCCCTTGGTAAAAATTCAGTGGTCTAGACACGGAGTCGAAGAGGCTACTTGGGAAACCGAGGATAGTACGCGGGAGAGTTATGCCGAATTGTTTGAACCTTAGTTTCGAGGACAAAACTCTTTTTAAGAAAGGGAGTATGTAATACCCGGTTGTGAATTCATTTATTATCATATAGTAATTATTACTCAGTAATTTTCACTCTTTAATAATCATTCATCATTCATATTCATTCATTGTGTTCACCGTTCGGAATATTTATTTGAATTGTGTACCAGTTATCATTCGTCATTCAACTCTGTCTGAGATTCGAGACGAGAATATTATCATAAACTTTGTGTTTGTCAACCGTGTGTTGGAAGTATCGTTTATTGCATACTATTGGACTTAATCATACTGATGCAAGTTATGTATGTTGGATCATTCATCATTTGTATCAAGAAGATGGAGTTGATGTATTGTTGTCATTCCAGCAGTTAGTTACGACCGTAACTTATTTTGTATTACGGTCATAACATACATTTGTGATTTTGTAGTATTTGGCCGAAGACGACATACGGCCGTAAATCATACAAGATATGGCCGTAAGAAGAGGAAGGTACGGTCGTATGATTGAAGGCTACGGCCGTAACATGTGTACATTGAGTTAACGACATTTTTAACGAAGACACTTTATGGCCGTAAGATTCGGGTTATGGCTGTATGATTTGGTTCTGGGTGTTTTGATGAAGTCTACTTACGGCCGTAAGGGAGTTTTTGTTAAGGTAGTAAGTCTAGGAGATTGGATGGTATGGTTTCGACGAAGTGTAGTTACGGCCGTAGCATTACCACACTTATGGGCATTTGAGTCCGAGAGAGTTTCTTGGGAGAGGGTTTTCATCATCAAAACACTTGTGTGTTCGTATTCTAATCACTTATCTTCGATTGTGGAGGTTGGAAAGTCGATTAAACACAAGTTCGACAGATCGAAGAGTTTGGATCTTCAAAGGTAATTTCTTCAAAACCTCAGATTTCGATTTTGAGATGGAGTATGATGTTTTGGATGTTATAAACATGATATGTGAACGGGTATAAATATGTTTACGAGTTTTTATGAATTGTCATTGGATTGTTGGAGGATTATTCAAGAACACTTTGAATGTTGATTTTGGAATTGGGGGTTTCGATTAGATCTTTTCGTAATCTTGAATTGTGTATTACTCTTGGATTATTAATTGTATTGAGGATGTTTTTTTGGATTGAATCACTCATTGGAAGCTTGGTATCGATATAATTGAGATTGGTTGTAAACAATTGAAGATTGTTTACAACGTGTTTGTTAAATTGCCCCCAATGAGTTTGGGTTGTTGTATCGACTTTTTGAGTTGGTTGTGATCATACTTGATACGTATATTAAGCGATTTATTGGTAACTATGTTATTCAAGGTTGTTCGAGCGATCGATAATTCTAGTAGGGACGTTTGTTCGAGGAAGGACATTTCTTCAGCGGTATTGAGGCAAGTTAATTCTTGCCCAGTTAAAAGGATAATCATTCCTTTCGTTGTTGTTCATTCATACATATAATTCATTCATAGTATAACAATCATGTTGAGACTTGTAATTATTAAACTAATCATTCAATTGACGAGGAACGACGGTTCCAATCATTTCATTTGAGCTATCACTCATTGCGTTATTATTTCACCTCGGTGAGTCATTCTTGGCCCTTGTCGGATTTCTATTTATTATATTTCATCATGGTCACTTTTGTTCTTGTGACCTTTCGGGATCATATTGCGTTGCTAGGTGGTTATGTGTGGAATTTTTAGTCGGGCACACGATGGTCATGTGTTATGTGGGTAATCCAACACATTAGATTATGCACACGGTAATGTGCCTCCGTGAGACTAATTAGGCACAAGTGCGTGTGTTTATGCGGGTTTTTCGAACACTCAGCGACTTGTGCACTTGCACATCCCATCTCGGGCGTACTATGACGCCCCTATTTCAGACTTGATTTCATAACTAAGACATGTGATTATTGTATTTGTTCAACTCTTGAGGATTGTTGTTTTGTGTTACTGACCCCATTGGATATGTTGTTTTAGGTCATGGCAAGGCAAAGGCACGGTAATAGAACGGTGACGACGAGGAGTTCCAGTGATACTAGTAGGGAGCCCAGTCTTCCCATCTATTCATGTTTCATTCATGTGTGTTTTCCGCTGCAGTTCCGTTTGGACTTTCATTTTTATTTGGTGTTGTATATTTCATCTTCATATGAAATATATATATATATATATATATATGTATTCTGTATTCCAGTGTGTATTGTACTTGAGACTCCTCATCGGAGTAATTAGTAATATAATGTGGTTCGATACTACAGTTGTATTATTTAAATCATTGTATTTCATTCGCCTGCTGTGTCCTAGTTGGGGGTCCACGGCACTGTGATAGCCGCCTAGTTTGGGGTGTTACAATAATTATGGGTTTCGTCATCGGACGGTTACTTTTCCTTTAGTCTAGGCTTCTCCCTTTCCACGTAGTATTTAGTGATGAGTTCGTGGCAAAGGGGATCATCCCATCTGATCAAGACTTTGATATTCTGGGATTCTGTAACCTCCAGCACAAACAGCTCCTCATCCTTCTATTCTTCCAAATTGTACAGGGTGTCATACGGGGCAACCTGTAGATCTTTTATAATCTGAAGCATTCTGTTGCTTCATCAATTTGTACTTTGAGAACTGTTTGGTTGATGATTGCTGAGAGGGAGGGATTTCGAACACTAGAGGGTTCTAATTTTCGGTTCGGATCCTCTACCGGTATCAGAGACTATTTAGGAGGTTGATCCCCTACAATATGGGGTGCCCTGTTTGGAGATGGGCTACTCTCAGGGGTAGGGGCCATGTAAAAAGACGTGGCTGCCGGCTCTGAAGGGGCAGCCGATTCACCGACTTCCTCCCGCTTGCAAAACACCTGGTCATTCATCATAGCCTCAGCTATATCAGGATATGCTGTAGGAGCAGTAAGTGTTTCTTCCATAGGAATGGCCTTTTGTGGGTGGACTATTGAAGATACAGACGCAGTAGGCGGAACTGCCTTAGTGACCGTTGTAGTCGACTGAGGTGTTGTAGGAACAGCTTCCAACTTTGAAGACTCCTTAGTCTTCTGCTTCTTCTTCTTTTTCTCGACAGCCAAGGTGAGACGTTGTGGGGAATTGCCCTTTTCTTGCTGACTGGCCTCTTATTTTTTTCACTATCACTAGCTTTAACCTTCGAGGAGTGACCACTTACATCCCTTGGATCACTCGATGTCAGCAGAGAGTTTGGATCAGTCCTGTTGGCAATAGGCATGGTTTTGTTATGCAGCATGGGTTTGGAACCATCCAAAAACTTCCCAGCAATAATCTTCTTTGCTGCATGTGACTGCTGGATGCCACAGCTTATAAGAATGTAGTTCAATATTATGCCAAAGGATTTCCTTGCTGTTACTGGCTTGGCAGCCTCATCATGTAGACGCTTCATAACTACCTGGCACAAGTTCACTTTCTCACCACTCATGATGGCCACCATCATTATGAACCTCAGATATGTGCACATTCCGAGTGCACCTGTTATATTCTCCACAATCTGGCAGCGAAACTCATGCAGATAGAAGTAAGAAAGAGTGAAACTCTTCTTTTGGCACGAGGGATGAATGTCTGCGACTTTGGAGCTTCATGTGAAATAGTTTCCTCCAGAGGGCAACTTCTACAACTTTTCCCAAAGATCCTTATTGATTAAGATCTCCTTCTCCTATATGGTGTTCTCAATTTCAGATACGGGAGCACCTTTCTTTTCCGATGCATACTTAAATATTGCATCAAGGTATAATTATTCAACAATCTGTTCATCGTAGTTCTCTGGGTGAAGACTACCCAGTTTATAAAGCTCTTGTTGTTTGACACTTGAAATCACCAAATTCATCCCAGCCATATCTTCTTTTTCAGAAATAATGTGCTCTTGAAGTACAGAGCATGCGAAGATTCTTCTGTCAATGATAGTGTCTTTCTTCTTTAAGGACATGGATGAAGTCTGAGATGAAGTTATTGTTACCCAAAATATTATCCGTAGATGAATATTGCTGGAATGGTCGAGTAACAAACAAATGCGAAAACACTTCCGTGGGAAAAGTAAATAACACAAGATTTGCTGGGGTTGTAAGTCCCGGGCTTGAATGCTCTCGCGAGATATTATTAATACAAATACTTTGGAGTACAAATATTAATGTTAGAGTACAATTACAATGAGTGTAAAGACCCTAGTTATCTTAGCTATTGAGTGTGTATATTTCCGGAAGAACTAGGTATGATGCTCTGTGAGTTCTTATAACAACGATGGGATGCTGTGACGACTGTGAGAAATCGACGGTCTCTCACAGTGTGTATTAGCTGTATGTCTGAGCTCCTGGGCTTGCAAGTCTCGTCGGATCTGTGCTGCAGGGAGTTCTTGTCTATGCTGATCATCTTCTGGTTGAGAGGTGCTGAGAGAGAAATCCTGAGATAGATTCAAGAGAGGAAGCCGAGAGCCTGAAAGTGTGTACGTTTGTATATATTTGCCAACGTAGTTCTGAACCATTTTCAGTCGTGTGTGGAACTGAGAGGAACCCTTTTTCCAGTTGCTGGAGGTTCTCTATTTATAGCACTCAGAGATTGCTGGGCGATCGCCTCTGCTGTATTATAATAAGCGGGCGATCGTCTTTAGTACATGGGTTGGTCTCCTTAAAGTTTGCAGGAGTTGCTGGCTGCCAGAGGTGTGAACCAATGAGAGGCCAACACGCGTTCGTGTCGCTGTCCTGGGAGGCCCCACCTTGTACTTTTCGGCGGGTCTGTCGGTAGGTGAGAAGGTGGTGATAGGCTGTGGCCAACGATCCATGTTCTGTGGTGCCTTTCACGGATCTGCACATGGGCGCTTGCTTTGAGATCCAGTCTTCGTAGACTTTGACGTACGAAGGACATGTTCGAGGCACAGGACGGTCGTCCTAGGTCGGGCATCAGAGTCGATCGCTGGATGCCGAAAGGCGATCGCCCTGGGAGTCGATTGCTAGATGCTTGAAGATGGACAGTTAGGCAAGTTTGCCGTAGCTCCTTTGGTCGTGGACTCGGTCGCTCGGCCTTTATTCCGATCGTCGTCGAGGCGTATAAATCGCCGCACAACAATTGCCCCCCAGCTCGCTCCGATGTTGGAAACGTGGGGTGAGGTGGTTCTACTGGCGATCGCTTAACTTTGACGAGTGACTCTGCACTTTATAGAACTGGCGATCGTCTTTGAGCGGATTGGTTTTGAATTTAGACGACCTGGTCGGTCGCTGAAATGAGCAGGGAATGAAAGTGGTTGTGGAAAAGTCTCCGAGGCACGTGTCGGGTTCCCGTTGGGGGAGACCGACGGTTAGATACGACTCCTCGTCTAGCGTGTCCTTGAAACGACGCATACGCGGGTTTCAAGGGAGGCATTAATTGCGACGGTTGCACTTCAGCCCCCGAGATTCTCCATATTTGCCCGGAAGTTCCTGCCATCTCCTATAAAAAGGTGCTGGGTTACAGTGTTAAGACCCTTATGCGCTTTTATCGGAGAAGAAGAATATTGCTGAAGAATACTCTGAAGCTTTGACTGCCAATCGTCGATCGATTCAATTCTTGGTAAGAAAACACTCATTTTCTCCTCTTCTTATCGAAAATGTCTGGAGTACCTCATTCATTAGGAATGGACATCGCCTCTTCCGCCGGGACTTCGACTGTCCGGGGAGGCTCCTCCGCGGAATTCCATGTGGAGACGGCTGCTGAGGCTATCCGCACCGGTATAGATCCCGCGGAAGTCGAGGTACTGTTCAACGAGGCCGACGTCGCCAGGGAGGCGGCGGCTGAGAAGAAGCGTATGCTAGCGGATAAGGATATGGTGGTGAAGGCGTATTGGGAGCAGCATAGTGCTTTAGGCCAAGCCTATTTAGCCTTCGCTGAAATCATGGAGAGGTTGGCCGGTCCGTGCCCCAAATTCGATTATCAGGAGTACTCGATCACCCATCCCTATCAATCGGCTAAGCGGTCGCTGTTTCGGGCCACGCAGCGCTCTCCGGGGGTTGGTCGGATCGCTCGTTCTCCGCCGGCGCGAAAAGATCCACATCTGAAGGGATATGGTACCTCGTCCTTCAGGAAGGACCTGGCCTTCTGGAGGACGAGGTACCATATCCCTTCAGATGTGGATCTTTTCGCGCCGGCGGAGAACGAGCGAGCCGACCAACCCCCGGAGGGTATGGTTGCCGTGAACGAGGCGATTATGGAGGTCGGGCTGTGGTTTCCATTGTCTTTTTCCGTCTCCCATTTACTGGCCGTCTGGAACGTGGCTCCGCTTCAGCTAACGCCGAACGCCTGGCTCCAGATCGTCTGTGCCCTCACCTTGTTCGGAGGTTACCGACTGTACCGCCATTCCTCGCCATCGGAGATGAACCATTTATTCAAGCTGACGGTTCAGAAGGGGTCTGTCGGTGGCTATCATATCCAAGTCCGCTCCGGTCGGGTGATCCTTGGAGTCCCGAACAAGGTGCGGTGCGATCCGGCGAAGTGGTTCTGGGTCGCTAGTGCTTGGAAGGCCCCAGCGAGTGACAACCCCACGGGCGAGCTGGAAATTCCCACTAACTTTCGGGAGAGGAATCCGGGTAAGGGTTCAGACTCTCCCTTTGTTCGGATATGTTCTGAACTGATCTAATTTGGTCTTCCTTTTGCAGGTTTCCATATTCCGGCGGTCGACGAGCTACCTTTCGATTTTCTGGTCGTCTGGGAGTGGATACAAAGTCTGCCAGATGACGACTTAGACGCTCGCCGGATTAACAAAGAGAGCCGTTGGCTGTCTGCTCGGCTGTTCCATTTACCGCGACATCTTTCGGTCCTAGGTATGAGTTCCTACGATCTCCATTTGCTTGGCGATTGTCCCGTTTGGACAATGTGTCTAACCGTTGCTTGGTTGTTTCAAATTGCACAGGTCCGCTTCCCTCGCTTTTTGGAGCCTCCACCGGAGATAGCCATGTCGAACCCCGGAGTTCTGAGTCGTCTTCGCCAGAAGAAGTCATCTCGGGTTCCTCGGGTGGTGCTACCTCTCATTCCGGAGGTGGGGCCTCGCGTATAGCCGATCGTGGCGGAGGAGGAGGTTCGGGAGGAAGGACTCCGATCGAACCGCAAGCGACAGATGTCGGGGGAACCTCCAGTTTCTGCCCCTACTGGTGAGGTGCCGATCGCCGTGCCTCTGCTCACCGCGGTCCCCCCGGAGGATGAGCCTTCGCCTTCTGTGGCTTTCTTGCGAGAGATGGCGATCGCCGAGACCGAGACCCCTTGCGGGAAACCGTTCTTTGGTCGCGACCCTGAGAAGGCCGAGAGGTAGACTTTGCTTGTTTGCTGAGTTTTGTTACTTGCGTGGGAGATGTGCTAACTTTATGTTGATTGATGCAGGAACCGTAGCACTAACCCAGCTTGCCCGTTGTTGGTATTGGATTTTCTGGCGAGTCGATCTCCTCGCCAGGCCTGTGATGTCCCGTTATACGTCAACTGGGTCCTTTCTGCTTTGTTGAAGGCCTGGACGACTGACTAAGACGCGATCGCTCGCCAGCGATCCAGGAATACAATGCAGGCTGCTTTCGCTCTCTCTCTCCAGGCGGCGACGATGGCTTCCGAGGCTGTGGAAGAATTCAAGGGGCGTCCTTCTACTACTCATCTACAGGCGGACCTTGAGGCTACTCGGAAAGAGAATGCCGAGTTTGCCGACAGGATTGTGGCTATGGAGAAGGACTTCTTGTATGCAGCTAAACGAGCGAGTCATGATCTTGAGCTGATGAGAGAGCATTATGAGCGATCCCAGACGGCGGTTGGCCGATTTCGGGACCAGATGACAGATGCCCATCGGTCGCATGAGGACGCTCAGAAGGAGGCCGATCGGCTGAAGGTGACTGTCACTAGACTGACTAGCAAGCTGGGGTCGTCGAGGGGAGAGACGGCCGCTAAGGAGACCGAGCTTCAAAGTGCGCAACAGGCAGTTGCGGAGCTGAAAGGGAAGATGGAGGCAACCGAGGCCGATCCCTTTCTCAACTTGGAGTTCGTCAGCGAGTTTGCCTATTACCTGGCGTTCGCTGACTCGCTCCGTGCTGTTAAGAATGTAGGGCTGGAGGTTGGCCCTCTAGCCGAAAGCTTCAAGGCATATGCGTTGGAGCATCCTCTCCATCCTGCTTTCTCCGTGCCGATCTTGGATCTCGCGGAAATCGGTGTAGACCTGAGTTGGTACCCGACTCCGACAAACCTTGTTTATCCAAACGCTCCGTAGGATGGGAAGGCGGCTCTGGAGGCTGGTGAAGGGTCGCGGGCCGATCTAGTGGTTGAAAGCGAAGGCCAGGCAGGGGCCCGAGGCTCTACGTCCTTATTTTGTTTTAGCTTTGTAATTTTGTAGCTTTCCTTTGTAGTACTTAGGCCTTCGGGCGACCGTGTGTGTACTCTGATACTTCAAGTAATGAAATGAATGTTTGTTTCTTCGATTTATTACTTAAATGATTGCTCTTCTGAGTCTTTGCATGACTTTGTACAAATGTGTGAGGAGAAATTGTTGCGTGTATAGCTCCAAGTGAATTGATAAACTCATATAGATAACTTTTACAACAAATGCAATCGCTGCACATACATATGAAAAATGCCGATCTCCATATGTAATTGAATAGGGACGATCGTCGTATATATAGCTCCACCCTTCCCCCTTGTTTTTGTTCACTTGGTGAAAGTAAGGGGACAAAAATAAATCGTTGAGTGAGCGGTCTTCAATTTTGCAGATTCCTCGAGGAAGACCGTCCATCTCGGTCTTGAGGAACCGTGCACGATCGCGGAGTTCGATGGACCGACTTCCACGACTGTGCCTTGTGCGCGAGCGACATTCCGTATGATGGCTAAGTTCTCGCGACTCACTTAATTGGTAGGGTCCTCCGTAGGCTGCGCCTCGCCTCATATTTAAACAAAGGGCGTGCGGTCTTGGTCTAGAGGATTCCTTGCGCGGGGCGTCGTCGGATTAATCGACTCCACATCCGCGGCTTGTTAGCTCTTTTCTACCTCTGGCCGCCATTAAGATGGTGACCCTCGACGGTATAAATTGAGACGGGGGGAGGGACGCATCACATTGTCCGGGAAGGACCCATCACGTTAAGTGATAGACCTTTGAGGGCGGGTGAACGTGTCCACAAATCTATTTTGGAGGGCCCTCAGACTACGCCGACCTCGTATTTAAACGAAGGGCAGGTGATCGTGGCCCCAAGGGACCTTGCACGGGCACAGATAACGGTTCCATCGTCCTCCACAACCATGTCGACACTCTTCTACCTCGGATCATCAAGTCAGATGATGATCCTCGACAGTATACGTTGTGTAAGGGGAGGAGATCGACTGCCTAGGTTCTTCATGTTGATGACGAACTTTAGAGGGCGAGCGAGTAATCCTCTGATTTGTTTTTGGAGAGTCCTTAGGCTACGCCTGCCTCGTATTTAAACGAAGGGCGAGCGATCGAGGTCCAAAGGAACCTTGCATGGACAGATCGTCGGTTTTATCTATTTTCGCGACCATGGCAACACTTTTCTACCTTGGACCATTATGTCAGATGATGATCCTCGATGGTCAACGCTGTGCTAGGGGAGGCGATCGCTGCCTAGGTCCATCATGCTGATGATGAAATTTAATGGGCGAGCGAGTCATCCTCTTTTTCGAGGTGTTTGCTCAGGCAGTAGCCTTTGGTTTGATGAGGCAGGAGTTGGGGAGAGACTTCCGAAGTTTCCTCCTCTTGATTGAAGCATGTAGATCCGGTCGTCGAGATTGATCGAGGGGTCGGCTCGTATGAGCTTTCCGGCCTATTCGCGTTCGAGTCGGGCGACCGTGTTGGGAGATCGAAGGGGCTCCGGCTAAGGCAATAAACTGTCCAACTTGACCTCCTCGAACAATCTCCAGAGTTGTCTGAGGAGGTCACGGCATTGGTTGGTGTTGTGGTCGGGACTCTTGTGGTAAGCACAATATTGATTGTGTTCCAGATGACTGTGGTCCCTTATTGCCTTTGGCTTGTTTAGCGGTTCGCATCCCTTGATGGCGTAAAATATATGGGCCGGAGATCGGTTGAACATGTGGAGGAGATGGGTTTCCACATCCTCGAAGGCCTTGAGATCTCCGGGTGTCTTGGCGACCGCCTTTTTGGTTTTGGCGATCACCGTCTTTCGGACAGGAGGCGGCGTTCCCTCGCCTAAGCGGAGGGTGAGCAACCTCTGTCTGGCCAGAAAGTTGGCGGCTTTAGCGCGGAAGATTGCATAGGTCAGGGGGATGTCCTTGGTGAGATGTCTAAACATAGGTGAATGACCGTAGAATCCCCCCAAGGACCGAGTAGAGAGCGAGCTCGTCGCTGATGGGCTCTCCGGTGAGAACTATTTCATCCACCCGGTCGATGTACTCTGCGTTGGATTCATCTTCCCCCTGCCTAATTTTCATCATGCGGTGGGAGCCTTCTGGTCTGGCGACCTTGGTGGCGAAGTATGACGTGAAGTCACTCGCCAGTTTCTCAAAGAAGATGATCGATCGCGGTAGTAGTGAGACGTACCACCTATGGGCCAGATCGCCCAATGTTAACGGGAAGATTTGGCACTTGGTCGCGTCTGATGCCCCACGCCCGGTCATGTAAATTCAGAACTTGCTTAGGTGGGTCTAGGGATCCGATCTCCCTTCATACAGAGGTGTTTTGGGAGGTGCAATCCTTGGTTGCACGGGGGCGAGTTCGATGTGGACCGCGAGTGGCTCGGTCGGTCTGATGGTCTTTCTACTGGTGCTTGCCCCAGTATCCCGGAGCACTTTCATCTCGTCGAGCTGGCGTTTCATAGCGGCCATTGCCGCGGTCCGGCTGTTCGCGGCTAGGCGCTCGGAGCGGGAGCCGAGTCGATCAAGTACTGACCCCCTGGCGTTCGGAGCGGGAGCTAGACGGCTGACCTGTATTCGGCTAGGAGTTGGGTAGGCCGAACTCCTGGTGACGGACTCGGATTCCATCGTCTCGTGGTTGGGGCTAGAATGCCCCGATCGCCATGATGGATCGCTTCCCAAGCGACTGAATACGGAACCGTCCGGCCTTGCGAGAGCCTTTTCTCGCGAATCGGGGCATTCTGACAATCGCTCGCCCAGTAACCCCTTGAACTTCCATTTGCCCACGCGGCGGATGGCCGAGGGAGTCATAGCGAGCGTCGCGCATGCTCTCCGTCGCTCCTTTAGGATGTCCATAGCCTCCTCCATCTCTGCTCAGCTTGGAATCGGTCGAGCGAGAGGTCGGGCCGTCCTCAAAGTGGATCGAGAGTCTCGCGTCGCCGCGGCTACCCTCTGCCGTCGGCTGGGGCTCGGATCGAGCCGGGATATGATGTCCGGCGGTTCAGAGAGTGGCTCTCTTCGGTGTAGTGGCAGACGTCATTATTATGAAGGCTTTCTTTGAAGAGCAGTGAGTGTTACTTCAAGTATATGCCCTGAGAACAGTGAGTGTTCTTCGGGACGGTAGGAATAAAAATGAAGGTTAAGATGCTCTCTTTCTAGCGCCAATTGTTGTTACCCAAAATATTATCCGGAGATGAATATTGTTGGAATGGTCGAGTAACAAACAAATGTAAGAACACTTCCGTGGGAAAAGTAAATAACACAAGATTTGCCAGGGTTGTTAGTCTAGGGCTTGAATGCTCTCGCGAGATATTATTAATACAAATACTTTGGAGTACAAATATTAATGTTAGAGTACAATTACAATGAGTTTAAAGACCCTAGTTATCTTAGCTATTGAGCGTGTAGATTGACGGAAGAACCAGCTATGATGCTCTGTGAGTTCTTGTAACAACGATGGAATGCTGTGACGACTGTGAGAAATCGATGGTCTCTCACAGTGTGTATTAGCTGTATGTCTGAGCTCCTGGGCTTGCAAGTCTCGTCGGATCTGTGCTGCAGGGAGTTCTTGTCTATGCCGATCGTCTTCTGGTCGAGAGGTGCTGAGAGAGAAATCCTGAGATAGATTCAAGAGAGGAAGCCGAGAGCTTGAAAGTTTGTACATTTGTATATATTTGCCAACGTAGTTCCGAACCTTTTTCAGTCGTGTGTGGAACTGAGAGGAACCCTTTTTCCAGTTGCTAGAGGTTCTCTATTTATAGCACTCGGAGATTGCTGGGCGATCGCCTCTGCTGTATTATAATAAGCGGGCGATCGTCTTTAGCATATAGGTTGGTCTCCTTAAAGTTCGCAGGAGTTGTTGGCTGCCAGAGGTGCGAACCAATGAGAGGCCACCACGCGTTCGTGTCGCTTTCCTGGGAGGCCCCACCTTGTACCTTTCGGCGGGTCTGTCGGTAGTTGAGAAGGTGGTGACAGGCTGTGGTCAACGATCCATGTTCTGCGGCGCCTTTCACGCATCTGCCCATGGGCGCTTGCTTTGAGATCCAGTCTTCGTAGACTTTGATGGACGAAGGTCATGTTCGAGGCACAGGAGGGTCGTCCTAGGTCGGGCATCAGAGTCGATCGCTGGATGCCGAAAGGCGATCGCCCTTGGAGCCGATTGCTAGATGTTTGAAGGTGGATAGTTAGGCAAGTTTTCCGTATCTCCTTTGGTCGTGGACTAGGTCGCTCGGCCTTTATTCCGATCGCCGCCGAGGCGTATAAATCGCCGCACAATAGAAGTCATTTTTCACAGAAAAAGAGGTGAAAACTAAGATATAAAAGTTTGCAGAAAGCTTCTAAGTATATAGGATGTATGTTTTAGGCTCATTTAATTTGCGAAAGTGTAAAGAGTCTCTATGTGAGTATACTGGCCTTTTTATAGTGTACAGAGAGGCCAGGTTCAAGTGAATTGTCAGATTTAAGGGATTGAACTATTTTTAAATAAATGATCGGGATGAATCCGGATGTAACTAGTACGTCTAATCCAACAATTTTGAATTTAATATCCGGTCCTGCCTCTGACACATTACAGCCTCCACTATTGCACGTTGAGGCAGTTTGTATTTTAAAATCAGGGGTTTCAAGGCTTTAAAGTCATATGTGGTTTCAATATTGAAAGTTAAACCGTGTTAAATTCAAACGATGCTTTAAACTTGTTTTGATAAGTTAAATGTATGTGGAATTAGATAGAATTAAAATATAAATTGAAATCCTACAGTATTTGTGTTATACCTGTGAAAGTAAAGTCCCCGTAAAATGTACATACAGGTCGATTCTTACAGCAACTGATGATTAATACTATATTCAAGGGTCTTACTATGTTCTCCCTTAACTAATGTACACTACAGCTATAGGAAAGTCAATGTACCCTCTTCTAAGAATATGACTTGTAGTTTTGAGTGTACAATTAATAAGTGTGAACACTGTATTCATGGGTCTACAGTATTCCACCTCAATTGATGATCAAAATAAAAAAATTTAGGGACTTTAATCAAGTTTTAGCATTCCCAGTTCCTAGTGGAGCATACCAAACCTCGTTGTGCTAAGAAACTTTGTGAAGATGTCGGTTATCTAAATATCTGTATGGACCTTTTCGATCCTGACAACATTATTCTCCACATGATTTCTGATGAAATGATGCTTCATGTCAATGTGCTTGGCCATCGAGTGCAATACAGGATTATGCATGATTGCGATTGCACTCATGATGTTTCAAATTATTGGAGTTTCCCTCGTCTCGATGCCATAGTCCTGCAGTTGTAGCTGCATCTATAGGATCTGCATGCAGCAGCTTCTAGCAGCCTAATATTTTGACTCGGCTATAGAAAATGAGTTAGATAATAGCTTTTTACTGAACTATGACACAAGTCTAGGTCCAAGGAAGTGACAAGTCCACTTGTAGTCTTTATATCCAACTTGCATCCTCCGAGATTCGAGTCGTTGTAGCCTATCAAATCGAATCCTCCTTCCTTAAGATACCATAATCGTACATTGATTGTTCCTCCGACGTACTTAAGGATTCGTTTGGCTGTGGTGAAGTGTGGCTCCTTAGGTGTAACCCGATATCAAACACACATTACTACAGCAAATTGGATATCGAGCCTACTGTCTATTACGTACAGGAGTGAGCCTATAAGCTTGTTATAGAGTGATTGGTCAATTGGCTTTCTAGATTCGTCAGCACTAATTTGTGTGGAAGTGCTCATGGGGTAGATGATGACTTTGGAGTGTTCATCCTGAATTTATTTAGCAGCTCCTTGCTGTATTTTCTCCTGGTTGATGAATATATTTGTAGGTAACTGTTTGACCTTCAAACCTAAGAAATAGCTATGTTCCCCTTAATACTCATTTCAAATTTACTTTTCATGAGATGAGAGATTACATAAATAAAAAAATAATATCATCCACATAAATTTGCACCATGAGAAGGTCATCACCTTCCTGGATTTTGAAGAGTGTCTTGTCAACAGCACCTTTCTCAAATCCACTGTTGATAACATACAGCAATCAAGATTTCATACAATGTCCTAGGTGCTTGCTTAAGCCCATACAATGCTTTTCTTAGCCTGTATACAAGATCTTCTCCTTCTGTGTTGGCAAACCCTGAAGGTTGTTCAACATACACTTCTTCAGCTAGGTCACCATTAAGGAATGCACTCTTAACATCCATTTCATACAGGATGAATGTTATTATGAGCCACAAATGCTAGGAATATCCTAATGCTTCTCTTCTGGCTACATGGGAAGATACTTCATCATAGTCTATGCCTTCTTCCTGTCTATAGCCTTGGGGCAACTAGTCTGGACTCGTTTCTTATGACAAGGCCATTCTTGTCGTTCTTGTTTTGAAATACCCATTTAGATCCAATTATAGCTTGATGGCTTGGTCTGGGCCGAGGTACCAAATATTGTTCTTTTTGAAACCATTTAGATATTCTTCCATAGATGAAGTTCGGTTGAGAATTATTAAGAGTTTCAGTGGTTGAGAGGGTACAGACTGTGCTAAGAATACATCTAGTGTACACATGGCAAGTCTCATAAGTTAAGCTTTGGACTTCATACACGGAATGGGGACTGTTCAAGTCCAGATTCTGTTTTCTCTTGTGTACGGAGTGCAGTTCCTTGTGTACTCCATATTCTTCTTCTGGTGGACAGACCAGCATCGATATCACAAATTATTATCCCATATGGGTGATCTTTTAACCACCTTCTGTCGAGTTCTAATTCAGCATCCCTTGTTGTGTCATGTTGGGATATAGGTTCAGCTTCAGCTTCTACAGCATTAGCTTATACTGCCTCATTTGTTCTTACAGTAGTGGGATTAATTTCTAGAGTGGCGACAGGGTCTTCCTGATGTTGTGGGATTTCCTCAATAGATAGAGTCTGCACAGTTTGGTTTAGGTTGTCTATTCCTATAGGATCATAATGGGGTTCATAGAAGACCACATGAATGGACTCCTCTATTGTCAGTTTTATTTTGTTGAAAATCTTGAATGCATTGCTGACAGAGTATCTAATAAATTTACCCTCATTGGATTTGTCATCAAATGTCTTGAGCTGATCCTTTCCATTATTAAGAACGTAATAACTGGATCCAAAAAATATGAAAATACGCAACCATAGGACTTTTATTATTCCATACCTCATATGCAGTTTTATTGTGGTGCTTGTTGATGATATAGCAGTTTTGTGTGTAACATGTTCTATTTATTGCTTTTCCCCAGAAACATTGTGGCAACTAGCTTAAAGCACACATTGTTCTTGTTGCCTCCTTGAGCGTCCAGTATTTTCGCTCGGCAACACCATTTTGTTGAGGAGTCTGGGCTGCTGAGTATTCGTGTTGTATGCCATTGTCTGCACATCACTATGAAGAGGTTTATGAATTTTGTGCCTCTGTCGGACCAAATGGATACAATACTCAGACCTTTCTCATTCAGAAGTTTTTTAGGGTATTCCGTAAGCTTTGTGCTTGTCTCTTTCTTCTTTCTTAGGAATATGGTCCATGAGTACCTAGATATATCATCAACGATAACCAGACAATATTTCTTACCTCCCAGGCTGACAGGATCTACAGGACCATAAAGATCCATGTGGAGTAAATCCAGGACCCTATGGGTTGAGAGATATGATTTGCTCTTCAGAGAAGCTTTGACTTGCTTGCCTTTATGGCAGGGTTAGCATACGCTGTTCTTATAAAATAAAGCATCGGGCAAGCCTCTGACCATTCACTATCGTGCCAATTTTTTGATGGTCTTAAAGTTGATGTAAGACATCCTTTTGTGCCATAGCTAGCTTTGATCTGCAGTATCTTTTGCAACAAAGCAAGAAAATACAGCACTAGTAGGTGTCCTGTAAGGAAAATCTATCTGGTATTTCTGTCCTTCACCCTACTGTGATCTTCATAGAAGTTAACTGAGAACTATTTGTCACAAAAATGGCTAACAAAAAAAAGATTGTACTATAGTCCTTCTACATAGGCTACGTTGGTGACTTTGATTTCACCTACAAGAAAGGCTCATTTCCCTCTTATTCTTCCTTTTAATTTTTCACCGAATACCATCGTTTGACCTCAACCTTCTACGTAATCTGTTAGCTTGGTGATATCTCCTGTCTTGTAGTGAGAACATCCGTGGTCGAAGTACCAGATGTCCTTCATCATGATATCCTGTAATAAAGGATTAAGATGATTTAGGCCCCCTTTTATATTTGGGTCATTGGTTATTAGTTTCTTTAGGTACCCAACTTTTCCTCACAACAATGGGTTTGATGTAGGTTTTATTAGGTCCTTTATTGTGAGATTTACGTGGGGCAGGTTGTTATTATGCATGTAAAATTGAGAATGTTGGTTCCAGTAAGGTTGTTGTCTGGGGGAGGAACTGTGTTTCTCCGCCTTCTGTAATGCCTTCTAGATTTCTAGTTGCATTCCCTGACCTGCTGTTTGTAGAACTTCATGGCAGCTTGCTTACGAGAAAGATGCCTGGGTTCTTATACCAAGTTTTGAGGAGAAGTGTACTATTGATAGTATTGAACACTTCAAATTATGAAAGGACTACAGGGTCGACCCATACGATACTATGTACAACTGGGAGGACTGGAAGGAGGAAGAATTTTTTGTGCCCGAGTTCATGGACACCCATAATGTTGAGGTCATTATCAGATCGGATGATCCCTTTTGCCACGAGCTGACCACGAAATATTATGTGGAAAAGGAGAAGGCCCGACTGGGTGGAAGAAACCGTCCGAAGATGGGACTCGTTGCTCAAGTCACAACTCAGATCGAGACTCAGATAGGGATGATGACACCATACAGGTTGGGTTCAGGATGAGCCGTGAAGAGGCTCGCAAGAAGGATTATGCCAAGTTACAGGCTGCCCAGGGCCAGGGGACATCAACTGACAAACCTAAGTCCCCCAACCCTCAAGATAAAGTAGGCGAGGATGGAAACATACATGAGGAATCGGTCCGTACTGTAACTAATGAAGTTGCTGCACCTAACCAGCACCTAAAGAAATCAGCATCTCCTGTCAAGGAGGAATTAGTCCCTCTGATAGAGGAAGAGGCATCCTGCACCGTCCAACGGGAGGATTCAGTCCATCCTAATGAATAGGAAGAAGTTGAGAGCCAGTGGGAGGAATCAGTCTCGCCTGTACAACAGGTTACAGACACCCCAACAAGGAAGTAGGAATCAGTCCATTCTGTCTCCCAAACAAAAGCACGGCTGAACCGACAGAGGTTTCAACCACATAGCAGGTATCAACTCCTATCCCTACAGGTTCACCGAATGAACCAGATGAGGATTCCCTATATGACCTCTCTTTATTTTCATCCACATCTCTATCATTCATCAAAGTGTAACACAACCCTAAAAAGCCAAAACATAACGTTGTCATCGAATAGTTAGGAGAGATCTATGACTCAAAAAATGCTCATCCCCATTCTCCTCGCATCGAAGCAAGAATAGAGCAACTGCAGCAAATCAGTCGCCAAACCGTCTTCTTATAGGATGCTGTCAACACACTATATGATATAGCCAAGGCACTCAAGAGAGCTATACAGGATGTTGAAGAAGCATTCAGATTCATGCCCAACACCTTATGGCTGGCCATGAATCTGCTCGAACAGTACCAGGAGTGAATTTTCAAGATGGAGCAGGAAAAGCTAAGGGTTGCAGAAGCCAAAACGGTCGCCTTCCTCGAGTATATCGGGTCCAGACTAACCGCCCATGATCACAAAATTAGCGACCTAACTGCAGCAGTCGCCAGTCTGCCGGACTCGGTGAAATATATTCAAGTAAAGCAGACTAAACCAATAGATATTCTTTGGGATATTCATGGTAAAGTCACGAAGATTGATAATACCAAAAAGGGGGGAAAAGCCCGTGAGACAGCTAGAAGATGGATATTGGAGAGAGAGGGGGAAAGGGAAGCGATACTGGATGACTGTGTTGCTACAGAAATTGAAATATTAGCAGGACCCGGGCGAGGTCAAGGAGCAAGATGATACAGGGTAACTGGTTCTCGTCCCGACTTCCAGGATCCCAATTTTTCTTGGAAGAATACAATGCAAAAGCCCACTGAGCTCTTACTTACAATAGACAGACAGCCATCACCAGAAGAATTTAAGGCATGGAAAAATATTGAAGTGTTGAATACTTCTGTACTCTCATCACGGAATCTGCCATGTTCAATCAGTTTAAGACATTGGATGATGCTGTGAAGGAGTTCTCACATCTCCTGTCAGAAGGAAAGCTTCCTTTGCAACTGAAGCTAAATTCAAAATATCTGAAGGGTGATCGAATAACTCACCCAGAAGACTGGATTTTCACATTCGATGTCTCCCATAAAGGAAGAAACATTTATAGGGAAACCGAGGCCGAGATTCCTTAGTCATTTGGTGGAAAGGAACCGAGCATGATCCCTCTCAGAAGTCTTGGACACAACAGAAATATAGAAGATAACTGACAGTTGAATCTTTTCATTTCTGTATACTCCCCGATGTAATATTTCAATTTGAAAACAGCACTATAATCCAGATTATCAATAAAAAATTTGTTTTACCTCAAAATATTATAGCGCATAATCTTCTTTTCTATTTCGATTATGATATAAATTTAAATATTTGCTAAGTATGAATTTTTTAAGTCTAAAAGCGTTACGAACTTGTCTGCGAACAATTCATAGATAAAGTTGTATTCGAATAAGACTAATTGTTGTAAGATTGTGCCTGCGAGCCGATCATAATTTAAGTTGTAATACATTTAGTCTTGATAATTGCCTCATACAGCAAGATCTTCAAAGTCAGGATATCAGTCTAAGTGTGGAAGCTATTACGAGAACATCATACAACCTATCCATATAGTGTAATATCTTCCAGCAAAGTCAAGAGTCCTTTCCTATAGCGTAGTCTTCAAGATACAGCAAAGACGAATATGTTGGATACATCAAAAATGCTGTAAATGTTTTACTTAGGAAAAGTAAAACACAAATCGAACAGGACTGAAGAAACTTTAAACCGTTGAGAAAGAAAACATCATTTATTCATAAAGTATTCACGATTAAAGTAGCATTTAATGCAGATAGGACAACATGTAATGCCGCCGAAGAAACTACAGTCAGAAGAGCATTTAATGCTAGTCAAAAAGAATGTCATAAGCACTAAATGTGAATCGCCTCTAATAAGAAGCATTCTGAAGCCGCCAATCGGAGCAGTCTCAATCTCACCAACCAATCAATGCCTATATTTATAATAGATCTATTTCCATGGTTATAAATAGACCCAACACCTACATTTATAACAGATCTATTTCCAAGGTTATAAATAGCCAAAGCAAGTGGACATCGCTCACCAGACGATTCAAAGAATTAACAATGTGATTATCAAGCTTACAAGAGCACTATATTTCATCAAGCATACAACTTCCGCAAAAGAGAAGAAATATACAAAGTCCTTAACGCAAATATCACACTTACAGCGAAAGCTCATCAAGCATATAGCTGTTGTTCGATCTTGTCATACTAATCTTCCTTTAAGTTTACTTAGCCCTATGTGGCCTAAGCTTTGATATCTCTAATATGTGTGGGACGAATAGCTCCAAGGATGAATCTTCAATCTGTTTGAGAAGAAGTGAGACGGAGAAGCCAAACCCAATCTGCGTGAATGACCCAAGCTGCTGTAGGCTGTATCAATCTGTGTGAACAATACAGTGGTGTATTTAGTTAAAGTCACATAGTTGTGTACACTGTTATTTTAATAAACAATTTACTCATGTGCGGAGGACCAGTGGACATAGAGGGGTTTGCCTCGAACCACATTAATCAGTGTGTCTTTACTTTCTGCCTTTACTATTTTCTATCTGCTTGTGTGATTTTAGTATACATATCGTAAAACCCTGTACGCATCAAGCTAACAGGAGATCATTCAATTGATGTATTTACAACAACTTAACCTTAGACTTCCGCTACGCAAATAAACTTCGAAAAAAGATACAGCATATTCGACCCCCCCTCTAAGTTGTTTATGTTGTATATTGTGGCTAACAACGACTACAGGGTCTCCCCATATGATACTATGTACAACTGGAAGGATTGGAAGGAGGAAGAATTTTTCGTGCTGGAGGTCATGGACACCCATAACGTTGAGGTCTTGATCAGATCGGATGATATCTTTGGCCACGACCTAATCACGAAATATTATGTAGAAAAGAAGAAGTCCCGACTGACGAGGAAGAAACCATCTGAATACGAGACTCGGAGCTCAAGTCACCACTCAGGGGCAGAAGATAGAGATTGGAGAGAGAGGGGGAAATAGAAACAATACTGTATAACAGTGTTGCTACAGCAATCAGAAGATTGGCCGGACCCGGGCAAGGTCAAGGAGCAAGAGGATACAGGGTAACTGGTTCTCATCCCGAGTTCCAGGATCCCAATTTTCCTTGGAAGAATACAGTGCAAAAGCCCGCTGAGCTCATACTTCCAACAGACAGACAGCCATCAGCATAAGAACTGAAGGCATGGGAAAATATTGAAGTGTTGAGATACTTCTATACTCTCATCACAGAATCTGCCATGTTCAATCAGTTCAAGACACTGGATGATGCTGTGAAGGAGTCATCAAGGCTCCTGTCAGAAGGAAAGCTTTCTTTGCAAATGAAGCTGAAGTCAAAATATCTGAAGGGTGGTCAAATAACTCACCCAAAAGACTTGATTCTCACCTTCGATGTCTCCCAAGAAGGAAGAAATGTCTACAGGGAAAGCGATGTAGTTATTCCTTAGTCATTTGGTGGAAAATAACCGAGCATGATCCCTCTCGGAAGTCTTGGAAATAATAGCAATATGGAAGATAACTGGCAGCTGTACTTTTTCATTTCTGTATTCTCACCTGTGTAATACTTCAATTTAAAAACAGCACTGTAATCAAGATTATCAATAAAACATTTTTTACCTCAAAAGAATACAGCTCATAATCTTCCTTTACTATTTTGATTATTATATATATTGAAATATTTGCTAAGTGTACATTTTCTATGTCTATAAGTTGTACGCTTGTCTGCAAACAATTCATAGATTACGTTGTATTCGAATAAGACTAATTTATGTAAGATTGTGCCTATGAGCCAATCATAATTTAAGTTGTAATACATGTAGTCTTGTAGGATGTAAAGTTTTAGAACTTGCCTGCGAGTTCAAATTTTAGTCTAAGTCTTGAAGATTAAATCAACCGACAGAAGACTTGAAGACAGCCTTGTGTTTTAGAAGGGTTTTGGCATGCTCAAAAAGGGGAAAATTATTAGGAAAAATTCCGCAAGTGTTTTGGTAAATCCACCCTGCAACCTGTCCCTACAACATTACTTCATATAACGCGTCAAATCCTATAGCAAGAGGATGTGTTGGCATAACAAAGAAGTTGTAGGTATTTTATTTAGGAAAAGTAAAACACAAAACCAACAGGATATAGACATAGAACTGTAAAGTGTTGTGAGATAACCAATTTTTATTTATAAAGTGTTCACGATTTTAAAGTAGCATTTAATGCTGACAGGACAAAATTTAATGCGGCTAAAAAGATTGCAGACAAAAGAACATTTTATGCGATCGAAGAGAATGTTGAAGAATTAAATGCAAAACATCTTTATTTCAAACATTCTGAAGCCGCCAATCAGATATGTCTAAACCTCACCAACCGGCCAATGATTGTATTTATAAAGGATCTATTTCCAAGGTTATAAATAGCCCACACAAGAGAACATTGCTCACACACGAACTTACTGTTGATCAAGAACTTACTATGCAAGAGCAATATATTTCTTCAATCATACATAGAATAAGTTGAGTGAAGTAATATCAAAGTCCTCAACGTATTATAGCATAACTACAACAAAGCTACAAAACCTGCAACAGCTGTTCTATTCGTGATACCTCAAAAACCTTATTGTTGAGACCCTTAGCCATGGGTGGACTAAGTCAAGCTATTTAGACCTGTGTGGTAAGAATAGAGTTCAAGTACAAAGCTTCAACCTGTATGAGAAGAAGCAAGTCGGAGAATCCTACAGCTAGTCTGTGTGAACGGATCAAGCTACAGTCAGTTGCATCAATCTGTGTGAACGATACAGCAATTGGTTTAGTTAAAATCATATAGTTTTATATGTATTGATTTTAATAAATCTCTTACTCCTATGTGGACCTGTGGATGTAAAGGAGTTTACCTCGAACCACATTAAACTGTTTTATTACTTCTTGTACTTATTATGTTTATATTACCTGTGATTTTAGTACACTTGCTTTGAAAATCTTATAGGCGAGATTGTCTAGTTGTTGTACTTATAGCAATTAGTCTAAAACTTCCGCTACACAAATCTAACTTCGAAAAAGTGCACAGCTTATTCAATCCCCCCCAATTTCTAAGCTGTAAGATAGTATACTGTGACCAACACTGTTGGTTACTTGGGTGCAGCCTTCCTTCTTCTCTGCAGGCTATATTGTTAGTATGCTTGGGGAGCATGTTGTTCATGTTGTGCATTGCGTCTTACAGCTATATGAGGCTGTTCGTTCTGCTGCTTGTGATAAAATCTTGGTGAAATGGCAGCCTTTGATTTCTGAGAATGTACAGTTGTAGCCTTTCCTTTGTCTGCAGGGGCAGCCTTTGGGACTTCCTCGGTCTTAGGGACATGTTCCACCCCTTTGACAAATACCGTACTGGTTTTGCCATTGTTGGAAAACGAGTTGTATGATAAGCCACGTTTATCATGGGCATGTTATCCAGTTCTCAGGTTGTCTTCCATCCTCCTAGATGATTTCTCAAATGACTTGAGGATAGTCTTGAGTTCTCCTTCTCTCTTCTCAAGAAGCTGTATCTTGGATTCCAGTAAAGCATTTGTCTTACATTGATTATGAGATTTTACCTCCTTTAGTTCAATTGTAAGTTGATATTTCTTTCCATGAGTTTTTCATGAGTGACCTTGCTATTTTCGTAATCTAAAGACATGTTTCCATAATTAATTTTTAGCAAGTCATTCACCCTTCAACTCTAGGTTAGAAAGGGGAAGTTGTAGGTTTTCTTGTTTAAGCATCTCATGGGCTTTTTGAATGGTCCGAAACTCATTCATCATATTTACAAAAGTATATGATGCATTTATAGAGTTAACTAAGGTTGATCTTACCTCATCATCACTATCATTATCATCTTCATCATTTGACATAAAGCACATGTAGGCTTTATCTTTGATTTCATCATCGGAGGAGTCACTATAGGTGACAGCCCATAGGCATTCCTCTATTTTGATAGCTATGGGTGTGGCTTCTGATTCCCGATCAGTGCTTTCAGTTATTTCTCCAAACACGTCTTTCTCATCTTTATCTTGTTGCTCAGCTTCTGGTAGCTTCTGTACCTTAAGATGAGGACATGTATTTACATAGTGTCCTAGCTTCGTGTAATTATAGCATAGGTTAGAGTCTACGGAAGATGTTTACTCGGAACTTACCTTGTTGAAGGGTTCGGCTTGTATGGAGACATTCTAGATTTCTTAATTAATTTATGGAACTTTAGCATGAGCAATGCCATTTCATCTTGTGACAGGATGTCATCATCGCTGTGTGTATTCTCTCGGATATAGCGGCCTGTGCTGTAGTCTTGGCAGGGGACTCTTCAGCCTTTTCTCTCCTGTCAATGTTAGTCAAAATCTTTGCGGTCAGAGAAGAGGTCAAATGTAGATATATCATTAAGATTGGAAGATACACGCATAGGTGGTCTTAATGTCCTAACGGCAAGGGAGTGATCTAAAAATTTTAAGATTTTTCTCCTTTTGGATGTACACTTTACCCGAAGCTTCAAGTTCACTGAGAATGCCAGTGGATTTGAGATCAAGTTCCTCAAGTGTTTGAGTAGATTTCATTTTTAAAGATCTAAACTACTGAGTGGGTTTTGAAATTTTATTTTCTTGAGAGCTTGAATCCTTCACAAATTAATTTGAGTTTTTCCCATATTTTTTTAGCTGTCTTACAGCTCTTTACCTTCGAGAATGTACCTTGGTACGCATGCTTCCCGATTTCTTTGTCATTTCAGTGTTGCTTATTTTGGGCATTCAGGGATGTTCACCGAACCCTGTGTGGACAACGGTGGTGTTATTATGCGATTGTTTATTTAGTTGTGCTGAGTGGTAATTACATGTATTAATATGTCGAACCTTGATGGATGTGGATGTGATGATGGTTGTGGAAGCGGTGATGCCATTCATATAATAACAATTCATGCTACAACATAGGAGTACCGGGATTAGACGATGTCCTATGAAGTCTCCTCAGTGGCTGAGCCTTCGAGCGACGCGAAGAGGCCAAAGACATTTGGGAAATTCTCGGGTGGCCAAGCATCTAAGGTTCCCAAACCCCCGCACTTTTCGAACGCATCGTCTTCGCGATTAGGTACGAACGCTGGAAATTCCAAGGTGGCATAGTCGCCTACCGATAGGACGAGGAAGTGCTTCAACTGCAACATTCAAAGGCATGTTCGTACTAATTATCCCTCTCCACCCTTAACTTGTTACCAGTACGGGTGTGAAGAACATCAGATGCGGTATTGTGTGATAATCTCCAAGCGGAGCAAAAGAAATGACCGGAGGGTGTCTCGAACTCCTACTTCTTCTCCTCTTGAAGAGCCTAACGTTGGTGAGTAAAGATTTTGTAATCATTGCAGTTCCCGACCATCGTAACTCTGATTGTTCCTCATTTCATTGCTTCTTGTTGTTCTAAGTTTTTGGGTCGAAACTTCTTCTTGGTATACATCGACATTTTGTTATTTTGAATAAAAACTCTTATGATTATTTTAAAATTGGGAAACTAATAATTTTATATTTAAATAAAAGGTGGATTTTGGAAAATTTAAGTAATATGGTTTTTGATAGTTCGTGAAATTTAAAGGTCCATGATATATATATATATATATATATATTCTAAAGTGGCTTTGAGGTTTTTGAGAAATAAAATTTTGTCGGTATTTTACAAAAGGCGCTAGAATTTTATCAAACTAGTTTAATATTTAGATTTTTGAAATATAAGATGGAGAGATCTTGATAAATACTTTCAGCAAGTTTGGGTATATTGAGAATTATTTAGACCTTTTAATTGGCGTGTTCGAATATTTTAAGGGGGATATGTATCTTCAAGCGAAGATACCTTGTGTCATACGAGCCGGCAATTATTTACAGTTGCATGATGCACGACAAGTGGCCTGATAGCTATCGTAGAGATGATCCCTCTTGAGTATTATTTGGTATAGTGGTGACTGAGTATTCATGATTTGAGCATTATGCAGATTAGGTGAGATTGATAAGCAATTTTCGCAATAGTGAGATGAGCAATAGGACGATCATGTGCATGAAATTGATTTCGAATTTTTATATATCGTACTTTTATAATGTCATTTTGCATGAGCTTTGTGAAAACTATTTTCCTTAATTTTGACTTGTAACAATGTATTTTTATGGTGAATGTACATATTGTGAAATAAATGATTCAACCACTATATTTTAGAAATGGATTTATATAAACGAACATGTGACCCCATATTTTAAATTTCAAATTAGTTCAAAGTACGTTTGCATACTATTGTGGAATATTATCTTTGGAACAAATTTACCAAAGCCGTGTAAACACTTTTGAAAGAAAAATTTTCTGTCAAAGTATTCATCCTCTTTAAAAATATTTCGCCATTTAAAACAGAGAGATTGTAAAATTTCCATGTATGTCATTTTGAAAATTGGCCAGTGCATATATCTACCGTGTATTTTTATGAGCATCGTATATCATCATACCTTTCTTAGTAATTTCTGTGTTGGGCGACTTTACATTGTTAATGACTCATTTGTGATCCTCTCGACAATCTAAACTACCTTGTCCTACTCAACATACCGTCCTCCGCATGAATTTCGGAGCTGTTTTTTTTTAATTCCGCGGATTATTGTAATCTTCCCACATTTGAGTTGATCTTCGCAAATGTTATTTGAAATAATTGCTCTTACTAGTGCAATTAACATTTTTAGATGAGATATGAGCTTGGATGTTGTTACTTAAGCGCGAAGCATGGTTTCTGGACGGTAGGGCCATTTTGTGATTCTACTTAATTCTTGGAGTGTTTATCTTCGAACTCATACCCCTCCGCTTTGACTCCTCGCGTTCATATATGTGCTTATCGCCTCGACTCACGTACCAGATACGTGCTTAGTTAACTCATTGCATTTCGAAGATTCTTGCGTTCGCGCAACGTTCGTGATGTTTTGGGACTGAGCAAAGTAGTTATTTTTCCTTGTTTGTTCTCCCAATCTCTATTTTAAGTTTCGGGACGAAACTTATTTTAAGGGGGTAGAATGTAATACCCTGAATTTTTACCCCTAAATAACTTCGAATCTTTGCCCATTTTTGTCGATTCTTTTGTCCGTTTGTTGAACTTATGCAATCTTTCGTATTGTTCTATTATCCTTGTTATTCCGTTTTGTCACAACTCTATTATCACTACATAATAGAATTTGCACTATCTTTATATGTTACTATTGTTACCATATGTTTATAACATTTTGGTATAATACTATGACTGTGACCGGATCGTTTGATCAATCTAGATATTTACAACTCTAATTTAGAGTATTACACCATAAAAACATTCAAAAATATGGATGGAGTACCAAAGTGGTGTTAATAGAAATAAGAGTCGACATTTCGGTATAGTGCTGTGCACAAGGACTGACTTTAACCAGTCACCATAAATTCTATAAAAATCTAAAAATTCTAAACTTTTACACTATTATATATTATTGAGTTAGCTTCCCAACGGTTTAAACTGCGAGTTATTTAGAATCCGAACGAGAAAGTTATGATTGAAATAAGATAAGGGTATCAATCTGCCGTGATGCAAATTACCGAAATGCCCTTAAACCCGACTTAAAGGGCTATAAATATCCCTTAGATGATCTTTGGTGCATTCCAGCACCTTCTCTCGACCCCACTTCGTCCCTAACCATAAAACTTCATCCTTGAACTCTTATTTGAGCCATGATCATGTTTGTAACATCGTAGAATCAAGATATAAAGTCCGTTTTTGAAGAATCGGCCATTTCCTAGCTGAATCAAGGTATGAAATTTGAAGTTTTTCAAGTATTTTTGAATGATTATTGCTAGTTCACATTTATATATTAGATGAGGCGGATTTTTAGGTGTTCTTGGGTAGTTTTCATCGAGTCTAGCGGGTAGAAATCGAATCATCAACTATATCACTTCATATACATAAAATACCCGCTAGGTGTTCGATAAAAGTTTCCTTAGAGTATGGTTTCGATTTCCAATTGTTATCTTGATTAGAATTAGTAGCTCTAATATGAATCTTGCTATATTGATCATCTTAGGTTCGAAAATTGGGTTTGATAGCCTCCTGTCTAAGTTTTACCGAACTAATTAAACTATCGAATTCCAGGCGAGTATTTGATTATGTTTATGTATTATCTTGCAATTTAAAGTGCACAAGTGTGTTTTTGGAATTGAATTATTTGTATTCTGAATTTCACTAGTCTTTATTGATCTTTTAAAATATTTTTGGGAATCTTTTCCAAACAAATAAGTGAGTTTTCAAGATTGAAAAATAATAATTACAAACGATGTTTAAAAAGGATTTTCAAAAGGGTTTTCGAAAAGAAACTGAAAATGGTTCTTCAAAAAAATCAAGGGCTGATCTTCTTAAATCGAGATGATGACATTTCATAAATATTTTGTTGGGAATGGTTTGGATATATTGCCTCTGATTGTGATTGAAAAGCATAGTTGTAACGTTTAATGATTTGTAACCGGCGTCGTCAAAGTATGTGGCATCAGACTGTGATTTTTGTGAAATGTGGTTTGTGACATGTGGTCACTGAGTGTGTGTGAGCTAAGTAAAACCAACGAGGGTCCTCTGGGATCCATTAGACTGCGAGTATCTGCGGATCACTCGATTCGGTTGTACAACCAGAGAGGGCCTCCGAGGACTCTTGGGGTGTGTATCTCGCATGAGGTACAGGGCCAGTACAGCCCGGGAGGTTGATTTGTGATGATGGTACACATATTATTCCGGAATAATGATGTGGGTTATGATGCTGTTGTCACGATACTGTTGAGACGTTGGTAAATGATGGTTATTTTTTTCTCTGGTATTTTTACTGTACTCGGACCTATGTTTATTATTATTGCACGTTATACATACTCATGTATGAAATACTCGTACCGGCTATTTGCTGACCCCTTAGGGGGTGGATACATTTTTTTGTATTCAGGTACAAGTCTTAATGGCGAGGCATCACAGGGTAGACACGAGCTTGGTTGGCAGCAGTGATATCATGTACCATTTTGAGTCTGTGGTCATCGGTTGTTAAGTTAAGTCGTGTTTTGTTTTGTACTCGCGCGAGTACCATCATGTCATATGTATGGTATGTTGTTCAGTTGTTTTGGTGATGTTATTGTACCAATTGTGGTTCTCGGGAACAGTGTATCGTTTGGTGTTGTGATGCATATGGTTTAAAGTCGAGTACTGTTAATGTGTGTGAATGTCTTGGTTTTAAATTGAAAAAAAATGCGGTTTATGTCGGTCTAAGCCTGGTAGGTTCTCCAAAAGAATCTACGACGCTGTAATATCTCCATATATCATGGGGGTGTTACAGAATATGGTATTGGAGCTTAGGTTTATGGATACCTAGGCTATTGGTGTTTTGGGTCTGTTAAAGTTGAGTCGGTCGTTTGTTTATGATGTCATTGGTTTACTGCCACCTCGTACTGTCTGTGCTGTAAGTCTCTCTGATCCTTAATTTCTTTTTCTAAACCTATTTTAGCCTCTATTCTGAGCCTGTCTGAACTTTGTATTGAGATAAGAGATCTCTTTTGAACTGTATTCTATTGTAGTCATGCCCATTGATTTCTGATTCTATTAAGAGACCTGCGAGAAACCAGAGTAACCTATTTGTACTCCTTCGAACTGCGTCCATTATTGTTCTTTCCATTATACGTTTGAGGAACTTATGTAACACCCCCAATCCACTCAGGGATATTACACGCCGTAAACCCTTCTCTCAAGGATGTACCAGGCTGGTAACACAATTAAACACCTCAACATCGCCTTTAAGGCTAAAAAAATGACTCAGTAGACCGATTTGGTCTTTCAGTCAATACATACAACTCAATCTCAATACATACCCATGCAGGGGTCAAAATAAAACACACTCCCATACAACGGGGAAAATACTGCAACGGAAATAAAGTACAACTAAACCAATAAGACATCGTATGGATCCTCATGTGATTAGTACCAATCATCATTCATCATCCTTCGTACCAACCCTGTGTTATGCTCCCCAAGGCCCTGCACGTACCTGAATGCAATACAGACATGCACCCCCCGATTACTCGGGGGTTACCAAAATCCCATTATTTTGCTAGTGCAAGTACGTAATCATACGAAATGTAACGATCAAATAGAAATTACAAATTAGATACGACAATTAACTATTGAAGCCTTCCCGGGAGGTTTTATTAATTAGAAAGCAATCAATAAAGTGTTTGAAAATAAATTCCTCATCTCGGTGATTTAAAGAGTAGAAACCTCGTTGCACCTCAAGTCCTTAGTTGAAAAATAACCATTTCAAGACGAATGGGTCTCGGCTCAAAATCACTTTCCATAAAACGACCTTTACAAAACCGTTGGGATCTTATCCTAATTCTCATCAAATCACAGTACACCAGAACAATAGCGAGGTCCATTTTTCAATATCAAAACCCCACAACTAAAGGACTAAACACATACGACAGAATATTCTAGTGCCATCCTAGCCAAGTAAGCCAAATGATCGACTTACCTCTTACACATTTAGTGAATGCATGCAATCATGAAATCACCGTTCAAAAACACCCATTTCCGGAAACGCCATAACCCAAAACACATTTATAAAATGCAACACAATTAACCATCGATCCACGTCTCTGTGGACCCCTACCGAGACCCCATCGGATCTAACCCGTAGTGGTTAAAAGCAAAACTCGTCGATCCATGCCTCTGTAGACCCCGTCGGATCTAACCCGTAGTGAGCATACACACACATGTTACTCATGCAATACTAATATGGTAAGAATGTAAGTTCATTAAGAATACTTCATAGAAATGGCCACTTACCCGACACAATTATCATACTCTTCACAATAACTCCATCATGAACAATCATTCACAACGCAACAACACAATTAACACGGAATACACGATTCCACAACACAAAGGGATCTCATTAAAGTCCCCAGCATTCAAAATAATCGAATCACAATCAATTCACACGAATCATGCTCACGGGGGTAAACCAACCATCGTAATTCCAACATGTAAACTCTATTTGCAGGACACAAATCGTATAAGAAAAATATTTGCCTCGAAACCACGATCGAAGTGAGACAACGAACGGGATGCGGTCGGGCAGCCCCGAACTCCTGAACATAATCAAGAATACAATAGCACCGTGAACACTACGAGAATAACACCACACGAATTACCAACACAAAACGGAGATCATCTCGGAATCCTCGGGCACATATAATCCTACGGAAGAAACAACAAAAACATGATTACGACGGGGATCAAGACCAAAAACAACGGAGATCACATCAAACTATCGAAGGAAAACCTATTCGAACATTTAATCGAACATTAAATGTTCACTACATCTGAAGAACACCGAAATCACACTTCGGGTTGAAACGAACTGAAGAAATGGATATACAATCCATAAAACATGTTTAACAACAATATCTAACACCAATCGATTTGTCTAAACCGGATTGGATTCGGAATCAAGAACAAAACTCCCAAAAAGTCAACTTGAAGAAAAATCAAGAAATTACCTTTGATCCGGAGAAGAAGGAAGACTAGATGATGATGACCATGAAGAATACCCACTAAGATGATCACTATCATCAAAGCCCAGCGAAAACTCGTCCGGCAGGTGCCTAGATCGCCAAAACCGAAGGAAGGAGGAGGAAGATGAAAATGATCTGAAATCGGTCAACTCCAGGTATATAAACCCGCGGGAGGCTAACGTACGTAAGCAGTAAGCTCTTAACGTACGTTAGCAAGGTTACGTACGTAAGGCATGATCTCTTACGCACGTAAAGGTTGGTCCAGACGTTCTGTCCGAAATCCTGATCGCGATAATGTACGTAACGAAGGCCGCGTTACGTACGTAAAGAAGCATAAATAGCGTACGATATACATATGGTAGCGTGCGCTAACGGAGTACTCCAGTTCCTACTATTCTGAATCTGCTGCTCGATAGCGTGCGCTAAGGAAATCCATTAGCGCGTGCTAATGCCCCCAGAAACGACAGTTGTAGAGTTCTCAAAACGGGTACAACGACGGACTTTTCCGATCGAAATGTCAAGTTCAAGATACGCACGGAAATACTCCAGAATAAGATCATATTAAGATCTTGAGCTCTAATCAAACTACACACAACCATGAAAAGGTTCGAGACAACAATTACGAACCCACAACTTTGGGAAATTACAAAATGGCCCAAAATGCCCGAAAATCACGATACGTGATCGAATAATCACATCAAAGTTCAAAACCCGTCTAACAAAGTTAAACAGACTTACGGGAACTCAAAACAACAGTTTCGAACGAGATTCACGAGAATCGAACTCAAGTGCGGAAAAGTCGCTAAGAAGCACGGAACTCAACAAAACGACACCGAAACAAACTCGGATGTCAAAAAGTGCAGAATTAATCATTCTCAGAATGACGAAATAGAAACAAGCGAGTCGTCAAAATGGACTCCTGCCAAAAAAAAAAATTTACCGAAAATCAAAATCGCGGATATTACATACTACCCTCCTTAAAAGAAATTTCGTCCCGAAACTTAAAACAAGTAGGGTGAAGCAATATCTCACCAGGAACATCTCAACGATATATACAAGAACCATGCAACTTACGCCCATCGGCGAAACGTTACAAGAAATGCGAAGAAACATACAACGTGAAGTAGCGCTCAAAGACAAACGTCACAATGTCACAAGCAAAGACATAATAACACCAACCAATACCAAGTATCACCAAACAAATAGCACAATCAAGTCAACTGTCCGAACAATCACAAAATAAAAGTACCTATTACAAGAAAACACGCATAGTTCAAAAATAGAAATTTAACACACAACAATCCGCAATAAGAAGATGTCCGACTACGCCGAAATTCCTGAAATCCTCATTAGGCATCTCTGTGTCCCTCCGGAGGAGAGAAGAAAACTCTATCCCCAACCTTTCAGCTACCGTCTCGTAATGCACAACTCGGTGTCCCAATTGGTCGCAATCGAAACAGCTGACTAACGGTGAAGGACAATTCTTCGCGGTATGAGATCAGACAACAACAATCGAACAACCACGATTGAACAACCATGACCGACCAACAACGATCGAACAACAATGATCGAACAACAACGATCGAACAACAATAATCGAACAACAATGATCGAACAACAATGATCGAGCAACAATGATTGAACAACAATGATCGAGAAATAATGATCGGACAACAACGATCGAATAACAACGGTCAAACAATGGCGCCGAAGTTCACACTTCAACTCAAGATATTCAAAGAACTTGTAGAAACTAAAATACATTAATTTCGAACAAGGTTCACAAAAATCGAACCTAACTCGGATATGTCACAGCGATAAACAAATTGATCCAAAACAAGGTCACAACCCATCCAAACGATGACAACCGAGATACCGAACAAGTTTAGGGAGTATCAACGAACATGAGCGAGTCGATAGAATTGAGAAAGAGAAAATGCAGAAGTCAAAAATAATACGGGTATTACATTTGACCTCTTTTAAAAGAAGTGTCGTCCCCAAAACTCACAACAACGGAAGCAAGGTAACAACACAACAAGTAACTGACAGAACATCTTTCAAGGGCCTCTTAGAGCCGATCCTGATATTTGTGCCAAAGTTTGTGCCCCAGAAGACTCGGTAACCAACTCACAAGACTGGATTCTGTGTCCCTGGAGTCCACACTTATAACACGTTACTGGGGAGAAGGAACAATTTGCACGTACATGTCCCAGCATATTACGGTTAAAACATCTCGGCATACCGAATAAGTAACCACTTTGCACGATAGCAAATCATAATAAATAACACATAAAATGATTACCACCGTAAGGCAACACACATACGAAAATCACAGAAACGATATCATCGTTCGGTGATTTCAACGGCTCGAACGATAACCAGCACACAATTACAAAACATCATGAAACAATCACATATGTACACAATCGTACAAACCCAAGCTCCAACAGCTCGCACATGTGCGATAACCTGCAAATCACCACGAAGCAACAACATTTAGTACCAACATCACACCTCTCATAGAGAGTAACATAACGAATGCGTGGCGAACGACTCAACGCTTTCACCACCAATTCAATCACAACTCAGAGGGACAACACGCTCATGACAATGCTAACATCATACACATTCTCTAACCACAAGCAGGAAATGATAGGCTTTAAGAACGAAAACCACCTTTTGCGAAAGTTTGGAAACACCAGGTGCACTTATGGATCATATTTCGAAAAAGTAATACAAACATCGTCATCGAGACAACAAAAAATGTTTTGCGATTGATATAAATGAGGACTTCTTTCTTTTAGTTCAAAACTTTCAAAATATTCAACCTTCGGGTCTAAGCAATGCGTTTATAAATTACTGAAACTATATCGAACTATTTTGGTCCCCAAAGTGGAATAATTTTTTTTTTGAAACATACAGTGGCACTAGTAGGCACCTTGAAAATTCTTCGAGAAAATAATCCATTTTAAAAGTGCGTATCGAAATTTATTTTCTAAGATACTCAAGGTTTTCAGAAATCCAATAGGCCAGAATGCCCAAAATTCACACATATCAACATTCGCTTATACACATCATAGTACACGCATCAAATCGATCAAAATGAAAACAATACATGTCTATTACCGAAAAACAAACAGTCAAATATCATAGTCGAAACCCACCTAGGATCGGGGCGAAACCACTGATCCCTTTCGAGGCCTCTAAGGACCCTCCCAAACTGGCTAGCGAACAAACTCGTGAATCCGGAGTGAAGTCACGGATTCCCCCGAGGCCTCTTCGGACCCTCCCGGAGTGAGAAAAACATATACATATACATTCCTATTCCATATTAAGCACAAAGGTTTCACGAGAATGCTTGCAAAACGAGCAAATCATTTTGAAAATCATTTTGAATATTAATCTACATGAATATTCCATCACTAAACAAATAATCATACAAGTAGCTCGTGTCACACGAGACACAAAACAAAGAAGGGAGACTTACAACCACAGGTCGCACAAAGATGATGATCGCCCCACGATACTAATCACGACCAACAACTCAAACGACACATCGCGACACGGCTCAATCTGACAAGACAAGACAAACACGACCGAACGATACACGACTCAACCCGACAGCCTAGGTTTCCTCAACTTAAGCTCCGATACCATTTATGTAATGCCCCCAATCCACTCAGAGATATTACATGCCGTAAACCCTTCTCTAAAGTATCTACCAGGCTGGTAATACAATTAAACACATCAACATCGCCTTTAAGGCTAAAAAAAATGACTCAGTAGACCGATTTGGTCTTTCAATCAATACATACAACTCAATCTCAATACATACCCACGTAGGGGTCAAAATAAAACACAATCCCGTACAACGGGGAAAATACTGCAGTGGAAATAAAGTACAACTAAACCAAAAAGACATCGTATGGATCCTCATGTGATTACTATTGATCATCATTCATCCTCCTTCGTACAAACCATGTGTTATGCTCCCCAAGGCCCTGCACGTACCTGAATGCAATACACACATCCACCCACGATTACTTGGGGGTTAGCAAAATCCCACTATTTTGCTAGTGCAAGTACATAATCATATGAAATGTAACGATCAAATAGAAATCACGAATCGGATACGACAATTAACTACTGAAGCCTTCCCGAGAGGTTTTATTAATTAGAAAGCAATCAATGAAGTGTTTGAAAATAAATTCCTCATCTCGGGGATTTAAAGAGTAGAAACCTCGTTGGACCTCAAGTCCTTAGTTGAAAAATAACCATTTCAAGACGAATGGGTCTCGGCCCAAAATCACTTTCTATAAAACGACCTTTACAAAACCGTTGGGATCTTAACCCAATTCTCATCAAATCACAGTACGCGAGAACGATATCAAGGTCTATTTTCCAACATCAAAACCCCACAACTAAAGGACTAAACACATACGACAAAATATTCTAGTGCCATCCTAGCCAAGTAGGCCAAATGATCAACTTACCTCTTACACATATAGTTAATGCATGCAATCATGAAATCATCGTTCAAAAACACTCGTTTTCGGAAACGCCATAACCCAAAACACGTTTATAATCCCATTGGGTCATTATAGTGCCGTGGACCCCACACCAGGAGATCCACCAGGCAAGCGCGACTAAAAATACATCAAATTAACAAACAAGGGAAACCACAGTCCTTATTATGATAACCGACACAATATTCCGATAAGGAATTTCAACGACAATGATGGGCCTACTTGGCCAAAAATGAAAATACAACACCACCCACGAGCCTTGTTGGGTAATACAAAATAACAACGACTGACAAACTGGAGAACACTCCATACTGGCTGGCCAACATGAACACCGAACAACTCTGAACTAGTATCGCTCGGATGCCTCGTCGCCATCGTCATGCCCCTGTGTCTCAACTCTCTCCTCGCAAGCACCTAAAACATGAAAACATGTTCCCCCCACGGGGTCAGTCATCCAGATAATAATCATCAAATACATGTATAACATGATATGCATCCAAAGGCAGAATGAAACGGTACAATAATAATATGAGATGCTCACAACCCAAGTTAAAAACCGAGCATTCGTGAAACATTATGCCCATGGCATACGATCAATACCTGCTCACAGGTTAGAGCATACGTGCCCAAAAGCGAATCATCAATAGAGAACACCACAATGAATTACACGAAGATGAACCAAACTAGAGCTGAAATAAATACGCATCACAATGCCCGAAAGCTCGATGAAAATACCAAGACATCACACTGGCCTGAAAGTCACTCATCTGAAGCTGTCAAATATCACAATCACCTAAAAGTCACTCAGTCGAAGCTGTCAAATATCACAATGGCCCGAAGCCAAACCAGCCCAAAGCTATATTACATGAGGGCCGAAGCCATGGCACGAAGCCGTATCACAATGAGGGCCGAAGCCACAGCACGAAGCCGTATCACAATGAAGTCCGAAGCCACGGCATGAATCTGTATCACAATGAGGGTCGAAGCCATGGCACGAAGCCGTATAACAATGAGGGCAGAAGCCACGGCACGAAGCTGTGTCACAATGAGGGCCAAAGCTATGGCACGAAGCCGTATCACAATGAGGGCCAAAGCCACGGCATGAAGTCATATCACAATGAGACCATCCAATGGCCATGACCTACTGAACTGTAGGTGTTAGTAAACCAACCGTGAAGGTTCAAGACCCAAGCTAATCTATAAGGAGATCACCCAGTGACGGTGACCTACTGAGCCGTAGGTGTTGGGAAACCAACCGCGAAGGTTCAAGCACCAAGATTACCCATAATGAGCACTAGCCGAGACTAGCCTCCGAAGCACAATTAATCACAAGCGGCAACGATACCAAGATTACCGAATTCACGATAATGAATAATGTGCTGCCTTGAGTCGGCCAACACGACAACAATGACTCACGGATGGGCACCGTCCACGGCGGTCCCAATTCAATACCTCGATTACCTTATAATGGCCAATCAATAACAATGACACGAAAGATGGGAACTATCCGCGTGTTGCGATATTTCGTTAAACGCAAGTGCACGTTATCGTAGACAAGTAATAAAGTGATGAGTGAGTATCGTTCCCACGAGGACTGAATCACTAAGTACCGATTTATATGTATTCTAATTTTATTTGAACAGTCGAAATTTTGGTTGCAATAAATAACTAAAGAAAATCAACAATAAACTGAAAAACGATCGCTCGAAGAAAGAAAATCAAATGATGAAAAAGTCTAGGATTGTGAATCCACCTCGGTTTATCCGAATTTACTCTCGATTATGTGAAGTTAATGATTTCCCCAATTTATTGAAGGCGAAGATTGCTAATATACTCTACCGCCTCTCCTGAGGTTAATAGATTTTTCTAAAGGCGAATAACGCACTCTATCCCTAGGTGAATTAATTCTTCAATAGGAAAAAAGCACAAAATCCTCAAAAGGTCATGTAGTTCCTATGAGTATATTCCTATCTCACAAGATAAAACGGTTGTCACCAATAGTTCCTCACCAACTCTCCTCTCCCGATTCGAGTTGCGTAATTAAAGCAATCCAATTATTAGCCAGACAATTGAAAGCATTAAAATTGATTGGGAAAACTCAACAGAAAAGGGAATTATATAGATAATCAAAAGCAAATCCGTCAAAACTTTGGTTTCATCAAAATCCTAGAACACGGTTTTAGCCTGACATGCTAAAAGATAAAAATACAGAATTAATGAATGAAAGCATGAAAATCAAACGCAGATGAAGAGCTCGGATTCCTCCGTTCTTCTGGCTTCCGCCATCTGCTCTTGGTGTCTTCTGCTTCTTGTCTTGATTCCTCTCTTCCGCGATCGTCTCCCGATTCCAAGTTGATCTCCTTATGACCTTAAACCCTTATTTATAATCCTCTTTTGCCTCAAAAACGCGTCCGTGTAATTAGGTCTAGAACAGGCTCCAAAACGGCCCAGAAATGAGGCACTTTCTGTCAAAACCGCCCCGTGGGCCGCGGCTCACTTAATTTGTGCCGCGGCTCACGGTGTTCAGATTAAAACCTGGGCGCTATTTTTTTCTTCTGGGCCGCGGCTCACTATCCTTGTGCCGCGGCTCAGGGTACAGTTTACTCTGGGGGTCGCTGGTCCTCTGCGTGTTCCGCGGCCCGCTTGCCTTGTGCCGCGGCCCCAGGCCAAAATTTGCGTTTTCGCCCGTTTTCATCGTTTTAGCTTCCGGACTCCAATTTCCTGCAAAATATAAAAGAATATGGCATTACAAGCTCATTTATGCAGATTTACTCATGAAAAGAATACAAAATAATGATAAATAAGCGTATAAAAATATGCCTAACAAATACCCCCAAACTTGAGCCTTTGCTTGTCCTCAAGCAAAAATAATCAATTTCAAACAAAAGAATATCGTGAATAATCATGCAACTCATAGTGCTCAACCTAATCAATACTACCCTGAAAATCTCAAAGAATAGTACAAGTATCGTAATAGTGAGTCACATCCAGGACACTAATTTCACAAAGTGACCAACTTCAGTCTTAATCAATCGTTCATGAAGAAAATCCAGCTCAAAGATTAACAAGTGTGAATTTAATCGACCGCCAATATGAAGGGTTAAAATAAACAAGCCAACTCGCCCAGTCCCACAGTCTAATGGCAAAACTTCCAAGAGTTTCCTCATCAAATATAACCCTCGGACAGTGTTCCCTTATATATGATCAATAAATTGATTCGAGTTTACCACTAGGTTTGGATCTCGGGATGTTTCATCGGGATAATCCTAGGGTGGAATTCCATTCTCATGTGTTGGCGAACCGTTTGACGTAAAAGACACTCATGGGGCACATGGATGCTTCTAGTTACTAAGTTCCCTTCCACAGTGGAGAAACAACTCGAATAGCTATTCCCGCAAGTCCGATTCAAGATTTCTGTTTTACGCGAGAGTAAACAACGGGTCACGCGAATACCCCCGGTTACTAAGCTCCCCATCATCGGCACATGCGAAATCTCTAAATTACTAGTCTAATCTGGGTTGTCGTTTTACGCGAGAGTAAACAACGGGTCACGCGAATACCCCCGGTTACTAGACTTCCCGTCATAGAACAAATAATATCACGACTTTTGGGAAAAACTGTCTCACTCTAAACTCAAATTAGGTGCCAACACGACTTATGTTACTGGAAAACTAGCTATTGGGAAAAATGTAACTAAACGTATAGGCGGAAATTTGAAAAACACGTATGTCTCCTCTCTTATCCACTAAGATTTCTACAAAAAACGAAAAAAATTTCGGACCTAGATGAAGACTCAACAAAAACAGATATCGCTGACTGCAACTCACTAAAACTCAACTGTTTCTTCCCCGAGAAATCAGTATCGTAACATCAGTTTTACACAAAAATAAGCACGAAAAATTCACGAATGCAATTAAAAACACGACAAGCAAGGCTAGCAACAAAAATATAACTAAAAATAATGAAAAGTGCAAACGAATAAGTACAGCAATAATAATAATAATAGCAACAGAAAGTAAACCCCCCCAAACTTAGGATGTACATTGACCTCAATGGACAAAATATAATATGCAATAATAGAAGAAGGTCAAGTACTCCCCTACAGTCAGCTCACGAACTGGTGCCGGAGTCGTGCGGCGAGGAGGGTGGTGTGGCTAGCCGAACAGGTGGAATGAATGGCCCGGGCCGTCCATGCAGCAAGGTGCTCCTGGTGGTAGGCATCCCTCGCTGCCAAGCGCCTCGCCTCACGCCGGTTTGCCCAGCGAGCCTGCTCTCGCATCCCATCTAGGATGGCAGCAATGATGCTCTCCCTCTCCGTCTGCATCTCCTCTCTCCAAGCAGCCAAGTGGCTCTCTCTCTCCCTCCTCATCTCCTCTCTCTCTCTCCTCATCTCCTCTCTCAACCCGTCGAACATCGCCTGCAAGTGCTCTCTGTCGGGCGGCGGGATGGACTCCATCTGCCCCTGCGTCAGAAGAAAAGGCTCGGGGGACTGCTCGTGTGCCTCATCAAGTATAAATCCTCGCCCCCGAGCGTGTGCTGGCGCTCCTCCCCACTGATCGAAGTGAGAAATGATGTGATGGTCGATCGGGCCCTGGGGGGCTAATATCGGCTCGTCATCCGACCACGTCATCCCTGACTGCCGGCAAAGAGCGCAAATAAGAGAGGGGTGCTTCAGCCCCGTCTTGGCCCCTCCCTGAATACACTGGAAGATAGATCGGACCAGCAGAGGGGCCACATCGAATCGTAGCCCGGAGGTGATAGCATATAATGTACGGGCTCGAGAGAGAAAAACAGATCGGATCTGCTGTAACACCCCGAGATATTCGGAATAATTACAGCGTCGTAAACCCTTTAGGTAAGGATTTACAAGGCTAATTTTAAAAGAAGTGTAAATATAAACCAATCGTACAACTGGAGTTCAAATACAGATTTGATTCAACCGATCAAATGAGTTAACTTATACAACCATATCGAAAAGACGTTATTAAAAACAGACGTACTCGAGTACTAAATAGACCAAGAAGACAAATCACAATAACAATAAACATCAACCACATCACTGAGCCATTTCATCGTCCTGTAGGTACTGTGGTTGCTTCCCCGCTCCTCGCTACCTGAACATCAAAACAATGTCCACCCCCGAAGGGGTTAGCAAAACAATGCTAGTACAAGTATCGTAATACATAAATCATCAATGCATCATAAAACATGCAAAACGGACTTCCGCCACCGGAATCCAACGATGTGAATCCTCACGATTCCATCAACACAGTACAGGGTAATCTAGCGATCCAGCGCCCTTGGTATAGATCCCCATGATGATCCCGTCGGACCAACGCATGGTGGAAAACCCGTCCAGCGATCCAGCGCCCTCAGCATAGATCCCCATGATGATCCCGTCGGACCAACGCATGGTGGACATTCGATCCAGCGCCCTCAGCATAGATCCTCATGATCCCCTCGGATCATTTATACAATAAATCAATCAACTATGCACACATATATGCATTTCAATATGTTCATCAATACGAACAAATAACAACGAATACCATGAGAAATTTCAGAATATATCTCATATTCAACAATATGAACAAAACCACAAGCATGATCAAAGTTTCAATATAAATCGAACTCGACATATGATACTTGCCTCGAAAATGGCAAGAACGAAACACTTCAATGATCTCAACACACTCGAAGGCCGCCTCCTTCGATCAACGTAACAAGCTCGAACCTTAACAAAAGGAATGATATACAAATCATCTCAAGTTGAACGATGGCCTAACAATTCGGTCTATGGCCGAAAAGCTCAAAATAAACAATCTGCCTGGACTGCTTAGCGTGCGCTACATACTCTACGTAACGTGCGCTAAGCCGGCCTATTAGCGTACGCTATCGTATAAGACTAGCGTGCGCTAGCCACGGACTGACAGTTTGAATCGGCTGATATATAACGTACGTTACGTACGTATCGTGCGTTAACTTAACCCCGATAGCGCACGTTAACTAACGTATGTTAGCGTGCGCTAACCTTGCATGGCAGAATACTGCTAACAGAAAACTGGGTTGAAATGGTGATGAACTCATGAATTCTACGGTGATAATACGAGTCATCCTCGAGCATATCATGCTAATAAGGTTTGTGGAAGTTCTATGGTTATGAGATACAAATATACGGATAATCATCTCAACATCATAATACATCTACGATCTTCAAGAAATATTCTAAATTCCATTCGTCCTGCGTTCCAAAACGTATGATTCCAAAGTATAAAACGTAACAATCTAGGTAATATCCGATTACTGATCAAAAATCGATTTGAAAATGCTTAGGAGTCCATATACTAAGATGGTTCAAAGGTTCATACGATATATAGTGCCTATACGTCAAAAATATCCTTCTAACATGTGATGACCGATTATAAACGAAATAACTGGCTAACAAACATTATCAAACATCCTTAGGAACATTACTAACATCGGTAAAGAATCACCTACCTCAAAGTAGTGAAGAACACGGAGGAAATCGAAGCAATCCAGCACCGAAGGCTTGAACACCAATCTCCAACGATATACGGTCTTCAATCACGAGCTAGGATGTTGATATGAAGTGTTTAGGATGAAGGAAGTTATGTTCTAAGTGTATGAATTCGGGTAATAGGAGAAGAAAGAACTGAAATCACGAATAGGATGTTGTCCTATTTATAAGAAATGGCTATTAGCGCGCGCTAGACCCTGCTCGTAGCGTGCACTAACGGCTCACTGACTTAACTGTATTCAGCACTTAGCGTGCGCTACGCATATACCTGTAGCGTGCGCTAAGGCGTTGACTTGGCTTTTCCCGAAAGCCGTCCAGGTTCATCCCGACACGATCCGACAGGGGTCCCCTGGCCAGATCTCACCTACCGCACGTCTCAATCAAATTGACCACGCATAGCGTGCGCTAACAATCATTTGTAGCGTGCGCTATTGAGTCCATGTTAGCGTACGCTACACATAGCCGATAGCGTGCGCTACATGCGCAGAATTACAATTTTTTAAATCACATACATGAAATCATACGCTCGACAACATCGGATATTGAAACACGGAGAATAATACTCAAATCAAGTACAACGATTACAATATCATAAATTCCAAATACATATCAGAAATCTCGGGTATTACATCTGCGAGGTGGGATCTATACGTACGCATATGAAGTACAACCAGGCTCGCCCGAACCGACTGAGGCGCGAGCTCTTAAAGTAGAAGGTGGAAGAAGCCGGGGCGCGCCTCTCCCAGTCGGAGTCGGGCTGTGTAAGAGTCTCTAGCAGAGTCTCCTTCGTGAGGCTACCCATAACTCGCGTATAAGCCGTCTCATCTACCACAGGCAGCTCAAATAACCTCCGAATAGCAGCTACTGAAAAATCTACTGTAATGCCTCGGACTACGACCTGAGTCCGAGTATCTAACTGCTGTATCATCTGCCCCGCCCGAATGTGCTTCAACAAAGCGCTCGCATAAAACTCCTGCATAATAGATATCACCGCCGGCTCGGGAGGTGCACCAAAAAGGGCCCAGCCCATCTCGTCGACCATGGTCAGAAGCTCCCCGTCCTGGGGGACTGGGTTGAATCCCCTCTCCGGGATCAGAGGTCGAGGGCGGATCTTTTCATTAAAGATTTCATAAATCTCTGGGTCGGAAAATTGGTGCGCCTACAGCTCGGCTCGGCTCTGAGACGTTTCCCCTCGAGTGTGGGACGATTGTGTCCTGTCCCTTTTGCTAATCTTTTTGGTTCTAGCCATAGCGAGTCCTGAAAAGATAAACACCGGAGTTTACTTACTTAAGCAATAATGAGAAAAACATTACTCGGCTAAGGATATCCAACATGAATCAAGAATTTAACGAGCTTGCACCGTTGTGAAGGAAAGTTAAAATTGAGCATTTCACGTTTAAAATTGACGTAAGGGTTGGGGTCGCTGTAAATCCAGACGAATTCATTGCACATAGTTGAAAACATTGACTTAACAAAGAAAAAATTTCATTCAGGCGTTTCATCAAACACCTTGAAGGCATGAGTTCAAATGAAGAACAAATATGACTATAGCTTGATTTAATCCTCAAGAACAACATCCTCAATCGATCCTCATGACAAACAACATAAAAAAACAATAATAGTTCAGTCATAGTCAACAGATAACATCCATGATCAATCATAACTTCATATTCCCCACTCCATTCTTGATAAAATTTTGAAAAAGGAAAAACTAGCACTATAATTAATCATCAAATTAATAACAAAACTTCACCTTTCAATTCATAGGGCAATTAAGAGTACGAATTCAGAGTTACCTTGCTTAGATCTTGAAGAGTGCAAGAAGAATGCAAGAAGATGAGAAAAAAAAATCCTTGGCCGATCGCTTGTGCAGAGGAAGAGAAGGAAGTGTACCTGGGGTCGGCCGAATTCATGTTATAAAGGTACCTGGGCTGTTCAGATTCTGAACGGGGGCCGCGGCACAACATAAGTGAGCCTCGGCCCAGAGTACAGTCCGCCTGGACTTCTTTGTTCCATCGCCATGTGCCGCGGCTCATAATGCGGGTGCCGCGGCTCAGAGTGTTGATGTGCCGCGGCTCACTTGGTTTGTGCCGCGGCATACAGTACAGCGTCCTGGGCTCATCATTTAGCAATTGGTGTGCCGCGGCTCAGCAGCAACGTGCCGCGGCTCAGGAATCAAGTGTGCCGCGGCTCAGTAAGGTTGTGCCGTGGCACATAGTACAGAATGTTTAGCCTTCTGGTTCGATTTGTGTGTGCCACGGCTCACAAGCCTTGTGCCGCGGCTCAGGCATAAATTTTTCCCCTGGGACTTTTTCTGCACAGAATTTTCAAAGTAACACGTCAAGAACGAGAGGGATAAGCAAATCAAAGCAAAAAATGATGAAAAATAAATATTCAAAAATGCAAGAAAATACTAAAACACAAAAATCTACTACTAAAACTCGGGTTGCCTCCCGAGAAGCGCTAAGTTTATAGTCTTCAGTCGGACCTATTTGAGAAATCAGTTCACTTTTCGCAAACTCCATTTGAACTCCGCCCCGTCCATCGAACCGTTAATGTGTGTTTTAAAATTTTGACCATTGGTCCTTAACGATCTGATTTTTGGTTTGGACACCCAATGTTGTTTGTGAAAAGGTTTTGACGAAAACAACTTTCCGAAACACCCATTTTCCAAATGACTAGGCGCCCGTTTGACTTCCGGCTTATTTTCCTCTTTCACGAACGAACTTATGACAGCATCAGGATTTTTTATTGGTGGATGCACAGTTGATGATGACGGTATGTCCAACTGCTTGCGACTCGTTCGACATTTTTCTTAGAAGTCGGACCATCTGAAACGGATTCTGAGTGTTTCGATAGACGATTCTTCCGGTGTGTGTCTTTCGCAATGGTATCCACACTTTCAATTTGCGAGCTCTTCTCAACACCACCTGGACATGGAAAAGATTTAAACACTTGGAACGACATGCTCGTCTTGAACCCTTAGAGTTAGTTCGCCTTTTTCCACGTCTATGAGAGTTCGGCCGATCGCTAAGAATGGTCTTCCTAAAATAATTGGGATGTCTTGATCCTTATATATGTCGAGCACAATGAAGTCGGCCGGAAATATGAATTTATCAATCTTTACTAAAACGTCCTCTATCACTCCCCTCGGATACTTGATAGATCGATCTGCTAATTGCAAGGAGATTGTCATCGGTTTTGCCTCCCCAATTCCAAGCTTCTTGAAAATAGAAAGAGGCATCAGATTAATGATCGCCCCGAGATCACATAACGCTCTATCAAAAGTCAGATTTCCTATAGTGCAAGGTATATTAAAACTTCCCGGATCCTTCAATTTTGGCGGAAGCTTTTTCTGAAGAATCGCGCTGTACTCCTCCGTCAATGCGACTGTTTCATACTCCTCAAGTTTTCTTTTGTTTGATAAGATCTCCTTCATGAACTTGACATAGCTTGGCATTTGTTCCAACGCATCAGCAAATGGAATATTTATATGAAGCTTCTTGAACACGTGGAGAAACTTGGAGAATTGCTTGTCCACCTTTTTCTGTTGTAATCGCTGCGGAAACGGGATGGGTGGTACATATGCCGTCGGATTATCCGGAAACAGTATCGAGGGTCTCAAATTTGGTGATTCCTTAGTCGCTAAATTTTTCTCCTCCTCATCCTCACTTCTCTTTTCGCTCTGCTCAGGCTGCTCGCACAATTCCTCCCCACTTCTCAAACCAATGGCATTGACACTCTCTCTTGGATTCGTTTCAGTTGTACTTGGCAAGGTACCTTCCGGGCGGGCTATTGATACATTAGCAATCTGGCCCAGTTGGACTTCCAAGTTGCGGATAGAAGCGGAATGGTTCTGCAAGGTCGCCTCCGTACGGGCCATGAATTGACTCGTGTTCGCTGAAAATTTCGTCATTGCTTCTTCTAGAGAGATTTTTGGAGTGGGAGGAGGCTGATGTTGGTGTTGATTAAATGGAGGCTGGTTCGAGTTTTGTCCATTTCTCGATGAGAAGTTAGGATGATTACGCCATCCTGGATTATACGTGTTGGAGTACGGATTATTTTGCCGGTTCCCGTTCCCCACGAACTGAGCTTGTTCCATCGACGGTTGTTCGAAAGGGTTTCCAACTTGGCACTCTGCGCTAGGGTGAGATCCGTTACACCAATTACAAGATTCAATGGTAACGGGGGAAGGAGCATGCGAAAATGCTTGAAGTTGCTGAGTTAATGCTGCGACTTGGGCCGACAATGTAGAGATCGGATCATTATTCGAGATTTCCATAACTCGCTTCGGATTTACTCGTTCGGACGGCCATTGATAAGCACTTGCGGCCATAGCTTCCAACAAAGAGTGTGCTTCAGCCATTGTTTTTCCCATTAAGGCTCCTCCAGCGGCTGTATCCATGAGAGTGCGTGTAGAGGCACTCAATCCGTTGTAAAATGTTTGTATTTGGAGCCAATCCGGTAGGCCGTGATGCGGTCATCTCCTCAGTAAGTCCTTGTATCGCTCCCAAGCTTCGTGAAGCGACTCCATATCGAACTGCCCAAAGGTAGTGATTTTGTTCCGTAACCTCGCCGTCTTTGATGGTGGGAAGAATTTAGCAAGGAAGGCTTGCGCTAATTCTGCCCATGTCGTGATCGAGCCCGGCGGTAAGGAATTCAACCAAAATTTTGCTTTGTCCCTCAAAGAGAAAGGGAAAAGCCTTAGACGGATGGCATCATTGATGACACCGTTGTTCTTGAACGTGTCACAAATCTCGAGAAAAGACGCAATGTGTGCGTTGGGGTCATCGTTCGGCAATCCACAAAACTGGCTAGCCTGCACCATCTGGATAATTGCAGGCTTGATTTCAAAGTTGTTGGATTGGATTGTTGGACGCCGGATCCCAGAAAAGTTTACGTTGATTTGCGGCATAGCATAATCTCGGAGTGCTAATGCCGGTTGAGCTTGCTGAATGGGGTTTTCCGCTTCGTGATTCCCCGTGTTATCGGCCATAATGACTGATGTTGGCAGCTCTCGTTTCTCCTTTTTGTTTCTCCGAAGAGTGCGCTCGAGTTCGGTATCCAAAGGTAGTAGGCCTTTGTTACCGAATTTTCTCATGCACTACCCGAAAAATCCTGAAAGGAAAAAACAAATAAAAAAATTACACGAAAATAAATAAAAAAAATGTTCAAACTAAGAGTAGAAATACTGAAATCGATATTAGTAGAAAAATCAGTCCCCGGCAACGGCGCCAAAAACTTGTTGCGATATTTCGTTAAACGCAAGTGTACGTTATCGTAGACAAGTAATAAAGTGATGAGTGAGTATCGTTCCCACGAGGACTGAATCACTAAGTACCGATTTATATGTATTCTAATTTTATTTGAACAGTCGAAATTTTGGTTGCAATAAATAACTAAAGAAAATCAACAATAAACAGAAAAACGATCGCTCGAAGAAAGAAAATCAAATGATGAAAAAGTCTAAGATTGTGAATCCACCTCGGTTTATCCGAATTTACTCTCGATTATCTGAAGTTAATGATTTCCCAATTTATTGAAGGCGAAGATTGCTAAAATACTCTACTGCCTCTCCCGAGGTCAATAGATTTTTCTAAAGGCGAATAACGCACTCTATCCCTAGGTGAATTAATTCTTCAATAGGCAAAAAGCACAAAATCCTCAAAAGGCCACGTATTTCCTATGAGTATATTCCTATCTCACAAGATAAAACGGTTCTCACCAATAGTTCCTCACCAACTCTCCTCTCTCGATTCGAGTTGCGTAATTAAAACAATCCAATTATTGGGAAAACTCAACAGAAAAGGGAATTATATAGATAATCAAAAGCAAATCCGTCAAAACTTTGGTTTCATCAAAATCCTAGAACAGGGTTTTAGTCTGACATGCTAAAAGATAAAAATACAGAATTAATGAATGAAAGCATGAAAATAAAACACAGATGAAGAGCTCGGATTCCTCCATTCTTCTGGCTTCCGCCCTCTGCTCTTGGTGTCTTCTGCTTCTTGTCTTGATTCCTCTCTTCCGCGATCGTCTCCCGATTCCAAGCTGATCTCCTTATGACCTTAAACCCTTATTTATAATCCTCTTTTGCCTCAAAAACGCGTCCGTGTAATTAGGTCGATAACAGGCTCCAAAACGGCCCAGAAACGCGGCACTTTCTGTCAAAACCGTCTGTGCCGCAGCTCACGGTGTTTAGATTAAAACCTGGGTGCTATTTTTTTCTTCTGGGCCGCGGCTCACTATCCTTGTGCCGCGGCTCAGGGTACAGTTTACTATGGGGGTCGCTGGTCCTCTGCGTGTGCCGCGGCCCGCTTGCCTTGTGCCGCGGCCCCAGGCCAAAATTTGCCGTTTTCGCCCGTTTTCATCGTTTTAGCTTCCGGACTCCAATTTCCTGCAAAATATAAAAGAATAGGGCATTACAAGCTCATTTATGCAGATTTACTCATGAAAAGAATACAAAATAATGATAAATAAGCGTATAAAAATACGCCTAACATCGCGATAATCCCAACTCAATAACTCGATTGCCTTAGAATGGTCAATCGATGAAAATGATACAACGAATGCCTCGACACCTTTAATCGGTTACCGATGACGGAGATAAGAAACGAATACGTCAATACCTTCAATCGGCCAATACAACATCAATAGCAAAACGCCAACATCAATAACAATGATTACAGCAATGTCTTAAGTTGACATTAATATCAACAACAACAACAATCGATACATCGATACCGCAAACCGGCTATCGACAATGACATTAACAACAAGTATCACAATGCCTTGAACCGGCCATTATCGAACAACAATAATCATTTTTCATAATTGTCGAAGAGTATCGTATCAAACGACCCCTCAATATCAATGAAGTTCATGAAGAGACTACGTCTCGGAATGATACAACACATTCATACATATATATGATAACATTAATCTCATTAACTAGTACAAGTATAAAACTTGCCTCAAACCGAAGGCGAGAAAGTCCTTCCATGATCAACGTCCTTTATGGAATTATCGGTCGCTCGAACAACCTTGAATAACATAAGTACCAACAATTCGCTTAATATACATATCCACGTATAGTCATAAACAACTCAAAAGGTCGATACAACACTACCCAACTCATTGGGGCAATTTAACAAACACGCTGTAAACAATCTTCAATTGTTTACAACTAATCTCAATTATATTGATACGAAACCTCCAATGAATGATTCAATCCAACAAAATATCTTCAATACAATCGATAATCCCATAGGAATACTCCATTCGAGATTACGACAACATCTAGTCGAAACCCCAAAATTCCAAAGTCAACACTCAAGGTGTTCTTGAACAATTCCCCAAATACACCAATAAATCCATAGGAACACGTGTATCTAAGGTATATAATCCATATTCAGCATATTACAATATAATAGCAAGCTAACTTGAACAGATCGAAAGGAAAACACTCAAATCCCAAAATTCTAGATTCAAGAAAAGTTTACCTTGATTTGGTGTGGTGGAGAGGATTAAATGTTGATTAATCTAAACTAGGAGCTTGAAGATGATGCTAGATGATTTCAGCTCGAAGAACTCTTCGCGAATCGCCCAAAATCGCCCGAAATGGTTGAGAAATGAAGAAATGACGAAATGAAGAGTGAAGTGTCCCATTTATACCGAACCCAGCTTAGCGTGCGCTATCTCCTGCGATTAGCGTGTTCTAGCGGGTTCACCGGGTATTCCAATGAACTCTGCCTGCCGCGTTAGCATGTGCTATGAACTTGGTAGCATGCGCTAATGCCTTCCTCTTAGCGTGCGTTAACCGGATGTTATCGTGCGCTACCTGATGGTTAGTGCCCAGTACTGGAGTCCAAAACCTATTGTCCTCTGCCCCGCTTGCCTTAGCGCGTGCTACTACGACGACTTAGCGTATGCTACCAATACAGTTAGCGTACGCTATTCCCACTCAAAGCGTGCGCTAAAAAGAGTACGTAGCGTACGCTACTTCTCCACACATAGACGGCCAACAACGATGATAATGATAATGTTCTCAACTCGAGTCTCAATAGGGTTGAACGATGAACGATAACTGATATACGATTCCAAAGTACGTCGAATGATGGACACAAATAAATGAACATGAATGATTAATGATTATTAAAGGGTGAAAAATTTCTGAGTGACAATTATTGAATGATAATAATGAATTCACAACCGGGTATTACATACTCCTCCCTTAAAAAGAGTTTCGTCCCCAAAACTAAAGGTAAACAACTCGGGATATGAACTATCTATCACGACTTGAAAACTACATCTCCAGGAATGCTCCTCAACACGAACCGCTTCGCCTGCACAACTGGGCCGACCCCATAGGTCCCCGCGTTTCTTCTGTCTGAATAAGGCGAAAGGAAAAATTCAAGTGATAAAAGACTCAGGCAAGTGTGAGATCAGACGAATCATGACTCTTCCACTAGAAAACAGCCGGAAAGTCGTACCAACCGCATGACTCGCAACACCGGCGTACACACCCCGCTTCTCATCAGCATCGGATGCCCATACAAGCACTGACTCATGCCTCAAAAGAAAAGCAACAATGCACATATAGTCCTTGGGACCATATCAATCGCACGCCTAAGTCCTCATGACTTGACGTCTCGAATCACAATGAACAATTACCCAGATTATCACGAAATCTCGGGCACAACACAAAAGGGAAAAAAAACCACATCAAATGACCCAAATCTCAAGATCCTCAATTACTATAATTACAAGATAAATCAACAACAAATGGTTCACAACCACAATACTACAATACAGATTGAGTTAAACAGTAATCCGAAAAACAAAGAAAGGAAAAATACAAATCAAGGCTACATCTCAAATGTACCAAACGTCGATATCCTCCAGATCATCGATCCACTCGATCTCATCAAGTCAAGGAAGACCCCAAATCTGAACTCACCGCTTAATATGATCCCAGAAAGTCACAAGAACAAGAGTAACCACAATAAATGATAACGAATAGAAATCCGACAAGGATCAAGAATGACTCACCGAGGTGCAATAATAATGTAATGAGTGATAGCTCAAATGAAATGGATGGGAACGCCGTTCCTCCTGAATTGAATGATTAGTTTGATAATTACAAGTCTCAACATGATTGATATATTATGAATGAATTATATGCATAAATGAACAACAACGAACGGAATGATTATCCTTTTAACTGAGCAAGAATTAACTTGCTTCAATACCGGTGATGAATGTCCTTACCTCTGGCTCTCGAAGCCTGATAGGGCCCCTTGGATGATGCACCGGCTGGAGTAACAAAATCTCTTGAGGCTTGCGATTTCTCTCGAGATCTACTGGCACTAGAACTCCTGCAGTATTTTCATAGGTGTCCCTGCTTCCCACACAGAAAACAAACCATAGCTGGCACCGTACACCGAGTACTAATGTGCCCTGCTGAATCACAGTTAAAGCAAACAACAGTTGGACTCGTCGTCTGATAGGAAGATGCTTTCCCAGTATGAAGATGGATAGAAAACGATCTCTTGGACGTCGGAGCCCAATGTCCCTCAGAACGAACCGGCATCCTAGTCCCCTCACCAGAAGAAGCTGAAGGGTGTTTCCGAGTAATCTCCTTGATCAAAAGCTCTGCTCCAAGAGCCTTCTCGATGAACTCACTAAGTGAATTACAATTGTGATTGAACAAATGCATCCTCAACTGTGGGTTTAGCCTCTTGCTAAAATACTTGATCTTATCCGCCTCAGTATGGATAATAGATGAAGCAAACTGAAGAAGTCCCTGAAACTTCTCACTAATGACAATAACACCCTCGTCCTCGACGGATTTGGGGTTCAAAACCTTAGACAGCTTGGCTTCATGAAGTGGAGCCGGATAATACCTCTCTAATATGAGAGTCTTAAACTCGCTCCAAACATAATCACGATCGGTGGGTTCACAGAAATCTACCAAGAATAAGTGCTCTTACTCAAGTAGTAAGCCGCTACTGACACCTTACCTTCTTCCGGACACTGAACCATGTCGAAGAGTTTATCAAAATGTTCAAGCCAATGAACAATATTAGCTGGTTCCGACGAACCCTCGAAAGTAGGCGGCCTGTGACGAGAGATATTGCCAACAATCAGACTCACTCCTCCAGTCTGTACATGAAACGGCACCTGGAATCCCTGCTGCGGTAGACCACGAACCATCGAGGTCTGCATGGTCTCCACTATTCGCATCATCTGAGTCATCTGGGACATCATGCCACTCATAAGTAAGAATGGGTCGACGTGTCCACTCTTAGTCTGATTGACTTCTCGAGTATGACGTCCCGAAGGAGGATCTTGTTAGGAGTATGCCCTCGAATGCCACTCAGAGGATGTTGAGTGAGGGCATTGTACTTGTAGTTATGTAAATCATTAATATAAGGCAATGGATGTTTCTTTATTTATTGACAGTTACTGGCATTCCTAACTCGTAAATATACATATAGAAACTAGTTCGTGTATTTGAGAGCAAAACGTTCCACTCGTTATTTGATAAGGGGGTCGGCACTAGAAAAGTTTATAGCTCAAATACTTAATTGTTCGCAAGTCGATGAAACTTGACTGGGCGTTAAGTTTATGTGAAGACTTGTATGATGTGTTTTTTGACATGGAGAGTGCCTGTCGAACACTAATGGTTAGTAGGAGCACACGTTATAGGTATTCTAATTGGATTAGTATACTCGAACCGACTCACCCTCGATTCGTCACACGGGTTTCACTCCGGGACAGTCAATGACAGAATCGAAAGGTTGTGATAGGTATTCGTGAACCTTCGACTTGAGGATTTAGTAGGGATGTGCTTGTGACATTAAGATTTTCATTAAAGTAGTTCGACCCTATAAGCCGGGAGGTGGGGGTCAACTTTGACGTGCATCTTAACGGGCAAGTAGCAGGTCCTACTGAATACCAAGATAGAATTCTTTCTCCCGTTAGTGAGCGGGTTATATGTCCTATGCGGTTATTGGCAGATGAGATCATAAGTATTTGGCCAAAGCATTGGAGCTAGTTGTATTGGATACGCGAGAGCTCAATGATCTCGATTTGCATTAACGCATGCATAGCGTCAAGTACAGATAGGGTTTGACTGACTGTGACCCTATAACTTGATCGGGACATTTGAAAGAAGGGTTTATACATTTACTGGTATTCACAACATAATGGTTCTTGAATGATCCCATCATTCGTTCTCAGTTGGGGTACAATGTAGGCCGCCAGGCTGGCTAGGTGGTGCTACTACTCTTTGGTTCCTCCCATTACTGACTGAGACGGACCTACCGAGTCGCGCAATAGGATTGACGATGGAATGAATCGAGCTTAATCTCTCATTATAAATATTATGTAGGTCACAAGTCGTCAGGAATAAGTCTAGGGGGGGTGATTAGACTTCTTTAAAATCTTAAACTCCTTTTCACAAAGAGTAAGTTTCTCAGGTGATAGATATGCAAATGACTTAGAGTCGTTTGTACTTAATACGTGTGGAAGTCAGCTGATGACGAATACAAAAACAACCAATGAAACACTTAACAATGAATGCAGCAGTTAACGTATGATGCTATAAAACAGTAAAATACGCAGGCAGTTATAGTGGTCTCAAAGGTGGGGTAATCCTTTACTAATCCACTTTTTTCCAAACCAGTTGGAGATGAATTCACTATAATTGTCAACCAGTGATAAAGATTACAGTGATTCAACCAATTACAACAGCTTCCAACCAGTGGAAATCCTTGCCGTTGCAACTCCCTTGACTGCCTTGCACCTCTTGATCCACGATCCTTGGATGCCTTTACAATATTGAACTTCAAACAGTGAAGTACCCCGAACTCAGGATTAAAGACATGAGTTTTTGTCTTCTCCAAATAAGAGCTTCTTTAAATATGAACTTTGAGTACTACTCTTTTCACGATGCTATAGTTCGCTTTTTGATTGCTTTGAATGCTTTGATTGCTTGAGATTTTGTTCGCACCGATGTTGCTCATCTTCAAATCTTCGGATATATATAGGTGTTGATCCTTGAGCATTCTTCGTAGCCGTTGCAAATCTTGTAACAAATCCGTCCGTTGGAGAAATAGACTTCTTTGTTTATTTTTTGAATGTTGCAAGGCAGGATTCCCATATTTTAATCCATCTCTCGACCGTTGTGAAGACTTTGCATGTGAGGCGCCATATCTTTTGAATACAATAAGATTAAAGTCTTCAGTGGTAGGTCTGGATGAATTATTTAATTCATATCCTTAAGGGAATCTCTCCAATATGTCTCTTCACGCTTGCATGTGACTTTCCGTAATATTTGACTATTCAACGCATGCTGACGTGGACTTGGAGTACTTGGCTGATCTCTTTATAAGTCAAGTTGGATGATGTACAGTCATCTTCTCTGCAGTTTGGACTTCTCTGATGGTGACCGTTTAAGACTCGCCTGATCAGATGACTTGTCTGAAGTCACTCGACTGCAGTCTGGTCAAACATCTCTAATGAATTTTTGTTGACCAGAACTTCTCTGACTTGACTCGGATGTACTTCTATGATGTACTTATCTGTTCCTTTGTACTTAGCCGATTTGAGCCTAACTTATTTTGGCCTATAGAAGATACTCATTTGGTTCTTCTTTACATTTTGCCAAGTATTAAACTTAACATAATTTGGCCTATGGAAGATACTCATTTGGTTCTTCCTTATATTTTTGCCAAGTAATAAACATTTGAATTACATTAATGACATCTTCAAAATCTAACAAGTATTCCTAACATATTAGATATCTGATATCTAATTTGGGACATTGAATTTCTAAATTGATTTATTGGATAAATTAATTTACGGCCTAATTAATTAAATAAATTACCGGGTGATTAATTTAATTCATGAATATAATTATTTCTTGGAGAAATTAATTATGTTATTATGTATTTAATATGATTAATTAATTAGATTAATTAATCGATATAAATACATCGGAACATAATTGGAGTTTATCTGTTTGGACTCTCGGGAGTCCGAAACGAACCAAACTAGTCGGATTCCTTCTAGAGGCCGGCCCCACTTTTGATCTCTTACCTTTAGTTTTTGTCTTGCTTTGGTGGGTGAAGACTAATCACCTTACAGATTTCATATCTCTTATAATAAGGATAAAAGGGATTGTGTGGGATTTGGAAGTAGAATAAAGGAAGACAACTCTCACTTATCCTTTGCCCATTCCATCGTGAGTTTTGAAAGGAGAGAGAGAAAATAGTTTTCTCAATTTTCTTCATCTTGTTCTTCATCTTGTTCTTGAGTTATCTTGGAGAAATTCAAGATACATTGAGAGATATATATTATATACTTAGGGTGCAATAATAAAAGGCTTCATCACTTGATTCTAGCCGTAACCTTAGAGGTTAATAGGGTATTGTCATTCTGTTCATTTCTCCGCTGCGTGGCAAGTAGAGACGCGGTGCTTTCGGCGTTGGATCCTTCAAGTGCTTGGAGTGCTTCGGATCGTAGAGAATTCAAGTAAAGCTTGGGGAATAGCTCAAGAGAAGGATATCATTTAATCAACAGACTTCAAGGGTGAGTTTCTTATAACTCTTGTTTTTTGTTTATATATTCGTATATACGTAGCTCGATCGATCCTCGTAGGGATTCGGATCGAATTAATTTTCGTTTTACCGCTTCCGTCGGGCCTTCGTTTTAGGCACTGAATCCCAACAGATCGGTCGCGTAGTTGACACCGCCATCCGAATTCTAATCCATCTCAGCATTTGTACGCCCATAAATATGAGATTTTGGGTTCTGGATCGCTCTGCGGCCTTTACCCTCTCTGCCACGTCCTCGGATTCCTCTTTTCATACTGAAAGGATAATGTTTGATCACGAACATAGTTCAAATACGCCTCAACGGCCAATCCAGAATGCTATGTCAATAGCCAAACACGAGTATACAAACTCAACAGATAAAAAAACACATCAATCATGCTATTCATAGCTAATACAGATCCCACATGCTCCAAAACAAATAATCATGAATCATTCGTAACACAAAGGTCACATACAGGTTTCAACAAAACATGTATAATCAATGACATAATGAATGTATGAACATAAAGAGAATCGAGTCCATACACAGGTCATACGAAGCTTCGAGGTCTTGCGATACTAGCCTTCACTGACGATGACTCGATGAATGAATGACTCATGTAGTCGTACAAATATCACGACTTACAAAACCCAACTGTCCAGATTGTCATAACCTGACAGTCCCACTACTATTGCATCGGTAGAGCCACATAACTAACATATCAGGGTATCTCATAACCTAACTCTATGATACCATCTTCTGTAACACCCCCAAATTTCATTAGGTCATTAAAGTGCCATGGACCCCACACAGGAGATCCACCAGGCGAATGTGACTAAAAATACATCAAATTAACCAACAAGGGAAATCACAGTCCTTACTATGATAACCCACACAATATTCCGATAAGGAATTTCAACGACAATGATGGGCCTACATGGCCAAAAATGAAAACACAACAACACCCACGAGCCTTGCTCGGGTAATACAAAATGACAACAACTGACAAACTGGGGAACACTCCAAACTGACTGGCCAGCATGAACACCGAACAACTCTTAACTAGTATCGCTCGGATGCCTTGTTGCCATCGTCATGCCCCTGTGTCTCAACTCTCTCCTCGCAAGCACCTAAAACATGAAAACATGTTTCGCCCCTAAGGGGTCAATCATCCAGATAATGATCATCAAATACATGTATAACATGATATGCATCCAAAGGCAGAATGAAACGGTACAATAATAATAATACGAGATGCTCACAACCCAAGGTAAGAAACGAGCATTCGTGAAACACTATGCCCACGACATACAATCAATACTTGCTCAACAGGTTAGAGCATACGTGCCCAACGGTGAATCATCAATAGAAAACACCACAATGAATTACACGAAGATGAAACAAGCCAGAGCTGAAATAAATACACATCACAATGCCCGAAGGCTCCATGAAAATACCAAGACATCACACTGGCCTGAAAGTCACTCAGCCGAAGCTGTCAAATATCACAATCACCTGAAAGTCACTCAGCCGAAGCTGTCAAATATCACAATGGCCCAAAGCCAAACCAGCCCAAAGCTATATCACATGAGGGCCGAAGCCACGGCAAGAAGCCGTATCACAATGAGGGCCGAAGCAACGGCACGAAGCCGTATCACAATGAGGGTTGAAGCCACAACACGAAGCCATATCACAATGAGGGCCGAAGCCACATCACGAAGCCGTATCACAATGAGGGCCGAAGCCACGGCACGAAGCCTTATCACAATGAGGGCTAAAGCCACGGCATGAAGCCGTATCACAATGAGGGCTGAAGCCAAGGCACGAAGCCGTATCACAATGAGACCATCCAATGGTCGTGGCCTACTAAACTGTAGGTGTTGGGAAACCAACCGCGAAGGTTCAAGCCCCAAACTTACCCATAATGAGCACTAGCCGAGACTAGCCTTCGAAGCACAATTAATCACAAGCGGCAACGATCCCAAGATTACCGAATTCACGGGAATGAATAGTGTGCTGCCTTGAGTCATCCAACACGACAACAATGACTCACGGATGGGCACTGTCCTCGGCGGTCCCAATTTAATACCTCGATTACCTTAGAATGGCCAATCGATAACAATGACACGAAGGATAGGAACTATCCGCGATAATCCCAATTCAATAACTCGATTGCCTTAGAATGGTCAATCGATAAAAATGATACAACGAATGCCTCGGCACCTTTAATTGGTTACCGATGACGGAGATGAGAAACGAATACGTCAATTCCTTCAATCGGCCAATACAACATCAATAGCAAAACGCCAACATCAATAACAATGATTACAACTATTAGGCGTATTTTTATACGCTTATTTATCATTATTTTGTATTATTTTGGAGAGTGAAATTGTCTAAATGAGCCTTTAATGCCTTAATCTTGTATGATTGATAGGAAATTGAAGTCCGGAAGCTAAAACGAGGCAAAACGGGCGAAAACGGCAAATCTGGACTCTGAGCCGCGGCACAAGGAAGTAGGGCCGCGGCACAGGAAGACACCCAGCCAAAGGCAGAGTAAACTGTACTCTGTGCCGCAGCATAGCCCAGGTGAGCCGCGGCACAGAAGAAATGGAGGACGCCCAGGCATCCAGCTGAAGGCTCTGTGCCGCGGCACACTTGGCGGTTTTTGGTTGTCCGCGCGAATTAAGGCCGTTTCGAAGCAAGTTTTCGACCTACGGATACGGACGCGATTTGGAGGATATGCTGAGCTATAAATAGGGTTTAAGACCCTAATTAATTATCTTTGGATCTTTTATATTTTGGAGCTTAAGCTTGGAGACGGCAGAAGAAGATGGAAGCAGAAGACTTCAAAGGCAGAGGGCGGAAGCTGAAGAACGGAGGAATCCGAGCTTCATCTGCGTTTGATTTTTATGTTTTCGTTTATTTATTCTGTAATTTCAATTATTAGTATGTCAGGCTAAAGCCCTAATCTAGGGTTTTGATGAAACCTATGTTTTGACGAATTTCTTGAGATTATCCAATTAATTACCTTTTTGTTGAGTTTTCCCAATTGTGTTTAATGCTTGCAATTATCTGGCCAATAGTTGTATTGATTTAATCATTCACTTCGAATCGCGAGAGGAGATTTGGTGAGGAACTATTGGTGAGGACCGTTTTATTCTGTGAGATAGGAATATACTCATAGGAACTACGTGGCCTTTGGGAGATTTTATGCTTTTCGCCTATTGACGAATTAATTCACCTAGGGATAGAGTTCGTTATTCGCCTTTAGATAAATCTATTGACCTCGGGAGAGGCGGTAGAATATATTAGCAATCTCCGCCTTCAATAAATTGGGAAAATTATTTATTACGGATAATCGAGAGTAAATTCGGATAAACCGAGGTGGATTCAGAATCCTAGACTTATTCATCATTTGATTTCTTTTATTCAAGCTATCGTATTCTATTGTTTAGTCGCTTAGTAATTCTTTTAGTTATTAATTGCAAAAACCCAAATTCGATTGTTCAAATAAAATTGGAATACCAAAAATCGGTAGTTAGAGATTCAGTCCTCGTGGGAACGATACTCTACTTATCACTTTATTACTTGTAAACGATGATGTGCACTTGCGTGTAAGAAATATCGCAACAAGTTTTTGGCGCCATTGCCGGGGACTGATTTTTCGCTAATATCAATACCAAGCGAATCTAATTTTAATTTGAAGTTTTTCTTTTTTTTTAGTCTCTATATTTTTATTTCTTCATTATGTTTTCCTATGAGTATCGTGGCCCTTGGCATTTCATAAATCCCAATGTTCTTAATAATTTTTCAAATAGGGTCAGTCAGCCCCCTCCCCCAAAACAAAAGACCATGCTTGAACAATGTGTAGACGTTCTTAAAAATCCTGATAGTACCCTTTTTGATCTAGAATGTGCACATCGTGGTCTTGAGGTTCACTACGGTTATTTTCCAGCTCATTTATTTAGTAGTGAAGTTGAGGGGAAGGTTGAGAAGAATGACATGTTGAGTTTTAGGGTCGATCCCCCAGCACCCGATAATTTCATAAAGTGTGATGAGCCTAGAGAAGAAGTTATCATTGATGATGTTTCCAAAGAAATTCCATTAAATTGTCATCAAACTTCGACTAATAAGGTGAATACTTTTGTGCCAAAAATTTTATTAACGGTGCCACGCATAATTTTTCCTAAATTCATAATGGGAGAGATTGACCCTATTACTTTTGATTCTGTTGAGGCTGATGCCATGAGTTCTAATGAGGTTGTTCGTGATAAGTCTTTATTATTTACCCATTCGAACTCTGCTTATTTTTTCGTGCCTTATGATTATTACATTCTTCCATCATTTTTTGGTTGCCCGCATGTTTACTCTTACTCATTATTTTTGGCAACCGGGCATGAGCCAAAGCCTCCCTTAAGGAATAAGAGGCTTATTAATTGCAAGAAGGGGGCATTTGGCAATCTCCCTAGAAAGAAGCCACGTTAGAATTTTTTTCGCCACGTCGTGCTCAAGACGTAAAATAGAGCGCTGGATGGGAGGCAACCCATCATTTTTACTTGCTTTTTAGTTAGTTGTTTTTTTTATTATTTTTCGTTTTTAATTTTTCTTTGTTTTGTTATTTCATTTGGATTCGTGTATTCTTGTTGGCCCTTATTTCTCTGATATTTCTTTTTAACCCCTATGAGTTATTATTCTTCATATTCTAGTCTTTCTTGATTTAATGTCTATTGTTATCTCATGACTAGAGAATAAGTTTGGGGGTCCCTCGTGATGTTGGGCGTTATTTGAAGTATGGATTGACCGACGTTTCCACTCAGACATGTGCGGGTGTTCAAGAAGACATTTGGAATAAGTTTCACTTTTCCTTATCTCTTTTATTTTCACATGAGTTTTATTATTGATAATGTTGTGTGTAGTGGACTTTTATTTTGCATATTGTTGATGGTTTTTGCAAGCTTGAATTTTTCGTGAATTTTTCATGCTTCCATGTGTAAAACTGATGTTACGATACTGATTTCTCTTTGAAGAAACAGTTGACTTTTGGTCGAGTTGCAGTCAGCGATTTCTGTTTCTGTTGAGTATTCATTTAGGTCCGAAATTTTATCGTTTTTGTAGAAATTTTAGCAGATGAGAAAGGAGACATACGTGTTTTCAAATCACCGTTTATACGTTTGGTTAAACTTTTCGCGTAGCTAGTCGTCTAGTATTATGAGTCTTGTTGGCATTTAAATTGAGTTTAGAGTCGGACAGTTTTTCCCAAGAAAAAGTCGAGATATTATTTGTTATATGATGGGAAGTCTAGTAACCGGGGGTATTCACGTGACCCGTTGTTTACTCTCGCGTAAAACGGCGACCCTGAATAGATTAATCATTTAGAAATATCGCATTACCGATGATGGGGAGCCTAGTAACCGGGGGTATTCACGTGACCCGTTGTTTACTCTCGCGTAAAACAGCAACCTTGACATGCGGGAATTGCTATTCGAGTTTTTTCTCCGCTGTAGAGGGGGACTTAGTAACTAGAAGCATCCATGTGCCCCATGAGTGTCTTTTACGTCAAACGGTTCCCCGATACATGAGAATGGAAATCCACCCTAGGATCATCCCGATGAAATATCCTGAGAACCGAAACCTAGTGGTTAACTCGAATCATATTATTGACCATACATAAGGGAATGCTGTCCTAGGCGTAATTTTGATAATGAAACTCTTGAATTTTGCCACTAGACTGTGGGACTGGGCGAAATGGCTTGTTTAATCTAACCCTTCATATTGACGGTCGGTTAAATTCACGCTTGTTAATCTTTGAGCTTGATTTTCTTCTTGAACGATTGATTAGGACTGAAATTGGTTACTTTGTGGAATCAGTGTCCGGGACGTGACTCACTATTACGATACTTGTATTATTCTTTGAGATTTTCAGGGTATTATTGATTAAGTTGAGCACTATGGATTTGCATGATTATTCACGATACATTTTGTTTAAAATTAAAAATTGTTTGCTTGAGGACAAGCAAAGGCTCAAGTTTGAGGGTATTTGTTAGGCGTATTTTTATGTGCTTTTATATTATTATTTTATATCCATCTTGAGCCTAAATCAGCATAAATGAGCTTTTAATGCATTATTTTTATATGTTTTGCAGGAAATCGGGGTCCGGAAGCCAAAACGATGAAAAACGGGCGAAAATAGCATTTTTTGGTCATGAGCCGCGGCACACACCAAGTGAACCGCGGCACACGAAGACAACCAACGAATGATGTGCACACTGTACTGTGTGCCGCGGCACACACCAAGTGAGCCGCGGCACACAAAGCGCAAAAAGACGCCACTGCTTCTAACAAAAGTATGCTGACCGCGGATGTACATTAGCTTTGGGCCGCTGGGGATTTTGTCTTGTTGGGCCGTGAGGAGCACCCACCAGGGGATGGGTCACTCTTTTTCACAGGGACCGACCGGGAGAAAGCATTTTTATTTTTCTTGGGGGAAGGAACCAACTGGGGGGGATATAAAAGAAAGGATATAAAAAGGCACAAAGAGGGCAGAACCAGAGGGAGGTTTTCGGCGGAAAAGAATTAAAGGAGAACAGAAGGTGTAGATTTCTGGGGGACGACAAGACCACGGATCCCTACGGTTTTTCTGCATCTTAGTTTTTAGATTTATTCGCGTAGGATTTTGATTGTAGCCAATTTCATGACGGTTTGATTATTTATTATTATTTCGATTTACTCGTTATTCTATTGAATTGGATTCTTCTTACTGTTCTTAATGCTTTTTAATTGTATGGACAACAATTAATTTGTTTTGAATGTCTTTATGGATTCGGGAGATGAAATTTAGGCATAGTTCTTGTTAGACGAATCATAATTTTCGTGAGATAGGGATATACTCATGCGAATTGTGAAGCCTGTTATTGTGGGAATTCTTGAACTGTTTTAGCTATTAATTATCTGATTCGAATAGGGATATATCGAGTTAGTAATTCGTAGTATTTTCTATCGACCTTGGGAAAGGCTTTAGAATAATTTAGGAATTCCTGGCTTACAATCAATTGAATAACAATGAATTGAATCGAATAAACATCATTCCCGATTGTTTGAGGTGAAAATCATAATCCTACCCCTTATTAGTATTATTATTATTATTATTAGTACTATTATTTATTTTCTGCAATTAGCTTAGATATAAACTCTATTTAATTGTTCTTCAAATAAAATTGTGAGTTGACTAAATTTTGGTACTTAGTGAAATCAGTCCTCGAGGGAACGATACTTTACTTATCACTTTATTACTTGTTGACACCGTGCACTTGCGGCATATTGTGAGGGATTTTCCCACAACAACAACAATGTCTTAAGTCGACATCAATATCAATAACAACAATCGATACATCGATACCACAAATCGGATATCGACAATGACATTAACAACAAGTATCTCAATGCCTTGAACCGGCCATTAACGAACAACAATAATCATTTGGCATAATTCCCAAAGAGTATCGTATCAAATGACCCCTAAATATCAACAAAGTTCATGAAGAGACTACATCTCGGAATGATACAACACATTCATACATATATATGATAGCATTAATTTCATTGACTAGTACAAGTATAAAACTTGCCTCAAACCGATGGGGAGAAAGTCCTTCCACGATCAACGTCCTTTATGGAATTATCGTTCGCTCGAACAACCTTGAATAACACAAGTACCAACAATTCACTTAATATACATATCCACGTATAGTCATAAACAACTCAAAAGGTCGATACAACACTACCCAACTCATTGGGGTAATTTAACAAATACGCTGTAAACAATCTTCAATTGTTTACAACTAATCTCAATTATATCGATACCAAACCTCCAATGAATGATTCAATACAACAAAAGATCTTCAATACAATCAATAATCCCATAGGAATACTCCATTTGATATTACGACAACATCTAGTCGAAACCCCAAAATTCCAAAGTCAACACTCAAAGTGTTCTTGAACAATTCCCCAAATACTCAACAAATCCGAAAAATACACCAATAAATCCGTAGGAACACATGTATCTAAGGTAGATAATCCAAATTCAGCATATTCCAACATAATAGCAAGCTAACTTGAAGAGATCGGAAGGAAAATACTCAAATCCCGAAATTCTAGATTCAAGAAAAGTTTACCTTGATTTGGTGTGGTGGAGATGATTAAATGTTGATTAATCTAAACTAGGAGCTTGAAGATGATGCTAGATGATTGCAGCTTGAAGAAATCTTCGCGAATAGTCCAAAATTGCCTGGAATGGTTGATAAATGAAGAAAAGACGAAATGTAGAGTGAAGTGTCCCATTTATACCGAACCCAGCTTAGCGTGCGCTATCTCCTGCGATTAGCGTGCGCTAGCGGATTCACCGGGTAGTCCAATGAACTCTACCTGCCGTGTTAGCGTGCACTACGAACTTGGTAGCATGCGCTAATGCCTTTCTCTTAGCGTGCATTAACCGGATGTTAGCGTGCGCTACCTGATGGTTAGTGCCCAGTACTGGAGTCCAGAACCTACTGTCCTCTGCCCCGCTCGCCTTAGCACACGCTACTACGATGACTTAGCGTGCGCTACCAATACAGTTAGCGTACGCTATTCCCACTCATATCATGCGCTACAAATTCTCCAGTTCAGTCTAGTGCCTTCTGGACTGTCTGCCTCAATTTCACTAGCGTGCGCTAATGCTGAGTGATAGCATGCGCTACCAGTACACAAATAGCGCGTGCTAAAAAGAATACGTAGCGTGCGCTACTTCTCCACACACAGACTGCCAACAAAGATGATAATGATAGTGTTCTCGACTCGATTCTCAACAGGGTTGAACGATGAACGATAACTGATACATGATTCCAAAGTACAACGAACGATGGACTAAATGAATGAACATGAATGATGAATGATTATTAAAGGGTGAAAAATTTCAGAGTGACAATTACTGAATGATAATAATAAATTCACAACCGGGTATTACAAATGCACCACAATTAACCGTCGATCCACGTCTCTGTGGATCCCTACCGAGACCCCATCGGATCTAACCTGTAATGGTTAAAAGCAACGCTCGTCGATCGACGCCTCTGTGGACCCCTACTGAGATCCCGTCGGATCTAACCCGTAGTGATCATACACACACACGTTACTCATGCAATACTAATATGCTAAGAATGTAAGTTCATTAAGAATACTTGCTAGAAATGGTCACTTACCCGACACAATTATTATACTCTTCACAATAACTCCATCATGAACAATCAATCACAACGCAACAACACAATTAACACGGAATACACGATTCCACAGCACTAACAAATAGGGATATCATTATAGTCCCCAACGTTCAAAATAATCAAATCACACGAATCATGCTCACGAGGGTAAACCAACCATCATTATTCCAACATGTAAACTCAATTTACAGGAGACAAATCGTATAATAAAAATACTTGCCTCGAAACCATGATCGAAATGAGACGACGAATGGGATGCGGTCGGGCAGCCCCGAACTCCTGAACATAATCAAGAATATAATAGCACCGCGAACACTACGAGAATAACACCACACGAATTACCAACACAAAACGGAGATCAACTCGGAATCCTCGAGCATCTATAATCCTCCGGAAGAAACAACAAAAACATGATTACGACGAGGATCAAGACCAAAAACTATGGAGACCACATCAAACTATCGAAGGAAAACCCATTCGAACATTTAATCGAACATTAAATGTTCACTACACCTCAAGAACACCGAAATCACCCTTCGGGTTGAAACGAACCAAAGATATGGATATACAATCCATAAAAGATGTTTAACAACAACATCTAACACTAATCGATTCGTCTAAACCGGATTGGATTCGAATCAAGAACAAAACTCCCAAAAGGTCAACTTTAAGAAAAATCAAGAAATTACCTTGATCCGGAGAAGAAGGAAGACTAGATGATGATGACCACGAAGAAGACCCACCGAGATGATCACTATCATCAAAGCCCGGCGAAAACTCATCCCACAGGTGCCTAGATCGCCAAAACTGAAGGAAGGAGGAGGAAGATGAAAATGATCCGAAATCGGTCAACTCCAGTTATATAAACCCGTGGGAGGCTAACGTACGTAAGCAGTAAGCTCTTAACGTACGTTATCAAGGTTATGTACATAAGGCACGATCTCTTACGTACGTAAAGGTTGGTCCAGATGTTCTGTCCGAAATCCTGACCGCGTTAACGTACGTAATGAAGGCTGCGTTACGTACGTAAAGAAGCATAAAGAGCGTGCGCTAAGGAAATCCATTAGTGCCCTAATGCCCCCAGAAACTACAGCAGTAGAGTTCTGAAAATGGGTACAACGACGGACTCCTCCGATCGAAATGTCAAGTTCAAGATACGCACGGAAAAACTCTAGAGTAAGATCATATTAAGAGCTTGAGCTCTAATCAAACTCACACACAGCCATGAAAAGGGTCGAGACAACAATTACGAATGCGGATACCCACAGCTTTGGGAAATTACAAAATGGCCCAAAACGCCCGAAAATCACGATACGTGATCGAATAATCAAACCAAAGTTCACAACCCATCTAACAAAGTTAAACGGACTTACGGGGAACTCAAAACAACAGTTTCGAATGAGATTTGCAAGAATCAAACTCAAGTGCGGAAAAGTCGCTAAGAAGCACGGAACTCAACAAAATGACACCGAAACGAACTCGGATGTCAAAAAGTGCAGACTTAATCATTTTCATAATGACGAAATGGTCACAAGCGAGTCATCAAAACGGACTCCTACCAAAAAAGAAATTTACCGAAAATCGAAATCGCGGATATTACAACTTGTGCATACTAGCGCATGCGGGTGGTAAGTCTCTCGACTGTAAGTCCTTTCATGTGTGTGTTGTGATTATGCTACGCTAATTGGGTTAACCTTGATCAAGGGAAAGGAACTTATTTGAGGCATTATTGCTTTGAATATAAATGCGTGTACGCGTACAGTCCGGGTTATAATGGTTATATTGAGTATTTTTTTGAAAATCGAGTATATTATCGATTTCCATATTTCATAAGAATAAATTCTTAAATATTAATTTTATCTGCTGCACGAATGTTTTAAAGTTGTGTTTCGAAATATTGAAACGTTGTGAATTCCTACGATTTAAAAAAATAGTCATATAAAATGGTCACGTATTTCGGTGAAAATCTTTTTTTGATCAAACATTTGATAGAAGATGAAAGATTTTAAACTTTTGGCATTTAAATCTCAAATTAAATTCTTGCAATATTTCAAATTAGTCACGATATCTTTAAAATTTAAAACATAAACTGTTTTATGCATTATTCGAAAACAGTTTTAAAATCGACATATGAAATAAAAACTTCCTCTTCTAATAAAAGAACAGTATTTATGAATTTTGTGAGAAACGTGACTTGCCCTCTCATTTTCAAAAGAATTATTTCATAGAGCACATGTAGAAGTTTGTCGTCCTCGTAGGAGGACCAGAAATTGGATTTGAAAATTTTTGCACGCTGCAAGCTCTAGTTATTATGCGGCTCATATGGTGTCATTTTTAGATATAATAAGAACACTCGGATTCGTACATGGTACGCATGCTTCCCGAATTCTTTGTCATTTCAGTGTTGCTTATTTTGGGCATTCGGAGATGTTGACCGAACCCTGTGTGGACAACGGTGGTGTTATTATGCGATTGTTTATTTAGTTGTGCTGGGTGATAATTACATGTATTAATATGTCAAGCCTTGACGGATGTGGATGTGATGATGGTTATGGAAGCGGTGATGCGTTTCGTACAATAATGATTCATGCTACGGCGTAGGAGTACCGGTATTAGATGATGTCCTATGAAGTCTCCTCAGTGGCTGAGCCTTCGAGCGACGTGAAGAGGCCAAAGACATTTAGGAAATTCTCAGGCGGCAAAGGAACTAAGGTTCCTAAACCCCCGCACCTTTCGAACGCATCGTCTTCGTGATTAGTTACGAACGCTGGGAATCTAAGGTAGCATAGTCGCCTACCGATAGAACGAGGAAGTGCTTCAACTGCAACGTTCAGAGGCATGTTCGTACTAATTGTCCTTATCCATCATTGACTTGTTACCATTACGGGTGTGAAGATCATCGGATGCGGTATTGTGTGATAATCTTCGAGCAAAGCAAAACAAATGACTGGAGGTGTCTTGAACCCCTAGTTCTTCTCCTCTTGAAGAGCCTAACGTTGGTGAGTGAAGATTTCGTAATCATTGCCGCTCCCGACCATCGTATCTCTGATTGTACCCCATTTCATTGCTTTACGTTTCCAACTCTTGTTGTTCTAAGTTTCGGGGTCGAAACTTCTTCTTGGTATACGTCGACATTTTGTTATTTTGAATAAAAACTCTTATGAGTATTTTAAAATGGGGAAACTAATAATTTTATATTTTAATAAAAGGTGGATTTTGGCAAATTTAAGTACTATGGTTTTTGATAGTTCGTGAAATTTAAAGGTCTATGATATGGATATATATTCTAAAGTGGTTTTGAGGTTTTTGAGAAATAAAATTTTGTCGGTAGTTTACAAAAGGCGCTAGAATTTTATCAAACTAGTTTAATATTGAGATTTTTGAAATATAAGACAGAGAGATCTTGATGAATACTTTCAGAAAGTTTGGGTATATTGAGAATTATTTAGACCTTTTAGTTGGCGTGTTCGATTATTTTAAGGGGGATATGTATCTTCAAGCGAAGATACCTCATGTTATACGAGCCGGCAATTATTTACAGTTGCATGATGCACGACAAGTGGCCTGATAGCTGTCGTAGAGATGATCACTCTTGAGTATTATATGCTATAGTGGTGACTCAGTATTCATGATTTGAGCATTATGCGGAGTATGCGAGATTGATAAGCAATATTTGCAATAGTGAGATGAGCAATAGGACGATCATGTGCATGAAACTGATTTCGAATTTTATAATTCGTACCTCAAGTTTTCTAATGTTATTTTGCATGAGCTTTGTGAAAACTATTTTCCTTAATTTTGACTTGTAACAATGTGTTTTTACGGTGAATGCACATATTGTGAAATAAATGATTCGACCACTATATTTTAGAAAGGGATTTATATAAACGAACATGTGACCCCATATTTTAAATCTCAAATTAGTTCAAAGTACGTTTGCATACTATTGTGGAATATTATCCTTGGAACACATTTACCAAAGCCGTGTAAATACTTTTGAAAGTTAAAAATTTTCTGCCAAAGTATTCATCCTCTTTAAAAATATTTGGCCATTTAAAACAGAGAGATTGTAAAATTTCCATGTATGTCAATTTGAAAATTGGCCAGTGCATATGTCTACCGCGTGTGTTTATGAGCATCATAGAGCATTGGGATCTCAGTTTATCGGACTTGTAGTAGGGGAATGTATTACCCATAGTTTTCTTAGTAATTTCTGTGTTGGGCGACTTTATATTGTTAATGACTCATTTGTGATCCTCTCGACAATCTAAACTACCTTGTCCTACTCAACTTACCATCCTCCGAATGAACTTCGGAGCTATTTTTTTAATTCCGTCGATTATTGTAATCTTCCCACATTTGAGTTGATCTTCGCAAACGTTCTTCGAAATAATTGCTCTTACTAGTGCAATTAACATTTTTAGACGAGATATGAGCTTAGATGTTGTTACTTAAGCTCGAAGCATGATTTCAGGATGGTTGGCCATTTTGTGATTCTACTTAACTCTTGGAGTGTTTATCTCCAAACTCATACCCCTCCGCTTTGACTCCTTGCGTTCATATGTGTGCTTATCGCCTCGAGTCACGTACCAGATACTTGCTTAGTTAACTCATTGCATTTCAAGGATTCTCGCGTTCGCGCAACGTTCGTGACGTTTTGGGTCTGAGCGAAGTAGTTATTTATCCTTGTTTGTTCTCCCGCTCTCTATTTTAAGTTCCAGGACGAAACTTATTTTAAGGGGGGTAGAATGTAATACCCTGAATTTTTACCCCTAAATAACTTCGAATATTTGACCTGTTTTTGTGGATTCTTTTGTTCGTTTGTTGAACTTGCGCAAACTTTCGTATTTTTCTATTATCCTTGTTGGTCCGTTTTATCACAAATCTATTATCACTACATAATAGAATTTCAACTATCTTTATATGTTACTATTGTTGCCGTATGTTGATAACATTTCGGTATAATAGTATGACTGTGACTGGATCGTTTGATCAATCTAGATAGTTACAACTCTTATTTAGAGTATTATACCATAGAAACATTCAAAATATGGATGGAGTACCAAAATGGTGTTAATAGAAACAAGAGTCGATATTTCGGTATAGTGCTGTGCGCAAGGACTGACTTTGATCAGTCACCATATATTCTATAAAAATAAAAAAATTCTAATATTTTACAGTATTATAGAATATTGAGTTAGATTCCCAATGGTTCAAACGTCGAATCATTTAGAGTTAGAACAAGAAAGTTATGGTTGAAATAAGATAAGAGTATCAATTTGCCGCGATGCATATTACCGAAATGCCCTATAAATGCCCCTTGGCTGATCTCTGATGCATTCCAGCACCTTCTCTCGAGCCAACTTTGTACCTAACCATAAAACTTCATCCTTGAAATCTTATTTGAGCCATGAGCATGTTTCTAACATCGTAGAATCAAGATATCAAGTCCGTTTTTGAAGAATCGGCCATTTCCTAGCTGAATCAAGATATGAAACTTGAAGTTCTTCAAGTGTTTTATTTCTATATTAGAGGAGGAGTATTTTTAGGTGTTCTTTGGTGGTTTCCATCGATTCTAGCGGGTAGAAATTGAATCCATCAACTATATCACTTCATATACATAAAATGCCCGCTAGGTGTACGATAAAAGTTTCCTTAGAGTATGGTTTCGATTTCCAATTGTTATCTTGACTATAATTAGTATCTCTGATATGAATCTTGCTATATTGATCATCTTAGGTTTGAAAATTGGGTTTGATAGCCTCATGTCCAAATTTTACCGAACTAGTTAAACCGTCGAATTCCAGGCGAGTATTTGATTATATTTATGTATTATCTTGCAATTTAAAGTGCACAAATGTGTTTTTGGAATTGAATTATTTGTATTCTGACTTTCACTAATGTTTATTGATCTTTTGAAATATTTTTGGGAATATTTTCCAAACAAATAAATGAGTTTTCAAGTTTGAAAAATAATAATTACTAACAATGTTTAAAAAGAACTTTCAAAATATTTTTCGAAAAGAAACTGAAAATGGTTCTTCAAAAAAATCAAAGGCTGATCTTCTTAAATCAAGATGATGACATTTCATAAATATTTTGTTACAAATGGTTTGGAGATATTGCCTCTGATTCTGATTGAATATCATAGTTGTAATGTTTGATGATTTATAACCGGCGTCGTCAAAGTATGTGGCATCGGACTGTGATTTCTATGAAATGTGGTTTGTCACATGTGGTCACTGAGTGCGTGTGAGCCGAGTAAAACCAGCAAGGGTCCCTTGGGATCCATTAGACTGTGAGTATCTGCAGATCACTCGGTTGGGTTGTACAACGAGAGAAGGCCTGACGAGGACTCCTGGGGTGTGTATCTCGTGTGAGGTACATGGCCAATACAGCCCAGGAAGTTGTTTTGTGATGATGGTACGCGTATTATTCCGGAATAATGACGTGGGTCATGATGCTATTGTCACGATATTGTTCAGACGTTGGTAAATGATGGTTATTCTTTTCTCTGGTATTTTTACTGTACTCGGACCTATATTTATTATTATTGCACGTTATACATACTCGTGTATGAAATACTCGTACCGGATATTTGCTGACCCCTTTGGGGGTGGATACATTTTTTTGTATTCAGGTACTGGTCTTAATGGCGAGGCATCACAGGGTAGACACGAGCTTGGTGGACAGCAGTGATATCATGTACCATTTTGAGTCTGTGGTCATCGGTTGTTAAGTGAAGTCGTGTTTTGTTTTGTACTCGCGCGAGTACCATCATGTCATGTGTATGGTATGTTGTTCATTTGTTTTGGTGATGTTGTTATATCAGTCGTGGTTCCCCAGAACAGTGTATCGTTTGGTGTTATGATGCATATGGTTTAAAGTCGAGTACTGTTAATTTGCATGAGTGTCTTGGTTTTAAATTGAAAAAGAAAATGTGGTTTTATGTCGTTCTAAGCCTGGTAAGTTCTCCGAAATAATCTACGGCGCTATAATATCTCCGTATATCACGGGGGTGTTACCGTTGGGTTCGGTCTATTTGTTTTGAATATCTTAAAATTTTTAAATCCTTTGTATGTTGATGATGTTGTCTTCAGTCGTGATGTCGAGTTTGTGCGTTAGCCTGGTGGATTCCAAAGGGTTAGGTCCATGGGACTGTAATATGCCCTGAAGTCCTGAACGTCTTGGTGGTGTTACAGAATATGGTATCGGAGCTTAGGTTTATGGATAGCTAGGCTGTCGGTTATTTGGGTCTATTCGAGTGTCTTTTCCGAATAGCATCACTACTACGCTATTATCTCAGTACGCTGGTGCTCGTAAGCTTTCCTAACTTGACTTGTGCGTTATTCTATGTTATTCCTTTCTTAATATCATGATGTGTTTTGCGTTTAAACTGTACTCACTAGTTACTTCTTCAGAGTGCCTGCTGGTAGAGGACGCGAACACGGTCGCGGACGCGGGGGCATCCATGTCCAATAGCTTTGAGGCTGGTTCGCCAATGCCGTCTTTGTCGAACATTGTTCAGCCTAGTGCCGAAGATCATCAGGATCAGTCTGCTAGCTTCGGTAATGCTAATGATAACGTCAGTGTATCTAAAATTCTACAACAAGTAGCGAATCAGATGGCGCTACTAACTCAAGCGGTCCTAGTTAATCAAGCTAATGTTACTCCAGTTCCGCCTACTGGTTCTGGTACCGACAAGTTGCTTCAGGATGTGATTCGTATGCATCCTCCACAGTTCGATGGTACTTCCGAACCTTCTGGTTGGTAGAGTTGGATAATTGAGATGGAAAAAGTATTCGAGGTAGCAAACTGCTCCGAGGAGAGGAAAGTACCAATTGCTCAGTACTTTCTCGCCAAGGAGGTGGCAACGTGGTGGCAGGCAGTGAAACCGCATAACCGGGCAGCTACATGGGATGAGTTCCGGGAATTGATGGAGGCTGAGTATTGTCCGTGGCCAGTGAAAGATGGAAGGATTCGAGCCTTCTTCGAGGCGAAACCCCAAGATGTTCCCATCTCTCAAGCAATCAAAGATTATAACTAGCAGCTGCATTAGGTGAGGAATTAGGTCCGGGATGAACAGGACAAGATCCGCCACTTAGACATGTGGATGAAACCGAGGGTTCGCCACTATATGTCAGGCCTTGTGTATACGACTTTGAAAGACTATCAGTACAAGGCGATGGCCTATGAGATGTCCTTCTCTGCGACTGAGGTGGCAGCAGAGGGTAAGAAGCAGAAGACTTCCGGTCAGTTTTCAGGAAGTAAGTTTGGCAGGCATCAGAAGACTCAGTCTGGTTCGCAAGCCTTTGGGAATCAGTCCCCGTCATTTACGCGAGGCTATGGTTCTAAGTCTGCTCTGGCTGTTCCTGTTCGTGGTCATACTTGTTTTAACTGTGGTCGTCCGGGACATATGATGAGTGAGTGTGACAAGTGTAATACCCAGTTGTAATTCAGTAATTATCACTCAGTAATTATCATTCAGTAATTGATACTCAGTAATTTCATTCATTATTGATCATTTGTCACTCAGATTCAGTCATGGTATTCATCATTCAGAGTAATTGTATCGTGTATCAATCGCCATTCATCATTAATCTGATTGGAGTTTCGTGCCGTGTTTATCATCATTGTCATTTTCGTTGCGAACTGTGCGTGAGGAGTAGCGCACGCTACGTACTCATTTTAGCGTACGCTAATTGAGTATAGGTAGCGCACGCTACTACTCAGCCTTAGCGCACGCTAAGGTTACCTTGGCTGCAGTCCAGAAGGTACTGGACTGCAGGTGAGTTATAAGTAGCGCACGCTACGATTGGTAAGTAGCGCGCGCTAACGGGTCGTAGTAGCGCAGCTATATGTGTGGAGTAGCGCGCTAGGCGGATCGAGGTTGAGTCCGGTGGCTCTTTGATCGCACCGGTTTATTCATAGCGCACGCTATGCATTGTTGTTAGCGTCTGCAACCGACATATTAGCGCACGCTAAATAATGGTTGTAGCGCCACGCTACTGAGTTAGATCGAGAGGCGACGGTTTTACGGACTCCGATCTGGCGTCAAATATTTCGCTAGCGCACGCTAACGATGGATATTAGCGCACGCTAGTAGTATGGCCGTAGCGCACGCTACAAATAGGTACGTAGCGCGCTACCGTGTTCGGACAATGGGTCTTGGACTACCCAAATTACTCGTAACCGCACACTATGCACAAGGAGCTAGCGCACGCTAACACTGGCGAGTATAAATTGGGCCAGTTTAGTCGAGTTCGTCATTTTCATCTCATTTCATTCCTTCGGTATTTTTGGGCGATTCCGAGCGATCCGGAGGATTCTTCGAGGTGTAATCATCAATCATCATCTTCAAGTCTTTGAGTTGAATTTATCATCACTTCATCATCTCCGAAACGTCGAATCTAAGGTATTAATCTCTTGGATCTAGAATTTCGGATTTTTGGGTTTTCCTTCCGATTTCTTCGTGTAAGCTTGGATTATCATTGGGATATGTTAAGTTATGGATTATCTACTTGGATAAATATATTCCTACGGATTTAATGGTTATTTTCGGAATTGTTTTCAAGAACCCTTGGGGTTGACTTCGGTTAATTGAGGATTTTCCGATTGATGTCGTTATAATCATGAATTATGGATTCCTAATGGATTATTGATATCATTGAAGTGTTTTGTTAGTTCGAAATACTCATTTTGGTGTGGGTTTCAACATATTCGGGATTGGATATTTCGTAGTGGTGCGGTCGGTTATGTATTCGTCGGAATGCCTATGAGTTTGATTATCGTTGTTTCGACCTTTGGGTTAGTCGTGTTTTGTTGTTTGATACGTGTATTGAACGATTGTTGGTAATTATTGTTATTCAAGGTTGTTCGAGCGATCGGTATCTTGGTTAGGACGTTGTTCGTGGACGGACATTCTTCATCGGTATTGAGTAAGTTAAATCTTACTCGGTTAAAAGGATACTCATTCCTTTTGTCGTTGATTGCTCATAATCATAATTCATTCATCATAATATTAATCATTTTGAGACTTGTAAGTGTCGAATAATCATTTCATTCACGAGGAACGACGGTTCCAAATCTTTTCATTGGTTTATCAATCACGTCACTATTACTTTCATATCGGTGAGTCATCTTGGCCTTGTCTAATTATTATTCATTGGTGTTCATCATGGTCATTCTCGTTCATGTGACCTTAGGGTTCATATTGCGTGGCGGGTGTGGGTGTGTGGAATTTTTAGTCGGGCACATGATGGTCATGTATTGGGTTCACCGATACATCGGACCGTGCACAGTAACGCTTACCTCCGTGAGACTAATTAGGTACAAGGACGGGTGTGTCGGACATTCGTCTTGTACACTTGCACAGACATTACGGGCGTACTATGATGCTCCTCTTCAGTAATTCATAATTAAGAATATTTCATCACTTGATTAATTCATGATTGTGTAATTTCAACTCTTGAGGATTGTTGTTACGTATGGCGGCCGTTGGGGATTTTGTTTTCGAGTCACGGCAAGGCAAAGGCACGGGAAGAGCATGTTGTGGCGGCGAGTCAGTGATACTAGTAGGGGCCCAGTCATTCCGTTTGTTCATCATTTTGATCATTTGATTATTTACTGTCATTTGTATTTTCCATTGCAAATTTCGTTTGTAATGTGTATTTATTCGGGGTGGTGTATTTTATCTTCATATAAAATACACTAGTATTGATATTGTCTGGTGTGTTGTACTTAAACTCCTCATCGGAGTGTTTGGTAATATAATGTGGTTCGGTACTACAATTATATTATTTAATTCATCATTTTCATTTGCACAGTGGGTCCCGGTCGGGATTCACGGCCTTTGTAATATCCGCCTAGTTTGGGGTGTTACGAGTTGGTATCGGAGCGTGGTTTTGAATACTACCCTCCAAGTCATGTCTCATTTGAAATCATCGTCATCGGACTAGTATCATTGGACTTTCGCGTCACGTGTGACTGTGTGCAAATGCCGAGCCAATCGGACCAAGAAGCTGTAAGATTTCTAATGCCATGGTATAATTTCGCATTAATCATTCATTCATAATTCATCGATTAACAATCCTCAATCATCATTGTCACGTTGACCGGGCCGGTCGAGTTAACTCATTAATCGATCAATTCATTTCATTGTTCGATTGTTGATCGGAAGATCGAATCATTAATCTTGTTAACTCATTCAAGATAATCATTTGATAACTTCATCGAGATAATCATGTCACGTCAATTGATCATTCATGTAATCGGCGTATTTGAGCGCGTATGCTCATTTTCATCATTTCATAATATAATCATAATGTGATACTCATGCGAGATATATAATCATCATATGACTTTCCACTTCGATATGGAAAGGGTGGCGGAGGGCGTGGAGGACGAGGCCGTGGGCGGGCGAATCCAGAGCTCGTGTGAATACACGTGCAAACGCGAGGAATAATGCTAATTCATCGGCGGCGGCAGCGCCACTCATTCACCGGACGCGATCATTCATTATCGGGAGTCGTACCAGGACACGGCTCGATCGAGAGGGTGTCGGGTTGATCCACTCGCATTTATGCAGGGCATGATGGCCCAAATGACTCGGATGGCTCGGTTGATGGAGACGATGCATAACTCCGTCAACCAGAATCGGCGGGCTCCTCCGCGGCCACCTCGGAGGCAAGAGAGGAATGTGAGTAACATCATCGGCGATATCTCTCGCCACGGGCCACCTACTTTTGAGGGCTCGTCTGAGCCGGCGGATATCATTCATTGGCTCGAGCATTTCGAGAAGCTGTTTGCTATGGTAGAGTGTCCCGAGGGACACAAAGTTTCATTGCGGCTTACTACCTTGGTAAGGCGCACATTCTTGGTGGTTGTCGTTGAAGCCCACCGAAGGATCTTGTACTTGGGATCGATTCAAGACTCTCATGATGGAGAGGTATTATCCGGCCCCATTCGGAGAGGCCAAGGCTGTCAGAATTGCTCACCCCGACCTCTCGTGACGAGGATGTTCTCGCCATTGCCGAGAAATTTGAACTTCTTCCTTTCGCCTCATCCATCATTCATTCGAGGCGGATAAGATCAAATATTTGACAAGAGGTGAAACCCCGTATGAGACTTGATTACTTAATCATAATTGCACCACGTTGGCGAGTTCATTGAGAAGGCTCTTACTTACGAGCTTACGGCTAAGGAAATTGCTAGCGGCAACCTTCGTACGCTAGCAAGAAGTCGAAACCGTGTCGGTCGGCGGGAGTCGTGACTTTCAAGAAACCCCGTGCGGGCTCTGCTTTTTACGAGCGACCTCCGGTGTCGTCTAGACCCATGGAATCTCGATCGCGGCGGCGATTCGGCCATCACTGTTACAAGCTGTGGGGATCTTGGTCATGTCGGCACCAAATGTCCGAGGCAGATGCATCACGTGTCATAAGCGTGGAATTGTGGGACATAAGGCCCGTTTTTGCCGTAGGGACTCCAAACCTACTCGGAGCGTCATCTCGGGCACCTAAGCGATCGGCCGTTGAGAATCGAGCCACTCAATCAGCGTCGTTTAAAGCAGCGGGAGCGACTAAAGGTGGAGCTTTTAGCCATCGAGGCAGGGCGTCGGTGCAGGACTAGCAAGCCCCGGATTTATGAGATGAAGAAGACCGATGATCCGGAGGCCCGAATGATCTCGGTACACTCGATATTCTATCTCAACTTTGTGTGTACTCTTTTCGATCTTGGTGCATCGCATTCATTCACTTAAGTCATGTTTGAGTAGACTACGTCAGGTAGTGCTACTAGTTGTGAGCCTTATGTCATTGGCCTACCTGATGGTAGGCGAATTATCGGTAATCATGAGATTCGAATTGTCCGATTCGGTTTCATGGTCGTGTATGGCGGCGGACCTAATCGTGGTAGATTTACCGAGGGACGACGTCATCTTGGGCATTGATTGGATGGATCGTCATGATGCCATAATTAGTGTCCGTAGCGTATGGTCACTATCATTTCGAACGATGGAGTTGAATGTGTGTTTCGGGAGGTAATCCATTGCTACAGTAAGGTCATTAATTCAATGAAAGCGGTTAGGTTACTCAATCGGGGATGTGTCGGTTATTGGTGCTACATGGCCAAAATCGAAGTCATCGGTAATGTTAACAGATATTACGGTGGTGAGGAATATGCCGATGTTTTCCGCACGAGTTACAGTTTGCCTCCACAGAGAGGATGTGGAATTCACGATTGAGTTGGAGCACAGTACGTCCCGATATCGAAGGCGCCCGTGCGGATGGCCCCGACCGAAATGCGGGAATTAAAGAACCAACTTGAAGAGTTGTTCGAGAAGGGTTATATTCGACCAGTGCGTCCCAGTGGGGAGCACCGGTGTTATTTGTCAAGAAGAAGGATGGTTCATTCCGCTTATGTATTGATTATCGGGAGTTGAACAGGTGACGATCAAGAATAAGTACCCCTTACCCGTATTGATGATCTCTTAGATCAACGAGGAGCTTGATATTTTCCAAGATCGACTTAAGATCTGGATATCATCAGTTGCGGATCCGAGAGTCGGACATCGCGAGGACAGCGTTTCGAACACGCTATGGTCATTATGAGTTTGTGGTTATGCCGTTCGGATTGACTAATGCACCTGCGGTATTTATGGAGTTAATGAATCGAGTTTTCATCGACTTTTTGGATCGGTTTGTTGTTGTCTTCATCGATGACATTTTGATTTATTCTCGTGACCGGGAGGAGCACGAGTTTCACCTTCATCAAGTGCTCGACGTGTTGAGACGAGAACAACTTTATGGGAAGTTTTCTAAATGTGAGTTCTGGATGTCCGAGGTGACTTTCCTCGGACATGTAATTTCTTCAGACGGAGTTCGTGTCGATCCTCAGAAGACGGAGGCTATTCGAGATTGGCTACCTCCGAAGAACGTTAAGGAAATCCGAAGTTTCCTCGGATTAGCGGGTTATTATCGGCGATTTGTAGAGGGATTTTCTCGAATCGCTCAACCCTTAACGAACCTTTTGCGGAAGGATAAGAAATACACGTGGTCCGACGCGTGTCAACGGAGTTTTGAGGAACTCAAGAGCCGGTTAATGTCAGCACCTGTACTTTCCTTACCGCAGGGGACGGAAGGATTTGTGGTCTATAGTGATGCGTCCGGACAGGGTCTCGGATGCGTGCTGATGGAGAACGGGAAGGTTATTGCCTATGCTTCACGGCAATTGAGACCTTACGAGATTAATTATCCGACCCACGACCTGGAGCTAGCAGCCGTGGTGTTCGCTTTGAAGATTTGGCGTCATTATCTTTATGGCGTTACTTGTCAGATATTCACCGATCATAAGAGCTTAAAGTATATATTTACTCAGAAGGAGTTAAATATGCGTCAGAGACGGTGGTTGGAATTAATCAAAGATTATGATATTGAGATCCTCTACCACCGGGCAAGGCGACGTTATCGCGACGCCTTGAGTCGTAAGTCCGTTCGGGAGCGGATGCTTGCCGTTTAACGATTCGAAGGAGCTTGGCGGGAATTCCTTAGACCGAGATCGAGTGCGGCTTGGCGAGTTCGGGGCAACATTGTATGTTAGAGATTTCATCGTCACTCGAGGAGGAAATTCGAGAGAATCGAGTTCGGACCCATCATTGTTGCGCATCCGAGAGGATGTGGCTCGAGGAAAGCCCACTGGATTTGTGGTCCACGAGGATGGACTTTTGAGGTTTAAGAATCGGTTGTGCGTACCGGCAAATGACGAGTTGAAAAACTCGATTTTGAAAGAAGCTCATGCTACCCCTTATTCCGTCCATCCGGTCTAGCAAGATGTACAAGGACTTGAAACAAAATTCTTGGTGGAGTAATATGAGCGAAGTCGCGAGAATTTGTTTCGAGATGCTTAACATCAACAAGTTAAGATTGAACATCGGCGGCCGGGTATCTTTGAAACCTCTTCCTATTCCCGAATGGAAGTGGGAAGACATTTCTATGGATTTCATCACGAGTTTGCCGACGAGTCGTCGTGGCATGAATACGATATGGGTGATCGTGGACCGCTTAACTAAATCAGCTCATTTTCTTGAGATCAAGGATACATGGGGTCCCGAGAGACTTGCCCAGCTTTTCATCAAAGAGATAGTGAGACTTCACGGTACTCCTAAAAGTATCGTTTCCGATCGTGACGGACGGTTTGTGTCTCATTTTTGGAAATCAGTTCATCGTGCTATGGGGACCCAGCTTAATCTCAGTACCGCTTTTCATCCTCAGTCCGACGGACAATCAGAGAGGACCATTCAGACATTAGAGGACATGTTGAGGGCATGCGTCCTCGATTGGAAAGACGATTGGGAAGCCCAACTACCATTGATCGAGTTCACGTATAATAATAGTTGGCATGCTTCGATCAAGATGGCACCTTACGAGGCCTTGTATGGTCGTCGTTGTCGATCTCCGTTGTGTTGGGACGACTTATCCGAATCAATCGGCACCGAGCCCGATATGCTTATAGCCGCCCGTGAGAAGGTAGCTTTGATCAGGAGTCGTTTGTTGACCGCTCGAGTCGGCGAAATCATATGCGAGATAACCGTAAATCGACCATTAGAGTTCGAAATTTGGTGACCATGTGTTGGTCAAGGTATCCCAGTCGTGGTATCTTCCGTTTTGGGAAGAGGAAAGTTAGTCCGAGATTCATTGGACCGTTTGAGATTTTGGATCGAGTGGGCGAGTTAGCTTATCGATTGGCTTTACCTCCGGCGTTGAGCCGAATTCATAATGTGTTTCATGTCTCTCGATTGCGGAAGTATGTTGCCGACCGAGTCACATACTTGATTCGGCAATCGAGATCGCCGACGATCATTCATATGAGGAGCGTCTATACGAGTTTTAGAGCGGCGAATCAAGCGGTTGAGGAATAAGGCGATTCCTTTGGTTAAAATTCGGTGGTCTAGACACGGAGTCGAAGAGGCTACTTGGGAAACCGAGGATAGTATGCGGGAGAGTTATCCCGAGTTGTTTGACCCTTAGTTTGGGACGAAACTCTTTTAAGAAGTGTATGTAATACCCGGTTGTAATTGAGAATTATCACTCGATAATTATCATTGATGAATTGATACTCGGTAATTTCATTCATTATTGATCATTTGTCACTCAGTTCGATCATGGTATTCATCATTCGAGTAATTGTATCGTGTATCAATCGCCATTCATCATTAATCGATTGGAGTTTCGTGCGTGTTTATCATCATTGTCATTTTCGTTGCGAATCGTGCGTGAGGAGTAGCGCACGCTACGTACTCATTTTAGCGTACGCTAATTGAGTATAGGTAGCGCACGCTACTACTCGGCCTTAGCGCACGCTAAGGTTACCTTAGCTGCGATCCGAGAAGGTCTTGGGTGCGGTGAGTTATAAGTAGCGCCGCTACGATTGGTAATGCGCGCGCTAACGGGTCGTAGTAGCGCACGCTATATGTGTGGGTAAGCGCGCTAGGCGGATCGAGTTGAGTCCGATGGCTCTTTGGGCCGCCGGTTTATTCATAGCGCACGCTATGCATTGTTGTTAGCGTACGCAACCGACATATTAGCGCACGCTAAATAATGGTTGTAGCGCACGCTACCGAGGTTAGATCGAGGGCGAGATGGTTTTACGGACTCCGATCAAGGCGTCAAATATTTCGCTAGCGCACGCTAACGATGGATATTAGCGCACGCTAGTAGTATGGCCGTAGCGCACGCTACAAATAGGTACGTAGCGCGCTACCGTGTTCGGACGGTGGTACCTTGGACTACCCAAATTACTCGTTAGCGCACGCTATGCACAAGGGCTAGCGCACGCTAACAGGCCGAGTATAAATTGGGCCAGTTTAGTCGAGTTCGTCATTTTCATCTCATTTCATTCCTTCGGTATTTTGGGCGATTAGAAGCGATCCAGAGGATTCTTCGAGGTGTAATCATCAATCCTCCTCTTGAAGTCTTTGTGTTGATTTTATCATCACTTCATCATCTCCGAACGTCGAATCTAAGGTATTAATCTCTTGGATCTAGAATTTCGGATTTTTGGGTTTTCCTTCCGATTTCTTCGTGTAAGCTTGGATTATCATTGGGATATGTTAAGTTATGGATTATCTACTTGGATAAATATATTCCTACGGATTTAATGGTTATTTTCGGAATTGTTTTCAAGAACCCTTGGGGTTGACTTCGGTTAATTGAGGATTTTCCGATTGATGTCGTTATAATCATGAATTATGGATTCCTAATGGATTATTGATATCATTGAAGTGTTTTGTTAGTTCGAAATACTCATTTTGGTGTGGGTTTCGACATATTCGGGATTGGATATTTCGTAGTGGTGCGGTCGGTTATGTATTCGTCGGAATGCCTATGAGTTTGATTATCGTTGTTTCGACCTTTGGGTTAGTCGTGTTTTGTTGTTTGATACGTGTATTGAACGATTGTTGGTAATTATTGTTATTCAAGGTTGTTCGAGCGATCGGTATCTTGGTTAGGACGTTGTTCGTGGACGGACATTCTTCATCGGTATTGAGTAAGTTAAATCTTACTCGGTTAAAAGGATACTCATTCCTTTTGTTGTTGATTGCTCATAATCATAATTCATTCATCATAATATTAATCATTTTGAGACTTGTAAGTGTCGAATAATCATTTCATTCACGAGGAACGACGGTTCCAAATCTTTTCATTGGTTTATCAATCACGTCACTATTACTTTCATATCGGTGAGTCATCTTGGCCTTGTCTAATTATTATTCATTGGTGTTCATCATGGTCATTCTCGTTCATGTGACCTTAGGGTTCATATTGCGTGGCGGGTGTGGGCGTGTGGAATTTTAGTCGGGCACATGATGGTCATGTATTGGGTTCACCGATACATCGGACCGTGCACTGCAGTAACGCTTACCTCCGTGAGACTAATTAGGTACAAGGACGGGTGTGTCCGGACATTCGTCTTGTACACTTGCACGAGGACATTACGGGCGTACTATGATGCTCCTCTTCAGCGTAATTCATAATTAAGAATATTTCATCACTTGATTAATTCATGATTGTGTAATTTCAACTCTTGAGGATTGTTGTTACGTATGTGATCGGCCCGTTGGGGATTTTGTTTTCGTGTCACGGCAAGGCAAAGGCACGGGAAGAGCATGTTGGCGGCGAGTCCCGATGATACTAGTAGGGGCCCCGGTCATTCCGTTTGTTCGATCATTTTGATCATTTGATTATTTCGTCATTTGTATTTTCCGCTGCAAATTCCGTTTGTAATGTTTATTTATTCAGGGTGGTGTATTTTATCTTCATATAAAATACACTAGTATTCGGTATTGTCCTGGTGTGTTGTACTTAAACTCCTCATCGGAGTGTTTGGTAATATAATGTGGTTCGGTACTACAATTATATTATTTAATTCATCATTTTCATTTGCCTGGTGGGTCCCAGTCGGGGATTCACGGCACTGTAATATCCGCCTAGTTTGGGGTGTTACAACAAGCCGCCGCTGCAGTGTCATAATTGTGGTCGTTCGGGGCATCATGCTGCGTACTGTGGAGATGAGAGTTGGGCACCAGTTACTCAAGTGTCGGCCCCGGATACAAGAGAACCGAGCGTGAATCAGGCTCCGACAGCTTATCAGCCTCAGCAGAGTTTCGGCAAAGGTTGAAGACGTAGACAGTCTTCTAGAGGGGGAGCATCTAGTGCAGGGTCTGTTCCGCCCTATGTGTATGAGATGAGACGAGTCGGAGATCCTGACGCAACAGTGGCTACAAGTACCGTTCACATCCTTGATCATACTGTTTCCGTGCTATTCGATTCTGGTGCTATGCATTCTTTCAGCTCTTTGGATTGTGTACGGCGTCTGCATGCTGACTGTCTAGTTGCATGTGAACCATTTGTTGTTAAACTGCCTAGTGGAGATAGCATTACTTCAAGCAAAAGTGTAGCCTTAGATGCCTTAAAATTGGTCAAATTCGATTTAAGGCTACACATTTTTCTAATGTTATTATTGATAGAAATTAGTGTTACCATAGATTAAATTGAATATCTACGCTAACACAAAATTTGGTGTAGCCATTGCTATTTAAAAAAAGTGTAACCAAACACTAAAAGAAATAGGCAGGCTTGCTAAATTATTTTAGGCGGTAATTATTTTACTCACAATAGTCAATAGTCACTCAACACACTTTCTCTAAAAATACAAACTCTAAAACACACTTTCCACTAGGGGTGTTCAAAAATAAATCCAAAAATCTGATACGAAAATCCAAAAATCTGATATCCGAAATTTGAATTAATAATTTGGAAATAATATAATCTACAAAATCTATTTAAAATTTATATACTTATACTCGTTCCAAACATGGTTAAAAACTGAGTTTACTACCCTATTTCGTTTCAAATCCATATAGTAATATCTGGAAAATTATCTGAACTCAATTAAATTTATAAAACATCTATTACCTGAAATGGTAAATATATGTTTAGATATTTTTTTGGTCCAAAATGATTTTGAAAAGTTTAGGTTTAAGAGTTTTTTTTACCTAAAAAGAATATTAATTACCTGAACTCGTTTTAATTGATAAAGTACCTAGTTACCTGAAACGAAAAGTAGAGGTTTAAATTGACTTTTTGAGTCTAAAATATTGTGGGGGATCGTGAGATTAGAGATTTTCCGGTGAGTATCGCGGGGAGGGTTTGGTCTTCTAAATTGATTGTGGTAGACATTAATGATGAGGATTTAATCCTTGGTGAGCATTGGTTGGATCAACATGAGGCGATCATGAATTATAGAGCGAGAACCATTTCAATGTTAGCCTCTAACGGTACTGAACACCCCTTTGTGGGATGCAAACGGGGTAGTCAGAGATTCTTGGTCAGCGCTATGAAAGCGGTGAAACTCCTTCGAGGAGGTTGCACTGGTTACTGGTGTTATGCTTTTAGATCGGAAGAAGGGGGAGTCGAGCTCTCGTCTATTCTGGTAGTAAACGAGTATCCTGACGTCTTTCCAGATGAGTTGTCGGGTTTGCCACCAGACTGTGAGGTTGAGTTCACCATTGATTTAGAGCTGGGTGCGGCCCCTATTTCAAAAATGTTGTACCATATGGCACCTGTCGAGATGCTTAAGTTGAAAAAACAGTTGGGAGAGTTGCTAGACACGGGTTACATTCGACCGAGCGCTTCGCTTGGGGGTGCACCAGTTTTTTTCGTAAGAAGAAGGAAGGGTCACTGCATTTATGCATCGACTACCGAGAGTTGAACAATGTGACCATCAAAAACCTGTATCCGCTTCCGAGGATTGACGACTTGTTTGACCAATTGCAGGGAGTGATTGTGTTCTCAAAGATTAATTTGAGATCGGGATATTACCAACTCCGAGTGAAGGATTCCAATATTCTTAAGATGGCTTTCGGACAAGATACGGCCATTACGAATTTGTGGTTATGCCGGTCGGGCTAACCAACGCCCCAGCCGTGTTCATGTAGCTAATGAACAAGGTCTTTATCGAATATCTCGATAAGTGTGTAGTCGCCTTATCGATGATATTCTGATTTACTCGAGAAGGAAGGAGGAGCATGCACATCATCTACATATCGTGTTGGAAATCTTGAGGACTCAACGACTTTATGCGAGGTTCTCAAAGTGTGAGTTTTAGTTGCGGGAGGTTATGTTTCTCGATCACGTGATCTTGGCCGAGGGTGTTCATGTGGACCCACACAAGATAGACGCAGTGTTGGATTTGGTGCCGCCTTAGAACGTGAAGGAGGTTCGTAGTTTTCTGGGTTTGGCGGGGTATTATCGAAGGTTTGTCCAGGGGTTCTCTAAACTCGCTCGACCGCTTACTCAGTTGTTGCAGAAGTCAGAGAAGTTTGTGTGGACAGACGAGAGGTGGAAGAGTTTCGAGTAGTTGAATAAGCGGTTGACTACAGCTCTCGTATTGACAATATCGTGCGGTAATGAGGGCTTTTCAGTTTATAGCGATGCCTCAGGCCAAAGACTTGGATGTGTACTCATGCAGCACAGAAATACGATTGCCTATGCTTCCCGTTAGTTGAAACCATATGAGTTGAATTATCCTACGCATGATCTTGAGTTGGCTGCAGTTGTGTTTGCGTTGAAGATTTGGTGTCATTACTTGTATGGCTCATCATGTCAGGTTTTCACCGATCACAAGAGCCTGAAATATATATTCACACAGAAAGAACTGAATATAATACAAAGTAGGTGGCTGGAGATAATCAAGGATTACGATCTCGAAATCCTTTATCATCCGGGCAAGGCAAATGTTGTGGCAGATGCCTTGAGTTGGAAATCAGTATCGCTTCGGGCACTTGAGTTACTCACAGCCCATCCAGGGATCCAGCGAGAGTTGATTGGGTTGAGCATTGATGTTGTGTTACTAGGGAATGCGGGGCAGTTGTGCGCCCTTGAGATTTCTTCGTCGCTGGTCGACGACATTAAATCGAGATAGTTAGAAGACCCGATGTTTATTCAACTCCGTGAGAATGTGGTTAAGGGGAAAGCCCCGGGATTTGTGATTCATGACGATGGTGTGTTGAAATTCCAAGGTCGGATGTGTATCCCAAATGACTTGGAATTGAGGCAGGGCATCATGCAGGTGGCTCATGCGTCACCTTACTCAGTCCATCCGGGCTCGAGTAAAATTTAAATTTTTTATGAAAATTTTGTGTAATTTTGGGTAAATCAGATATTGGATTGAGTTGGACACGAGGAGGGAGCACATCTAGCCATTTCTCGCCCAGACCACCACCCACAAGCCATGATCGCGTCTGGATACATGTCACGATGCACATTTGTAATTTTTCACGCCCAGACCCATTGTAATATCCGCAAATTCGATTTCCGGTAATTTTCTTTTTATTGGTGAAAGTCCATTCTTGGGACTGTTTCGTCATTCTGGGAATATTTTATTCTGCACTTTTTGTCATCCGAGTTCGTTTCGGTGTCGTTCTGTTGAATTCCGTGTTCTTTAGCGACTTTTCCACGTATGAGTTCGACTTTGTTAGATCACCATTAATTTTTGGAAACTCCAAAAATTCTGAATCTTTGCAATATTATAAAGCATCGAGTTATCTTTCCAATGGTTCAAACGGTGAGTCAATCGGAGTCCAGACGAGGGAGTTATTGTCGAAATAGCTAAGTCACTCTCATTTCCCAGTTTGGCGGCGGCTGTACCACTGTGCGCGGCACATGCAGCGAGGCCGAGGCACCCGCCTATCAGGGGCAGATTCGGCCCGGTGCCGCGGCACACTTGCCGGTGGGCCGCGGCACCTTGTGCGGTCGGCTATTTAAGGCCCTGCAGTCGGGTTTTTGGCTATGTTTCTCCTTCTTCTCCTTCTCTTCCGCGGCTGGAGCTTGGTTAATCATGGAGAGATGTTGTTGGACAATCAATCCATGAAGTTTTGGAGTTCATATCATCAATCATCCATCCCGAAACATCCTCCGATCTACCGAATCAGGTCAGATTTCCTAGAAATCTAGTTTTGGGGAATTTGGGCATTTTGGTTGATTTCATCCGTTTTATCCGATTTAACTTAGGATTATGATGGATTGATGATTATTTAGATGTATTATATCATTTCCTTTATTATTCCATGGTTGGATCGTATCGATTCGTTGTTTTGGTCGAGTTCTGGATCGACGCCTTGAAGGTGTCCGGTAAAATGTCATAGAGGGGTTTTCGGGCGTTCTAAGATTATTCTTCCTCGTATGATCGATGATTTATTGATTATATGTTGTTAGGGACGAGTTTCTTGTGAAGAAACCAAGTTGAACCCTTCCGTTCGTTGTCATCTTTCCTTTCGATAGCATCGGGCGTTTCGAAGCTTCCCGGTCGAACCGTGTTCTTCGGAGTATTCGGTAGCGGTTATTAAGGCAAGTATATATTTATGATTGTACGTTCTCGACTTTGAAAGTAAGAAATATTGATGGTATGATATGAATGAACCGTTTCTACGGCATTCATAGATATATTGATGGCATGATATGAACGAACCGTTTCTACGGCATTCATACATGTATTTATGGCATGATATGAACGAACCGTTTCTACGGCATTCATACATGTATTTATGGCATGATATGAACGAACCGTTTCTACGGCATTCATACATGTATTGACGGATGATATGAATGAACCGTTCCTACGGCATTCATACACGTCTTGATGTGACGCTATGAGATTTAGTTATTCCGGAATACTAGTCTTGAATTGACGGTTACATTTACTTTATTGTTGAGGAGTATTGTGTTTCATACTTGATATACTTGCACTAGCTATTCGACGGCTAACCCCTTTATGGGGGAAATACTTTTTATGTATTTCAGGTTCCAGGAGAACGGACAGGCGGGTATCGGGTCGGCATGAAGATGGTGGGCAAGAGTGATACTGTGTCTTTCCCCCGGTTATGTTTTGAGTTTTCCATTCAGTGTTGTTGTACTCGAATGGTTATTGAATACTCGAGTATTGTTTTCCATTTTTCTTGATGTCCCGGCCTGTGTTTGCCGAGGTATTTAATTGTGTTGTGATGTCTATGGTTTCATTGGTTATGGTTTTGAGTACCATTTGTATTGTCCTTCTTTTCATTGTATCTAGACCTTCTCGGTCAAATTTTACAGTTCCGCGCATGAATAGCCTTGTGGGTCCCACGGCGGGGCTCACGGCGCTGTAATATACCCTGAATAATTTGGGGGTGTTACAGAATATGGTATCAGAGCTTAGGTTTATGGATACCTAGGCTGTCGGTCTTTTGGGTCGATTGAGTCGTCTTTTGCCCATAGTATCACTACTCTGCCATCATCACAGTGCGACCGGTACTTGTAAGTCCTCTCAGTCTTCTTGTATTTTTCTTAATTGTTTCGTTATAGCTTGGTATTCTTGGGAATTGGTCACTTCGAGAATGTGCGATTTGGATTATACTTACGCACGTGTGTGCCCTTCAGAATGTTGGCTGAAAGTAGGAAGAATCGTGGCCGTGGTCACGGACGTGAACTCTTCCTTGAGATTTTGTTAAATTGCTAATTGCGATATTGGTGTGTATCGGTATTATGTTGAGACTTTGTTTAGGAGTCGCATGCTAGTATCACGAGAGATCTTCGACTTTACAGACTTGTAAGTATGTTGTTCGGGTTATTCGATAATTCTTGGTGAATTTGAATTCCCGTTGAAATGTTGTTTGTGCGAGTGATTGCAAGTTTCGAGGACGAAACTTATTTTTAAGGGGGGTTAGAGTGTAATACCCCGATTTTTTCGGATATATATTTTTTTCGTTTATATGTTGGATGTCGTTAATGGATAATTGTGCTTGAGGATGGTGTGAACGTATGACAATGTTGTTGAATGCGTATATGTATTCATTGTGCCGTATGATCGTTTGGTATGTCGAGATGCTGGTCGAGAATAGCGGAAAATGGCTAAATCTGACTCGTTAGCCCACGCTACGAGGTATGCCTAGCGCGCTAAAATATATACTTAGCGTACGCTACGGTGCATACTTAGCGCACGCTAAGAGGTTCGATTCGTGCGGTAAGGAGGACCCTAACGTGCGTAACGACTTGCCGGGTTAGTTACGGTAGGTGGCGGCGGGTAGGCCCGTGTTGATTTTTATATTCAGTTAGCGCACGCTAACGCATGTTGGTTAGCGCACGCTAACATCAGATCGCCAATAATGGAATCTTAGCTTTCGGCGGGTGGACCCGGCCATGTTCGACGCATGTCCAGATAAGGTCAGCGAGTGTTTGTCGTGTAGAGCTAGCGCACGCTAAAACCGTATGATTAGCGCAGGCTAATTCCATATCGGTCAAGGAATCCGTGTCGCGGATGCTTTCGGCATGTGGGGGCACGATACTGTAGCAAGTCAACGACGATTAGCGCGCGCTAAGGTCGAGGAATAGCGCACGCTACTGAGCATTTCACTGTAGCAAGTCAACGCCTGTTTGCATACGCTAATGCATGGGCATTACGCACGTTAGATGAATTTCGAAGCAATGTAGTAGCTTCTGGACTGCCCCATAGCGCACGCTATCAAGGAAGGATAGCGCACGCTAGTCCTGTAGCGCACGCTAAATGTAAGGTCTAACGCGCGCTAATGATGTGTTTTATAGAGAGGATAGACGAGTGCTGAGAGGCATTTTGTCCATTCTCCTTCCTTCAGTCAATAGAGAGAGCCTTGGGAAGTACTTGAAGTTCCTAAATATTGAGAGATGATTCTCTTAAACAAGATTAAGATTGGAGAGCTCGGATTTAAGTATTGTTCTTGAAGTTTTGATGATTCTTGGAATGGAGTTCAATTATTCTTCTTCGTGGTTCGTCCATACAAGGTAATCCTCGTATCCCTTTGATAGTGGTTCGTTTTTTGTAAGGATTACTACTCGGGAGGGAGTATGTTGGGAATCGTGTATTTTGATGTTCGTCTTATTTCAATGTAAATGCATAAATTGGACTGTACTTTTATCCGCTGCGTGAGTATTTTGAAATAGATTTTGGTATTTTGCCAACTGAATTTTATTTTGTAAAACTAGATTCCCTAAACTGAGTTTTTGGCATTTTGGCCTTGATCGTTTTGACGGTATTTGGAAATCGATTTTTTTTAGTATTTGAAAAATATTACCGTCATCGGTCTTTTTGGCATTTTTGAAATGACGTGGAAAATTGTGCTTAGCCTGGTAAATCCTTGTGAGAAGGGTTTACGGCGTGTAATATTCCCAGGAGGATCTGGGGTGTTACAATTATGGTATCATGTGATAATGTTTACGAGATTTATTGGAATTGGAATAAGAGATTTCGGATGTTGATATGATTATTGAGATCTTCTTCATATGATGATAATGGTTTTGTTGCGATTCTTGAGGTTGTATGAATGGCATGATGAAGAAAATGGTAACATGGAGATATATACCTCGGATATGTTGTTCTGAACGTGATTTCGGATATTTCATGTTCTTGAAGAACTCTTGAATTATACGAGGTGATGAAAATTTTTAAGAAGTGTTGATGTTTTGAAAATGAATATGGAATATTCATATCTAGAGCTAAACTATGTGTTTGAAATAATATTCGTATAGGAATACGAATGTGGTTATGAGTTTGATGAGACTATTATTCATCTATGAATTTGGAAGCCCATACGTATGGAGCAAATATTCAAGTCGAATGATTGGATTGTTTGATAACCTTTTTAATATGATTATCTATTGTTTTGAACCAGTCGGATGATTCGAATTGATGACGGTCATAAGTAAATTTTAACGATGGATTTACGAGAAGGGAACCTTGTCAATTCGTATTTAAGAATTGAGTTTGGAACATTTAGACCCTTATTATTGGTCCGAATTGGTTGCTGATATGATCATCATATTTCGACTCGTATTGTGGGCAGGATTTGTAAGTGTCTGAGTTGGATTGTTCAGACTGTGATTAGTCGAGATATGGTAAAACGATTGAGTTCGTGGTTTGGTGGTATTGATATTGGTCATCATCGAACCGGTTGATTATCAATCCTTCGTTTTACAATAAGGTATGATGTTTGATCGTGAATTATGACTGTTGTGTTGCGGTTAAGGTTGAAGGGTTCGTAGATTAATTTGGTCGAGACTGAGGGAATTCGTAAGACGAAATCAACTGAATTGGTAACAGTACGTTGTATTGATATCGAGGCAAGTTTTATACTTGTACTAATCAATGAGATTAATGTTATCGTGTAGGTGTACGAATGTGTGTATCATTTCGAGACTTGGACTCTTTATGATTGTACTGATATCAGGGGATTGTTTGATACGACACCCGTCGACAAATTATGCCAAATATTATTGTTGTTCGTAAATGGCCGATTTAAGGCATTGCGATACTTGTTGGTAATATTTGTCGATAGCCAGTTCGCGGTATCGACGTATCGATTGTTATTATTGATTGATGTTCCATCGAGATATTTTTTGTGAATCATCGTTATTGATATCAGTGTTTTTCTATTGATGTCGTTTTGGCCGATTGAAGGCATTGACGTATTCGATTATCATCTTCGTTATCGGTAACCGATTAAAGGTGTCGAGACATCCGTTGTATAAATGTTATCGATTGTCCGCTCTAAAGGTAATCGATATATTGAATTGGGATTATCAAAGATAATTCCCATCCGTTGTCAAAAATATTCTCATCCGTTGTATCGTTGTTATTGATTGGCCATTCTACGGTAATCGAAGTATTGAATTGGGACTGTCGAGGATAGTTCCCATCCGTTGAATTATTATTGTCGTGTTGGCCGACTCAAGGCAGCACACTATTAATCTTGTGAACTCGGTAATTTTGTGATCATTGAGGGTTGAGGATTTCCCGAATTGTTGTGTTGTGATTATTGCCCGTGTTAATCGGTCCTTAGGGATTCTGATCCCAGGATGGTTGTTTTGAATATCGTTGGTCGTGTCGATCTTTCAGTATTCGTGTGTCATCGTTCACTTGGTGAGTCGTATGATCCGTATTGGGTATGTTATCCTTTGAGTTTCGTTGTCATGTTATATCGTGGCATATCTGGAATTATGTTTGCGTGCCGATTGGGTATGTGTAGGATTTTTAGCCAGGCACACGATGGTCATGCGTGGATGTTTCCGCATTAGACCGTGCACACGATACGTAGTTCGTGAGGCTAATTAGGTACATTGTCACACGTATATTTTGGATTCCGTATACGGGGTGGACATGTGCACGGACACATTTCCGGATCGGGCGTACTGTGATGTCCCTCTTGAGCCTTATTGTTTGGTCGTTCGTAGTCCATGTTGTATTAGATATGTCCGACGATTTGCGACTGGTTGTTCTTACGCCGAGGGGTATGTCCGACAGTCAGGTTTGCTTCCTTGAGATCTGTATTGTGATGAGTTACAGCTTTGGGCTGTTCGGCTTTCAGGCCATCGTGATATACAGCTTCGGTTGAGGGGCTTTCAAGCCATTGCGATGTATTGGTATTTCTGTTGGAGCCTTCAGACATTGTGATTCGTATTTACTTCAATGTTGGCTTGGATTACCTTCGGATAATATATTGTTGTGTTGCTTGTAACGTTCCGCCGTTGGGCGTAAGTTACGCGTTTCTTGTGTATCTCATTGAGTTTTCCTGGCGGGATATTGCTTCTCCCTAGTTGTTTTACGTTTCGGGACGAAACTTCTTTTAAGGAGGGTAGAATGTAATATCCGCAAATTCGATTTCTGGTAATTTTCTTTTTATTGGTGAAAGTCCATTTTGACGACTTTCTTGGGACCGTTTCGTCATTCTGGGAATATTTTATTCTGCACTTTTTGTCATCCGAGTTCGTTTCGGTGTCGTTCTGTTGAATTCCGTGTTCTTTAGCGACTTTTCCACGTATGAGTTCGACTTTGTTAGATCACCATTAATTTTTGAAACTCCAAAAATTCTGAATCTTTGCAATATTATAAAGCATCGAGTTAGCTTTCCAATGCTTCAAACGGTGAGTCAATCGGAGTCCAGACGAGGGAGTTATGATCGAAATAGCTAAGTCACTCTCATTTCCCATTTGGCGAGCAAACAGACTGCGGGCCCACCGCCGATCACCGGGGCGATTCGCCCAAGCCGCGGCACAGCCTGGGCTGGGCCAGACACCGTGCGCTTCACTATTTAAGGCCCTGCAGTCGGGTTTTTGGCCATTTTTCTCCTTCTTCTCCTTCTCTTCCGCGGCTGGAGCTTGGTTAATCATGGAGAGATGTTGTTGGACAATCAATCCATGAAGTTTTGGAGTTCATATCATCAATCATCCATCCTATAACATCCTCCGATCTACCGAATCAGGTCAGATTTCCTAGAAATCTAGTTTTGGGGAATTTGGGCATTTTGGTTGATTTCATCCGTTTTATCCGATTTAACTTAGGATTATGATGGATTGATGATTATTTAGATGTATTATATCATTTCATTTATTATTCCATGGTTGGATCATATCGATTCGTTGTTTTGGTCGAGTTCTGGATCGACGCCTTGAAGGTGTCTGGTAAAATGTCATAGAGGGGTTTTCGGCCGTTCTACGATTATTCTTCCTCGTATGATCGATGATTTATTGATTATATGTTGTTAGGGACGAGTTTCTTGTGAAGAAACCAAGTTGAATCCTTCCGTTCGTTGTCATCTTTCCTTTCGATAGCATCGGGCGTTTCGAAGCTTCCCGGTCGAACTGTGTTCTTCGGAGTATTCGGTAGCGGTTATTAAGGCAAGTATATATTTATGATTGTACGTTCTCGACTTTGAAAGTAAGAAATATTGATGGTATGATATGAACGAACCGTTTCTATGGCATTCGTAGATATATTGATGGCATGATATGAACGAACCGTTTCTATGGCATTCATACATGTATTTATGGCATGATATGAACGAACCGTTTCTACGGCATTCATACATGTATTTATGGCATGATATGAACGAACCGTTTCTACGGCATTCATACATGTATTGACGGATGATATGAACGAACCGTTCCTACGGCATTCATACACGTCTTGATGTGACGCTATGAGATTTAGTTATTCCGGAATACTAGTCTTGAATTGATGAATTGACGGTTACATTTACTTTATTGTCGAGGAGTATTGTGTTTCATACTTGATATACTTGCACTAGCTATTCGACGGCTAACCCCTTTATGGGGGAAATACTTTTTATGTATTTCAGGTTCCAGGAGAACGGACAGGCGGGTATCGGGTCGGCATGAAGATGGTGGGCAAGAGTGATACTGTGTCTTTCCCCCAGTTATGTTTTGAGTTTTCCATTCAGTGTTGTTGTACTGGAATGGTTATTGAATACTCGAGTAATGTTTTCCATTTTTCTTGATGTCCCGGCCTGTGTTTGCCGAGGTATTGAATTGTGTTGTGATGTCTATGGTTTCATTGGTTATGGTTTTGAATACCATTTGTATTGTCCTTCTTTTCGTTGTATCTAGACCTTCTCGGTCAAATTTTACAGTTCCACGCATGAATAGCCTTGTGGGTCCCACGGCGGGGCTCACAACGCTGTAATATACCCTGAATAACTTGGGGGTGTTACACCCATGATGACTCGTACCAAAGGCAAGATGTTCGGACCATTGCATACCACTGCCGAACATGATTTGAACCACCAGGCTACTCAGCTAGACCTCCGACTGACTGTGACTCAGTTGTAGTTCTGCATCTTTTTGCCTATTTTTGCCAAAACTGATTAGTATGTGTTTTGTGAATAATTTTTGGGACATAATTTCATTAGCTTAGTTTTTAGAGAGAGTAAAAATAGATTTAGCATTTTTTTTCCTCCACAAATTCCTTTTTTCCTCTTAAAATCGGGTTTTTTTTCACCTTCACACTCAGATTAGGTTTCAGCTAAAATTTTACTTGTTTTCTTTCATCAATTGAAGTTCAATTCGATTTCAAGCTTTAACTAAGTCTTCGTATTTTTAATTTCCATTATAGATAATTACTTGTCTTTCTCTATGTTATTCAATTTTTCAAGGAACTTGTTGTTATTTGTGCATTTCCTTCTTCTATTTGCTTTTAACTATTCTTTTGGGCTAAAAACCAATTCTAGGGGTTGGTTGTAAATTGAACCAAGTATCCTAGGGTTTAAGGGGATGGATGATTGTGCTTACTCAAAGAGATATCAATTAATTAAACTTAGTTTTAGGGAGTTTTGTCCAAAAGGGGAAGCCCTTCCCTAGATTCCCCAAATTGAGGTTAGATATTATTCGTAAGATCATTATTTAATTCAGGCATAATTAACCATTCGAGTTTGTGGTGAATAAGAAGCAATTTTCGCAATCTCTAGGCTTTTCATTCAAAGTTTAATCTCATTTACATTTTGCACTTTAAGTGTTAGATTAAATTGTTCAATGATAACTTGCCCCATGATGTTGGGAGTTAAGAGTTTTTTGCTTGCTAGCCACTCCATTTGCCAAGGTTCTAAAAAATGTTAGGCGCTTGGCGTTCGGACTGCTAACGCCTAGCGCCCAGAGGATTAATCAGGAACTAATCAGGAATTAACCAAACTTAGCAGGTTTATTCCAAATGCCAAGCGCCCAGAGGATTAATCAAGAACTAATCAGGAATTAACGAAACTTAGCAGGTTTATTTTTATTACTATTTTAATCATTTCTATATATATAAATTATATATGTTAGATAATTAAAAAAATATTTACAATTTAAACATATATAATCAACTGATATATACTAAATTTGAAACATTGATGATTGAAAGTTTTCAGGCACTATCGTACTCGTTGAATCCAAGTACTATACAACCTCCTTATACGGCAAACCAAGGGACAAACCATCCTACTTATGGTCAAGTCAAATCTTCTCATTCGCCTAACCAAGGGCCTAACAATGCCCATACGGCATTATCTAATCTTTACATCCAGCGAATCAAGAAGTATACCAACCTTTGTATATTCATCGATTCAAAGCATTAGAGGCTAAAGTCAACGGGAAGTTTATTTAATTGATGCTATGAGATGAAACCAAACCAAACCAAACATACCCAATATATCCCGCTCAGAGCAGGGTCTGGGGAGGGTAAGATGTACGCAGACCATGCCCCTACTCATTACGGTAGGGAGGCTGTTTCCGTGAAGACCCCCAGCTTGGTGCACAGCAAAATATTGCGTGAAAAATACAAAGGGCGGCATATGATTCGAAAAAGCTCAATATCATACCTGAGCCCATGGCTTATTCCACATGGGACTTACCTAAGAGGAATTTGTCTACTTCACTCCTGATGAACGCTGCTCAAACAGAAGAGAGGTTGACTCCGCGCACAGCTCCCTGTCAAAAATACACCACATGCAAAAGGCAATAGGATAAAATATACAATAAAAGTAAAAATGCAAAGCTCTAGGTCAAAGCTAACCGAGATAACCCAACCCTGAGGCTCTCAACTACAGCACCACTTCCAATTAAAGAATCCACAACTCTGATCTGGCGTCTCCAAGCGTACCTATCAACTGTCATGGTCTCGGAAAGGTTTAAGGCCTTCAAATCTAATCTCAGCTGCTCCTTCCACGTCCTCCTCAGTCTGCCACTCCTCCTCTCCCCGACAACCAATAAATTCTCGACCCTCCTCACCAGAGCAGATGCCTGCCTCCTGCGGATGTGGCCCAACCATCTCAATCTCCCTTCCCTAACTTTCGCTGAAATGGGCGCCACTTCTAGTACGTGCCAGAAGACCCCGTTCGTGATTCTATCTAATATTGTGCGACCACACGACCAGCATAACATTTTCATTTCAGCCGCTTCCAACTTGCTCTCAAGCGACTTCTTCATCGCCGAACATTCGGAGCCATACAACATTGCAGGTCAGATTACCGCTCTATAGAATTGACCCTTCAACTTTAGAGGGACTTTCTTGTCGCAGAGGACCCCCGTCGCTGCTCTCCACCTTATCCATCCCGCCTTGATGCGATGAGTGACATCATCTTCACACTCACCTTCCTTCTGAATGATCGAACCCAAATACTTGAACTTATCCGTACGGGGTACGATCTGATCCGCAATCATTACCTCTACATCTTCCTCGTTGGCCTCACCACTAAAGTTACACCAGAGATACTCGGTCTTAGACCGACTCACACGCAAGCCCTGGGATTCTAACTTAGACCTCCATAGCTCCAACTTTGAGTTCACCTCCCTTCTCGACTCTGCCACTAACACAATATCGTCAGCAAAAAGCATGTACCACGGGACGCCTTCTTGTATCCCCCGCGAAATGATGTCAAGGATCAGAGCGAAGAGAAGAGGGCTTAGCACCGACCCCTGGTGTAGCCCTATCTCAACCGGGAAATACTGGGTGTCACCAGCTGGGGTTCTAACGCACGTCCTAGCTTGGTAGTACATGTCTTGGATCGCCCTAACGAACGGCAACGACACCCTCCTCTCTACTAAGATCCTCCAAATAACCTTACGCGGAATGCTATTATAAGCCTTCTCTAGATCTATGAACACCATATGGAGGTCCTTACGCCGCTCTCTAAACTTCTCCATAAGGAGTCTGACGAGATGAATGGCCTCAGTCGTGGACCTCCTCGGCATGAAGCCAAATTGGTTCTCTGAGATCTCAACTTCTCTCCTAACCCTGCATTCCACCACTCTTTACCAAAGTTTCATAGTATGTCTGAGGAGTTTAATACCCTTATAGTTACTACAACTCTGAGCATTGCCTTTGTTCTTGAAATGGCACGACAATACTATGCCTCCACTCCGTCGGCATCTTAGAACCTCTGAGGAGGATCTTGAACAGCTCTGCTAGCCACTGAACTTTGACTTCACCCAGACAAAGCCACACCTCAATAGGGATCTGATCCGGGCCTACAGCCTTAGTTCTAGCCTCATTGAAAAGTTTAAAAAAAATACATATTCCACCTCTCCTTAATAGCCACATCGTTCACTAACACTTGGCCCAAATCATCCTTAATAAACTTAACGGGATCCAGGTGGCGCCGCCCTCTTTCCCTAGCTTTCACTAGTTTAAAAATCGCATTCGCTCCTTCTTTTATGTCTAGGCACTTGTACATCTCCTCGTAAGCCTCCCCTTTAGCCTTAGCCACTGCCTTTTTATCCTCTCTTTTCGCCACCTTGTACGCTACAATATTCAAGATTCTCTCCTCCCCAGCACTAACCGACAAAAGCTCCTTAAATAGCGCTTGTTTAGCTTTAACCTTCTTTTGGACCTCCTCATTCCACCACCATGCCTCCCTAGGTCCACTAGACCTGCCCGAAGAAACCCCTACCACCTTCTCGCCCACCCTCCTAATAGCATTGGCCATGCTGGTCCACATAAGGTTAGCATTGCCCCCTTGCAAAAAACCTCCTTCGCGGGTCAAAGACTCCTTAAATACTGCCGCCTTCTCACCCTTCAGATCCTTCCAGAGAATCCTAGGTCTCGCTACTCTAGCCCTGTTATCAACTAGACCTCCCATGGATAAATCCATAGCCAGCAGTCGGTGTTGAGAAGCACAGTCCTCGCTCCGGAACACCTTGCAGTCCACGCACGCCCTAGCATCACGACTGCGCAAAAGAAGGTAATCAATTTGCGTGTTGTGCCCCCCACTACTGAAAGTGATGAGGTGCTCAGCTCTCTTCTGGAAAAACAGAGTTAACAATTACCAACTCATGCGCAGTGGCAAACTCCAACAGTGCGGAACCTCCTGCATTCCTAACTCCGAAGCCGAAACCCCCATGCGCACTATGGTAACCATCCACCCCCTCACCAATGTGCCCATTGAAATCGCCCCCCAAAACAATAAATTGATTGTCCGGAATACACCCGGCCAACTCATCTAAACAGACCCAAAAAGCTTCCTTAACAAGCCCACCCAAACCAACATGAGGGACATACGCACATACCACGTTAACCACCTTCTCCCCAACCACCACTCTAACGGACATAATCCTATCATTACAGCTCTTCACTTCCACGATGTTGTCCTTAATCTCCTTAGAAAATAGAATACCCACACCATTACTCGAGTTAGCAAGGCCTGAATACCACAATTTATAACCGTTCGCCTCCCTGGACTGCACCCCCTTCCACCTAGTCTCCTGTATACAAGCCACATCAACCCTTATCTTACCCAAAACATCCACAAGCTCCAAAAGCTTACCCGTCAAGGTACCCAAATTCTAACTACCAATCCGTAAACAGCGCGACATCGTCCAACACAAAACACAAACGCACTACGAAAAATAAAATGTGGTAGTGAAGCCCAAAATGAAAATATGATGAGCATGAGAAAAACAATTTAAATGCAAGCAAACTGCATACAAATCATAGAAAGTAGTAGATATATGGCTAACGAAAATGAAATTTAATAGAAAAGTACAATGATACCAGACTTCGACGCGCCTTGGAAATGAGGGAGGAGAGGCCGCGGGAGCTGGAAACCGAACGACTCCTAAACAACACCCTGTAAAAAAATGGAAACGGCCACAGCACGGGAAGAGGCTGGCGGCACCTGGGAGCAGCCCGGGAAGATTTCGAGCATCTTGATATCATTATAGATAATTGCTCGTTGTGCAAAGTTCAACCGAATTCGCATGAGCACCTTTTCTTTGAGTGTTCGTTTTCAGCACAAGTGTGGAATATCGTTATGGACGTGTCTAGTATGAGCATTATATCTTCGAAATGGAGTGACATTGTTGCGTGGTTACTATTGGGAAAAACCGACAATAATAACATCACAACAAAAAATACGGAACCTCGTTTGACTACTTTCCCAATCTTCAATTGTAACTTCGAGGTTACCGATGAGTAGAGTAATCAATTACAACTCGACAAACAATACAAATGATATCCGAAAACGATAAACATCTAGACACGATTTTTAGCGTGGCAAACCCCTCAAGACGATAGTAAAAACCACGGGACCAAAGCTGCTTAAATCCAATATCACCAATTCACAATACACAATCATCCCTAGTACAAACTAGAGGTATACAACAATAATCTTCAAATACTTGGTAATAAACAATCTTCAAGTATTTAGAATACAACAATAACAACAAGATCGAGAAGAAGAAACACCGTAAATAGCTTACACAAAAGCTAACAAAAATACCCGAACTTCCGGACATAAAGCCTCGATTTATTTCGGTGAAAAGATTTGCCCAATATCTACCATGCTCTTGTCAAAAATCACGACGATCCAATCAATACACCTCCGGGGAATCGAACAAGTATTTTTCTCTCTTTCTTTTCTCTCTTGTATCTCTCTCTATTGTTCTCTCAAGATGTGTGGTGAGAAGTGAGAATCCCACAGAAGAAATCTGCCTAAGAAGAGGGCATCCAGCCATGTTGACTTTGGGTGCCATGTCCCGGATGATGTGTGCCACGGCACACTCAAAAATAAGCTGAGGAATGCGCCCAAGGGGCTGCGGCCTGGATGGCGGGTGCCGCGACCCAAAGTACAGTTTCGAAAGGCATTTGATGGGTGATTTCTGGGGGCCGCGGACCGGCTGTCTTGTACCGTGGCCCGGAGTACAGATGGTTGGGCAACACTTTTGCAAACTGTAGTGCCGTGGCCCGGAGAGCTTGTGCCGCAGCCCCGAGTCCTGTAGACTCCGAGAAGACCTATACTTCAGAAATAACTCCTACAAATCTCCCCCTTTCCGGAATATAAGAAGAGTTCGCCATCCCGGCGATCGAACAACACACTTTAACCTTTTCTCTGCTCAACGCCTTGGTTAACATATCGGAACCATTATCATCGGTGTGAACTTTATCAAGTTCAAACAAACCATTCTCCAATGCATCTCGAATTCAATGATATCTCACATCGATATGTTTTGTTCTCTTGTCAAAAGTCGCATTCTTAGCCAAATGAATCACACTCAGACTAACACAAAGAACCAGGTAGCGTCGTTGTCGGAAGCCCAGCTCTCGTAAAAATATTTTCAACCATAAGAGCTCTTTACTCGCTTCCACCGCTGCAATATACTCGGCCTCCATTGTTGACAGGGCAACACACTTTTGCAATCTCGATTGCCATGACACGGCTCCCCCTGCAAACGTCATCAAATAACTGGATATGGATTTTCGGTTATCTTCGTTACCTGCCATATCCGAATCGGAATAACCAACAAGCATCGCTTTCCCATTTCCAAATGTAATCCCCAATTTGGAAGTACCCCGTAAATATCTAAATATCCACTTTACGGCTTCCCAATACTTTTTTCCCAGATTCGATAGCAAACGCCTCACCACTCCCACGGCATGAGCAATGTAGGGCCTCGTACATACCATGGCATACATCAAACTCCCGACAACAGAGGCATAAGGGACTTTATCCATTTCCTCAATCTCTTCCTTCGTCGTAGGGCAATCCTTTCTCATCAATTTAAAATTGTTAGTAAGAGGCGAACTAACAACCTTAGATTTGTCCATGTTAAAATGTTTAAGCACCTTCTCAATGTATTTTTCCTGAGATATGTGCAATTTTCGGGCTGCTCTATCTCGAGTGATTCTTATCCCAAGAATCTATTTAGCGGGCCCCAAGTCTTTAATGGAAAAAGACTTATTCAACTCTTTCTTCAAGTTGGCAATCCTTTCGGCATTCTTGCCAACGATCAGCATGTCATCCAAACAAAGCAATAGGATGATAAAATCATCATCTCAAAATTTCTTGAAAAATACGCAATGGTCCAGGGTCGTCTTCCGGTAGCCTTGCTCCCCCATAACCGACTCGAACTTTTTGTACCATTGTCGTGGTGCTTGCTTCAAACCATATAGACTCTTTCGGAGTCTACAAACATAATCCTCTTTTCCCTTGACCTGAAACCCTTCAAGTTGCTTCATATAAATCTCCTTATCGAGGTCCCCATGAAGAAATGCCGTCTTGACATCCATTTGCTCAATATCAAGGTCAAGACTAGCCGCTATACCAAGGACCAATCGAATCGATCCTATCTTCACAACTGGAGAAATTTTTTTGTCAAAATCAATGCCTTTCTTTTGACTAAAGCCTTTCACTACAAGTCTAGGTTTGTATCGGGGTAGTGAACTATTCTCCTCCGACTTCACCTTATATACCCATTTATTTCTCAAAGCTCTCTTGCCCTTTAGCAACTTCACCAACTCGTACGTATTGTTCTCATGCAACGAGTGTTGGGGTTCGGTGCCTAAATCGAATTCCCAGCGGAAGCGGTAAAATGAAAATTAATTCGATCCGAATCCCTACGAGGTTCGATCGAGCTACGTATGTAGGAATATATAAATGAAAAACAAGAGTTATAAGAAACTCACCCTTGAAGTCCGTTGATTAAATGGCAACCTTCTCTTGAGCTATTCCCCAAGCTTTGATTGATCTCTACGAATCCAATCCGCTCCAAGCTCTTAAAAGATCCAACGCCGAAAGCACCGCGTCTCTACTTGCCACGCGCCGGAGAAACAACCGGAATGACAATACCCGATTAACCTCTAAGGTTACGGCTAGAATCAAGTGATGAAGCTTTGTATGTTAAGATTATTACACTCTAAGTGTTTTAATCTTACTCTCTCAATATTTTCTCTCAATTTTCTCCAAGAAAAAATGAAGAAGAAGTGAATGAAGAATATGAAGACAAGTGTTAAACTCAAAGTCTATCTCTCTCTCTCTCTCTTTACTCACGTTGGAAAGCCTCTAAAATGAAGACATGTGAGAGTTGGTCTACTTCTCATTCTATATACACTTTATAACCACCAAAACAACTCATCTCACATGAGAGGTCTTCCCCACAAGTCATTATCATCCATTATAAAATGGAAACCAAATACCAAAGGGAAGGTTGGTGGAAGGGGGGGCTATCAAGAAGAAATCGGACAAGTTCAGTTCGTTTCGTACTCCCGCGAGTCCAAACAGATAAACTCCGATTCCGTTCCAATGTATTTATATCAATTAATTAATCCAATTAATTAATCATATCAAACACATAATAACATAATTAATTTCTCCAAGAAATAATTATATTCATGAATTAAATTAATCACCCAGTGAAATATTTAATTCATTAGGCCGTAAATCGATTTATCCAATAAATCGATTTAGACATGCAATGTCCCAAATTAGATATCTAATATCTAATATTCATAATGAGAGAATTAGCTTGATTCATTCCGTCATCAATCCTATTGCGCGACTCGGTAGGTCCGTCTCAGTCAGCAATGGGAGGAACCAAAGAGTAGTAGCACCACCTAGCCAGCCTGGCGGCCTACACTATACCCCAACTGAGAACGAATGATTGGATCATTCAAGAACCATTCTGTCGTGGATACCAGTATACGTATAAACCCTTCTTTCAAATGTCCCGATCAAGTTATAGGGTCATGGTCAGTCAAAACCTATTTGTACTTGATGTTATGCATGCGTTAATGCAAATCAAGATCATCGAGCTCTCGTGTATCCAATACAACTAGCTCTAATGCTTTGGCCAAAGACTTATGATCTAATCTGCCAATAACCGCATAGGACATATAACCCGCTCACTAACGGGAGAAAGAATTCTATCTTGGTATTCAGTAGGACCTGCTACTTGCCCGTCAAGATGCACATCGAGGTTGACCCCCGCCTTCCGGTTTACAGGGTCGAACTACTCTAATGAAAATCTTGACGTCACAAGCACATCCCTACTAAATCCTCAAGTCTAAGGTTCACGAATACCTATCACAACCTTTCGATTCTGCCATTGACTGTCCCGGAGTGAAATCCATGTGACGAATCGAGGGTGAGTCAGTTCGAGTATACTAATCCAATTAGCATACCTATAACGTGTGCTCCCACTAACCATTAGTGTTCGACAGGCACTCTCCATGTCAAAGAACACGTCATACAAGTCTTCACATAAACTTAACGCCCAGTCAAGTTTCATCGACTTGCGAACGATTAAGTATTTGAGCTATAAACCTTTCCAGTGCCGAACCCTTATCTAATAAGGAGTGGAACGTTTTGCTCTCAAATACATGGACTAGTTTCTATATGTATATTTACGAGTTAGGAATGCAAGTAACTTTCAGTAAATAATGAAACATTCATTGCCTTACATTAATGATTTACATAATTATAGGTATAATGCCCTCACTCAACATCCTCTGAGTGGCATTCGAGGGCATACTCCCAACAATCTCCCACTTGCACTCAATGTCATACACTATGGTATCTAATACCCATGTTCTCCAGATTACGCTCCAATCTAATCTGAGAATGTGGCTTGGTGAGTGGATCAGCGACGTAGTCGGCTGACTCTACTCTATGCAGCACAATGTATCTCTTTGCGAACAAATTCTCTTACGAGACGATACTCTCTCTCAATATGTTTGGTACTGTTGTGAAACCTCAGCTCCTAGGCCTATGCTACCGCTCTGGCAGCGCAACACAAGGTGTCACGTGAAGTTTACCCAGTAAGTTCTAAATTCTTCGTTTGGAGGCCTCCGAGGCCGCTTTATACTCAGCCTAACAAGTGGAATTAACAGTCGCGCTATTACTTGGCACTATGCCAAGATACTGCTCTTCCATTAAGAGTAAATATAGCCAGAAGTAGACATATAATCGTCTTTCTGTCCTTGGAAGTCCAATACAGTGAATCCCACCACATTCTGTTCTCCACCACCATATATAAGAATCAGATCTCTTAGTACTTCTAAAGTACTTGATAACATTCTTTACGACGGTCTAATGTTCCCTGACTGCGTTAGCCCGAAACCTACTTACCACGCTTCCAGCATGCAAAATGTCAGGTCTTGTACACAACATAGCATACATAAGGCTACCCACGGCCGAAGTATATGGTATATTACTCATTTCCTTTCGTTGTTCCTCACTTTGAGGACACCTCTTCAAGGAGAGTTTTATTCCATATCGCATCGGAAGGAACCCTCTTTTAGATCTAATCTATATGGTATATTACTCATTTCCTTTTGTTGTTCCTCACTTTGATGACATTTCATAAATATTTTGTTGGGAATGGTTTGGATATATTGCCTCTGATTGTGATTGAAAAGCATAGTTGTAACGTTTAATAATTTGTAACCGGCGTCGTCAAAGTATGTGGCATCGGACTGTGATTTCTGTGAAATGTGGTTTGTGACATGTGGTCACTGAGTGTGTGTGAGCTAAGTAAAACCAACGAGGGTCCTCTGGGATCCATTAGACTGCGAGTATCTGCGGATCACTCGATTGGGTTGTACAACCAGAGAGGGCCTACGAGGACTCCTGGGTGTGTATCTCGCATGAGGTACAAGGCCAGTACAGCCCGGGAGGTTGATTTGTGATGATGGTACGCGTATTATTCCGGATTAATGATGTGGGTTATGATGCCGCTGTCACGATACTATTGAGACGTTGGTAAATGATGGTTATTCTTTTCTCTGGTATTTTTACTGTACTTGGACCTATATTTATTATTATTGCACGTTATACATACTCATGTATTAAATACTCGTACCGGCTATTTGCTGACCCCTTCGGGGGTGGATATATTTTTTTGTATTCAGGTACAGGTCTTAATGGCGAGGCAGCACAGGGTAGACATGAGCTTGGTTGGCAGCAGTGATATCATGTACCATTTTGAGTCTGTGGCCATCAGTTGTTAAGTTAAGTCGTGTTTTGTTTTGTACTCGCGCGAGTAACATCATGTCATATGTATGGTATGTTGTTCAGTTGTTTTGGTGATGTTGTACCAATTGTGGTTCTCGGGAACAGTGTATCGTTTGGTGTTGTGATGCATATGGTTTAAAGTCGAGTACTGTTAATGTGTGTGAATGTCTTGGTTTTAAATTGAAAAAACAAATGTGGTTTATGTCGGTCTAAGCCTGGTAGGTTCTCCAAAAGAATCTACGACGCTGTAATATCTCCGTATATCACGGGGGTGTTACAGAATATGGTATTGGAGCTTAGGTTTATGGATACCTAGGCTATTGGTGTTTTGGGTCTGTTAAAGTTGAGTCGGTCGTCTATTTATGATGTCATCGGTTTACTGCCACCTCGTGCTGTCTGTGCTGTAAGTCTCTCTGATCCTTAATTTCTTTTTCTAAACTAATTTTAGCCTCTATTCTGAGTCTGTCTGAACTTTGTATTTAGATAAGAGATCCCTTGTAAACTGTATTCTATTGTAGTCGTGCCCATTGATTTCTAATTCTATTAAGAGACCTGCGATAAACCAGAGTAACCTATTTGTATTCCTTCGAACTGCGTCCATTATTTTTCTTTCCATTATACGTTTGAGGAACTTATGTAACACACCCAATCCACTCAGGGATATTACACGCCGTAAACCCTTCTCTCAAGGATCTACCAGGCTGGTAACACAATTAAACACCTCAACATCGCCTTTAAGGCTAAAAAAATGACTCAGTAGACCGATTTGGTCTTTCAATCAATACATACAACTCAATCTCAATACATACCCACACAGGGGTCAAAATAAAACACACTCCCATACAACGGGGAAAATACTGCAACGGAAATAAAGTACAACTAAACCAATAAGACATCGTATGGATCCTCATGTGATTAGTACCGATCATCATTCATCATTCTTCGTACTAACCCTGTGCTATGCTCCCCAAGGCCCTGCACGTACCTGAATGAAATACAGACATGCACCCCCCGATTACTCGGGGGTTAGCAAAATCTCACTATTTTGCTAGTGCAAGTACATAATCATACGAAATGTAACGATCAAATAGAAATTACAAATTAGATAGGACAATTAACTATTGAAGCCTTCCCGAGAGGTTTTATTAATTAGAAAGCAATCAATAAAGTGTTTGAAAATAAATTCCTCATCTCGGTGATTTAAAGAGTAGAAACCTCATTGGACCTCAAGTCCTTCGTTGAAAAATAACCATTTCAGGACGAATGGGTCTCGGCACAAAATCACTTTCCGTAAAACGACCTTTACAAAACCATTGGGATCTTATCCTAATTCTCATCAAATCACAGTACACCAGAACAATAGCGAGGTCCATTTTTCAATATCAAAACCCCACAACTAAAGGACTAAACACATACGACAGAATATTCTAGTGCCATCCTAGCCAAGTAAGCCAAATGATCGACTTACCTCTAACACATTTAGTGAATGCATGCAATCATGAAATCACCGTTCAGAAACACCCGTTTCCAGAAACGCCATAACCCAAAACACATTTATAAAATGCAACACAATTAACCGTCAATCCACGTCTCTGTTGACCCCTACCGAGACCCCATCGGATCTAACCCGTAGTGGTTGAAAGCAAAGCTCGTCGATCCATGCCTCTGTAGACCCCTACCGAGACCCCGTCGGATCTAACCCATAGTGAGCATACACACACATGTTACTCATGCAATACTAATATGGTAAGAATGTAAGTTCATTAAGAATACTTCCTAGAAATGGCCACTTACCCGACATAATTATCATACTCTTCACAATAATTCCATCATGAACAATCATTCACAACGCAACAACACAATTAACACGGAATACATGATTCCACAACACAAAGGGATGTCATTAAAGTCCCCAGCGTTCAAAATAATCGAATCACAATCAATTCACACGAATCATGCTGACGGGGGTAAACCAACCATTGTAATTCCAACATGTAAACTCTATTTGCAGGACACAAATCGTATAAGAAAAATATTTGCCTCGAAACCATGATCGAAACGAGACAACAAACGGGATGCGGTCGGGCAGCCCCGAACTCCTGAACATAATCAAGAATACAATAGCACCGCGAACACTACGAGAATAACACCACACGAATTACCAACACAAAACGGAGATCATCTCGGAATCCTCGGGCACATATAATCCTACGGAAGAAACAACAAAAACATGATTACGACGGGGATCAAGACCAAAAACAATGGAGATCACATCAAACTATCGAAGGAAAACCCATTCGAACATTTAATCGAACATTAAATGTTCACTACATCTGAAGAACACCGAAATCACCCTTCGGGTTGAAACGAACCGAAGAAATGGATATACAATCCATAAAACATGTTTAACAACAATATCTAACACCAATAGATTTGTCTAAACCAGATTGGATTCGGAATCAAGAACAAAACTCCCAAAAAGTCAACTTGAAGAAAAATCAAGAAATTACCTTTGATCCGGAGAAGAAGGAAGACTAGATGATGATGACCATGAAGAATACCCACTAAGATGATCACTATCATCAAAGCCCGGAGAAAACTCGTCCCGAAGGTGCCCAGATCGCCAAAACCGAAAGAAGGAGGAGGAAGATGAAAATGATCTGAAATCGGTCAACTCCAGGTATATAAACCCGCGGGAGGCTAACGTACGTAAGCAGTAAGCACTTAACGTACGTTAGCAAGGTTATGTACGTAAGGCATGATCTCTTACGCATGTAAAGGTTGGTCCAGACGTTCTGTCCGAAATCTTGATCGCGATAATGTACGTAACGAAGGCCGCGTTACGTACGTAAAGAAGCATAAATCGCATACGCTACACATATGGTAGCGTGCGCTAACGGGGTACTCCAGTCCCTACTGTTCTGAATCTGCTGCTCGATAGCGTGCGCTAAGGAAATCTATTAGCGCGCGCTAATGCCCCCAGAAACTACAGTAGTAGAGTTCTCAAAACGGGTACAACGACGGACTTTTCCGATCGAAATGTCAAGTTCAAGATACGCACGGAAATACTCCAGAATAAGATCATATTAAGAGCTTGAGCTCTAATCAAACTACACACAGCCATGATTTCGAGACAACAATTACGAATGCGGATACCCACAATTTTGGGAAATTACAAAATGACCCAAAATGCCCGAAAATCACGATATGTGATCGAATAATCACACCAAATTTCAAAACCCGTCTAACAAAGTTAAACAGACTTACGGGAACTCAAAACAACAGTTTCGAACGAGATTCACGAGAATCGAACTCAAGTGCGGAAAAGTCGCTAAGAAGCATGGAACTCAACAAAACGACACCGAAACAAATTCGGATATCAAAAAGTGCAGAATTAATCATTCTCAAAATGACGAAATAGTCACAAGCGAGTCGTCAAAACGGACTCTTTCCAAAAAAAGAAATTTACCGAAAATCAAAATCGTGGATATTACATACTACCCTCCTTAAAAGAAGTTTCGTCCTGAAACTTAAAACAAGTAGGGTGAAGCAATATCCCACCAGGAGCATCTCAACGAGATATACAAGAACCTCACAACTTACGCCCATCGGCGAAATGTTACAAGAAACGCGAAGAAACATACAACGTGAAGTAGCGCTCAAAGACAAACGTCGCAATGTCACAAGCAAAGACATAATAACACCAACCAATACCAAGTTTCACCAAACAGATAGCACAATCAAGTCAACTGTCCGAACAATCACAAAATAAAAGTACCTATTACAAGAAAACACGCATAGTCGAAAATAGAAATTTAACACACAACAATCCACAATAAGAAGATGTCCGACTTCGCCGAAATTCCTGAAATCCTCATTAGGCATCTCTGTGTCCCTCCGGAGGAGAGAAGAAAACTCTATCCCCAACCTTTCAGCTACCGTCTCGTAATGCACAGCTTGGTGTCCCAATTGGTCGCAATCGAAACAGCTGACTAACGGTGAAGGATAATTCTTCGCGGTATGAGATCAGACAACAACAATCGGACAACCACGATTGAACAACCATGACCGACCAACAACGATCGAACAACAATGATCTAACAACAACGATCGAACAACAATAATCGAACAACAATGATCGAACAACAATGATCGAGCAACAATGATTGAACAACAATGATCGAGAAACAATGATTGAACAACAACGATCGAATAACAACGGTCAAACAATGACACCGAAGTTCACACTACAACTCAAGATATTCAAAGAACTTGTAGAAACTAAAAGACATTAATTTCGAACAAGGTTCACAAAAATCGAACCTAACTCGGAAAAGTCACAGCGATAAACAGATTGATCCGAAACAAGGTCACAACCCATCCGAACGATGACAACCGAGATACCGAACAAGTTTAGGGAGTATCAACGAACACGAGCGAGTCGATAGAATTGAGAAAGAGAAAATGCAGAAGTCAAAAAATAATACGGGTATTACATTCGACCTCTTTTAAAAGAAGTGTCGTCCCCAAAACTCACAACAACGGAAGCAAGGTAACAACACAACAAGTAACCGACAGAACATCTTTCAAGGGCCTCTCAGAGCCGATCCTGATATTTGTGCTGAAGTTCGTGCCCCAGAAGACTCGGTAACCAACTCGCAAGACTGGATTCTGTGTCCCTGGAGTCCACACTTATAACGCGTTACTGGGAGAAGGAACAATTTGCACGTACATGTCCCAGCATATTACGGTTAAAACATCTCGGCATACCGAATAAGTAACCACTCAGTATGACAGCAAATCATAATACATAACATATAAAATGATTACCATCGTAAGGCAACACACATACGAAAATCACAGCAACGACGGCATCGTTCGGTGATTTCAACGGCTCGAACGATAACCAGCACACAATTACAAAACATCATGAAACAATCACATATGTACACAATCGTACAAACCCAAGCTCCAAAAGCTCACACATGTGCGATAACTTGCAAATCGCCACAAAGCGACAACATTTAGAATCAACATCACACCTCTCATAGAGAGTAACATAACGAATGTGTGGCGAACGACTCAACGCTTTCACCACCAATTCAATCACAACTCAGAGGGCCAACACCCTCATGACAATGCTAACATCATCCACATTCTCTAACCACAAGCAGGAAATGATAGGCTTTAAGAACGAAAACCACCTTTTGCGAAAGTTTGGAAACACCAGGTGAACTTAAGGATCATATTTCGAAAAAGTAATACAAACATCGTCATCGAGACAACAAAAAATGTTTTGCGTTTGATATAAATGAGGACTTCTTTCTTTTAATTCAAAACTTTCAAAATATTCGACCTTCGGGTCTAAGCAATGCGTTTATAAATTACTGAAAATATATCGAACTATTTTGGTCCCCAAAGTGGAATAATTTTTTTTTGAAACATACAGTGGCACTAGTAGGCACCTTGAAAATTCTTCGAGAAAATAATCCATTTTAAAAGTGCGTATCGAAATTTATTTTCTAAGATACTCAAGGTTTTCAGAAATCCAATAGGCCAGAATGTCCAAAACTCACACATATCAACATTCGCTTATACACATCATAGTACACGCATCAAATCGATCAAAATCAAAACAATACATGTCTGTTACCGAAAAACAAACAGTCAAATATCATAGTCGAAACCCACCTAGGATCGAGGCGAAACCACTGATCCCATTCGAGGCCTCTAAGGACCCTCCCAAACTGGCTAGCGAACAAACTCGTGAATCCAGAGTGAAGTCACGGATTCCACCGAGGCCTCGTCGGACTCTCCCGGAGTGAGCAAAACATATACATATACATTCCTATTCCATATTAAGCACAAAGGTTTCACGAGAATGCTTGCAAAACGAGTAAATCATTTTGAAAATCATTAGCAGCGGACAAAAACAACAGTCGAAGAGACATAAGCAGCGACAACACTCCTCATATAAACAAAATATGAGAGTCAAATAAACACATATCACGAAACCAAGAATCTACATGAAGATTCCATCACTAAACAAATAATCATACAAGTAGCTCGTGTCACACGAGACACAAAACAAAGAAGGGAGACTTACAACCACAGGTCGCACAAAGATGATGATCGCCCCACGATACTAATCACGACCAACAACTCAAACGATGTATCGCGACACGGCTCAATCTGACAAGACCGGACAAACACGACCGAATGATACACGACTCAACCCGACAGCCTAGGATTCCTCAACCTAAGCTCCGATACCATTTATGTAATGCCCCCAATCCACTCAGGGATATTACATGTCGTAAACACTACTCTAAAGTATCTACCAGGCTGGTAACACAATTAAACACCTCAACATTGCCTTTAAGGCTAAAAAAAATGACTCAGTAGACCGATTTGGTCTTTCAATCAATACATACAACTCAATCTCAATACATACCCATGCAGGGTTCAAATAAAACACACTCCCGTACAACGGGGAAAATACTGCAGCGGAAATAAAGTACAACTAAACCAATAAGACATCGTATGGATCCTTATGTGATTACTACCGATCATCATTCATCCTCCTTCGTACCAACCCTATGTTATGCTCCCCAAGGCCCTGCACATACCTGAATGCAATACAGACATCCACCCCCGATTACTTGGGGGTTAGCAAAATCCCACTATTTTGCTAGTGCAAGTACATAATCATACGAAATGTAACGATCAAATAGAAATCATGAATCGGATACGACAATTAACTACTTAAGCCTTCTCGAGAGGTTTTATTAATTAGAAAGCAATCAATGAAGTGTTTGAAAATAAATTCCTCATCTCTGGGATTTAAAGAGTAGAAACCTCGTTGGGCCTCAAGTCCTTAGTCGAAAAATAACCATTTCAAGACGAATGGGTCTCGGCCCAAAATCACTTTCCATAAAACGACCTTTACAAAACCGTTGGGATCTTAACCCAATTCTCATCAAATCACAGTACACGAGAACGATAGCAAGGTCTATTTTCCATCATCAAAACCCCACAACTAAAGGACTAAACACATATGACAAAATATTCTAGTGCGATCCTAGCCATGTAGGCCAAATGATCAACTTACCTCTTACACATATAGTTAATGCATGCAATCATGAAATCATCGTTCAAAAACACTCGTTTTCGAAAACGCCATAACCCAAAACACGTTTATAATCCCATTGGGTCATTATAGTGCCGTGGACCCCACACCAGGAGATCCACCAGGCGAACGCGACTAAAAATACATCAAATTAACAAACAAGGGAAACCACAGTCCTTACTATGATAACCGACACAATATTCTGATAAGGAATTTCAACAACAATGATGGGCCGAACAACTCTGAACTAGTATCGCTCGGATGCCTCGTCGCCATCGTCATGCCCCTGTGTCTCAACTCTCTCCTCGCAAGCACCTAAAACATGAAAACATGTCCCCCCCCCCCCCCCTGGGGTCAGTCATCCAGATAATAATCATCAAATACATGTATAACATGATATGCATCCAAAGGCAGAATGAAACGGTACAATAATAATATGAGATGCTCACAACTCAAGGTAAGAATCGAGCATTCGTGAAACACTATGCCCACGGCATACGATCAATACCTGCTCACAGGTTCGAGCATGCGTGCCCAACAGCGAATCATCAATAGAGAACACCACAATGAATTACACGAAGATGAACCAAACCAGAGCTGAAATAAATACGCATCACAATGCCCGAAAGCTCCATGAAAATACCAAGACATCACACTGGCCTGAAAGTCACTCAGCCAAAGCTGTCAAATATCACAATCACCTAAAAGTCACCCAGCCGAAGCTGTCAAATATCACAATGGCCCAAAGCCAAACCAGCCCAAAGCTATATTACATGAGGGCCGAAGCCATGGCACGAAGTCGTATCACAATGGGGGCCGAAGCCACAGCACGAAGCCGTATCACAATGAAGGCCGAAGCCACGGCATGAATCCGTATCACAATGAGGGTCGAAGCCATGGCACGAAGCCGTATAACAATGAGGGCAGAAGCCACGGCACGAAGCTGTGTCACAATGAGGCCGAAGCTACGGCACGAAGCCGTATCACAATGAGGGCCAAACCCACGGCATGAAGTCGTATCACAATGAGACCATCCAATGGCCATGACCTACTGAACTGTAGGTATTAGTAAACCAACCGCGAAGGTTCAAGACCCAAGCTTATCCATAAGGAGATCACTCAGTGACGGTGACCTACTGAGCCATAGGTGTTGGGAAACCAACCGCGAAGGTTCAAGCACCAAGATTAGCCATAATGAGCACTAGCTGAGACTAGCCTCCGAAGCACAATTAATCACAAGCGGCAACGATCCCAACATAACCGAATTCACGATAATGAATAATGTGCTGCCTTGAGTCGGCCAACACGACAACAATGACTCACGGATGGGCACCGTCCACGGCGGTCCCAATTCAGTACCTCGATTACCTTATAATGGCTAATCGATAACAATGACACGAAAGATGGGAACTATCCGCGATAATCCCAATTCAATAACTTGATTGTCTTAGAATGGTCAATCGATGAAAATGATACAACGAATGCCTCGGCACCTTTAATCGGTTATCGACGACGGAGATAAGAAACGAATACGTCAATGCCTTCAATCGGCTAATACAACATCAATAGCAAAACGCCAACATCAATAACAATGATTACATCAATGTCTTAAGTTGACATTAATATCAACAACAACAATCGATACATCGATACCGCAAACCGGATATCGACAATGACATTAACAACAAGTATCCCAATGCCTTGAACCGGCCATTATCGAACAACAATAATCATTTGTCATAATTGCCGAAGAGTATCGTATCAAACGACCCCTCAATATCAATGAAGTTCATGAAGAGACTACGTCTCGGAATGATACAACACATTCATACATATATATGATAACATTAATCTCATTAACTAGTACAAGTATAAACTTGCCTCAAACCGACGGCGAGAAAGTCCTTCCACGATCAACGTCATTACACAGTTACCAATAATTCGCTTAATATACATATCCACGTATAGTCATAAACATCTCAAAAGGTCGATACAACACTACCCAACTCATTGGGGCAATTTAACAAATACGCTGTAAATAATCTTTAATTGTTTACAACTAATCTCAATTATATTGATACCAAACCTCCAATGAATGATTCAATCCAACAAAATATCTTCAATACAATCGATAATCCCATAGGAATACTTCATTCGAGATTACGACAACATCTAGTCGAAACCCCAAAATTCCAAAGTCAACACTCAAGGTGTTCTTGAACAATTCCCCAAATACACCAATAAATCTGTAGGAACACGTGTATCTAAGGTATATAATCCATATTCAGCATATTCCAACATAATAGCAAGCTAACTTGAACAGATCGAAAGGAAAACACTCAAATCCCAAAATTCTAGATTCAAGAAAAGTTTACCTTGATTTGGTGTGGTGGAGAGGATTAAATGTTGATTAATCTAAACTAGGAGCTTGAAGATGATGCTAGATGATTGCAACTCGAAGAACTCTTCACGAATCGGCCAAAATCGCCCGAAATGGTTGAGAAATGGAGAAATGATGAAATGACGAAATGAAGAGTGAAGTGTCCCATTTATACCGAACCCAGCTTAGCGTGCGCTATCTCCTGCGATTAGTATGTGCTAGCTGGTTCACCGGGTAGTCCAATGAACTATGCCTGCCGCGTTAGCATGTGCTATGAACTTGGTAGCATGCGCTAATGCCTTCCTCTTAGCGTGCGTTAACCGGATGTTATCGTGCGCTACCTGATGGTTGGTGCCCAATACTGGAGTCCAAAACCTACTGTCCTCTGCCCCGCTTGCCTTAGCGCGCGCTACTACGATGACTTAGCGTATACTACCAATACAGTTAGCGTATGTTATTCCCACTCAAAGCGTGCGCTACGAATTCTCCAGTTCAGTCCAGTGCCTTCTGGACTGTCTGCCTTAATTGCACTAGCGTGCGCTAATGCTGAGTGATAGCGTGCGCTACCAGTACTCAATTAGCGCGCGCTAAAAAGAGTACGTAGCGTGCGCTACTTCTCCACACATAGACGGCCAACAACGATGATAATGATAGTGTTCTCGACTCGAGTCTCAATAGGGTTGAACGATGAACGATAACTGATATACGATTCCAAAGTACGTCGAATGATGGACACAAATAAATGAACATGAATGATGAATGATTATTAAAGGGTGAAAAATTTCTGAGTGATAATTATTGAATGATAATAATGAATTCACAACCGGGTATTACATACTCCCCCCTTAAAAAGAGTTTCGTCCCCAAAACTAAAGGTAAACAACTCGGGATATGAACTATCCATCACGACCTGAAAACAACATCTCCAGGAATGCTCCTCAATGCGAACCGCTTCGCCTGCACAACTGGGCCGACCCCATGGGTCCCCGCATTTCTTCTGCCTGAACAAGGCGAAAGGAAAAATTGAAGTGATAAAAGACTCAGCCAAGTGTGAGATCAGACGAATCATGACTCCTCCGCTACAAAACAGCCGGAAAGTCGTACCAACCGCATGACTCGCAACACCGGCGTACACATCCCGCTTCTCATCAGCATCGGATGCCCATACAAGCACTGACTCACGCCTCAAAAGAAAAGCAACAACGCACATATAGTCCTTGGGACCATATCAATCGCACGCATAAGTCCTCATGACTTGACGTCTCGAATCACAATGAAAAATTACCCAGATTATCACGAAATCTCGGGTACAACACAAAAGGGAAAAAAATCACATCAAATGACCCAAATCTCAAGATCCTCAATTACTATAATTACAAGATAAATCAACAAAAAATGGTTCACAACCACAATACTACAATACAGATTGAGTTAAACAGTAATCCGAAAAACAAAGAAAGGAAAAATACAAATCAAGGCTACATCTCAAATGTACCCAATATCGATATCCTCCAGATCATCGATACACTCGTTCTCATCAATTCAAGGAAGACCCCAAATCTGAACTCACCGCTTAATATGATCCCATAAAGTCACAAGAACAAGAGTGACCACAATAAATTATAACGAATAGAAATCCGACAAGGATCAAGAATGACTCACCGAGGTGCAATAATAACGTAATGAGTGATAGCTCAAATGAAATGGATGGAAACGTCTTTCCTCCTGAATTGAATGATTAGTTTGATAATTACAAATCTCAACATGATTGATATATTATGAATGAATTATATGCATAAATGAACAACAACGAACGGAATGATTATTCTTTTAATTGAGCAAGAATTAACTTGCTTCAATACCGGTGATGAATGTCCTTACCTCTGGCTCTCGAATCCTGATAGGGCCCCTTGGATGATGCACGGGCTGGAGTAACAAAATCTCTCGAGGCTTGCAAGCTCTCTCGAGATCTACTGGCACTAGAACTCCTGCAGTATTTCCGTAGGTGTCCCTGCTTCCCACACATAAAACAAACCATAGCTGGCACCGTACACTGAGTACTAATGTGCCCTGCTGAATCACAGTTAAAGCAAACAACAGTCGGACTCGTCGTTTGATAGGAAGATGCTTTTCCAGTATGAAGATAGCTAGAAAACGACCTCTTGGATGTCGGAGCCCAATGTCCCTCAGAACGAACCGGCATCCTAGTCCCCTCACCAGAAGAAGCTGAAGGGTGTTTCCGAGTAATCTCCTTGATCAAAAGCTCTGCTCCAAGAGCCTTCTCGATGAACTCACTAAGTGAATTACAATTGTGATTGAACAAATGCATCCTCAACTGTGGGTTTAGCCTCTTGCTAAAATACTTGATCTTATCCACCTCAGTACGGATAACAGACAAAGCAAACTGAAGAAGTCCCTGAAACTTCTCATCAATGACAATAACAGCCTCGTCCTCGACGGATTTGGGGTTCAAAACCTCAGACAGCTTGGCTTCACGAAGTGGAGCCGGATAATACCTCTCTAATATGAGAGTCTTGAACTCGCTTCAAACACAATCACGATAGGTGGGTTCACAGAAAGCCACCAAGAATAACTGCTCTTACTCAAGCAGTAATCTGCTACTGACACCTTACTCTCTTCTGGACACTGAACCATGTTGAAGAGTTTATCAAAATGTTCAAGCCAATGAACAATATTAGCTGGTTCCGACGAACCCTCAAAAGTAGGCAGCCTCTGACGAGAGATATTGCCAACAATCGGACTCACTCCTCCAGTCTGTACATGAAACGGCACCTGGAATCCCTACTGCGGTGGACCATGAACCATCGAGGTCTGCATGGTCTCCACTATCCGCATCATCTGAGTCATCTGGGCCATCATGCCACTCATAACTAAGAAAGGGTCGACGTGTCCACTCTCAGTCTGATTGACTTCTCGAGTATGACGTCCCGAAGGAGCATCGTGTTAGGAGTATGCCCTCGAATGCCACTCAGAGGATGTTGAGTGAGGGCATTGTACTTGTAGTTATTTAAATCTTTAATATAAGGCAATGGGTGTTTCTTTATTTACTGGCAATTACTGGCATTCCTAACTCGTAAATATACATATAGAAACTAGTCCATGTATTTGAGAGCAAAACGTTCCACTCGTTATTTGATAAGGGGGTCGGTACTGAAAAGGTTTGTAGCTCAAATACTTAATTGTTCGCAAGTCGATGAAACTTGACTAGGCGTTAAGTTTATGTGAAGACTTGTATGACGTGTTCTTTGACATTTAGAGTGCCTGTCGAACACTAATGGTTAGTAGGAGCACACGTTATAGGTATGCTAATTGGATTAGTATACTCGAACCGACTCACCCTCGATTCGTCACACGGATTTCACTCTGGGACAATCAATGACAGAATCGAAAGGTTGTGATAGGTATTCGTGAACCTTCGACTTGAGGATTTAGTAGCGATGTGCTTGTGACAATAAGATTTTCATTAAAGTAGTTCGACCCTATAACCCGGGAGGTGTGGGTCAACCTTGACGTGCATCTTAACGGGCAAGTAGCAAGTCCTACTGAATACCAGGATAGAATTTTTTCTCCCGTTAGTGAGCGGGTTATATGTCATATGCGGTTATTGGCAGATGAGATCATAAGTATTTGGCCAAAGCATTGGAGCTAGTTGTATTGGATACGCGAGAGCTCAATGATCTCGATTTGCATTAACGCATGCATAACGTCCAGTACAGATAGGGTTTGACTGACTGTGACCCTATAACTTGATCGGGACATTTGAAAGAAAGGTTTATATGTTTACTGGTATTCACAACAGAATGGTTCTTGAATGATCCCATCATTCGTTCTCAGTTGGGGTACAGTGTAGGCCGCCAGGCTGGCTAGGTGGTGCTACTACTCTTTGGTTCCTCCCATTGCTGACTGAGATGGACCTACCGAGTCGCGCAATAGGATTGACGACGGAATAAATCGAGCTTAATCTCTCATTATAAATATTATGTAGCTCACAAGTCGTCAGGAATAAGTCTAGGGGGGTGAATAGACTTATTGAAACTCTTAAACTCCTTTTCATGAAGAGTAAGTTTCTCAGCTGATATATATGCAAATGACTTAGAGTCGTTTGTACTTAATACGTGCGGAAGTCAGCTGATGACGAATACAAAAACAACTAATGAAACACTTAACAATGAATGCAGCAGTTAAAGTATGATGCTATAAAATAGTAAAATACGCAGGCAGTTATAGTAGTCTCAGAGGTGGGGTAATCCTCTACTAATCCACTTTTCTTCAAACCAGTTGGAGATGAATTCACTATAATTTTCAACCAGTGATAAAGATTACAGTGATTCAACCAATTACAACAGCTTCTAACTAGTGGAAATCCTTGCCGTTGCAACTCCCTTGACTGCCTTGCACCTATTGATCCGCGATCCTTGGATGCCTTTACAGTCTTGAACTTCAACCAGTGAAGTACCCCGAACTCAGGATTAAAGACATGAGTTTTTGTCTTCTCCAACTAAGAGATTATTCAAATATGAACTTTGAGTACTGCTCATTTCACGATGCTATAGTTCGCTTTTTGATTACTTTGAATGCTTTGATTGCTTGAGATTTTGTTCGCACCGATGTTGCTCATCTTCAAATCTTTAGATATATATAGGTGTTGATCCTTGAGCATTCTTCGTAGCCGTTGCAAATCTTGTAACAAATCCATCCGTTGGAGAAATAGACTTCTTTGTTTATTTTCTGAATGTTGCAAGGCAGGATTCCCATATTTTAATCCATCTCTCGACCGTTGTGAAGACTTTGCATGTGAGGCACCGTATATTTTGAATACAATAAGATTAAAGTCTTCAGTGGTAGGTCTGGATGAATTATTTAATTCATATCCTTGAGGGAATCTCTCCAATATGTCTCTTCACGCTTGCATGTGACTTTCCGTAATATTTGACTATTCAACGCATGCTGACGTGGACTTGAAGTACTTGGCTGATCTCTTTATAAGTCAAGTTTTCTGATGTACAGTCATCTTCTCTGCAGTTTGGACTTCTCTGATGGTGACTGTTTAAGACTCGCCTGATCAGATGACTTGTCTGAAGTCACTCGACTGAAGTCTGGTCAAACATCTCTAATGAATTTTTGTTGACTAGAACTTCTCTGACTTGACTCGATTGTACTTCTCTGATGTACTTATCTGTTCCTTTGTACTTAGCCGATTTGAGCCTAACTTATTTTGGCTTATAGAAGATACTCATTTGGTTCTTCTTTACATTTTGCCAAGTATTAAACTTGACATAATTTGGCATATGGAAGATACTCATTTGGTTCTTCCTTATATTTTTGTCAAGTAATAAACATTTGAATTACATTAATAACATCATCAAAATCTAACAAGTATTCCTAACATATTAGATATCGGATATCTAATTTGGGACATTGGATGTCTAAACATATTAGATATCGTATTTGGTGCTATTTAAACACTGAAGCAATGAGGGAGAATTTTTATTTCTCCGTAAAGGTAAACATGCATATTAATTATTAAGTAACAAATTTTCCAAGGAAATGTTGATTTTACCTATCCCCAAGTATCAGGATCAAATGCAGGCTTCGCCAAAAGAAAATGCATCAAAAGAAAAAAAAAAGGAAAAAAAAAAAAAAAAAAAAAAAAGATCGTCAACTCCGGTCCAGAGAATTGAGAACATAAATGCACACAAGATTTCTCAGACACACAACTCCTAATGCATCATAGTTTGTGCTGTACAATCTGTCATGAACCAAAAAAAAAAAAAAAAAAAAAAAAAGCACCTCAAAGAAATCATAACCATAAAAATGTAGCTATACATACACCCAACAACATCAACACCAACATCAATTGCACCTTAATCCCAACTATTTTAGGGTCGGTGGCATGAAAATTATAGTGTTAATTGTCTAAAATTAGTTAACACTATAATCCGTGCAGAAAAATAACCAGGCTCAGTCTGGTTCGTGAGTCTTCGGGAATCAGTCCCTGTCATTTGGGTGAGGAAACAGTTCTAAGTCTGCTCCTACTGGTTCCGTTCGCGGTCCTACGTGCTTTAACTGTGGTCGTCCCGGCCACATGATGAGTGAGTGTGATAGGCCCCCGATTCAGTGTCTTGCGTGCGGTCAGATGGGACATCGTGCTAAGTTTTGTACGGATGTAGTTCGGGCGCCAGTTACTCAGATATTAGCCCCATCTGCGGGAGAGCCGAGTGTGAATCAGACACCGACAGTCCCTCAGCCACAGTAGAGTTTTGGTAGAGGCCGAGGACGTGGGCAGCCTTCGAGAGGGGGAGCTTCTAGTGCGGGGTCTATTCCGCCCCGAGTATATGAGATGAGACGAGCGGGAGACCCAGACACGACGGTGGCTACAGGTATCGTTCACATCCTTAATCATCCTGTTTCCGTGTTATTCGATTCTGGTGCTATGCATTCTTTCATATCTCTGGATTGTGTGCATCGTCTGCATGTTGATTGCCGAGTTGCATGTGAACCATTTGTTGTTAAACTGCCTAGTGGGGATAGCATCGTGGGGGATCGTGAGGTTAGAGATTTTCCAGTGAGTATCGCGGGGATGGTTTGGCCTTCTAATCTGATTGCGGTAGATATTAGAGATGAGGATTTGATTCTGGGTGACGATTGGCTGGACCATCATGGGGCGATCATGAATTATAGAACGAGAACCGTTTCGATGTTAGCCGCCTATGGTACCGAGCATTATTTTGTGGGGCGTAAGCGGAGTAGTCAGAGATTCTTGATCAGCGCTTTGAAAGCGGTGAGACTTCTTCGGGGAGGTTTCACGGGGTATTGGTGTTACACTTTGAGATCGAGAGAAGGGGGAGTCGAGCTCTCGTCTATTCCAGTAGTGTGTGAGTATCCCGACGTCTTTCCAGATGAGTTGCCGGGTTTGCCGCCGGATCGAGAGGTCGAGTTTACTGTTGATTTAGAGCCAGGTGCGGCACCAATTTCTAAGACGCCATACCGCATGGCGCCTGCCGAGATGCTTGAATTGAAGAAATAGTTGGGAGAGTTACTAGACATGGGGTATATTCGACCGAGCACTTCGCCTTGGGGTGCACCGGTCCTATTTGTGAAGAAGAAGGATGGGTCACTTTATTTGTGTATCGACTACCGAGAGTTGAACAAAGTGACTATCAAAAACAAGTATCGCTCTCGAGGATCGGGGTATTATTAGCTCCGAGTGAAGGATACCGATATTCCGAAAACGGCCTTTCGGACGAGATACGGTCATTACGAGTTTGTGGTTATGCCTTTTGGGCTAACCAACGCCCCAGCCGTGTTCATGCAGCTTATGAACAAAGTCTTTATCGAGTACCTCGATAAGTGTGTAGTCGTTTTTATCGGTGACATCTTGATTTACTCGAGGAGAAAGGAGGAGCATGCCCGTCATTTGCATATCGTGTTAGATATTTTGAGAACTCGGCATCTTTTTGCGAAGTTCTCAAAGTGTGAGTTTTGGTTACGGAAGGTTATGTTTCTCGGTCATGTGATCTCGACCGAGGGTGTTCGTGTGGGCCCACATAAGGTAGAGGCAGTGTTGGATTGGGGGCCGCCCAAGAACGTGAAGGAGGTCCGTAGTTTTCTGGGTTTGGCTGGATATTACCGTAGATTTGTTGAGGGGTTCTCTAAGCTCGCTCGACCACTGACTCAGTTGTTACAGAATTCAGAGAAGTTTGTGTGGACCGATGAGAGGTAGAAGAGTTTTGAGGAATTGAAGAAGCGGTTGACGACTGCTGCTGTTTTGGCTTTACCGAGTGGTAATGAGGGTTTCTCAGTCTTTGGTGATGCTTCGGGCCAAGGGCTCGGATGTGTACTCATGCAGCACGGGAGGACAATTGCCTATGCTTCCCGCTAGTTGAAACCGTACGAGTTGAATTACCCTACCCACGATCTTGATTTGGTTGTAGTTGTATTTGCATTGAAGATCTGGCGTCATTACTTGTATGGCTCGTCGTGTCAGATTTCACCGATCACAAGAGCCTGAAGTACATTTTCACACAGAAAGATCTAAATATGAGACAGCGGAGATGGTTGGAGTTGATTAAGGATTACGACCTCGAGATTTTTTATCATCCGGCCCAATTGGGACTTCAGCGAGAGTTCATGAGGTTGAGCATTGAGATCGTGCTCCCAGAGAGTTCCGGGCAGTTGCGTACACTTGAGATTTCGTCATCTCTAGTCGACGATACTAAGTCGGGACAGTTAGAGGACCCGATATTTATTCAGCTTCGAGAGAATGTAGGGAAGGGGAAAGCCCCGGGATTAGTGATACATGAGGATGGTGTGTTGAGATTCCAAGGTCGGCTTTGTGTTCCGAACGACCTGGAATTGAGGCAGAATATTATGCGAGAGGCTCACGCGTCGCCTTACTCAGTCCATCTGGGCTCGAGTAAAATGTATAAAGATTTGAGGAAGAATTTTTGGTGGAACGACATGAAGAATGAAGTAGTTCAGTTTGTGGCTAAGTGTTTGACTTGTCAACAAGTCAAAATCGAGCATCAGCGGCCAGCCGGATTATTGAAACCACTTCCCGTCCTGGAATGGAAATGGGAGGATATCTCAATGGATTTTGTTACGAGTTTGCCGAGGACGAAGACCGGAATGAATATGGTGTGGGTGATCGTGGACCGACTGAACAAGTCGGCACATTTTCTGGGCATCAAGGATACTTGGGGTCCAGAAAAATTAGCTCATGTTTTTATCGCGCAGATAGTGAGGCTTCATGGTACGCCGAGGACTATTATTTCGGACAGGGATGGCCGATTTGTATCGCACTTCTGGCAGGCGGTACATAAGACATTGGGGACACATTTGCGTTTGAGTATATCTTTCCACCCTCAGACCGACGGACAATACGAGCATACCATTCAGACGTTTGAGGATATGTTGCACGCGTGTGCATTAGACTGGAGTAGTGACTGGGAGGAGCATCTGGCCTTGATTGAATTTACTTATAATAATAGTTGCCACGTGTCGATTAAGATGGCACCGTATGAGGCACTTTATGGCCGACGTTGCCGATCACCGATATGTTGGGATGAACTGTTCGATCTAGTTGGCACCGAGTCGGGCCTTGTGTTAGAGACGAGGGAGAAAGTTGAATTGATTAGAAAGAGAATGTTAGCAGCCCAGAGTCGACAAAAGTCTTATGCGGATGTTAGGCGTCGACCCTTGGAGTTTGAGGTGGGAGATCATGTTCTGTTGAGAGTGTCCCCGATGAAGGGAGTTTTCCGTTTTGGGAAAAAGGGGAAGCTCAGCCCGAGGTACATTGGACCTTTCGAGATATTGGAGAGAGTCGGCGGGTTAGCGTACCATTTGGCATTACCTCCATCATTGAGTCATGTGCATAGTGTATTTCACGTCTCCCAGCTGAGGAAGTATGTTCCGGACCCATCCTATGTTATTAGTTTCGGGGACGTGGAGATCGAGAAGGATGTTACGTTTGAGGAGAGGCCCGTCAGAATTTTAGAGTGTCGAGTCAAACAGTTAAGGCACAAAACCATTCCTTTGGTTAAACTGCAATGGTCGAGGCACGGAGTAGAAGAGGCAACATGGGAGTTAGAGGAGGATATGCGTTCGAGGCACCCCAAGCTTTTTTATTCTTAAGTTTCGGGACGAAACTTCTTTTTAGAGGGGGAGAATGTAATATCCGTACCTTTCTATTCTTAGCAGTTTCCATTTTTGGTGTATGTCTATTTTTATCGACTCGCTTGTAATGTTTCGACATTTTGAATCTACTTTATTCTTGGAGTTTTTCCATTTGGACGAGTTTTGGTGATGTTTTTACGTGATTCTATTTTATATCATGTTTTGCCGTATGTACATTCGATTCTCATAAAACTCGTACATTTTTGTTGTTTCTTGATTTGCATGAGTTCGTATGATTGAGTTGGTCATGTTGAGACTTTCGGTTTGTTAATACGATGTTGTATCGTTATTTTCGGGCACTTGGGCCATTTTTGTAATTTCCTATAAATTTTGGGAATTTCATATTCGTTGTCGTATTTTGTATTCTTGGGTAGTCGGAATGATGTTTTCTTGTAATGGTTAGACTCGTCATCGAATATCCTTCGTATCCATATTTTCGGTTCGATAACAGGTCCGAGTTTCGGAGTCGTCTGGAGTCGTTTGGACAGCAGCAGCCAGAATCTGATGTCCAACAGGGTGTTACGGCCGTAACACCCCATCTGTTACGGCCGTAATATGGCCATTGTTATGGCCGTAATACACCACTTGTTACGGCCATAACGGCCCGCTGTTTTAAGAACAGCGGGCCGGTCAGAACAGCGGTTTTTCATCCCTTCTCTTTGTTTTCTTCGACGTGCGACTTCAGAGGCGATTTCCACTGGTATTGCTCGGAGTTTTCTTCAAATTCCATCACCGTAGAGTTGTGTTAACATATTATCATCAGCGTAATCATACTCCATCGTCCGAATCCGAGGTATTTTCTTCAGGAACCCTAGCTTGTCAAATTTGAGGTTTTTTTTGGGTTTTTCTTGATTAATTCCGAATTGTCCATGTATGTTACGAAATTTCTTACTGATTGTTGTTATTGGGTGATTCCCAATCCGTTTTTCTCGAGTTAAATCCGTTAATGGTTGATACGGGGATATTTTGCGTAAACCCTCGCCCGTCTCGATTGAACGTTTATTGTCGTGAATTGTAATTGGGGTTATGGGTGTATTCCACTCGATTATTGTTGTCCGTTAGGACTGAGTTATGTTGATCCTTCGTTTAGGAACCATCGTTTTCCATCCGGACCGTTCGTAGTCGTATTTCATTTCTGATTCTTCAAAGATGTCTCAAAGGCAAGTACTTTACATTTGTTTACATGTTCTAGTATTTGAATTGTGGCTATTTGTTGTTGTTGTGGATGGATATGTGTATTGTAACACCCCGATATATTCGGAATAATTACAGCGCCGTAAATCCTTTGTATAAGAATTTAAAAGGCTAAATTGGAAACATACAGAAAATAACATCAAAGTGTCAATAAGGTTACAATACGAAACTAGTTTCAAAGATTCGAAAAGTCCATTAATACAAACATATCCAAAACATCAATGACATACGTGTACTCGAGTACTAAGAAAACAAAAAAACAACAAAATTTAACATCACTGAGCCACTTCATCGTCATGGCGGTACTGTGGCTGCTTCCCCGCTCCCGGCTACCTGAACATCAAAACAAATGTCCACCCCCGAAGGGTTAGCAAAACAATGCTAGTACAAGTATCGGGACACATAAATATGCAACAACAATGCATAAAAACATACACAATACAGACTTCCGCTACCGGAATCCAACAATACGAATCCACAAGATTCAATCAACACAACATGGGTATTCCAACGATCCAGCGCCCTCAGCATAGATCCCAAGATGATCCCGTCGGACCAACACGAGGTGGACATCCGATCCAGCGCCCTCAGCATAGATCGCTTGATCCCTTCGGATCATCACAACTTACACATAACACAACTATGCATATACATATGCAAGAAAATTGATATGTTCATCAACATGAACGTACATCAAATCAATAGCAAATGTCATGACAATTTAATGAAATAATCTCATCTCAACAACACGAATAAACCATATGCATGATCAAATTCATCAATTATTCACAAACTTTCAAAATACGATACTTGCCTCAATAAATGGCGACAAGAATTTCTACTATCAATAGTCTTCAATCCGTTTGGAGAATTCTCACTTGATCGGCTCATCGGAATGCAAACCTTCATCGAACAATAATGTCGGTATAACTAACGGTTCCGGATAATCGTTCAAATCATCAAATCAATCATCAAAAGGCATGATACACTCTATAATGGCGATGGACTATTCTGCCCTAACACAATTTGGTTGAACCAATACTACGCTATTCGTCCTTGCAATAGCTCAATAGAATACTTTCTATGTTCCAACACAATTCCTTCGGTTGATTGGTACAACATAACATGGAATTCATCCTAGGAGGATTCTAATCATGTTCTATTATAACAAGATATCCGAAACTTCGAGGAATCATCATAAAGACTTGTTCACTAGTCTCCTTCTACGAATAAATCCTTAAGTTCAATCCGTTAATTCTTCACCGAAATGTTCGATCATACCATTATCATGAACTAAGATAATCCTCGAAAACTAGATATAATTGGGTTTACAATCTCAAGATGCATTAATCAATAGTCCAATCACTAGAAGGTTTGCTCAACGATTTCAACAACCAAGAGGAATCGAAAATAATTGAATTTAATCTTCTAAACCATGATGAAAGGCTCCTCAAGAAGATAACTGATTCGGTCTACTCAAAACAGGTCCAAAATGTTACTAAGATCATGCTAAATTAGTTGGTGAAGGATCACATACCTCAATAAATTGATGAACAACGAAGAACTTGAATAAACTCAAACACCGGAAGCTTGAACACCAAACTACAAGGCCTAAGCTTCCCAAGAATCGTCCCAGAAGATGATATGAAGGATAAGAGGTGATGAAAGATCTCCAGAACACGAAAAATCGGCCAAAGAAAAGGTGAGAAATGAAAGAGGGTCGAGGCCTATAAATAGAATTTTGGGCATTACGTACGTTATGCAAATAACCTTACGTACGTAACAAACTTAACGTACGTTATACCCTAGCTTTAGCGTATGTAGTCGTCTGACCAGAACTCACTGGCCTGATTTTGGCATTGCCTTACGTACGTAATCACAATGGTTTTACGTACGTAATATCCATGTCCTTAGCGTACGTAAAACATGCACCATAGCGTACGTAACACCTATGTCCAGGTTCACGCGGAACATCACACGAATCTTCCCGGCCCCTTCCTTGGCCCCCACACGCCAACCCTTATCCGATCCCAAGTTGACTTAGCTTACGTACGTTAAGAACATCAGATAACATACGTAATACTGCAGTCTTAGCGTACGTTATCGACGTCTGATAACATACGTTAACACGTGCAGAACGATGCATGCAGAATGCTGGAGATACCAAAACATAAGGGTACAAAATACGGGAAACCAACCTCCAAATAATAACATTACAAAGTTGAATCTTACAAGATAAATACACAATAATTATCCGGGCATTACATACTACCTCTTTAAAAAGAATTTTTGGCCAGAAACTTAAATCACAAACAATTTCGGGTACCTCGACTTCATACTATCTTCCGTCTCCCAAGTTGCTTCTTCGACTCCATGCCGAGACAACTGAACTTTTATCAAGGAGATCGGTTTATTCCTCAATTGCTTGACTCAACTCTCAAGTATCTTGATTGGCTTTTCTTCGAACGAGCCATCATTAGCCATTTCAATCTCGCCAAAGTCTATGACATGACTGGGATCCGGTACATACTTCCGCAGTTGGGATACGTGGAAAACATTATGAACATGACTTAACGATGGCGGTAAGGCCAATCTGTACGTCAACTCTCCAACTCTTTTAAGAATTTCGAATGGTCCAATATATCTCGGACTCAGCTTTTCTTTCCTCCCAAAACGGAAGATTCCCTAGGTAGGAGAAACCTTCAATAGCACATGATCCCCGGTCTTAAATTTCAGCGGGCGACAGCGCACATCTGCATAAGACTTTTGTCAACTCTGAGCAGTCAACAGCCTTTCACGAATCAAAGCTATCTTCTCTTGAGTCTGAACTATCAATTCTGGTTCCGTCCCGATCAAGTCCGAAGAATCATCCCAGCACAGGGGTGATCTGCATCTTCTCCCATATAAAGATTCAAACAGTGCCATCTTAATAGAAGCATGCCAACTATTGTTATATGTGAATTCAATCAACGGCAAGCGAACTTCCTAATCAGTTGACCAATCCAATGCACAAGCTCTAAGCATGTATTCTACTGTTTGTATAGTCCTTTCGGACTGACCGTACATCTGAGGATGATATGTCGTGCTAAAGTTCAGCTCGGTTCCCAAATCCCCGTGAACTGTCTTCCAGAAGTGCGACACAAAGCGACCATCTCGATCTGAAATAATGGTCTTCGGCGTCCCATGCAACCGGACTATATCTGTAATAAACATTCTTGCTAATCTCTTGGGTCGCCATGTGTCTTTAATACCGAGAAAATGAGCTGACTTGGTTAGTCGATCAACTATAACCCAAATCATGTTCATTCCCGTCTTGGTTCGTGGCATATTGGTGATGAAGTCCATCGATATGTCCTCCCACTTCCACTCAGGGATCGGAAGTGGTTTCAGCATTCCGGCAGGTCGCTGACGTTCAATCTTCACCTGCTGACAGGTCAAACACTTCGAAATGTATTCCGCCACCTCCTTCTTCATATTTCCCCACCAAAAATTTTGTTTTAGATCCTTATACATTTTACTGGTGCCCGGGTGAATAGAATAGGACGTGTTGTGAGCCTCCTTCAGAATTGTCTGTCTCAAATCATCATCATTGGGGATGCAAAGTCGACTTTGAAATCTCAGGACTCCATCATCATGTATCACGAATCCCGGGGCCTTCTCTTTGTTTACTTCATCATGTAACTGAAGAGTCAGAGAGTCATCCAACTGCTTAGATTTGATTTCTTCGACTAATGACGAAGTTAGTTCCATCACGCACAGTTGCCCTTGGACTTCTTGTGACCACACTTCAATCCCCTCGCGGATTAGTTCTCGTTGAATGCTAGTTTGAGATGTAATTGCTTCCAATACCCAAAGAGAAACAGGTTTGCGGCTCAGTGCATCAGCTACCATGTTCGCCTTCCCTGGATGATAGAGAATCTCCAGGTCATAATCTTTGATCAATTCCAGCCACCTTCTCTGCCTCATATTTAATTCCTTTTGACTGAAAATATACTTGAGGCTCTTATGGTCTGTGAAGATCTGACAGTGAGTGCCATATAAATAATGTCGCCAAATTTTTAAAGCAAAGACTACAGCTGCTAACTCCAGATCATGAGTCGGGTAATAAACTTCGTATGGTTTCAACTGTCGAGAGGCATAGGCAATCATACACATCCCAAACCCTGATTTGAAGCATCGATGTACACCATGAATCCATCAATTCCATCTGGTAAAGCTAATATAGGCGCTGTTATTAGTCTTCTCTTAAGTTCATCAAAACCCGCCTGGCATTTCTCATTCCACACGAATTTCTGAGTCTTCTGCAATAGCTGAGTGAGTGGACGAGCAATTTTGGAAAATCCTTCTACAAAACGGCGATAATATCCAGCAAGTCCTAAGAAACTCCGGACTTTTTTCACGTTATTTGGAGATTCCCACTCCAAGATTACCTCGACTTTCTTTGGGTCTACTTGAACTCCGTCAGCTGATATCACATGCCCAAGGAAGGTCACTTCCTTAAGCCAGAACTCACATTTAGAAAGTTTTGCATACAGCTGTTTATTCCTTAAGGTGCTCAGAACAATATGCAAATGCTCAGCATGTTCCTCTGGGTCTTTCGAATAGATCAAGATGTCATCAATGAATCTGACCACGAACTTATCCAAGTATTCTAAGAATACCCGATTCATCAATTGCATAAATACCGCAGGAGCATTGGTAAGTCTGAATGGCATCACTACAAATTCATAATGCCCGTACCGGGATCTGAAAGCAGATTTCGGTATATCAGATTCCTTAATCCTCAGCTGATGATATCCTGATCGCAAGTCAATGTTAGAGAATACTCTGGGCCCCTGTAGTTGGTCAAACAAGTCATTGATCCGAGGTATAGAATACTTGTTCTTGATTGTCACCTTATTTAGCTCCCTGTAATCGATACACAATCGAAGGGATCCATCTTTTTTCCGGACAAAGAGAACGGGTGCTCCCCAAGGAGAAACGCTAGGTTGAATGTAACCCTTCTGCAATAATTCCTCCAGCTGCTTCTTTAGTTCATACATCTCGATTGGCGCCATACGGTATGGTGCTCTGGAAATAGGAGCGGCTCCAAGCTCTAATTCGATGTTAAACTCTACTTCTCTCCGCGGAGGTAACCCAGGTAGTTTGTCAGGGAATACATCTGAGAATTCGTTCACAATTGGAATAGATGAGAGCTCTACTCCTTCTTCTTTGTTCATGGCATATCACCACAATCCGTGACAACCTTGCTTCAGTAATTTCACTGCCTTCATAGCTTGGATCAATTTTCCTAAGCTTCCTGGTCTCCATCCTTTGAATGAATGTTTAGATCCGTCATCAGCAATCATAGAAATGACTCTCTTCTGGTAATTTAAAATAGCCCCATAACGGTTGAGCCAATCATCTCCGAGAATTAGATCGTCACCATGGATGTCAACTACAATAAGGTTTGATGGTCAATCTCTTCCTTCTATAGATACTGGAAAATCTCTAGTTTCTAGGGTTCCCACAATTCTCTCTCCGCTCGGCAAACCCACAACATAAGGTTTATAATCAAATAAACACGAGATTTTCAAAGGGTGATCACAATTCAATGATATGAAAGAATGTGTAGCTCCTGAATCGAATAAGACACTAACTGGTTGCAAAAGGATCTGAATTGTACCTGATGCAACAGCAGTGTTCTGATGGTTGGACTTCCTCATCTCGTACAGGCGCGGAGGAATGGACCCAGCACTGGATGCCTCTCTTTTCCCAACATTCTGCTGCTGGAAACCACTTTGCTGTGTCTAATTCACACTCATCTCCTTCGGAACTGATACTGGAGTGCGAGTAACAACAGATCTAGTTGCAACTCCGCAAAAAGCCGCACGGTGCCCTTCCTGCCCACAATCGAAATAAGTCACAGCAGATGCGGGGCAATCACGTCGAATATGCCCTGCTCGACCACAGTTATAACACTTCTTTGATGCGTCTGAGACCGTTGATGTTGTCCAGAACTTCTTGCCGCCTCGAGAAGGATGCGGAGGTATCTTAGATGAATAAAATGAGGACTGGCCCTTGCGGGGCCCACTATTATTATTCTCCGTAAAGTTTCCGGATACTTTCTGCTTCTTTGCCTCCATTGATTTCTCCACCGCCGCCTCCTTCATGTCGTAGGCCAGCGCTTTGTCCTGATACTGCCGCAAGGTAGTACACTCGAATCCGGACATGTACTGCTGAATCTCTGGCTTCATCCGCATATCGAAATGAAAAATCTTTTCTGCCTCGGTTCTGACCAAATGCCGCACACAGGTTAGCTGGTGATTAAAAGTCTTGATTATATCTGTCACCAATGCCTCCGAACTCTGTGGTGAGAAAAACTCTCGGACTCTAGCCTCTCTGACTGGACGAGGACAATATTGTGCCTCCATCATTAGTTTGAATTCCATCCAGTCAGCATTATGATCCTCCGGTCGAACGGCCTCCCACCAGTCAAAAGCCTCTCCAGTCAGAAAATACTGGGTGATCGGAACTTTCCGGTCCTCGGGACAGTTAATCGCCACAAATATCTTTTCTAACTCCTTCAACCAGTGATCCCAAGTAGGTGCCTCAACAGAACCATCAAATTTTGGTGGGTGTAATTTGACCACTTCAGTAAGCCATTTGTCCCCTCGGTTATCCTCATTGTGCCGCTGGTCCATCGTCGTCTGTATGCGGTCAATCACCTGAGCAAACTGGTTTATCTGTGTAACCACCTGAGCAAAATAAAGTTCGTCAATATTCACAAAACAAAAATTAAGTAAAACGGTAGTATAAGAGATTAGGAGACTTACAACCACGGTCCACATGATGATGTTGGCTTAGCAGTGATGTTACAAATGACCCGTAATTCAAATAACGTAAAGAGACCCAACTAAATCCGATTGCCAAGATATCCATGAATCTTAGCTCCGATACCATAATCTGTAACACCTCGATATATTCGGAATAATTACAGCGCCGTAAATCCTTTGTATAAGAATTTACAAGGCTAAATTGGAAACATACAGAAAATAACATCAAAGTATCAATAAGGTTACAATACGAAACCAGTTTCAAAGATTCGAAAAGTCCATAAATACAAACATATCTAAAACATCAATGACATACGCGTACTCGAGTACTAAGAAAACAAAACAACAACAACATTTAACATCACTGAGCCACTTCATCGTCATGGCGGTACTGTGGCTGCTTCCCCGCTCCTCGGCTACCTGAACATCAAAACAAATGTCCACCCCCGAAGGGGTTAGCAAAACAATGCTAGTACAAGTATCGGAACACATAAATATGCAACAACAATGCATAAAAACATACACAATACAGACTTTTGCTACCGGAATCCAACAATACGAATCCACAAGATTCAATCAACACAACATTGGTATTCCAACGATCCAGCGCCCTCAGCATAGATCCCATGATGATCCCGTCGGACCAACACGAGGTGGAAAAACCCGTCCAATGATCCAGCGCCCTCAGCATAGATCCCAAGATGATCCCGTTGGACCAACATGAGGTGGACATCCGATCCAGCGCCCTCAGCATAGACCGCTTGATCCCTTTGGATCATCACAAATTACACATAACACAACTATGCATATACATATGCAAGAAAATCGATATGTTCATCAACATAAACGTACATCAAATCGATAGCAAATGTCATGACAATTTAATGAAATAATCTCATGTCAACAACACGAATAAACCATATGCATGATCAAATTCATCAATTATTCACAAACTATCGAAATACGATACTTGCCTCAATAAATGGCGACAAGAATTTCTACTATCAATAGTCTTCAATCCGTTTGGAGAATTCTCACTTGATCGGCTCACCAGAATGCAAACCTTCATCGAACAATAATGTCGGTATAACTAACGGTTCCGGATAATCATTCAAATCATCAAATGAATCATCAAAAGGCATGATACACCCTATAATGGCGATGGACTATTCTGCCCTAACACAATTTGGTTGAACCGATACTACGCTATTCGTCCTTGCAATAGCTCAATAGAATACTTTCTAAGTTCCAACACAATTCCTTCGGTTGATTGGTACAACATAACATGGAATTCATCCGAGGAGGATTCTAATCATGTTCTATTATAACAACATATCTGAAACTTCGATGAATCATCATAAAGACTTGTTCACTAGTCTCCTTCTACGAATAAATCCTTAAGTTCAATCCGTTAATTCTTCACCGAAATGTTCGATCATACCATTCTCATGAACTAAGATAATCTTTGGAAAACTAGATATAATTGGGTTTACAATCTCAAGATGCACTAATCAATAGTCTAATCACTAGAAGGTTTGCTCAACGATTACAACAACCAAGAGGAATCGAAAATAATTGAATTTAATCTTCTAAACCATGATGAAAGGCTCCTCAAGAAGGTAACTGATTCAGCCTACTCAAAACAGGTCCAAAACGTTACTAAGATCATGCTAAATTAGTTGGTGAAGGATCACATACCTCAATAAATTGATGAACAACGAAGAACTTGAATAAACTCAAACACCGGAAGCTTGAACACCAATCTACAAGGCCTAAGCTTCCGAAGAATCGTCCCAGAAGATGATATGAAGGATAAGAGGTGATGAAAGATCTCCAGAAAACAAAAAATCGGCCAAAGGAAATGTGATAAATGAAATAGGGTCGAGGTCTATAAATAAAATTTTGGGCATTACGTACGTTATGCAAATAACCTTACGTACGTAACAAACTTAACGTACGTTATACCCTAGCTTTAGTGTACATAGTCGTCTGACCAGAACTCACTGGCCTAATTTTGGCATTGCCTTACGTACGTAATCACAATGGTTTTACGTACGTAATATCCATGTCCTTAGCGTACGTAAAACATTCACCATAGCGTACGTAACACCTATGTCCAGGTTCACGCGGAACATCACACGAATCTTCTCGGCCCCTTCCTTGGCCCCCACACGTCAACCCTTATCCGATCCCAAGTTGACTTAGCTTACGTACGTCAAGCACATCAGATAACGTACGTAATACTTCAGTCTTAGCGTACGTTATGGACGTCTGATAGCATACGTTAACACATGCAGAACCATGCATGCAGAATGCTAGAGATACCAAAATGTAAGGGTACGAAATACGGGAAACCAACCTCCGATTAATAACATCACAAAGTTGAATCTTACAAGATAAATACACAATAATTATCCGGGCATTACATGTATGTTCACCTAGGGACGGTCCGATGGGGCCTCTATCGATACGTATTGCCGTGTGTGTACGTATCACGAACTGTGGTTAACCACCCAGGGATGTCCGACAGGGCTCTGCGGGGTACGGAGGCCGTGAGTCTCGTACTAAGGTTAACTTTAAATTGTTTTGTTGGAGAAAATGTGTTTTGTGCGTGTGCACCGTAAATATTCCGGAATATAAATGATTTCTAAAATGATTTTTGGCGCATATATTCATCTGATTAGAATGTAGTTCAAATGGATTGTACTTTCACTAACAGTTGTCGCTAACCCCTTAAATGGGGGAAATACTTTTTGTATTTCAGGTACAGCTCTTGGAGACAAGCGAGCATACGAGCCGTATGAGGATGATGGGCAAGCGTGATACTGTTCGGTGGTCGTCTATTGATGTCTTGTTTTATCATTTATTTACTATGTCATGCATTTAAGTACTCGAGTACTTCCTCGTTGAATTTATTAACGTTTGTACCCGTTTTGGGAAATGGATTTGGTGTCAGATTGTATTGCTGGATTTCAGTCTTTGGTTTGTGAAATTGTCGGTTGGTTGTTGATGTATGTTGTTGTTGAATGTCTTGTTGGTACGTTAGCCTGGTGGATTCCACATTGTGGGGTCCATGGCACTGTAATATGTCCTGATAGTCTTAGGAGTGTTACAAATAGCTACCAAGCTCTTGTCAAAACTCACAACGATCCGATCGATACACCTCCGGGAAATCGAACAAGTATTTTTCTCTCTTTATTTTCTCTCTTGTATCTCTTTATATTGTTCTCTCAAGATGTGTGGTGAGAAGTGAGAATCCCGCAGAAGAAATCTGCCTAAGAAGAGGGCATCCAGCCATATTGACTTTGGGTGTCGCGGCCTGGATGATGTGTGCCGCGGCACACTCAAAAATAAGCTGAGGAATGCGCCCAGGGGGGTGTGGCCCGGGTGGCGGGCGCCGCGGCCCAGAGTACAGTTTCGGTAGGCATTTGATGGGTGAATTTTCGGGGGCTGCGGCCTGGCTGTTTTTTGCCGCGACCCGGAGTGCAGACGACTGGGCAACTCTTTTGCAAAGTGTAGTGCCACGGACCGGAGAGCTTGTGCCGCGGCCCGGAGTCCTGTCGACTCCGAGAAGACCTATATTTTGGAAAATAACTCCTACATTTACTTCCCATTTTCGAACAAAATAAGGTAACAACAATTGTTGGTCCTCTTCTTATGGCTGCTTCTTCCCATTTTGTGTGGCAAGAACGAAATAACAGGATTTATGGGAAGGGTGGAAGAAAACCTGATGAAGTAGGAATAAGTATGGTTGATATAATTTGGTTAAAGTTGGCATCTATTCGGTTCAAGAAGAGCACTCGTGTGAGCAAATGAAGAGAACGTGGAAGATTGCTAATGTTTAAGTGGAAGTAGGCTAGTCATGTTTCGATTTAGAGGTTGTGTTTCTTTTGTTTATTTTTACTAATAGCCTCTATTTCTCTTATGGTTTTTTGGTGGTTATGTTTTGAGCATGTTCAAAGCATATTGTTCTTGGTTCACGGACAGTAGAGTGGTATCATATCCAATGATCCCACAAGAAGGTTGATTGACAACGTGTTTGGTTATCACGAGAGGGACGTACCGGTTGAAAGTCAAGAATATCATAGAGCTGATCAGCTAGTCATCCGAGCCCATACATCGATACATGTTAACATTATTTCTCTTGATAGATACAACAAGCTAATCCAGCTCCAACAGACCCTTGTTTACCCTGGGTGTCACATGATGGTTCTTGATATTGTCATAAAGACTATGAGGATAAAGGTTAGAACAAAACCTCGATTAAAGTTGTGGATGATTATTTGGAACTTACAGGGAAAATACTCCCAGAAGGTCATCATCTTCCTAGTAATCACAGTAAAATGATATGTATCCTGAAAGGTCTTGGGCTATCGTACATCAAGATACACGTGTGCATATATGATTGTGCTTTATTTTAGGAAAGCCTAATGAAGACCTAAAGACATGTCCGGTATATGACACGGAGAGGTATAAGCTCACCCTTTCTGGTAAAGAGAAAGCTGTGAAGGTTCTTTAGTATTTCCCATAGAAAGATAGACTGGAGAGGACTTTAATGTCACCTCACACAGCCAAGATGATGAGATGGCATGCCGAGCCTCGCAGCAATGATGAGGATACGATGATACACCCTTCTGATGGAGAGTCTTGGAAGCATATAGATAGGGATTTTCCAGAGTTTGCATCAGATGTCCAAAATGTAAGACTCGAGCTCGCATCTTACGGGTTCAACCCTTTTGGCAACATGAGTCTTTCGTATAGTATATGGGAATGATTCCTTACAACCTTCCTCCATGGATATGCATGAATAAGGAGTAAAATATGTTGACTCTCTTAGTACTGAGCCTTATGTATCCAGGAAAGTGTATTAATGTTTATTTGAGACCTTTGATAGAGGAGCTGAAGTTGTTATGGGAGCAAGGTCATCCGACGTACGACAGCTACTCACATGAGATGTTCTACTTACGTGCTATGCATACCGGTACCATTAGTAATTTTCCAGCTTATGGTATATTGTATAGATCTGTTATTAGTGGATATAGAGGATGTCTAGTATGCTTAAATGTAGACTGCGCAAGGCATCACTATTTGAAGGTTATCAGAATCCATCACCGTCTATGGATTGAGAGGATGCATGTATGGGATACCGATGCTGCAGCATTTGATGGGACTAGAGATATGGGTGATCCACCACGGGAGTGTACTGGTGAAGGAATTTTGTCCGTGCTGAATGAGTATGATTATGGGCAGTTGAGCAACCACTCTGATATAGTAGCGGTTGTTAGGAATATGCCCTCGAATGCCACTCAGGGGATGAGAGAGAAGGGGCATTGTACTTGTAATTATGGAATTATTAATAAAAGGCAATATGATTCATTCACTGTTTATTGTATTTCAAATGCATTCTTGATTTGGTAAACATTGAAGTGAAGTCCATGTAAATAAGAGCGAACATTCCACTCTCGTTATCAGATAAGAGAAAATGCATTGGAAGTGTTAAAGTTTATTTACGTAAACCGTTCACAAGTTGATAAACTTAATTGGGCATTAAGTATTGAGTAAGACTTGTTTAACTAATGCTAGGGCGTGTGCATGTCTTGATAGCATAGTTATAAGTATATTGGTGGGACCAGTATACTCGAACATGACTCATACTTGATTCAGTCACACGGTATTCACTCTTGGAGAGTTGATGATGAATCGAAAGGTTGTGATAGTATACGTGGACCTTTGACTTGAGGGTTCAGTAAGAGATGTGTCTGTGACGTTTAGTTTGTCATTAGAGTAGTTAGACTCATTTGCTTTATCACTGAGTCAACCTCAAAGTGCGGACTATACGGACAGGTAGCATTATTTACTGTACGCCAAGAAAGGATTCTGTCTCCTGTTAGTGAGCAGGTGAATGTCCTATACGGTTAATGGCAAATAAGATCATAAGTCTTTGGCCAAAGGATTCAGATCTAGTCGTATTGGATACACTAGTAATCAGTCGATCTTGATTTGCATTAACACATGTATAGTGTCTAGCCAACAGTAGGGTTTGATATTACCGTGACCCGAAGACTTGACCCGGACATCTGATGAAGAGTCTATACGTATATGGTATTCATGATAAAATGATTCTGGAATGATCCCTTCATTTGTTTTCTGTCGGGGTTTACAGTGTGGCCTGCTAGGCTGGCTAAGTGCTTCCCCCCGTCATTGGTTCCTCCCAATGCCGGCTGAGACGGACCTACAGAGTCGCGCATCAGGATCATTGACGAATAAATATGAATTTATCATCTCTCTATTAATATTAGATATTGGATATCTAATTATGATTTATTGAATAAATCAAATAGCGGTCTTATGAATTGAAATTAAGTTAGTAGGTGATTAAATTTAGTTCATAAATAATATTTCTTAGAGAAATATATTTGTATTTGATATAATAAATTAAATAGATTAATTAATTAGTATAAATACATTGGAGATTTAATTGAGTCATTTGACGAACGTCCGGTACACGAGTCGAGTGACTCGACTCATTTCTTCCATCTCCACATGGTCCGCCCCTCCTCCCTCATTTTCTTGGTGGTTTCTTTAGTTAACTTGGTGACATAATCTCTCATGTGATCCCATTTTATATTGTCACCTATATGATTTAATATGGGAAGGGATCTTATCATGAGTTGTGTATTATATATCTCATCATGGGTAAGATAACATCATGTCAACTTACACCAACACAAGTCACGGCCGAGAGCAAAAAGATGAGAGAGAGAAAAAAAATTCATCCTGTTCTTCATATTTGAGGTGGAATAAAAGCAAGAAAAATAAGAGAGAAAAATTCCTACGAGTTTCCCTAGCTGTGTTCTTGGAGAACGAAGTCTCGTTGATTTTTTTGGTCAAGTTCTGATGCATGAGAAGTAGAGACATCGCACTTTCGGTGTTTGAGACGAAGGGTTTTCGTGCTCGTGCTCAGGTTCGTTAACAACATCAACTTACGAAGATACTATCAAAGGCATAAAGGGTATGGGACCCTAATCCTTTTATCTTCGTCATTTTATTTCGTATATACGTTACTTGATCGATCATGTTTGGGTTTCATTATATTGAACTTTATTATTCCGCTGCGTGTTCGATTTTGTATCCAGAATCCCAACAACAGCAACTCTCGAAAGACCAGACAGGTATAAGTATTGGTCCCACAAGTGTATATTCTCGGATCTACCTTACTGGAGTAAGTTGTTGATTAGAAACTACCTAGATGTGATGCATATAGAAAAAATATTTGTGAAAATATTGTCGGTATAGTGTTATATTGGGAAGCAAAGATTAAAGATGGCCATAAGGCACGTATTGGTTTAAAAGAAATGAACACTAGAAAATATTTATGGTTGAAGGAAGGGAAGGAGAAACACAAAATGCCGAAAGCAGGTTACACCATCAATTTTGAGCAAAAGGCTGAGATTTTTTTGTGGATGAAGGTTGCTAGGTATCCCACACGATATGATGGAAATATAGGGAGGTGTGTTAACTTCAGGGAGAACAAGTTAACTGGATTGAAGAGCCATGATTGCCAAATTCTCTTACAACGCCTCTTTCTTGAGCCGGCTCACGCAAAAGGATATTGTTTATATCTTATGCAAATTTGAGCGGATCTTCCCACTGGATTTATTTGATCTCCTGCCTCACCTCAAGATCCATCTTCCTCACCGACTTTTACTAATAGGCTCGGTCCACTACACGTGGATGTTTTCAACAGAAAGGTAACTTGATGAGTACAGGGACTCTGTGTCTAATAAGTATGCACCTGAAGGATGTATAACCGAAGTATATCTTGCATGATGGTGTGTAACACATACCAAGTTCTATTTGGGGTTGTGGATCTCCAACTCGATCTTATATCAACCATTCAAATGCAATTTAATATCTCCATCATCAGCAACAAAGTTGAAGTTCAAGAAAGATTACCTGATAGTCAGTTATAGCCCTACGAGCTAGGAATTGCACATTGGTGGATATTGCTTAACTGTACAGAAGTTCAATACTGGAATGACGATCACCTTTGCCGTGAATGGGGACATTAAATTCTACAATAAAATATTTGTTGATTATTTCGGACAATTGGTAAGTGTATAATTACTGTTTACTTAATTTTTTTACATAAATGTGTAAGCATTCTAGATAAATTATGACATTCACCTTAATTATTATCCAGATGACACACAACCAAAGTGGCCACCCGATATGGTAACGTGACTTGAAGCTTCTTTCGATGAACACTATTATGTCTAGAGTTTATTCAATGACGAAGGTAAATGGTGTGACGTTTGTATGTATAAATAGAGATCCAAGAAGTCGATGTTAAAATTCTGGGGTTATGATTGACGGTGGAAATTACGATGTTCTTCTCGAAGTGGTGGAACTAATTTATATATAAGACTTGATAGTGTACTTGTTCAAGTGTAGATGGTTTGATACTAATCCTGGAATTGCAAAGGAGGACGATTATGGACTCTTACCTGTTGGTACTTCTACAAGTTGGTATGAAGGTGATCCTTTTGTGTTTGCAACATCAGCTAAACCAGTTTACTACCTGGATGATGTGGTAAAAAAAAGCATGGAAGATCGTCAATTATGTGGCTACGAGAAATATATATAGTGCTGCTACACTTGGACAAGCAGTAGATAAGGATGACGATTAGGCATATCAAGAGATGGATACAGCTAAAATTCCACATCCTCCAAAATACTATTAAACAATATTGTAGAAGGTCGAGTGGTTCGACTATATGGTGAAGAATGTGGGTTCGTAGATACTGGTACAGATGAATTACTTGCAGATTCTCATGAAGATGATGATGAAGAGCTCAGACATATGTTGCCAATTATCAACTCCGACACCGAGAAGGACTCAAGTGGTGATTCTGACTACAAGCCTTAGATTAACATATCATTTGTAAAAGTTCTATGAATATTTATTTTATTTAGAAATTTAGAAAATACTGCAAGTTTAATATTTGTTTAGTTGCGCTTATAAAAATATGCAAAAATTAGTTAAAAGCGACGTTCATTGTTGTTTCAGTTCGAACGAGTCAGAAAAGTGATTTTTTTCATCATTATCATTATGATTTTTTTAATTAAAAAAATAAAATTAACACAAGTTTTCATGATTTTTCATCCATTTTAATATTTAATTATAAATAAATATATATATATATATATATTTTTTGTAATATTTTATATCAATAATGTTTTATATTGACAAATATATAATCATTATATATATGATTAAATACAAAAGCAAAATATTAGTAAATGTATAAATATAAAAATTATATTTAAATGTATGAAAGACAAACATGACTTAGTGGCAAACAGCCATATTACCTATACAAATGGCCTGGTTTCGAATTCCGACAGCTATTGAGCTATGTTTTTTTCTAGTGTATAGCCGACAGTGCTATAGTCTTGGGCATAGCCGACGACTTTGTGGCTGACGGCTAAAGTGTAGCACCCCACGCATGTCGTTCGTTGACACGACCAGTACGCACTTGTCCTAAAACATGGAAAACCCCTGTCCGCTTACACGGTCGTGCCAACTATAACACGGCCATGTCGAATTTAGTCGGCGACCCGTGTTAGGCTTTAGCAGACGACCCGTCTTGGGCTTTAGCCGACAACGGATTCAGGTCTAGCCGAAGACATCTTTCTCGGTCTTCGGCTAAAATGGCCTTATAAAATAAGATGAGTTGGTCATTTCTCATCTACCTCACCTCCCCTTACCCCTTGAAACCTCCGACCTCGGAGCCACCACCAGCTGCACCCGACTGCATCCATCGCCAGCCCCTCGGACCCTAGCCCCTCGGACCTCAGCCATCAGCGGACCTCACCCCAGACACTTCGGACCCCAGCCACCGTCGTACCCCAGCCACCATCGGACCCCAGCCAGCACCCGACTCACCCCAACCCTATCGGACCCCAGCACTGTCGCCACACCCAGCACCGCCACGCACCCGCTCGGACCGCCATCGACCGTCAGCCACCTCCAGGCAACCCGCCGCCACCGGTATTTTTTATTTGTTTCATTAATTTATATGTTTAATTAGTATGATGGAAGTGTAATGAATTGTGATATATTAATCAACTGATTATGCTTTTGGTTTATATTGTATTTGTTTTAGTTGTTGTGCATTTGAAGATGTGTATTGTTAATGTTGTATATTGTTGTTTGGTTGAATTGTTAAATATTATATGTGTGTGTTTAATTTATGAATTGATTTATCAATTGGTTTATGAATTAGTATATGTTTAGTTTATGAATTGGTTTGTGTAATTTGGTGTGTGCGTTTCGTTTATGAATCGGTTTATGAATCATTGTGTGTTTAGTGTACGTGTTGGTGTATGAGTGATGTTATTTAGAGTGTATATTTAACTAGTGTGCATGTTTAATATATGTGTGTTGGTATTTAGTGTTTATATTGGTGTGTGAGAGTTTATAAATGTGTACAGGTTAAATGGATAAGATTAAGAAACTACTGGGTGGTAATAAAAAGTTGAAGACTTCAGAGTTGGAAGAGAGTTCTGTAGCTTCTAATCATGTGGATCCCGTGGGTAGGTATGTGGATCAGAGTGACTCGTGCATACGTGAGATAGTACAGAAAAGTGGGCTCTAGTTTAAGGATTGAAACTTGTATCTTACAGATGACGCATATGCATTAATGAGACACTTATCTTATCAGACGCCCAGACCAAGGAAGACCCCCACTACTCCCGAGATGACTCAACATCGTATTCCTCCTATACACCACATTCCATCCCCTCCTCATACATCTGGGATACACAAAACTGCACCTAGCACATCATCTGAGGTACCCTTCGGTCCATCAGACTCTATTTAGGGCCCCCTATGGTACCGACAATTCCACGGGTTGATGAGAAAGGAGTCCGCTGTCGATATAGCTATGTTAACCCAATTGAGGCATATGTGATTCAGTCGTGGCCTAAGAAAATAATTTGGCGGACATGTCCAAAATCTAAGATGAAGTTGTACGCAGAGCTTGCGGAAGAGAAGGAGGAGGGTCTTACTGAAGCTGAACCGGAAAAGAAGAAGAAGACCCGTGGCCCATTGAAGGGCCTATCACTTGACTCATGCATTAGCAAAAATAGCCGTCAAAAGATAGTAGTACATAAAAAGTATCGACGACCCATTTTCGCTTTTGATGTTTGTACAGCATATTATCGTAATGTTGGGTTTTTCATACGCATTAGGGTACTGGTACTGTGAGCTTAGTGGAAAGGATGTGCCACAATGGGTGAAGGATACGTTGAATAATGTTATGTCGGTAAGCTATACTTTAATTACGAAGTCTGCTTTTTGTATTTAAATTGGGAATAAATTTAGTAATATATGTTTTTTATATGTTAATTGTAGGTATAGTTTGATGTTCCTTCTATATAACTACATACTTGGTGTGATGAGATACAAACAACCAAGTAAGTCATTTTTACAATATGTAGTTGAGTAATTACTTGAGAAATCTTCTGTGATTGTTATTATTAATAAATGTGTTTTATAGGTATAAATCTTAGAAGAATGAGCTACACGTATTTTACTCGGCTTGGGTAATCTCGCGAGGCTACTCCTGAAAAGTTCAAGTATCGGGAGTATGACTGGATGTGGTTATGCACCCATTTTAGCAACCCGAACTATATTGTATGTAGCGACAAATAAATATTATATTATGTTATTGTTGTTTAAAAATATGTAACGTATGGAACTTACTTGTGGTAATTTTACTCATTTTCGAATGTAAATTACATGTTTCCATGTATAGGCGAGCAGTTCAACAAACATTGCTAACCGTAAGGGTTTGACGGAGCACCAAACCTTAGGTTCGCGGTTGCTAACGAGAGTTCCGCACGAGGACACTTCTATGAAAATATGATGAATGCCTTTGTATACGTGACTCAGAAGGCAAATCTGAACTGTCGTATAAACATGTAAGTTAATTAGACATTTTAATACTGTAATGAATCTTTACGTCTGAACTTTATTAATAGTTAGTTACTTATTTTGTTCAAAATTAATTAGGAGAGAGTGATGGAGGAGTCTGAGAGGATGTTGACAGAGATGGAGAGGGAGGAGCATCCGAATTTAGACGTGATCGGCCTCGATTTAGCCATTTTAGAAATCGATCAGGCCGGTCTACATTAGGTCAAGGGTGTGGGCTACCATTTTCCATCCTAAAGGGAGTCACCACCGAACGCCGATGATAGAAGCTGAAGGCAATAAGTCTTTGAAAGATACTACAGGGTTTCGACGCAATCAACGGGGCGACACTCAAAAAGCCTATCTAGAGGAGCAATTAAGGATCGAGAGGGAGCGCCGAGCTGAGGAGCAAAGAGAGTCTCAAGACCAGTTCCAGAAATTCCAGAAGGAGCAAAGGAAGGCTCAACAAGACTTACTATCTCAGCAATAGTCCATGATGTAGTATATGATGTCATTGAGTCAGATCGTGACTTAGTTGGGAATTCAGGCACCACCATCACCACCTCCATTTTTCAATTTACAAACAATCCCCTCTTCTTCACAGCCTCGGGATGACATTCAAGACGGTAGTAATCCTTCTTCTATCATTAAGAATTTGACTAACTTAGATGGATTTTAGTTGTGTTTGTAGTAGTACTTTTGGTATATTTAGACTCGAGTTGGTTAATATTGGTGTTTATAGTGATTTTATTGATGTTTCTACGTGATATCTTGGTATGGTATGGTTTTTATAATGTTTGTATATAAATTATATTTTTCGTACATTGATGTATGGTGATTGTGATGTATGGTGATTTACTGTTGCATTTGGAATATACATGTTAAAAAGAACACGTTTTGGGATCTCAAAATTCGAATATTATTTGTTTCTAAATGGACTTTAGCCGACAACATTTACACAAACCATCGGCTAATTTTTTTTATATATAAAATGCAGTTTAGTCAACAACTTAGTCGTTGGCTAAAACAAATAGGGTTTAGCCGACAACATGAACGTCGCGGCTAAAATAGATAGAGTTTAGTCGATAACATGAAAGTCGCAGGCTAAAATAAAATAGAGTTTAAATGACAACGGCCAATCCGTCAGCTAAAATAGATAGAGTTTGGCCGACAACAGCTTAGCCACTAGCTAAACTCCAAACTATAGCCGACGCCCATCCACCCTTGCCATCGGCTAAACTTTAGCCGACCCACCGGCTAACCAAATTTTATCCGACGACCCACTGCTTTAGCTGATGGCTCTCGAGTTTAGCCAGCAACTTTTTACTATCAGTTAAAATCCAAATATTGGTAGTGTCAAAGCAAGATAATTAGTTTCATGACCTTTATAATATGCTTGTCAAAGGGAACATAGACTTGGTTTTCTTGATGTTGTGTGAAACATTCTGTCTTATGGTAAACTCTTCAAAGATAATGCCTAAAAAATGAAGAAAACAAATTGATAATGAAAAAGTTGTAACACCCCCAGAGCCATTCGGGAATATTACAGTGCCGTGGGTCCCGAGATGGAACTCACAAGGCTGAAGGAAATTTTCGCAAACAATTAAAAACGCCCAAGAGGCTAACGACGGTATTATCTAATAAAAACATTCAAAGACTTTATAAAACTCGTTTATCAAAACCATCGTAAAATCTCATTTAAAACCACAAGGCCCGAAATGCCAAAACTCAACAGTTTAAAAACATACATTAAGCTATCGCTTACATGTACCGACAGGATAGATTTAGAAAACGATTGCCAAAGTAATCTAAGTTAACAGATACCAAAAGGCCATTTAAAAATACTCACGCAGCGGAAAAGATAAACAATTAAAAATACTCTAGCAGCGGAATACAACAACGGATCAGGAAACTCAATACACAAATACATGCCCTAGCCAGTATCCTCCGGGAAGCTCATATCTCCACGACCGCTACAAGCTTGATAATCCAAGAACCTAAAAAGAAAGCCCACAACGGGGTCAGCCATAATATCCAATAATGATAACCATCACATCACGTCAATAATTACATACCAATGAAAATACTAAGTAAGAATATGACCAATGTAATCTTATCGCCATAACTTTACCAACTCGAGATAATAATTACCAAAGTTCACATCTCGTATCCTTTCAACAACACAATAAGCTCATACCGAAATATCTGTATTGTATCTCAACAATACCCAAGGTTCTCAAAACATTATCATAACTCACTGTTACGAAATCTCCTAACTCTGTCCAACCCAAATCCGTCGGGTAACATCATCACATCTCAACACGATAATCTATTGTCCATCAAAGACAAATACCAAAGGAAATACGGAACATACCTCAAGATATGAAATGCCACGACAAAATCACGTCAGTCTAATCCAAGATCAGTTCAACACAACATACGGACATGGTCCTAATATAAGACCTAAAAATGCATACTCATATGACAACGTAAATATACTCACATCAATAACAACAATGTATACTTATGACAAACTCATAATATACATATGTACAATAACAACACATGGTAATCCGATGATCTAGCGTTCACTACCTAGATCCCACGATGATCCCGTCAGACCAATCGTGGTGGAAAAACCTGTCCAATGATCCAGCGCACGCTAGCATAGATCCCCCGATGATCCTGTCGGACCAACACGAGGTGGACATCCCACAACAATGCACAAATGCATATAACAATGATACACAATGCATGACAACAACGATACACGAATGTATCACCACATGATCGACAAAAATGACAAAAATGATTAGAGTACTTGCCCCGAGTCATTCGAGAGCAATCTCGATGTCTAAACCATCACGAACCATTATCCTCAATACTCGACGGTCCAAAATATCACGGATTGCAGATAATTTGTATCTTCATCTAATCACGATGTATCCTCGATACCACGTATGCCAACAACAAATGTAAATCATATACATTATGATTTAATTCCCAAAATTCGAATACAACTTATAAAATCAAATCTCGTGTGATTACAATTATAAACATTGCTATACGAATTATAAACAAATGAAACTGAAACCATTCATTAAATATTATAAACTGAGTAAGTAATAACTTGCCTCGATACCGATGAAGCCGTTATAAACTCCTTGCCGTCGCCTACAAGCTTCTCGGCCCCGATCAATGCAATCTACAAACATTCTCGAATATGACCGCAAAGCATAATTCTAATCACCGATTAATAATCTCAACCTATTGCAATAATCGATAAACAACAAGTTCGATAATAATCAACAATTGATATAACCAATTCACAAACCCAACGACTCAACAATATCTCGATTAACCACAAGTCTGATCAATCCAACTTAAACGATCAACTACACTGTCTGTTGACTTAGCGCACGTTAATCACTTAACATAGTGTGCGCTAAGTCGCTTCCGTTAGCGTGCGCTAGCCAATAACACTAGCGTGCGCTAATGACATGCAGTTGCATGCATTTCAGATACCGATCAATATATGGCGATTATCAAGAACACTAAGTGATTTCGAAACCATGTTCATAGCAATCAAAACAGCGAAATCCGATATCCTTTAACATATAAACAATCATCCAACTCATAATCCAAGTCATATATTCATAGATCATCTTCTTCCTTAATATCAACATATGAATACCAAGAATTCATAATCATCGCCATGTTCACCATTATATGAAGAAACGAACAATAACAACATCAAAGAACCGAATTGAAGGATGACATTAGCCAACATATCTCTTTGAAGATAAACAACACAATTCGAAACTATTCGAATCATATCAATACCCGTATATCAACAATAACATCAACATAACTCGGTAATCAGTCTCATAATCATATTTGTTAACTCATATACATGACGATTATCAACTCAAGGACATCATATACAATCCAAAATGAAATCCCAAAGTGAAGAGTAATTACCTCTTTGAAGGAATGGATTGATTTCCAAGGTTGAATCCATTCTCACTCACTTATAAGCTTTATATTGTTATGGATGATCAACTCCACCATAATCCAGTGTTTGGAACTTCAGCCATCTCTCTAAGAACTCTCTCTATCGGTTCACATGAAGAAATGGACGGAAATAACGAATAATACCCAACTGCACATATATATACACTGTACATTATTAACGTACGCTAACATCTTCATTTAACATGCGTTACACACTTAGCGTATGCTAACTGTCTTTGTTAGCGTGCGCTATCGCAGTCCAGAGGCTAATGACTTACTTCGTATAATGATTTACGTACGCAATGCCCATGCAATAGTGTACGTAATTGCCTCTATTTAACATACGCTAGTATCCGATCATAGCGTGCGCTACTCATAGTTGACTCGTTCGTCTGTATGCTCCGAAGACGAGTCCACATGCCGACATCTCTGACGAGGATAAGATTCCCTTTGGACCGATCTGATGTTAGCATGCGCTAACAATATGCATTAGCGTGCGCTAATCCTTCACAACAAACATCCGTTGACCTCATCGGCACATGCGCCGAAAGTGGCCGGGTCCACACATAGATTCCTTCTGATCTGGTTTGTACTAGCGTGTGCTATCCTTTTCCTTTAGCGTGCGCTAACCCTGCACGATAGCGTGTGCTATTCTTGAATATTAGTGTGCGCTAATAAGGCTATACTTAGCCATTTTCAGCTATTCTTGTCCAATGTCTCAACATACTATATACGAATATACGGCATACTGAATACGTATACTCCTTCCCACAATATTCTCATATGTTACGCCCGACACACAATATCTTCAAATACAACTGTCAACCAAATGAAGTAATTATACCAATACAGATGTCTCAGTCCTTCAATTATTTTATCCATACTGTACAGATTTCATGTCGTACAATATAACTCGGATAAAATAGTATTAAACAGCAGTAGTAGAAATTCCGGATATTACAAGAGTAACACTTCCGAATGAGCCTAATGCATTATTTGATCCACATCTACCCCAGTAGAAAAGAGATCCTACTAGTCTTTTAGTACAAATTGTGTTGGAAAATGGGGAAGATACATGTGGATGCTTGATTTAGGGGATAAATTCAATGTCGTTTTCCATTTTAAGAAACTTGAACTTGATGAATTGAACCCTATTCACATGTGCTTGTGATTAACCTATGAGTATGTTTGTCCTGAATATGCTCGGATTTAGAATTCTGTTATTCAGCATCTTAGGTTCTGGGAGGACTCTGAATAGTAAGAATATTTATTTGTTGTAGGATTCAAAATTCCTTCTTCATATTGTAGATATCAAATCATATCTGAAAAAATAGACGATAATGTATTATTATATAGTATATAGATATATTGTTTAAAGATAAAAATAATATATAGTATAGTTATATTATTTAAAGATAAAAAGAACAGAGTGAGAAATGACGTTTGTATTATTATAATATGTAGTTGTATTATCTAAAAATAAAAGAGGAAAGAGAGATAATATGATATTATTATATGTCTAGTTGTATGATGTGTATTATTAAATGAGTATTTAGTTATATTATTGAAAGACCGAATAAGGAGAGAGTGATGAAGTGATATAAAGTAGATATAAGATTTGAAGTTGTAGGTTGGGTATTTGAAATTAGAATCTTAAAACAAACGGGGAATTAGATTTAAAATTCAAATTCAATATTTTAGACCATTAGACAAACATGGACGATAGGACTCTTCGGTATACGAGGTTATTGTTGAGGACAGTTTAGTTAGTGTGGGAGGTTTGATTGTTCCTGTAGAATTTGTTATTTTTGATGGAGGTTATGTGCCTAACACCGATCATGAGCATACAATTTTACTTAATCGTACTTGCATGGCTACTACTCGTATATTGATTGATATGAAAATGGGAAGATTCATTTTACAGTATTGGGTGAAACTATTGCTTTCCATCCTTTCATCATAGGAATGCCCAATATTTCCGCATTCGTGAAATCCATGTAAAGGTCAAAATGGGGACGGTTAAAATACAAAGGAACTTAGTCACCTTCATTGAGGCACAAAGAAATTTACTCACTTTCGTCGTACTCTTTTCTTTGACCAATGTTCATTTTCCCACTGAATTTCGTACTTGCAAAGTTTTTAATGAGACAACGTCACATGCATGATTCCTCAAATTCACTGGTGAATGTAAACGCCATGTATTAAGTTGAGGGTGAGTCTGACCTCTACACAACGTATTACACTCTTTTCTCTAGCCAATGATTATTTTTACCACTGAATTTTAATCATTTAAAAAGATTTTTAATGAGGTAATAGTAGGTGTTTAATGCGCGGATCAAGGCAAGGATACATTGCCTTAATGAAAGAAGTTCAGTAAAGCAATCAAAATGTTGTACCCTGTTTTCTATGATTAAGATTTTTTCCACGTTTTTACTTTATGAGAGTTCAATGAAACAACAAAAGATACACCGACGACTCGTTATGCGATGAGGTGTTTAAGAAAATTCACAAATATGCCTTAGGGCCTGTTCTCTTCGGCAAAATTCAAGTGAATCAATCAATTAATCGAAAAAACTAAAAGCTAAATCGAATCAATTAATTAAGTAAATCAAATCAACTAGAAAAATCGAATCAAAGTAACTAATAATTTAAAAATGAGTAATAATAATAATATAAATGATATTATTATTATTAATAGAAATAATAAATGATTATAAATAATAAGCAAATATAATAATACCTATTAACAATCGAAATATTTTAAAAAATATATTATTAATTTTGATAAATAGTATGAGGAGATGAATACTTGTTGATAAATATATTATTAATTTCTTTCAATTTTTAGTTTACCTCATCTTCTTTATTAATTATTTTTCTCCTTCTGTATTTATGTGGCTAGGGGTGGACATTCGAGTCGGGTAGTTTGGGTACCCAATCGGATACCCAAAAAAGTTTGAGTACAGAATCGGATACCCGAAAAAGTTCGGGTTCGGAATTCGAGTATTCCACTTTGAACTTCAGTTACCCGATTATTTTTATATAAAATTTTAAGAATTATTATGGCATTGAATCCTTTAGATTTTAAGGGAAATATATAATAAAAGTATTTTTAATTAAATGATATATATTGTGTGGGTATATATATATTATATAATGATGGTATTAACAATCTGAATTGATGATAAGCACTAATATATATCATTTTTGTAAAATTAATGTTATGAAAAGTTATGTACGAATTCAACTATATGATTTTATTTAATTTCTATCTTATCACTAATAGGAATTAGAAAATATATATGTATGTCAAATTGATTTCAACGTACTTGAGAAATTTAATTTTTAATATTAAATTATTTTAAAAAAGTACAAGAAAAAGGTAGTGTAGCATAATATGGAAATAGTATATAAACCTGCCTATGGTTGGCCAATCCATGGTAGGTATATATATATTTTTAAAAATCTAATAATAGGATTTTTAAATAAAAATGGAAAGATATTTTCCAAGAATTAAATAAAGTTATATAAGGTGGAACAATAATATATAATTCTAATAATTGTGGAAGAAAATAACGGGAAAATAATATGGACACATATATTATTATAATTTCTCAAATCCGTTAAAATCTTTAGTTATATTAATAAACAATAAATCAATCACTATATAATATATATATATATATATATACACATATATATCTCGTCTAGTTATTTATATATATTATCAATAATAATTAGCAATAATAGGAATAATAACAATAATAATAATAATTAGGGGTGGGCATTCGTGTTGGGTAGTTTGGGTATCTATCGGAAAAAAATCGGGTACGGGATCATGTATCTTAAAAAAAATAATTCAGGACGGGTACCCGAATCCGATTAAAAGTTCGGGTTTGGGATTCGGGTATTCCAATTTGAATTTCGAGTACCCGATCAGGTACTCGACTATTTTTATGCGAAGTTCTAATAATTATTAGGGTATTAAATTCTTTAAATTTCAAAAAAAAAAAAATTCGGGACGGGTTCGGGTAGTTTAAAATGTCACCCGATCCCGAACATCCCGAAACACCCAATCCTGACCCGAACGCCCACCCCTATAATATCAGCGAAGATAATAATAATAATAATAATAATAATAATAATAATAATAATAATAATAATAATAATATCAATTAAATGATTAAATAATAATTAATAATCCTAAAATAAAATAAAACTGAACTGAAAAAAACTGAACTAAATTGAAGTGAACTGAACTGCAAAAAAAAGGAACTGAACTGAAAATAAGCTGGAAAGAAGAGGCCCTTAATCTAGTTTATTAGACTTTGTACTTATTAATATCTTATGAACTTAATCTAGTTTATTAGACTTTGTACTTATTAATATCTTATGAACTTAATTAGACCGGGAAGGAATCATATTGGATATTGTACTGATTCTTATGAGGAATATATCATTAGCGAGTCCTATTTTGTCTACATAGTTTTCTTTCTACATGTTTTCTTGAGTTCCCTGTAAATAAGCTTTGCTCCAATTGTGGGTTTCCAGAAGCTTGAGCAACAACCCTTTAACCATAACTACGACGGAAAGGTGTAGTCTTGACCCAAATAGCCGAATCATCCCCCCACACACACACACACACACACAAAAAAAAAAAAATATTACAAACCAAACCTTCACCAAAATCAAATAGCTCATTGTCCATGAGATCCAGACTAAAATCCAGAGATATAAAACAGCTTCATAGAATCATGATAGTGTTATCAAAAATCTCATTATAGTCTTTCTGCGTCGTATAAAATGTGCATTCAAGTATTTCAACCATATTGATGACTATATAATCGCAATACAGCATACATTGGAGGGGGGGGGGGGGCAGCCCTTAGACCACTTCAATATTCACTTCTAAGTGCTAAGCTAAATCAGTACAGACTATCCCATTTAAAAGAACGCAGTTTATGTTGTTCCATTACTTAATGAGTAATATGCAGCAAACCCAATCTGTATTTAGTGGGTTCTGCTAAAGAATTTCCACCCGATTCCCGAACATAGGTTGCCCTGATCGACCCCAAACCCAGTGAACGTGGCAAAATTCAGTCCAGTAACTTTGATTGGTGATCGAACTTTCAAAGCATATCCTTAAATTTCTCTTGGCAGTTGAACCCTTGATTGATTAACAAATAGAAGTAGGAAAATTCCGCTAGTTTGAGCTTCTGTCTTCAGGGTTTGTCTCACAAATACAGCCAGGGAGAGGATTTGCATAAAAACTCTCTTCCAGCTTCGGAAACTCGCCAGGCTCCCTATTATACGGACCTCCAATACGATCCTTGTGAAGCTTTTTGACTTTGGAGCTAAATTTCTTCCAAGTAGTCTTTCCCTCGTCATACTCATCAACCAGTTTTACAAAATTCATCCTGCACATTGGGAAAAAAAAAAGAAATCAGATGAGCATAAATATTTGAATTGATTGCAAAATATTTAAGGTTCGGTCGAATTACCAAAAAAAATCAGATATCTCTTAAATTCAGTATTTGTTCCTATTTATAGAATACAACATAGAGAGAGGGGTGGGGCTTTATCATCTTGAATGATAACTGGATTTTTTTTCGTAATTTGACGGAACTTCAAGGTAGTTTCAGTTATTCACCCTAAATGTTCTATGTAGCAATTTAGGAGAACGGTTAATTACATAAACTACCCTCGAGGTGTTGTCTAATTAAAATGACATTACTGTTAGTCAAGGGAGACACAGAAGAAATACGGATAATATATTAAATTGCATGAAGAAAATAAGTAAAACAAGAACCAAAATTCTTTTCCCAATCCAGAATCCCAAGCCAGAGTTGAATCAAAGTTCAACGATCAGACGATAATCTAACTAAGAAACACAAGGACAATATAAATAGACTTAATAACCTAATGTAACTTAAGCCCTAAGCAACTAAACCCATGAGCCAAACTTATACAATAACTTAAATCAAAACCCTAAAACAATAATTAATATAAAATAGTAGCGTATCAATTATTATTAACATTACAATTAAAAAAATACCCCTCCGGCATTTGTAAGTCGTACAAAATGCAACCTCCAGAGGGGGTGTATATGTTTGGTAAAAACAAACATCAAGTGGGTATTTTATAATATTGAAAGATTAAGTGGGTTCTTTTGTAAGTTAACTTAAACCTTGACGAGTGATTTTTATAATTATCCCTAACAAAGCAAGAAAAAATGCCCGAGTCTGACATTACCTGTCGGGATTAATAGTTTTCTTGAAACCCTCAAAACGTCTATGACCCTGTACCGCCTTGGCCATATTGCCATCATAAGTATAAACGAAAACATTACTCTGGAGAGCAACAACATAATCCAAACCGGCCAGCATGTTCTGATGATTTCTAAACGGACTTAGTTCATCCTTCGTCGAGAGAGACGAGTGGGTATAAATATTTGGGAAACTGTCGGTAAGATACTGCATGCTCCCATTTCCATACGGATCACCAGCAACTAAGTAAATCCTAGTGCTAGATGGAAAACCGAGCCCTTGGAGCAAAAGGGCAGTCTCTCTGGGAGTCAAAGGGCAGCCGCCGATCTTTCTTTTTTCGGCACCGTCAATTTCCTTCTCCTTCCAGTGGCTGATCTCATAGCGCATCTGGTGGAGCTCGTCTTCTTCTTCACTGGTTAAATTATGGCTGCATCCCGTGAAAGCAAGCATGTCCTTTTCGTACCTGCATGGAAATATATTACGACTTCCAACCAAATCCACAGGAAGTATATTTACAAGCCATAAATTTTCGTACTATCACTAAAAAGACCATTGAAAAGAATGTCAACTGGACCAAAAATACTCATAGAAAATGTCATGACGAGTCTGTCCTAGAAATGTCCTAATGTGTGCCGATGGCCTAGATTTTCTATGGTTGTCTTTTTCCCCCAAATATCGTCATGTTTGATGATATACGTGTCGATTTTTACAATATTGATCACGTAATGTGACATGATTATAGCATTATCTCAATTCATCGCTGTTTCATGATATTTTCTATGTAAACTGGAAAAACTTATGATGTTGGGGGTTTTGGAATTTCATCTCATTTCTCCTTCATATGGAAGGAGTATGGAAGTTGCGACAGGAACGGGCATCGAGCAAAAATTTGCCACCTTTGCTTATTGCGTGAATTTATAGTGTTAACTAATTTTAGACAATTAATTGACACTATAATCTTCATGTCACCGACCCCAATATAAGTGGGATTAAAGTGTTACCCCCCCCCCCCCCCCAAATTAATCCTTTCTAACTGTGATCTTTTTCCTACATAACCCTGGCAAATTCCCTAATAGTTCACAGTTATTTGCATTAGTTAGTCACGATCATATCGTTGATATGAAAGAATGGTGAATTCTACTAAACAAATATCAAACGGATGTCAGGATCAACATAGCAAGGAAAAGTTTGATTTTAAGCAATTTACAAAAGCCAACCTTACGTTTTTGGTTATTTAGGAAAAAGCTCATCCAAGTTGGTAAACTACAAATAGCCCTTAAAATTCGTTTGTATTTAACAAAAAGAAGATTGATTCTTAACACGTTTTATTGGAACCAAGATTTATTTAAAAAATCCAACAATATTACTTGTAATGCAAGTAAATCAAAGAGTACTCCTCTAATCCACGGATACCACTTCTCCTCCAAGTAGTAAATTGCAATCCTAGCACTATAGACAGCGACATTGTTATCAAGCTCATTAGAAATCCATATTGCTTTCAACATCCAAACATATCACAAGCATTTAACTGAGTCCATTCCAGGATGACTATTGTTTTGTAGAAGGGAAGTATTGTGCATCAACGGGTATACAATCAAGATCATCACTTCCGGTTGATTCTCTCTTCTTCTTTTTTCTATTATTAAAAACAAATCCACTTAGAAATTAAGTTAAATAAGTTCCAGCTTGGTAAATAAATGACGGTCTTTCTTAACATGTACTAGAAACTTGTAACTCGCACTTACGAGAACCAAACCAAAGGGAACAGACTTTGGAACATGATGTTATAGGATGACCAGTTCAAACCTCAAATGCAGTGCAAGATAAGGGCTGCCATCATGTTCCATTCTTGATACCAGAGTTTTTCCGAGATCTTCAATTGGGGCAGAATACTTTAATGCTCTGTAGTTTACATGGCATCTTAACTTCTGGATAGAATTAGGAATTCCATTGTTGGCAAGCCGGGAATCAGTATGAGTAAAATACATAACTTTATGCTGCTTCAAAAGTGGAAGGACCTCTTTTTGATAGTAACTAACCTGACTCAAGGAAAGCATGAATCAGTAAGGTGAAAGCATGAATAATGCTCTCTTTATTTTGAGCACAAAGAAAAAAACGTAGACCAGCATCGTAAAAGCAACGAGACAGCCATACAATTTCACTGCTTCCAAATACTATGAAGAAAATTTAGAGTAAAAAAAAAAAGTGAGACTCGGTGGATTCGGGAGATTCCTAAGTGTTCTGCTTCCAGAGGGTGTTCTGGTTACAAAAAAAAAATATACACATTAATGTTTTTTTCTTATAGCATATCCACTGCCAGTTATTACGGAAGAACTCGTCATTTTTATTCAATCATCTGGTAATATTTAAAGCAGGATCTAGAAAAAGCATATCAGTCGCATTGCACAGCACTAGAGAAGGTCTACACTTATAATATCCACACCTTGGACCAGGATATTGGTGTTTTCGAGAAAGGTTCCATTCCAGAATATTCAGGTGGTAATGCATCAACTACGTGGATATCACCTTGTAGTGACTCGATGAAGTATTGCCAATCAAACAGATCTTTGAAACCACTGCACATATAATGAAAGGTAAATTTCAGAATTATGAAACTATGGGGCAAGTAAGAAAGCACCAATAGCATTTAACAAAACCATAATACTCTGTATATTTAGCCCATGATATAATTTGAGGTGCCCATGCGCACAGCCCTCCAAAATGGCATTAATTATTCACATGCAGCATAACATGACTGTCAGGAAGCAAAAATATCAACGGAAAGTAAATATAAGATCACCTGTCATCGGCCCAGTAAGAAGTGTGATCAAGAGAGGGAAGGACAAGCGTGGCTTTCATAATTTTAGCAACAGCAACCATATCACATATCTGCATTCTAAAATCATCTGTTCATCAGATTAAGCTTAACATGGATCTTTTATCAGGAGCAATTTAAAATCATCAAAATAAATAACAATCAGACCCCAAATCTCATCTGATTTAAGCCACCGTTTGCATTCGTCAGAAGGTAACCATTCGTTTTCAGATCCAGCTCTGACAGAAAATTAAAGGCACAAAATGTGAGGGGAAAAGAAAAGGCAAGTACATAAAAAAAAAAAAAGAGATCGGAAACCATTGATCCACGGCTCTCACTTTTGGGACTTCTTGGTCGATCAATGCACTGACTGAAATTCTCACTGTTCGGGTTGGACCATATCTCTGAATGCTGTTGACGAAAAACAGAATTTCAATCATTAAAAGAATAGAAGAAACGGCAGTTTATTTAATATCGGCCTTTAAGATATTAGGCATATTTAGTACCCAACACTTACATAAGTCAATGTATCGTGTGCATTAAGCACATCTGAGGTTACAATCGTTAAGGACTGCTCGACCTCAATTTCATTCCTCCCATCATTAATTTCATCCTCCATATATCTGAAGTGATGAGAGCCTTGATCATGTTGATTTAGATGGCTTCCACTGGAGTCATACATGTCCTGTTTGAGTCCCGAAAACCCCAACATGATTACGCTAATATGTCAATAAATAACCAAGAAGTCTACAACCAAGACAACTGATATACATTGGCAACAACTGTAAAATGCATAAGGTAATCATTCAATAATGTCATGAGATGAACAAAACAACTGTGAAAATGGATTGGGCAAAAATAGTTGTGATGCAGTTGGTTATACAACGGAAGCGCACACAAATTAGCATAGTAGCTTATACATACATGAACAGATTGCTATAGTCACAGTGAGCTCGTTCAGTTAATTGTTCTGCTTATGTTTGTGAGGCATATTAACTATCATTTGTATACTTGTAGTTAACTTGTGCACCAAGCAAGAATTAGTGACGTGGACCCACTTAATTTCCTTAAATATCAACAAAATATTTAGTAAGTCTTAGATTGTTTTAGGGCAAAACCGGATTTGTGCTAGATTTATGTTTCTACAACTTTCTCCAAAAAATTATGACCTTTCCGAAAGCATAGGAATAGAAAAGCTTTTGTGTTGCCTTTTCGAATATCCATCACAACAAAATATTACCACTCCAATTCTGCTCAACTGTGAATATTACCAGCATATAAGTCATCAATATGATACCCAATTGAGAAACAATGACAAGAGAGAAGAAAATGGCATCCAGATGAAGAAATAATAAAAGAACAAAAAAAGTTACTAACATCTGATGTATTTTTCCTCACCAACCAAATTTGGAGCCATACCCATTCTGTAAAAGAACGGTCCATGAACTACAAAGCACTTCTTTTCCTTTTTCTCTATATATCTTTCTCGGGTGGCCTTCCAATAACAATTGAGTAACAAATTCATAGAGTAGTATGTATAAGGTGAAGCAAATTGTGGACAGTCGCAGAGCTAAATGCATCCTTTTATTGCCCTTGCATTTAGTCCCCCACACACACACACAAAAAAAAAAAAGCAAGTAAACGTAAACTAATATTCCCATTTCAAGAAATCGAGTGAGGGAACTAACTGCCGACGTTAAACTCTACTAAGACCATCATATTACTTAAATGCCAATCAGTAATTAATGGAAATTTCAGCAACCAAAATTTCTTTGCCAAAAACAACAGTATTATATATTACTTGATTCTAAAAACTAAAGAACTACCTGATTGCTTCCAAGTCTATCAATGGAAGATCCGAACCAGCCAGTAGCACAAATCTTGAGAACACCCATAAACAAACACAACCCACAAAACATGAAAAACATCCAGTGCCCCAACTTTTTCCTTCCTTTCAACTGAAACCCAAAATCTCCCAAGTCCACACTCAATGACGAAATCTTTCTTCTCAGATAAACCCTGTGGGCCACGCTGCTGACATGGGCCGACTTCAAAGACTCGGGCCCATCACCGGAAACCGCAATTTCAGATCTGGGAGAGTTGAGATGGAGATCAATGATCTCATGATTATGGCTGTTGCTGTTACTGTTGATATTGTGTGTAGTATTTTGTGAAGCGTTGTTGGTATGGTTGTTGGTATTGTTGTTTTGATTGTTGTTTCGCTTAAAGGATTGTGCTCTGCGGGTCATTGAGCCGGAGAATCTTGGGCTGCTAACACGCTGTGACAGACCGCCGCCGCCATCGGTGGCGGTGGGGTGGTTGTGGATATGACTGTTATGGTGGTGCCCCATTTTTTCTAATGCACACATCACACAGAAATATATGGGAACCGACACAATAATTCTGCGTTGTCGTTGATTGGTCCGTGAATTAACCACTGGATTAAATGAAGTATGGGGGTAGTTGAGGAGTCCGTCCAAAAACAATACTCCCTCGACTCCCATTACACCATCTCCAACCACACTGCGTATCATCAAATATGCACTATGGTTGATTCCAACCACACACCATAACAGCAAATATTTTACAGTGTTAGTTTCTTCAAAAATAAAACCCACCAAATATGGTGGGTCACTGTAGACACAACAAAAACAAAAGAGCCCACAAAATATAATTTATTTAATTTTTTTTTATGTTTTAAATAATCTAATTATTATTTATGATATTAATTTTAATAAATATTAATCTAACTTAATATTTTATATGTTTTTGTTAATTCATTTTTTTATTTAAAATTAATTTATAAATAATAATTACCATTAAAGAAATAATATTTTATATGTTTTTGTTAATTCGTTTTTTTATTTTAATTCGTTTAATTTGTGTTATTTCAATTGATGTAATTTTATTTAAATTTATTATTAATTAAAAAATTATCATTTTTATTTTTATCGGTTTTCATTAAATAAATTAATTACTGATTATTTATTATTATATTTACAAATTATAATTATTGTTATTAATAAAAATAGTTAATAGTAAATAAAATATGTTATTTTAATGTGGGGTCCACAAATTTGGTGTTTTTTTTGAAGTATGGTTGGAGTTGAGGTTTTTTTTTTTGGTGTTGGGCCCACCAAATTTGGTGTTTTGGTGTATTTTTTTGGTGTGAAGGTTGGAGATGCCCTTAGAAGTCCCTTTTTAATTAAATCGATCAAATTAGATAAATTTATTAAAGAGAAAAAATCTATATACGATGATTTACAAACCCGTGCAATGCACCGGCTGTGCTTTTGGTTGAATATCTACGTGTTTTGTACATAATGTTTGTGCAGATGTTTATATACTTTTTATCAAGGTTGCGTTAATGTGTGTAATATAAGTTATATCATTATGTAATGCCCAGACTTTCTAGGCGTAATTATTGGGGAAAACAAATAAAAATTAAATTTGACGAATAATAATTTTCTTTTGAGAATATTAAAATTCTCGCCTACAAAGTCGAGTCGCTACACTGATATAAATTAAATACCTTTAATTATGGCAATAACACATCATAGATATGAAATAAAATTTGCGGCGGAAGAATAAATTATAAATTGTTAATTTGTAACAAAAGTTTCCCCAAAAGAATTTCGAAACATTTGACATAAGAAAAATATCATTTAATAAATTTCATTCATATGCCCTCTCGGCTCGCTCCTTCGTCCATCCGACTCGGTTTAACCTGCGGAATCAATAAAGGTGGGGATGAACTTCCTTCAACTCGTAAAAATCTCACTTATCACAGTAATATACAATCTCATGGAAAGCATAAAATGAATAATCTATCATATCTTTTCCTCAACATGAATACATACACACAATATTATATAGCATGAATCTAGCACGCATAACACGAATATTGAGGTTGCGCAGGAGTTCCCGCAACATCATGAAACATACACAAAATACCACATAGAACATGAATCGAGCACGCAAGTGAACATTGAGGTTGCGCATGTGTTCCCGCAACAACATATATCTTAAGATAGCCTTTTTACACGTATACAGGTGAGCCTGATTCACTATATGTATCGTCAATTTTTAAACATGAATTGAATATCACATATTGAATTGAATATCACATGTACAATTCAATTAAAGCAATTAAAGTGATAGTGAAAATTCCCACCTGAATAAATGATGCTGTCTGACTTGAATATGGAGATGCTCGACTCAGAGTCCTAAGCCCGTAAATCCTCAATAAAGTCTACATATAATAATATTTTAATCATTATAAAATATTACGATACAATGAGAAAAATTAAAATAAATATGCATAAAATCGGACTAATTAGTAATATTAATTGAAATGACAATATTTTAATGTCTTGGTCAAAATGGGACTCAATTAGAGGTTTTAAAGTTGACTGGGATCAAATTGTGAGAGTTGAGAAGCTGACCGGGTTAAAATCGAAGAATCATAAATCAAAACGGGTTTAAATTGAAGTATCCAGAATTTATGGGGTTAAATTGAAAGCTGCTGAAAAATGTTAGGACTAAAATGCAAAACCCTAATTTTGTTCTGGTATAAAAACCCTTAACTCAGGTGTCAACCGACACCAAACATTTTCCTCCTCATCCCCATCCTCCCATGCGTGTAGCCCCCCCTCCCTGCCTCTACCCTCTCTCTCTCTAAATCCCTATCCTCTCCATTCTCTTCTCCAACTAATATCTAAAAATTCCCTTCCTCTCTCTCTCAAGAACTTCCTGTAAAACCGAGATCTCTCTAGATTTCTTCCTTCACAGCCGACAACGCATCCTTTTTGTTCGGTGGGTTTGTAATACGTGTTTGTTATCACGGGGGTAATGTTCTTGTTTATTTATTGTTTTTTCTAGTATGTCCTTAATTTTCTATTTTTTTTATTAACCGAATTGTTGCCTACAGAAACGAAGAGCATGGAACTTGCAGGCTTTGCAAGTTTGGTTTCAGTCCGTGCTGGCTACCAAAGATTTTATTATCTCTGTTTGCTGCCTTATTTTCGTCACTTCGCACATGTGCCTTAAATGTCAGTTCCATCTTATCAGTTAATTATTCGTTTCCGTGTTATATGTTGCTTGACGGAGAAAAAGTTGACCTTTTCTTCTTTTATTTTTCTTTTTAATGTTCATGATTGATGATTTATTTCTTGGCAGTTGGTTCGATTCCCATAATGTGCCGAGTGATCGCTAGAATTCGCGTAGTATGGTTTTCAAATCCGATCAATTTTAAAATTTGTAAAACCTCGAAGTATTTCCAAGGTGTCGAACCCAAGGGAATTGATATGTCGAAAATAAAGGAAGTAACTCTACTCAAAATTTGACTGCTATTTAGGAATCTGAAAATTTGGTTTGTTTCTAATTATCTAACTTCAAAAATCGAAAAATAAAAATTAAATAACAATTAATCCTAAAAATAAAAAATCTAGAACAATAAGATAAGAATTCCAAGTATTATGCAAAGAGGGCAAAATAAAGTGAATTATCTAAATCAAGCAAATAAAGCAAATTAGCAAGATAAAATCACAAGTTGAAACCTAATTGATCCTAGGGTAGTATCGTCTAATTGAGTTCACACAATCCATTCACTTGATTTCTTTTCCCCAAATTTTAATTCAATCCTAGAAATAATCACTCAGCCGATCTAGAATTCCGATCAAGGCAACCTAGAAAGATAGTTAATTTAAACCCTTTTCCCGCAAGGCTCAAAGAATTTAAATCACTTAAAAAGCGTCAACTTATTTATCTATGATTTATCTTACTCCACTCAGGTCTTAAGATCAAATCATATTGTGCATCAAGTATTTCCACTAATTAATTAATCCTTCCGGGCAAAATTAATTAGCTGACATGCATCGATTAAGGGCCCTTTAATCTAGCATGAGATTTAACACATCTTGAACACAAGCCTAGGATGAAAGGTCAAAAGGTAATCAAAGGGACATCATGTGAACATCAATTAAAATTACTAACCCTAGAATCAATCAATGGATTTAGCTAGATATAATTGAAATTAAACAAGAAATAGATGGAGAATGCATATTATTAATATGAAAAGAGAGATTACAACCCGTCCGGATGAACTCTGAGTCTTCAATCTCCGAAAAAGTAGAAAAACAATAATAATTACTGCTTTCCGAAAAGTTCTAGTCTCCAAAGAATTAATCTTGCCCAAAAAAATGTAAAAGTGTGCAAAAGATGATAAAAGATGATAAAAGATGATAAAGGATGATAAACTAGGTCTAGAAGGAGGTCTATATATCCTATGGGAGTTAAATTCCCGATTAGAACTAATCTAGGAAACAAAATCTATCCAAAAGAGTCACAATCCGTCAAAACACGAGAACCCGCGGAGCAGCCTATCGGACGCACCTATCGGCCGATAGGCTGGCCCGATAGGTGGTCTGTCGGTCGACTTCACTTGATAGGGATCGGAACACCTGTCGGACGCACCTATCGGCCGATAGGCTGGCCCGATAGGTGGTCTGACTTTTGCAAAAACCGTTTCTTCCGTCCGTTTGACTCGACTCTCGGTCCTTTGTCTTGTTTTGGGTCCTTTTGGCTCTAAAAACCTGCAAACACACTAAAACCAACCCAAACGCGTAATACGGCTCGACTAATCATAAATAAGCCAAATACGAGCACATTAATCACGAAACGAGATAAAAACCTAGTATAAAATCCTAGAAAAATGTGGTAAAATTACCACTTATCAAACCCCCCCAAACTTGAGCATTGTTCGTCCCGAACAACAAAAAGAAAAGAAAAAGAATGTCGTGAATCATCGTGCAACTCATAGTGTTCAACCTAATCAATACTATCCTGTAATTCTCTCTAAATAATCCGAGTGTCGTAAAGCGAGCCGCACTCGAATAATGATTCCGCAAAGTAGTCAAGTTCACCCTAATCATTCGTTCATGAAGAAAATCCATTTCAAAGATTAACAAAACGTGAGTCAAATCGACCACAATATGAAAGGCTAAAATAAACAAGCTAGTTCGTCCCGTTACACAGTCTAGTGGCACAATTTTCACGAGTTTCATAACAAATAAACCTCGGACAGTATTCCCTTATATATATGTTCAAGAATTTGATTCGAGTTGACCACTAGGTTAGGATCTCGGGATGTTTCATCGGGGTAATCCTAGAGTGGAACTTCCATTCTCATGTATTAGGAAACCGTTTGACGTAAAAGACACTCATGGGGCACATGGATGCTTCTAGTTACTAAGTTCCCGTCTACAGCGGAGAAACAACTCGAATATATAATTTCTGCATGTCCGAATCAAGGTCGCCGTTTTGCGCGAGAGTAAACAGCGGGTCACGCGAATACCCCCGGTTACTAGGCTCCCTATCATTTGCACATGTGAAATATCTAAATCACTAGTCTAATCAGGGTCGTCGTTTTACGCGAGGGTAAACAACGGGTCACGCGAATGCCCCCAGTTACTAGACTTCCCTTCATAGAACAACATTATCTCGACTTTTGGGAAAAACTGACCGACTCTAAACTCAATCTAAGTGCCAACACGACTAAAGAAACAAGATCGACTCACTATCCTAAGATGTAACCAAACGTATTGACTGTTATTTTAAAACAAGTATGTATCGTCTCTTATCTGCCAAGACCTCTACAATCACGAAAAATTTTGGACCTAAATGAATACTATGCAAAACAGAAATAACTGACTACAACTCGACTAAAACTCAACCATTTCTTCAGAGAGAAAAACAGTGTCGTAACATCGGTATCACACAAATAGAAGCACGAAAAATTCACGAATAAAGAAAAACTAAGACAAGCAAGGCTATCTAAAAAAAATAAAATTTTACGCAGAGTAGACCAAAATCTAAAAAAACTATTTACCCAAGCAAGGCATCAAAGCAAATAAAAGTAAACACGAAAGCAAAAAACTACTACGACCTAAAAAATAGAAACTAGCAAACACACCAAACGAAAATGAACATAAAAATCTAAAAACTAAGCAACAAAAGCCAAAGCCACGCAACACCAATATGAGAAGCACAAATAAAAACAACGGGCACCAACACAAGCAAATAGTGATACAAGGCATACAAGGTACTCACACGTGCCGAAATTAACAAAGCCGCACTTCTCCCCCCCCCCCCCCCAAACTTATTTCGCATCCCAAAGGAGGAATAAGTTTGAAAAGAGAAAGGAGTGGCTTTGTTAACGGAGTACCTAATCACTGCGGCGGAAATGGCGGGTTTGTCGGCCGAGAGCTCCCTTTCCTTCTCTGTGGTTGCCTTAGACTTTCCGGCCTTACACGGCTTCGACTTCTTGCTTTGATTTCCAGCCATTTCAAAGTTCCTACAAAACAACCATCCAATCAATATCCAATAAGCAACTCATAATGCAAACATTCAACGAGTGTCGACATAATCCAATAATCCCACAATATCAACTAAGAGCCCTATAATGTCCAATAAACATCAAAATCATAGACCCGACAGCCATATACTACGATCAACAAATCACACAACCTCCCCCAAACTTCGACTTCCCCATTTCATATTCAAAGGATTAAAATCACAACCCACAATAACAAAACTACACACTACGATCATATTAGGACAAATTCTCTCCAATCCAATCTAATTCATTCAAAATTCGAATCATCATCAACAATTCAACTCATATCAATCCCAATTAACAATTCAATTCAACAAAGTTACCCAATTTCAACGAATTCGAAATTAGGGTTCTTCCAATTTGGGGTTTTTTTCAAAATTCGTTCAATTTCATCAATTAATCCCCCAATTCGAAGTACCCATGAACAATCAAGCATAGATAACATGTTTCCATCAAGATTCTATCAACAATCGGGCATAAAATTCACAGAACATCAAAGTCTAACAAAAGCCCCCAAAAAGTGGATCCCCAATTCGAATTTCATCAAAACTCCAAAAAGAATCCGTCAAAGTGCTTCAAACCATGTATGGAATTGAAAAACAAGAGGATTAAGTGTCGAAATTAAGTACCTTGATCGAATTTTTAAGGAAGAACAATAGAGAAAATCGCCCCTTGTTTCTTATCGGCCGATGTGTGTGTGTGTGTGAGAAAAACGGGTGGTTAAGGTGTTTAAAAGGGGTTATTAATCAACCGGGTCGAAGCGGATACTGGACCGGGTATGTCCTATCGGGCTGGCCTATCGGCCGATAGTCTGGGCCGATAGGACAGACAAAAAGTTACGTACCTGACTATCGGGCGGGACCTATCGGTCGATAGGGTCTGCCTATCGACCACTGCTTGTAACATTTAATTTTTTCAATTTTCCTCAGCCTATCGGCCGATAGGCTCGCCCGATAGGTTGTTCGTTTTACAAATTTTTCAATTTTTTCTATTTCGCATACTTGGTCCCGTTTTCGCTTGGATATGGCGATTAAAGACCTGCAAGTATCCAAAACTCGGCGTGCATGGATTAGAACTAAACAAAACTAACAAAGCTACTACGAAACTAGAAACTACAAAAATCACGCAAACGAACAATCGAAAACAAACGAATAAAACGAACTAATATACATACGTTGGGTTACCTCCCGACAAGTGCTACGTTTAACGTCTTTAGCTAGACGATACCTCATTCATTCCGGGTCTTCGAGGTAAGTAACATACTTCTCTTCGTGGTGCAACGGCTTGAAATAGTGCTTCATCCGATGTCCGTTCACAATAAACTTGTTCCCATCTTCTTTCATCACGACACATGATCCGTTTTGATTTGCTTGAAAGACGGTGTATGGACCAGTCCACTTCGACATCAACTTCCCCGGAAATAGACGAAGCCGAGAATTGAAAACGAGCACTTCGTCTCCCAGGACGAAGTCCTTCTTCCGAATGCGATCATCGTGAAACTTTTTCGCTCTTTCCTTGTAAATCCTCGCATTTTCGAAAGCCTCGTTTCTCCACTTGTCGATTTCCAGCAGCTTCTCTCTTCTCGATCCACTAGCCTCAAAAAATTCGATCGATCGGTCCTCAGCGACAACTCCCCCTTGAACGGGTTTGTTGACATCAAGATAGCATACGTCCCTCTCATTAGATCGAAACTCGTTCGCCTCCAACATTCGAACATACTTTGGCAAATCCTCGGAAATTTCTTCAACATCGGAATGTGAGTAAATGGAGTGTGAAATGCAATGCTCCAACAAGTCGGTCGGGGGCGGCATAATAGACTCAATTTCATAGCATTCCTCGGGCGCATCCTCGGGCTTCTTCATCGCGTCATAGATGGAAATTTTCAGATTTTGATCATTAACCCGGAAGGTAAGATCACCCTCTTGGACGTCGATAAGTGCTCTCCCCGTCGCTAGAAACGGTCTCCCAAAGATCAATGGTTGATTCTCGTCCTCGGGCATATCAAGAACTACGAAATCGGCCGGGAAGACTAAGTGTTGGACTCTAACGAACACATCCTCCACAACTCCTCGGATAAGAGATCGGCCGTCCGCCATGAGTAGAGAAATGGTAGTCGGCTTCATCTCCCCAATCTTCAACCTCTTAAAGATGGATAGAGGCATAAGATTGATGCTTGCCCGAGATCACACAACACATTACGGAACGTTTGGTCGCCAATCATGCATGTCAAAGTAAAACGTCCCGGATCCTTCTGCTTGAGCGGGAGCTTGTTTTGAATGATAGCGCTACACTCCTCTGTCAAATTTATTGTTTCAAACTTCGCCAACTTCCTCTTGCTTGCCACAACGTCTTTCAAGAATTTAACGTACCCCGGCATGTCTCTCAAAGCGTCTAGAAGTGGAATGTTGATATTCACCTTTTGAAACATGTCGATAAACCGTTGAAGCTTTTCATCATATCTCGACTTGGCCAATCGCTGTGGAAATGGAGCTTTTACCTCAAAATCCTTCACATTGACCGATAGGGGGGTCGATAGGCTCAATTGCTGGCATTCTGTCTGGGTATCGGGTGGGCCTATCGGCCGATAGTCTTGGCAGAGAGGCCTGCTGCGTTTCATCTTCCTTCTCGTTCTTGGCTCCCGTTTCTAGTACATCCTCGTTTCCAGATTCCTCAACTTCAGCCCCATGATTACTGTACCTTGTCCCACTCCGAAGCTCGATTGCGTTGCATTGTTGCGTCTTCGGGTTGGTCTCGGTACTGCTCGGAAAATGGCCCGGCTTATGAATTGGCCAGGCGTTCGCCATTTGACCCATTTGGGTCTCCACCATCGACATCTGCTTTGTCAAGGCTATCACTGAGTTTCCAATAGATGTCACACTATGCTCGAGAGCCCCGAACCTCTTGTCTGCTTTATAAATAAAATCTTTTTGACTCGCCTCTAACCGTTCCAACATCTCTTCCATCGGTGTCTTAGCAATCGGCTCTTGAATAACCCCGTTTTTCACGTTAAATCCCGGTGGTGGCTGAAGAGCATTGTTCGGGTTGGCATAGGAGAAATTAGGGTGGTTTCGATTGTTCGGATAATAGTTCCCCCTATTTCCCCCTTGCCGGAAGTTTCCTCCTTGCACGTAATTTACATCCTCCTCAATTGCAATAGGCTCGTTTAGCTCTTCAAAAACTGCATTGACTCCCAAAGTCTTCTTTCTTAGCATCTCAAGCTCTTTTTGTTGTCTTTCAAATTTCGCCTTCAAATCACCATAGGCGTCCTCGTCACCGGATGGGACCTTTCTTCTCGTCATCTTCATATCGGTCACCTCCTCGTAATCATTGTTGACCGCTAGCTCGATGAGATTCTTGGCCTCTTCATAATCGTTAGCAAGAAATCCCCCTTTCGAGGAATAGTCCAACTCTCTTCTAGCCTTCCTCGTCAAACCCCGATAAAACCGAATGTAGATTTCCTCCTTGTCAATTCCATGCTGTGGGCATTTGCGAAGTAGCTTCTTAAATCGGATCCATGCCTCGTATAAGTGTTCATCCTCATATTGCTCGAATTGCAAGATATCATTGATTTGTTTTTGCACCTTCGAGGGAGGATAGAACTGTGCTAAGAACAACCGAGTCATCTCTCCAAGTACCAATTTCCTTCCGATCTAGGCTCTTGTACCAATCTAGCGCATCGTCTTCTAAGGAGAACCGGAATAGGCGGAGCTTAATGACATCCGGAGGCACTCCGTTTTGCTTGATGGTGGCACATATGTCCAAAAACGACTCAAGATGAGCGTTTGGATCTTCATTAACTCCTCCTCCGTATGTTTGAGACTTCACCGTAGCGATGAGGGACGGCTTAAGCTCGAAGTTGTTGGCATCAATCTTCCCCCAACCTCCTTCTTGATAATCGTCCAGCTTCGGTCGAAAGTGGGCATTCAAAGGGATCTTCTCGGGACGAGCGAGTTCTCGTGGTGGGTCAACAATGCCGGCCATGGTATCAACGATAGGTATAGAAATAGTCTCGGTTCTCGCTTCTTGCTTCTTCCTCCTCAAAGACTTCTCGATTTCCGAATCCAAAGGAAATAAGTCCTTTCCTTGGGATCTTGTGATCATGCACCGCCTACAAGGAAGAGAAAACAAGATGTGAGGATAAGAGATCGAATATTAATAATAATAGTATACAACCTAAAGTAACAATCTCTTCTTTTTCGAATTATCCCTTTAAGTTTTCCATCAATTCCCCGGCAACGGCGCCAAAAATTGATCGCTAGAATTCGCGTAGTATGGTTTTCAAATCCGATCAATTTTTGTAAAACCTCGAAGTATTTCCAAGGTGTCGAACCCAAGGGAATTGATATGTCGAAAATAAAGGAAGTAACTCTACTCAAAATTTGACTGCTATTTAGGAATCTGAAAATTTGGTTTGTTTCTAATTATCTAACTTCAAAAATCAAAAAATAAAAATTAAATAACAATTAATCCTAAAAATAAAAAATCTAGAACAATAAGATAAGAATTCCAAGTATTATGCAAAGAGAGCAAAATAAAGTGAATTATCTAAATCAAGCAAATAAAGCAAATTAGCAAGATAAAATCACAAGTTGAAACCTAATTGATCCTAGGGTAGTATCGTCTAATTGAGTTCACACAATCCATTCACTTGATTTCTTTTCCCCAAATTTTAATTCAATCCTAAAAATAATCACTCAGCCGATCTAGAATTCCGATCAAGGCAACCTAGAAAGATAGTTAATTTAAACCCTTTTCCCGCAAGGCTCAAAGAATTTAAATCACTTAAAAAGCGTCAACTTATTTATCTATGATTTATCTTACTCCACTCAGGTCTTAAGATCAAATCATATTGTGCATCAAGTATTTCCACTAATTAATTAATCCTTCCGGGCAAAATTAATTAGCTGACATGCATCGATTAAGGGCCCTTTAATCTAGCATGAGATTTAACACATCTTGAACACAAGCCTAGGATGAAAGGTCAAAAGGTAATCAAAGGGACATCATGTGAACATCAATTAAAATTACTAACCCTAGAATCAATCAATGGATTTAGCTAGACATAATTGAAATTAAACAAGAAATAGATGGAGAATGCATATTATTAATATGAAAAGAGAGATTACAACCCGTCCGGATGAACTCTGAGTCTTCAATCTCCGAAAAAGTATAAAAACAATAATAATTGCTGCTTTCCGAAAAGTTCTAGTCTCCAAGGAATTAATCTTGCCCAAAAAAATGTAAAAGTGTGCAAAAGATGATAAAAGATGATAAAAGATGATAAAGGATGATAAACTAGGTCTAGAAGGAGGTCTATATATCCTATGGGAGTTAAATTCCCGATTAGAACTAATCTAGGAAACAAAATCTATCCAAAAGAGTCACAATCCGTCAAAACACGAGAACCCGCGAGTACTTTATCGGACGCACCTATCGGCCGATAGGCTGGCCCGATAGGTGGTCTGTCGGTCGACTTCACTTGATAGGGCTCGGAACACCTGTCGGACGCACCTATCGGCCGATAGGCTGGCCCGATAGGTGGTCTGACTTTTGCAAAAACCGTTTCTTCCGTCCATTTGACTTGACTCTCGGTCCTTTGTCTCGTTTTGGGTCCTTTTGGCTCTAAAAATCTGCAAACACACTAAAACCAACCCAAACGCGTAATACGGCTCGACTAATCATAAATAAGCCAAATACGAGCACATTAATCACGACCGAGATAAAAACCTAGTATAAAATCCTAGAAAAATGTGGTAAAATTACCACTTATCACCGAGCCCTCAAGCATGTTGCAAAATTCCTTAATTCTCTTGACTCCTTTCAGAGGTAAGTTCAAATACAAAACTTCAACTGCTAATAACTGCCCCACTGCTCCAGAAACTTACACTAAAATAACCAACATAAAAATAACCAGCTACGATGCAATCAGTCTTTTGTGAAAAGAGGAGTCAAGTCCAAGTAATTAATTAAGCATTGGAGTTTGAATAGTTAGTCAATCTTTAGGGAGATTAAAAGTCTAGTCAATATCTGGGAACTGGTTTGATTACATGGGAATTATAGTATGCATTAAATAGGGAGTCTATTTTAAATACAGTCAAGAGAAAATATTTGTAATCAGTTTTCTGCAGTAAAATCACCAAGTATTCTCCAGGTTCTTTCCTTAATGGGCTTTATTATTTAATTTTCAATTGTCCGGTGCTGCTGCAGTGTGACATTAACCTTGAGTGTGGATGTCAACTAATTATTTTATGTTATCATTACTTTCTTGAATGAGATGATATCATTTTTGCATGCTTTTGCATCTCTAAAAATGGATTTCCTATCTGAAATGAAAAAAAAAACTTTTTCAGCATTTTAAATGTTATTTTGAGTTGGTAATCAATTATATATAAAAGGTTGATTTTCTAATTTATCGAGCATCCATGCGTTTGTGACATGATTGGTGACGTTATTTCATCGCTTTTAATTGATTTTCAGTGAAACAATCAAAATGGTATTTAGATTTTATAGTCTTGAACATTGAGGAATGGATTGTAAGTTTTATCGTTATATATTAAATCTAGTGCATTGCACACAGTTTTGGTCTGTTCCGTACTAGATTAATTCGTGGTATTAATGTTGGTTATAGGTTAATGTAAGTTTTTTTATTGATGTTGTATTCAATACTTTAGTTTCGTTATACAATAATGTTAAGTTCGGGACGATGAGTAAAAGGGTTGGTCATATATGTTAAATTTAAGTTGTTGTTATGGTGTAGTGTGTTAATGTTATGCATTGTATTTTTTGAGGCCCTTATATGTCAAAATGTTTAATATGAGGGGTTTTATGTTAACTTTCTAAATTTTTTTGTTAAATGCTGAAATGATAGTTATGCATTGAGAAGAAGCGTCCTTCAATTAAATGGGTGTTATTATGTATTATGATGCCTTCTCACATTACTGTTTGTTTGTAACTCCCAGTGTTTTAATCTTCTATAAGATTAATAATAATAGTTGTAATAGTTATTCTCATTCGTACATTTTTACGATCATTTCCCTCACCTAACCTGATCAATGGTTGCTACTCCGAATCTCGATGAGCTTAAGAGGCATGTGGTTCTGTTAGGCGTATTTTTATACGCTTATTTATCATTATTTTATATTCATTTGAGGTCTAAATCTGCTTAATTGAGCTTTTAATGCACTATTATTATATATTTTGCAGGAAATTGGAGTCCGGAAGCCGAAACGATGAAAAACGGGCGAAAACGGCAAATTTTGGCCTGGGGCCGCGACACAAGGCAAGCGGGCCGCGGCACACGCAGGTGACCAGCTAGCCCCGAGTGAACTGTACCCTGAGCCGCGGCACAAGTATAGTGAGCCGCGGCCCAGGAGGAAAAATAAGCATCAGGTATTAGGCGCTGAGCCCCGTGAGCAGCGGCACAGATTAAGTGAGCTGCGGCCCACGGGGCGGTTTTGACAGAAAGTGCCGCGTTTCTGGGCTGTTTTGAAGCCTGTTCTCGACCTAATCACACGGACGCGTTTTGGAGGCTGCTGGGAGTTATAAATAAGGGTTTAAGGTCATAATTGAGAGAATTATCGCGGAAGAGAGGAGTCGATCATCATCAAGGAGAAGAAGCAGAAGACATCCGGGAGCAGAGAGCGGAAGCCAGAAGAACGGAGGAATCCGAGTTCTTCATCTGCGTTTGATTTCAATGCTTTCATTCATTATTTTGTATTTTTATTCTTCAGCATATCAGGCTAAAACCTTGTTCTAGGATTTTGATGAAACCAAAGTTTTGACGAATTTGCTTTTGATTATCTATATAATTCCCTTTTCTGTTGAGTTTTCCCAATCGTTTTTAGTGCTTTCAATTGTGTGGCCTATGATTGGATTGTTTTAATTATGCAACTCGAATCGGGAGAGGAGAGTTGGTGAGGAACTATTGGTGAGAACCGTTTTATCTTGTGAGATAGGAATATACTTATAGGAACTACGTGGCCTTTTGGAGATTTTGTGCTTTTTGCCTATTGTCGAATTAATTCACCTAGGGATAGAGTGTATTATTCACCTTAGAAAAATCTAATGACCTCGGGAGAGGCGGTAGAGTATTTTAGTAATCTTCGCCTTCAATAAATTGGGTAAATCATTAACTTCAGATAATCGAGAGTAAATTCGGATAAACCGAGGTGGATTCATAATCCTAGACTTATTCATCATTTGATTTTCTTTCTTCGAGCGATCGTTTTTTACTGTTTGTTCTTTTATTGGTTTTCTTTAGTTATTAATTTGCATCCCAACTTTCGACAGTTCAAATAAAATTAGAATACATATAAATTGGTACTTAGTGATTCAGTCCTCGTGGGAACGATATCTCACTCATCACTTTATTACTTGTCTACGATAACGTGCACTTGCATTAAACGAAATATCGTAACAAGTTTTTGGCGCCGTTGCCGGGGACTGATTATTCTATTGATATCCCTGAACATTTTTTATTGTTTTTGTGTAATTTTATTTATTTGTTTTTTCCTTTCAGGAGTTTCCGGTTAGTGCATGAGAAAATTCGGTAACGAAGGCCTACTACTTTTGGATACCGAACTCGAGCGCACTCTTCGGAGAAGCAAGAAGGAGAAATGAGAGCTACCAGCAAAAGTCACTATGGCCGATAACACGGGAAATCACGAAGCAGACAATCCCATTTAGCAAGTTCAACCGGCATTAGCACTCCGCGATTATGCTATGCCACAAATAAATGTGAAATTTTCAGGGATTCGTCGTCCGACAATCCAAGCCAACAACTTCGAAATCAAGCATGCGATTATTCAGATGGTGCAAGCTAGCCAGCTTTGTGGATTGCCGAACGATGACCCCAATGCACACATTGCGTCTTTTCTCGAGATTTGTGACACCTTCAAAAACAACGGTGTCACCGATGATGCCATCCGTCTAAGACTTTTCCCTTTCTCTTTGAGGGACAAAGCCAAATTTTGGTTGAATTCTTTACCGCCGGGCTCGATCACTACTTGGGCAGAATTAGCGCAAGTCGTCCTGGCTAAGTTCTTCCCACCATCGAAGACGGTGAGGTTACGGAACGAGATCACTACCTTTGGGCAATTTGATATGGAGTCGCTTCACGGAGATGCCCACACCACGGCCTACCGGACTAGCTACAAATTCAGACATTCTATAATGGATTGAGTGATTCTACACGCACTCTTGTTGATGCAGCCGCTGGAGGTGCCTTAATGAGAAAAATGATGGCCGAGGCACACTCTTTATTGGAAGCTATGGCTGCGAATGCTTACCAATGGCCGTCCGAACGAGTAAATCCGAAACGAGTAATGGAAATCTCCAATAATGATCCGCTCTCTACATTATCAGTTCAAGTCGCCGCCTTGACGCAGCAACTTCAAGACTATTCACATGCTACCATTGAATCGTGCAATTGGTGTAATGGATCTCATCCTAGCGCAGAGTGCCAAGTCGGAAACCCTTTCGAGCAACATCCGATGGAACAAGCTCAGTTCATGGGGAACGGGAATCAACAGAACAATTCGTACTCCAACACTTATAATCAAGGGTGGCGAAATCACCAAAAATTTTCGTGGAGGAACGGGCAGGCTTTAAAACCTCCACAAGCTCAATTCGCGCAGCCCCCACAGCAGCCCCCCCAATCACCAAAGGTATCATTGGAAGATGCTCTTGCTCAATTGGCGGCTAACACGAGCCAATTCATGACCCGCACTGAGACTACCCTTCAAAATCATTCCGCCTCCATCCGAAACTTGGAAGCACAAATGGGGCAGATTGCAAGTCTATTGTCCTCTCGACCTCAAGGTGCATTACCTAGCACAACCGAATTAAACCCCAAGGAAAACGTGCAAGCAATCGAACTACGAAGTGGAAAGGAGTTGAAAGTGCAGCCTATCAATGACAAGGACAAAATCGAGCAAAGTGAGAAAGAAAAGGACGAGGCGCCTAAGCCAAAGGCAGTGTCGACTACTCAGCCCACCCCTCAAATTCCATTCCCACAGCATTTGCAAAAGCAAAAATTAGACAAGCAATTTTCCAAGTTCCTCGACGTCTTCAAGAAACTGCATATCAATATTCCATTTGCCGACGCCTTGGAACAAATGCCGAGTTACGTGAAATTCATGAAAGAAGTCTTGTCAAACAAAAGAAAGCTCGAGGAGTATGAGACAGTCGCATTGACTGAGGAGTGCAGCGCTATTCTACAAAAGAAGCTCCCAGCTAAATTGAGAGATCCAGGAAGCTTTACCATTCCTTGCATCATTGGGAATTCGTATTTTGAAAGAGCCCTATGCGATCTCGGAGCCAGCATAAACCTTATGCCCCTTTCTATTTTTAAAAAGCTGGATATTGGGGAAGCCAAGCCGACGACGTTCTCCTTACAATTAACCGATAGATCCATCAAATATCCGAGGGGAGTGATAGAGGACGTCTTAGTCAAAGTCGATAAGTTCATCTTTCCGGCCGATTTCATTGCGCTTGACATGGAGGAGGACCACGACATCCCAATTATCTTGGGAATACCATTTTTGGCAACCGGCCGAACTTTGATCGATGTGGAAAAAGGGAAGCTTACTCTACGAGTTCAAGAGGAGCAAGTAACGTTCAATATCTTTCGATCCTTAAAATATTCGAGTGATGCTGAAAATTGTTTCCAAGTTGATGTCATTGACTCGTGTGTAAGTAGAGCCTTCCGAGAGAATTATCTACCCGATCCACTGGAGTCCGTTTTGATTGGGTTTGCTTCCGAATTAAATTCAGAGCATGCAGCCTACGTACGACACATGGATGCTTCCCCGCCACTTTTCATTCGTCAACCGTATGAGGAACTCGGAAATTCACTAACTCGACCCGTCCCTTCAATCGAGAAACCTCCAAAGTTGGAACTCAAGAAGCTGCCTTCTCATTTAAAATATGCATTTTTAGGACCCGACGATTCCTTGCCAGTTATCCTTTTGGCCACTTTAGTGGGGGATTAAGAGGCAAAATTATTGAGAGTTTTGAGGGAATACAAATCTGCTCTTGGATGGTCTATTGTGGATATTAAGGGGATCAGCCCGTCCATTTGCATGCACAAGATTTTGATGGAGGAAGACTACTAACCATCCGTGGAGCATCAACGCCGTTTGAATCCAAACATGAAGGAGGTGGTAAAAGTCGAGGTTTTAAAACTCCTCGACGCAGTTATGATCTTTTCGATTTCTGATAGCAAGTGGGTAAGTCCGGTCCAAGTTGTATTAAAGAAGGGTGGGATAACGGTTATTCAAAATGATAATAATGAATTAATTCCCACTAGGATTGTCACGGGGTGGCGTATGTGCATAGATTATAGGAAATTAAATAAGGCCACTAGAAAATACCATTTCCCCTTACCTTTTATTGATCAAATGTTAGATAGATTACCCGGACACGATTTCTATTGCTTTCTTGATGGTTATTCTGGGTATATTCAGATTTATATAGCCCCAGAAGACCAAGATAAAACGACGTTTACATGTCCTTACGGCATTTTCGCTTATAGGCGCATGCCTTTTGGATTATGTAATGCGCCGGCTACTTTTCAACGGTGTATGATTGCTATTTTTTCTGATATGGTAGAGCATTGCATTGAGATTTTCATGGATGACTTTTCTGTTTTCGGTGATTCGTTTGATATTTGTTTGCAAAATTTGCAGAAAGTCCTAAAAAGATGCGAAGAAACAAATTTGGTCTTGAACTGGGAGAAGTGCCATTTCATGGTTCAGGAGGGCATCGTACTTGGCCACCGAATATCATCTCATGGAATTGAAGTCGACCAGGCCAAAATCGAAACAATAGAGAAGATGCCTCCGCCTACCTCAGTAAAAGGCATAAGAAGCTTTTTGGGACACGCCGGTTTCTATCGCCGATTTATTAAGGATTTTTCGAAGATCACGAAGCCGTTGTGCAATCTACTCATGAAGGATGTTCCGTTTAATTTTGACGAGTCGTGTAAAGAAAGTTTCGATTTATTGAAGAAAGCTCTAAGCACGGCACCGGTGATAGTCGCTCCAGACTGGGACCTTCCGTTCGAGTTAATGTGTGATGCGAGTGATTTTTCCATTGGGGCTGTTTTGGGGCAGAGACGAGGGAAAGTGTTCCACGTCGTGTATTATGCGAGCCGAACACTTGACGACGCCCAAACAAATTATGCCACAACGGAAAAAGAATTGTTGGCGGTGATCTTTGCATTTGATAAATTCTGGGCGTATTTATTGGGAACGAAAGTGATAGTGTGGACCGACCATTCAGCAATAAAATACCTTTTGGAGAAAAAGAATGCCAAACCAAGGTTGATTAGGTGGGTGCTTCTTCTCCAAGAATTCAACTTGGAAATCCGCGACAAAAAGGGGACTGAGAATGTCATTGCCGATCACCTTTCACGGTTAGAGAGTCCTATTGCGATATTTCTTGAACGCAAGTGCACGTTATCGTATACAAGTAATAAAGTGATGAGTGAGTATCGTTCCCACGAGGACTGAATCACTAAGTACCGATTTTTAGGTATTCTAGTTTTATCTGAACAATCGAAATTTGGGTTGCAATTAATTACTAAAGAAAATTAATAAAAGATTAAACAGTAAAAACGATCGCTTGAAGAAAGAGAATCAAATGATAAATAAGTCTAGGATTCTGAATCTACCTCGGGTTATCCAAATTTACTTTAGATTATCTGAAGTTAATGATTTCCCCAATTTATTGAAGGCGAAGATTGCTAATATACTCTATCGCCTCTCCCGAGGTCAATATATTTTTCTAAAGGCGAATAACGCACTCTATCCCTAGGTGAATTAATTCGTCAATAGGCAAAAAGCATAAAATCTCCAAAAGGCCACGTAGTTCCTATGAGTATATTCCTATCTCATAAGATAAAACGGTCCTCACCAATAGTTCCTCACCAACTCTCCTCTCCCGATTCGAATTGTATGATTAGAACAATACAACTATTAGCCAGATAATTGAAAGCATTAAACACGATTGGGAAAACTCAACAAAAAGGGAATTAAATAGATAATCTCAAGCAAATCCGTCAAAACATAGGTTTCATCAAAATCCTAGATTAGGGTTTTAGCCTGACATGCTAAAAGATAAAAATACAGAATAAAAGAATGAAAGCATTAAAATCAAACGCAGATGAAGAGCTCGGATCCCTCCGTTCTTCTGGCTTCTGCCCTCTGCTCCTGATGTCTTCTGCTTCTGCTCCTTGATTAATTCTTCAATCCGTCGATCCTCCTCTTCCAAGATGCCTAATTATGACCTTAAACCCTTTATTTATAATCCTCCGTAGCCTCCAGAAACGTGTCCGTGTGATTAGGTCGAGATCCGGCTTCAAAACGGCCCAAAACCGCGCGGAGTACACCAAAACCGCCCTGTGTGCCGCGGCTCACTGAACCTGTGCCGCGGCTCACGGGGCGCGGAGAAAAAGCTGGGCGCAATAAATTCATCTGGGCCGCGGCTCACTTTATCTGCTCAGAGTACAGATTACTCCGGGGGTTGCTGGGTGCCTTCCTGTGCCGCGGCCCGCTTGCCTTGTGCCGCGGCCCCGGGCCAAAATTCGCCATTTTCGTCCATTTTTCATCGTTTCGGCTTTCGGACTCCAATTTTCTGCAAAACATAAGATGATAGGGCATTAAAGGCTGATTTATGCAAATATACTCACAAAAGGAATACAAAATAATGATAAATAAACGTATAAAAATACGCCTAACAAATACCCCCAAACTTGAGCCTTTGCTTGTCCTCAAGCAAAAAGAATTAATTTCAACAAAAGAAGATCGTGAATAATCGTGCAACTCATAGTGCTCAACCTAATCAATACTACCCTGAAATTCTCTCTGAATAATACGAGTATCGTAATAGCGAGCTACACTCAGAACACTGATTCCACGAAGTAACCAAGTTCAGTCCTAATTACTCGTTCATGAAGAAAATCCAGCTCAAAGATTAACAAACGTGAATCTAATCGACCGTCAATATGAAAGGTTAAAATAAACAAGCTAATTCACCTCGTTCCACAGTCTAATGGCAAAATTTTCACGAGTTTCATCAAAAATAACCCTCGGAAAGTATTCCCTTATATATATGCTCAAGAAATTGATTCAAGTTGACCACTAGGTTCGGATCTCGGGATGTTTCATCGGGACAATCCTAGGGTGGAAATTCCATTCTCATGTATTGGGAAACCGTTTGATGTAAAAGACACTCATGGGGCACATGGATGCTTCTAGTTACTAAGTTCCCCTCCACAGCGGAGAAACAACTCGAATAGCTATTCCCGCATGTCCGAATCAAGGTCGCTGTTTTACGCGAGAATAAACAACGGGTCACGCGAATACCCCCGGTTACTAGGCTCCCTATCATTGGCATATGCGAAATTTCTAAATCACTAGTCTAATCAGGGTCGTCGTTTTATGCGAGAGTAAACAACGGGTCACGCGAATACCCCCGGTTACTAGACTTCCCGTCATAGAACAAATAATATCACGACTCTTGGGAAAAACTGTCCGACTCTAAACTCAAAGCAAGTGCCAACACGACTTATGTTATTGGACGACTAGCTAACCGAAAAAATGAAACCAAACGTATAAACGACGCTTTGAAAACACGTATGTCTCCTCTGTTATCCGCTAAGGTCTCTACAAAAAAAACGAAAAAAATTCGGACCTAAATGAAGACTTAGCAGAAACAGAAATCACTGACTACAACTCGTCTAAAACTCGACCGTTTCTTCAGAGAGAAAAACAATGTCATAACATCAGTATTACACAAATAGAAGCACAAAAAATTCACGAATAAAAGTAACATCATGACAAGCAAGGCTATTGACAAAAAAGATAACTAAAAATAATGAAAAGTGCAACGAAATAAGTACAGCAGTAAATGTAGCGACAGAAAGTAAACCCCCCCAAACTTAGGACGTACATTGACCTCAATGTACAAAATATAATATGCAATAATAGAAGAAGGTCAAGTACTCCCCTACAAACAGCTCACTAACTGGTGCCGGCGTCGTCCGGCGAGCTTGCACGCTTCTCGACTACATCATGCGGAGCGTGAATAAATGAGCTTGCATCATCAAAGAGGAAGTTAAGTACGAGCTCTCAAGTTTAACATGATGTAAGAGTTGGGGACAATGTAATTTGATAAAATGATTCGTTGCATATAATTTGAAAATGCTTGGCTTACCACTTTTTTATTGCTACAATTTATCAAACACTTGGTATGCACAAGTTAAAATGAAGAACAAGAATTTTAATGGTTAACTCCAAATCCCAAAAATAATAACACAGATAATAGCCATGAAAAACGACAACTAACATCATCAATTCGTTCATAATCACCAATCCCATCACAATCAAATACCATAATCACCATATTCCAACTCCTTTTTTTTTGAGAAAAACATTGAAGAACAACTAGCAACATATACCTTCAATTCAATTTTCAAATCATGTATCAATTATGCTTGAGAGATCGAGATTTACCTGAAGAATTTGAGAAGAAGACTAAGAGAGGGGTATCGACCGACCTCATTGTGCGAAGGAAGGAAGGAAGGAAAGGACCTTGTGCTGGCCGATCGTATGTATGAAGTATATCTGGGCATTCTCATATTGCGATGGGGGCCGCGGCACAACATAAGTGAGCCGCGGCCCAGAGTACAGTCGGCCTGGGACTTTTTGTAATACCGCTGGGTGCCGCGGCTCAGTTTAGGCGTGCCGCGGCTCATCGTGTTAGTGTGCCGCAGCCCATTTGGTCTGTGCCGCGGCACAGAGTACAGTCTCCTGGGCATTTCTTGAACCTTTGGTGTGCCGCGGATTAGGGAATATGTGCCGCGGCGCAGTGACCTGGTGTGCCGCGGCTCAGTAAGATCGTGCCGCGGCACATAGTATAGTTTGTTTGGCCTTGTTCCATCAACTGGTGCATGCCGCGGCTCACTATTATTGTGCCGCGGCCCATCACTGATTTCCTCCCCTGGGGTGATTCCTGCACAGAATTTTTAAACGAAAACATCAAGAGGAGATGGATAGACGGATCAAAGAAAAATGACGACAAATAAAGACTCTAAAAATGCAAGAAAACACTAAAAATAAAAATTCTACAACTAAGACTCGGGTTGCCTCCCGAGAAGCGCTAAGTTTATAGTCTTCAGCCGGACTTTTCTCGCATTCATTCGGCGGTTGATAAGACGACACTCGTTTTCTGCGTGTCTATTGGATTTCCGAAGTATGCCTTCAACTGTTGTCCATTAACTTTGAATTTTCCATCATCTTTTGTACTTATGCCGCACCATGTGGGAACACTTGAACTACGGTGAACGGTCCCGACCATCGTGAACACAATTTCCCGAGAAATAACTTTAAGCGAGAATTAAATAGCAATACCTCTTGTCCCGGGACAAACTCTCTCTGCGTTATGTGCTTATCATGCCAAATCTTTGTCCGCTCCTTATAAAGTTTCGCATTTTCGTATGCGTCGTGGCGAATTTCTTCCAACTCGTTCAGCTGCAAACAACGCTTTTCACCAGCAGATTTCAGATCAAAGTTTAGTTTCTTTATCGCCTAGTAAGAACGAAGTTCCATCTCTATGGGTAAATGGCAACCTTTCCCATAAACCAATCTGTAGGGCGACATCCCGATAGGTGTTTTATACGCAGTACGGTACGCCCAAAGTGCATCATCGAGTTTAAACGACCAATCTTTTCGAGACGAGCTGACCGTTTTTTCTAGGATCCACTTCAGCTCTCGATTTGATATCTCGACTTGACCGCTCGTCTGAGGATGGTATGTCAGAGCAACACGATGAGTAACTCCGTATTTTCTCAAAACCGCATCAAGAAATTTGTTGTCGAAGTGTGACCCACCATCACTGATAATAGCACGTGGAGTCCCAAAACGTGTGAAGATATATTGTTTTATAAACTTGATTACGACATTGGACCCATTCGTAGGTAGTGCCACCGCTTCAACCCATTTTGAGACATAGTCTACGGCTACCAAAATATAGAGATTCTTATTTGATGGAGGAAATGGACCCATGAAGTCGATCCCCCATACATCGAACAATTCAACTTCAAGTATGGTGTTCAGCGGCATTTCGTGTCGTCTTGAGATGTTTCCAGTCCGTTGACACCGATCACACGCGGACACAAAGGAGTGAGCATCCTTGAATAATGACGGCCAATAGAACCCCGATTGTAAGACCTTCGCCGCTGTTCTATTTCCACTAAAATGTCCACCGTAGGGTGATGCATGGCAATGGTTTAACACACTGTAGATTTCCTCATCCGGAATACATCTACGAATGATTTGATCGGGGCACCTCTTGAATAGAAAAGGATCGTCCCACAAATAATACTTAGCGTCTGAGATTAGCTTCTTCTTTTGATGGCGTGAGAGGTCGTTTGGAATTGTTTTACTTGCCAAGTAGTTCACTAGATCAACATACCAAGGCGCGTGTTTTGAACCCAACTTGTAGAGCTGCTCGTCAGGGAAGGTTTCCATGATTTGTGGCTGACGTTCTCCCTTCTCAAGAGGACTCTCTAATCGTGAAAGGTGATCGGCTATAACATTTTCAGTCCCTTTCTTGTCACGAATCTCCAAGTTGAATTCTTGAAGGAGAAGCACCCACCTAATCAAACTTGGTTTAGCATCCTTCTTCTCCAAAAGGTATTTTATTGCTGAATGGTCGGTCCATACTATCACTTTTGTTCCCAGTAGATATGCCCGGAATTTATCAAATGCAAAGATCACCGCCAACAATTCCTTCTCCGTTGTGGCATAATTTCTCTGGGCGTCGTCGAGTGTTCGGCTCGCATAGTATACGACATGGAACACCTTCCCTCGTCTCTGCCCCAAAACAGCCCCAATGGCAAAGTCGCTTGCATCACACATTAACTCGAACGGAAGGTCCCAGTCTGGAGCGACTATCACCGGTGCCGTGCTTAGAGCTTTCTTCAATAAATCGAAACTTTCTTTACACGACTTGTCAAAAGTAAATGGAACATCCTTCATGAGTAGATTGCACAACGGCTTCACGATCTTTGAAAAGTCCTTAATAAATCGGCGATAGAAACCGGCATGTCCCAAAAATCTTCTAATCCTTTTGACCGAAGTAGGCGGAGGCATCTTCTCAATTGTTTCGATTTTCGCCCGGTCGACTTCAATTCCATGTGAGGATATTCGATGGCCAAGTACTATGCCCTCCTGCACCATAAAATGACACTTCTCCCAGTTCAAGACCAAATTTGTCTCTTCGCATCTTTTCAAGACTTTCTGCAGATTTTTCAAACAAATGTCAAACGAATCTCCAAAAACCGAAAAATCATCCATAAAAATCTCAATACACTGATTTACCATATCAGAAAAAATAGCCATCATACACCGTTGAAAAGTAGCCGGCGCATTACATAATCCAAAAGGCATGCGCCTATAAGCGAAAATGTCGTAAGGACATGTAAACGTCGTTTTCTCTTGGTCTTCGGGGGCTATATAAATCTGATTATACCCCGAATAACCATCGAGAAAGCAATTGAAATCGTGTCCGGCTAATCTATCTAACATATGATCAATAAAAGGTAAGGGGAAATGATCTTTTCTAGTAGCCTTATTTAATTTCCTATAATCTATGCACATACGCCACCCCGTGACAATCCTAGTGGGAATTAATTCATTATTATCATTTTGAACAACCGTTATCCCACCCTTCTTCGACACAACTTGGACCGGACTTACCCACTTGCTATCAGAAATCGGAAAGATCATACCTGCGTCGAGGAGTTTTAAAACCTCAACTTTTACCACCTCCATCATGTTTGGATTCAACCGGCGTTGATGCTCCATGGATGGTTTGGAGTCCTCCTCCATCAAAATCTTGTGCATGCAAATTGACGGGCTGATCCCCTTAATATCCGCAATAGACCATCCAAGAGCATATTTGTACTCCCTCAAAACTCTCAATAATTTCGCCTCTTGATCCCCCGCTAAAGTGGCCTAAAGAATAACTGGAAGGGAGTCGTCGGGCCCCAAAAATGCATATTTTAAATGAGGCGACAGCTTCTTGAGTTCCAACTTTGGAGGTTTTTCGATTGATGGGACTGGTCGAGTTGGTGACTTTCCAAGCTCCTCAAATGGTTGACGAATGAAAATTGGCGGGGAAGCATCCATGTGGCGTACGTAGGCTGCATGCTCTGCATTTAGTTCGGAAACAGCCCCAATCAAAACGGACTCCAATGGATCGGGTGGATAATTCTCTCGAAAGGATCTACTCACGCACGATTCAATGATGTCAACTTGGAAACAATTTTCATCATCACTCGGATATTTTACGGATCGAAAGATATTGAACGTTACTTGCTCCTCTTGAACACGTAGAGTCAACTTCCCCTTTTCCACATCGATCAAAGTTCGGCCGGTTGCCAAAAATGGTCTTCCCAAGATAATTGGGATATCTTGATCTTCCTCCATGTCGAGCACAATAAAATCGGATGGAAAGATAAATTTGTCAACCTTTACTAACACGTCCTCTATTACTCCCCTCGGATATTTGATGGATCTATCGGCCAATTGTAAGGAGACCGTCGTCGGCTTAGCTTCCCCAATATCCAGCTTTTTAAAAATAGAAAGGGGCATAAGGTTTATGCTGGCTCCGAGATCGCATAGGGCTCTTTCAAAAGACGAATTTCCAATGATGCAAGGGATGGTAAAACTTCTCGGATCTCTCAATTTAGGTGGGAGCTTCTTTTGTAAAATAGCACTACACTCCTCCGTCAATGCGACCGTCTCATACTCCTCGAGCTTTCTTTTGTTTGACAAGACTTCTTTCATGAATTTTACATAACTCGGCATTTGTTCCAACGCGTCGGCAAATGGAATGTTTATGTGCAATTTCTTGAAGACGTCGAGGAACTTTGAAAATTGCTTGTCTAGTTTATGCTTTTGGAAACGCTGTGGGAATGGAATTTGAGGAGTGGGGTGAGTAGTCGATACTTCCTTTGGCTTGGGCGCCTCGTCTTTTTCTGTCTCACTTTGCTCAATCTTGTCCTTATTATTGATAGGCTGCTCCTTCAACTCCTTTCCACTTCGTAGTTCGATTGCCTGCATGTTTTCTTTGGAGTTCATTTCGGTAGCGCTGGGCAATGCAACTTCAGAACGAGAGGACAATAGATTAGCAATCTGCCCCATTTATGTTTCTAAGTTTCGGATGGAGGTAGAATGATTTTGGAGGGTAGTCTCGGTGCGGGTCATGAACTGGCTCGTGCTAGCCGCCAATTGGGCAAGAGCATCTTCCAAGGATACCTTTGGTGATTGAGGGGGCTGCTGTGTGGGCTGCACAAATTGAGCTTGTGGAGGTTTTAAAGTTTGCCCGTTCCTCCATGAAAAGTTTTGGTGATTTCGCCAACCTTGATTATAAGTGCTGGGGTAAGGATTATTTTGTCGATTTCCGTTTCCCACGAATTGAGCTTGCTCCATCGGATGTTGCTCGAAAGGGTTTCCGACTTGGCATTCTATGCTAGGATGAGATCCATTACACCAATTGCACGATTCAATGGCAACAGGGGAAGGAGCATGCGGAAAGGCTTGAAGTTGTTGCGTCAAAGCAGCGACTTGGGCTGACAATGTAGAGATTAGATCATTATTTGAAATCTCCATAACTTGCTTCGGATTAACTCTTTCGGATGGCCATTGATAAGCATTAGTGGCCATAGCTTCCAACAAAGAGTGTGCTTCAGCCATAGTTTTTCCCATTAAAGCTCCTCCGGCTGCTGCATCCACGAGAGTGCGTGTAGAAGCACTCAAACCATTATAGAACGTCTGAATCTGAAGCCAGTCCGGAAGGCCGTGATGTGGGCATCTCCTTAACAAATCTTTGTATCGCTCCCACGCCTCGTGCAGCGACTCCATATCGTATTGACCAAAAGTGGTAATTTCGTTTCGTAATCTCGCCGTCTTTGAAGGTGGGAAGAATTTAGCAAGGAAGGCTTGCGCTAATTCTGCCCATGTCGTGATCGAGCCCGGCGGTAAAGAATTCAACCAAAATTTCGCTTTGTCCCTCAAAGAGAAAGGGAAAAGCCGTAAACGGATAGCATCGTCAGTGACACCATTGTTCTTGAACGTGTCACAAATCTCGAGAATAGACGCAATGTGTGCGTTGGGGTCATCATTCGGCAATCCACATAACTGGCTCGCTTGTACCATCTGAATAATAGCAGGCTTGATTTCGAAATTGTTCGCCTGGATAGTGGGACGCCGAATCCCCGAAAAGTTTGCGTTAATCTGTAGCATAACATAATCTCGAAGTGCTAATGCCGGTTGAACTTGCTGAACAGAATTATCACCTCCGTGATTTTCGATATTTTCAGCCATGTTGACTTTCGCTGGTAACTGTCGTTTCTCCTTCTTGTTTCTTCGAAGAGTGTGCTCGAGTTCGGTATCCAAAGGTAGTAGGCCTTCGTTACCGAATTTTCTCATGGACTACCCGAAAGATCCTGAAAGGATAAACAAATAAAATAAAATACACGAAAATAAGTAAATAATAAAAAAAATGTCCAAACTAAGACTAGAAATACTGAAATTGATATTAGTAAAACTCAATCCCCGGCAACGGCGCCAAAAACTTGTTGCGATTTTTCTTGAACACAAGTGCACGTTATCGTATACAAGTAATAAAGTGATAAGTGAGTATCGTTCCCACGAGGACTGAATCACTAAGTACCGATTTTTAGGTATTCTAGTTTTATCTGAACAATCGAAATTTGGGTTGCAATTAATTACTAAAGAAAATTAATAAAAGATTAAACAGTAAAAATGATCGCTTGAAGAAAAAGAATCAAATGATAAATAAGTCTAGGATTTTGAATCCACCTCGGGTTATCCGAATTTACTTTAGATTATCTGAAGTTAATGATTTCCCTAATTTATTGAAGGCGAAGATTGCTAATATACTCTATCGTCTCTCCCGAGGTCAATAGATTTTTCTAAAGGCGAATAACGCACTCTATCCCTAGGTGAATTAATTCGTCAATAGGCAAAAAGCATAAAATCTCCAAAAGGCCACGTAGTTCCTATGAGTATATTCCTATCTCACAAGATAAAACGGTTCTCACCAATAGTTCCTCACCAACTCTCCTCTCCCGATTCGAATTGTATGATTAGAACAATACAACTATTGGCCAGATAATTGAAAGCATTAAACACGATTGGGAAAACTCAACAAAAAGGGAATTAAATTGATAATCTCAAGCAAATCCGTCAAAACATAGGTTTCATCAAAATCCTAGATTAGGGTTTTAGCCTGACATGCTAAAAGATAAAAATACAGAATAAAAGAATGAAAGCATTAAAATCAAACGCAGATGAAGAGCTCGGATCCCTCCGTTCTTCTGGCTTCCGCCCTCTGCTCCTGATGTCTTCTGCTTCTGCTCCTTGATTAATTCTTCAATCCGTCGATCCTCCTCTTCCAAGATGCCTAATTATGACCTTAAACCCTTTATTTATAATCCTCCGTAGCCTCCAGAAACGTGTCTGTGTGATTAGGTCGAGATCCGGCTTCAAAACGGCCCAAAACCGGGCGGACTACCCCAAAACCGCCTTGTGTGCCGCGGCTCACGGGGCGCGGAGAAAAAGCTGGGCGCAATAAATTCATCTGGGCCGCATCTCACTTTATCTGTGCCGCGGCTCAGAGTACAGATTACTCCGGGGGTTGCTGGGTGCCTTCCTGTGCCGCGGCCCGCTTGCCTTGTGCCGCGGCCCCGGGCCAAAATTCGCCGTTTTCGTCCATTTTTCATCGTTTCGGCTTTCGGACTCCAATTTTCTGCAAAACATAAGATGATAGGGCATTAAAGGCTCATTTATGCAAATATACTCACAAAAGGAATACAAAATAATGATAAATAAACGTATAAAAATACACCTAACAAGTCCCCTTGAGTAAGGAGAAAGTCATCCGCAAATCATAGAAACCTTTTCCGACGAGAAGCTCTACAAGTTGGGTTCGCAACACGCGCCTTGGTATGCTGATCTAGTGAACTATTTGGCGAGCAAAACAATTCCAAACGACCTCTCACGCCATCAAAAGAAGAAGCTAATTTCAGATGCTAAGTATTATTTGTGGGACGATCCTTTTCTATTCAAAAGAGGCCCTGATCAAATCATTCACAGATGTGTTCCGGACGAGGAAATTCATAGTGTGCTGAATCATTGCCATGCATCACCCTATGATGGACATTTTAGTGGAAATAGAACAGCGGCAAAGGTCTTACAATCGGGGTTCTATTGGCCGTCATTATTCAAGGATGCTCACTTCTTTGTGTCCGCGTGTGATCGGTGTCAACGGACTGGAAACATCTCAAGGCGACACGAAATGCCGCTGAACACCATACTTGAAGTTGAATTGTTCGATGTATGGGGGATCAACTTCATGGGTCCATTTCCTCCATCAAACAAGAATCTCTATATTTTGGTGGCCGTGGACTACGTCTCAAAGTGGGTCGAAGCGGTGGCACTACCAACGAATGGGTCCAATGTCATAATCAACTTTATATAAAAATATATTTTCACGCATTTTGGGACTCCGCGTGCCATTATCAGTGATGGTGGTTCACACTTTGACAACAAATACCTTGATGCGGTCTTGAGAAAATACGGAGTCACTCATCGTGTTGCTACAGCCTACCATCCTCAGACGAGCGGTCAAGTCGATATATCAAATCGAGAGCTGAAGTGGATCTTAGAAAAAACAGTCAGCTCGTCTCTAAAAGATTGGTCTTTTAAACTCGATGATGCACTTTGGGCGTACCGTACTGCGTATAAAACACCTATCGGGATGCCGCCTTACAAATTAGTTTATGGGAAAAGTTGCCATTTGCCCGTAGAGATGGAACATCGTGCTTACTGGGCGATAAAGAAATTAAACTTTGATCTGAAATCTGCTGGTGAGAAGCGTTGTTTACAGCTGAACGAGTTGGAGGAAATTCGCCACGACGCGTACGAAAATGCGAAGCTTTATAAGGAGCGGACAAAGATTTGGCATGATAAGCACATCACACAGAGAGAGTTTGTCCCAGGTCAAGAAGTGTTGTTATTTAATTCTCGCTTAAGGTTATTCCCCGGGAAATTGCGTTCACGATGGTCGGGACCGTTCACCGTAGTTCAAGTGTTCCCACATGGTGCAGTGGAGGTACAAAAAGATGACCGCAAATTCAACGTTAATGGATAGCGGTTGAAGGCCTACTTGGGAAATCCAATAGACGCACAGAAGACGAGTGTCGTCTTATCCACCGCCGGATGAATGCTAGAAAAGTCCGGCTGAAGACTATAAACTTAGCGCTTCTCGGGAGGCAACCCGAGTATTAGTTGTAGATTTTTGTGTTTCAGTTTTTTTTCTTGCATATTAGAATCTTTATTTTTCGTCATTTTTGCTTTGATTTGCTTATCCCTCTCGTTCTTGATGTTTTCCTTTAAAAATTCTGTGCAGGAATCACCCCAGGGGAAGAAATTAGTGATGGGCCGCGGCACAAGAATAGTCAGCCGCGGCACACACCATTTGAAGGAAAAAGGCCAAACAAACTGTACTCTGTGCCACGGCACGACCTTACTGAGCCGCGGCCCACCAGGTCTCTGAGCCGCGGCACATATTCCCTGAGCCGCGGCACACCAAATATCCAAGAAATGCCCAGGAGACTGTACTCTGTGCCGCAGCACGGACCAAATGAGCCACGGCACACTAACACGATGAGCCGCGGCACGCGTAGATTGAGCTGCGGCATCCAGCGACATCACAAAAAGTCCCAGGCCGACTGTACTATGGGCCGCGGCTCACTTAAGCTGTGCCGCGCCCCCCGTCGCAAATAGGAAAGCCCAGGTATCCTTCATATACACGATCGACCGGCACACATCAGGTAAAGTCCCTTCCTTCCTTCACACAAGCACTCGGCCGATATCTTTTTCTGCTCCTTCTTCTTGCATTCTTCATTCCAAGTCAGGTAATTCTCGATCTCTTAATCATAATTGATACATGATTTGAAAAGTGAATTGAAGTTATATGTTGCTAGTTGTTCTTCAAAGTTTTCTCAAAAATGGAGTTGGAATATGGTGAATATGGTGTTTGATTGTGATGGTATTTGTGATTATGAACGAATTGGTGATGTTAGTTGTCGTTCATCATGGCTATATATCTGTGTTATTATTTTTTGGGATTTGGAGTTAGCCATTAAAATTCTTGTTCTTCATTTTAACTTGTGCATACCAAGTGTTTGATAAATTGCAGCAATGAAAAATTGTTAAGCCAAACATTTTCAAACTATATGTAACGAATCGTTTTATCGGATTATATTGTCTCCCAACTCTTACATCATGTTTAAACTTGAGAGGTCATCCTTAATTTCCTCTTTGTTGTTGCAAGCTCATTCATTCACGTTCCGCATGGTGTAGTCGAGAAGCGTGCAGGCTCGCCGGACGATGCCGACACCAGTTCGTGAGCAGACTGTAGGGGAGTACTTGACCTTTTTCTTTTATTGCATATTATTCTTTTTGTCCGTTGAGGTCAATGTGCATCCTAAGTTTGGGGGGGGGGGGTTACTTTCTGTTGCTATTATTATTGATGTACTTATTCGTTTGCACTTTCGTTATCTTTTTGTTCTTAGCCTTGCTTGTCGTGTTTTTAATTGCATTCATGAATTTTTCATGCTTCTTTTTGGTGTAAAACTGATGTTACGATACTGATTTCTCTGGGAATAAACGGTTGAGTTTTAGTCAAGTTGTAGTCAGCGATATCTGTTTCTGTTGAGTATTCATCTAGGTCCGAATTTTTTTTTTTGTTTTTGTAGAAATCTTAGCGGATAAGAGGGAGACATACATGTTTTTCAAATTGCCGTCTATACGTTTGGTTACACTTTTCGCGTAGCTAGTCCTCTAGTAACATAAGTCGTGTTGGCACTTGCTTTGAGTTTAGAGTCGGACAGTTTTTCCTAAAAAGTCGAGATATTATTTGTTCTATGATGGGAAATCTAGTAACCGGGAGTATTCACGTGACCCGTTGTTTACTCTCGCATAAAACGACAACCCTGATTAGACTAGTGGTTTTGAGATTTCGCATGTGCCGATGATGGGGAGCCTAGTAACCGGGGGTATTCGCGTGACCCGTTGTTTACTCTCGCGTAAAACAGCAACCTTGAATCGGGCATGCGGGAATAGCTATTCGAGTTGTTTCTCCGCTGTGGAGGGGAACTTAGTAACTAGAAGCACCCATGTGCCCCATGAGTGTCTTTTACGTCAAACGGTTCCCCAATAAATGAGAATGGAATTCCACCCTAGGATTATCCCGATGAAACATTCTGAGATCCGAACCTAGTTGTCAACTCGAATCAATTTATTGATCATATATAAGGGAACACTGTCCGAGGGTTATATTTGATGATGAAACTCTTGAAATTTTTGCCATTAGGTTGTGGGACTGGGCGAGTTGGCTTGTTTATTTTAACCCTTCATATTGGCGGTCGATTAAATTTACGCTTGTTAATCTTTGAGCTTGATTTTCTTCATGAACAATTGATTAGGACTGAAATTGGTTACTTCGTGGAATCAATGTCCTGAACGTGGCTCGCTATTACAACACTTGTATTAGTCTTTGATATTTTTAGGATAGTATTGATTAGGTTGAGCACTATGAGTTGCACGATCATTCACGATATTCTTTTATTTGAAATTGATTATTTTTGCTTGAGGACAAGCAAAGGCTCAAGTTTGGGGGTATTTGTTAGGCATATATTCATACGCTTATTTATCATTATTTTATATTCATTTGAGGTCTAAATATGCTTAATTGAGCTTTTAATACACTATTATTATATGTTTTGCAGGAAATTGGAGTCCGGAAGCCGAAACGATGAAAAACGGGCGAAAACGGCAAATTTTAGCCTGGGGATACGGCACAAGGCAAGCGGGCCACGACACAAGTATAGTGAGCCACGGCCCAGGAGGAAAAATAGGCATCAGGTATTAGGCGCTGAGCCCCATGAGCCGCGGCACAGATTAAGTGAGCCGCGACCCACGGGGCGGTTTTGACAGAAAGTGCCGCGTTTCTGGGCCGTTTTAGAGCCTGTTCTTGACCTAATCACACGGAAGCATTTTGGAGGCTGCTGGGAGTTATAAATAAGGCTTTAAGGTCATAATTGAGAGAATTATCGCGGAAGAGAGGAATCGATCATCATCAAGGAGAAGAAGCAGAAGACAACCAGGAGCAAAGAGCGGAAGCCAGAAGAACGGAGGAATCCGAGTTCTTCATCTGCGTTTGATTTCAATGCTTTCATTCATTATTTCTGTATTTTTATTCTTCAGCATGTCATGCTAAAACCCTTTTCTAGGATTTTGATGAAACCAAAGTTTTGACGAATTTGCTTTTGATTATCTATATAATTCCCTTTTCTGTTGAGTTTTCCCAATCATTTTTAATGCTTTCAATTGTGTGGCCTATGATTGGATTGTTTTAATTACGCAACACGAATCGGGAGAGGAGAGTTGGTGAGGAACTATTGGTGAGAACCGTTTTATATTGTGAGATAGGAATATACTTATAGGAACTACGTGGCCTTTTCGAGATTTTGTGCTTTTTGCCTATTGTCGAATTAATTCACCTAGGGATAGAGTGTATTATTCGCCTTAGAAAAATCTACTGACCTCGGGAGAGGCGGTAGAGTATTTTAGTAATCTTCGCCTTCAATAAATTGGGGAAATCATTAACTTCAGATAATCGAGAGTAAATTCGGATAAACCGAGGTGGATTCACAATCCTAGACTTATTCATCATTTGATTTTCTTTCTTCGAGTGATCGTTTTTTACTGTTTGTTCTTTTATTGGTTTTCTTTAGTTATTAATTTGCATCCCAACTTTCGACAGTTCAAATAAAATTAGAATACATATAAATCGGTACTTAGTGATTCAGTCCTCGTGGGAAGGATATCTCACTCATCACTTTATTACTTGTCTACGATAACGTGCACTTGCGTTAAACGAAATATCGCAACAGGTTCAGACGATCTCAGTGTTGTTTTCACGTTCTTATTCTCGCAGGAAATAACTTAAGATGAAGGTTTCTTGATATGTATTGGGGAAGAATGCAACCAACTTCGAGCTAAGATAGAGAAACGTTAACAGAACATCAGTGAGACTGAGATTTTTGGGCCTTTTAATGATGATGCTACCCAGGCTTGGGATTGCCTCGTTGAAACTCAGGAGAGGGTGGGGCAGAGGTTTCGACATTTGACTTCAATCCTGGTGGAAGCTCGTGGGGTCTGATGAAGATGGAGATGATTAGGTTCTTTTCATGTGTTGGTTTTGTGTTTTGGTCTCATATTATTGTTGTCTTATATAATCTTTTGTGAAGCTGTCTTTTGATGAACAATTAGTTGTAATAACTATCAAGCTATGAATGGAATGCAACTGATCAATGATCAGTTTTTAAACTAATTATATGTTTGATTATGTTTTATGTTTACATTTATTTTATACATTATTATTTAAGATGGAAACATATATAGTCTTTATTTTGTGGGTTGACTTTTTCTCTCTCACAAACATTCATAAAAAAACAGAAATGGATCTTAGTGAAATATATCGGTATGGCGAAACAATAAACAATCGAACAAAACTATATTTTTGAGAGTTTGATAGAATATGCCAACCCTTCTTGCTTATCACTATCACTTCCATAAGCATCATCCATTTCTACATGTTATGAGTTATTGGTAGGAGATAAATACTTCAACGGTATAGCATCTGTTCCTGTTTGTTTTGATAACGACAATACCAAAATCATGGTTTTTGGTACTTAGCTTTGGTGGTTCTGGCAAGTTGTAAATCCGGGTTATCTTCCAATTTGTCTTTTTCTTCTTGCAGTCTTTTTATTATTTCTCGCTTGTTGTTTTCAGGTTGTGTACCTCCATTATCAGCCTATAATGCAAAAAATATTGCAGTCGATACAGTTGTAACAAACAGATGTTATTTAAAGTTTAAAATAAAAGGTATGTCTCAATTCATTTATAACCTGAAAATCGTTAATTAATGTTTTTATACTCTGAATACCTACATCTCTACATTTATATTTCAAAGTAGATAAACCAACTAAGCTCTTTTGCAGCTTGCCTTGGAGGTGGAGGTTAGAGTGTGGCTTTTAAAAGCCTTACCAAGCCTTGTAGCTTCCCAGCAATTACAAAAAGGTTTTGTAACTTCTGATTACTCCTAAATTTAATTGATTATATATTAATAAGGTGTGTTATTATTGTTATTTCTATTTACTACCATATGATTTTTTTTTCATATTCTGAATTAGAACAATTTCAAAATCTGTTCAGTTTCACCTTTGGGCCTTTGATGACATTGTTGTTTATTGACTGCTTATTTTGTATATTATTTAAAGGTTAAATAATTGAAAACTAATGTGACTTTGTATGTAATATGCAAAACTATTATAAAATATGCTAACTTTGTCGATCTTTAACAGTGAACAGCATTAGAAATTTTTATGAGTTGAACGTGAAGTTTTTAAGAATAGCTGTAGCTTTAATTGGTTTAGAGCTGTACATGTATATTGAATTGAAGTTAGATTATTACAGATACTTGCTCTTTGGTGGTTCTGGGAAGCTGTAAATCCGGATTATCTTCCAGCTGTCTTTTTTCTTCTTTCAGTCTTTTTATTATTTCTCGCTTGTTGTTTTCAGGTTGTGCACCTCCATTCTCAGCCTATAATGAAAAAAAACATTGCAGTCAATACAGTTGTAACAAACAGATGTTATTTAAAGTTTAAAATAAAAGGTTAGTCTCAATTCCTTTATAACCTGAAAATCATTAATTAATATTTTTATACCCTTAAGCTTACGATAGGGCCAACGCTGAATACCCACAACTCTTCAATTATATTTCAAAGTAGATAAACCAATTTTACGTTTGGTCACAAATTATGTTTTACTTTCTTTTAAGCAATATAATAGTTAATTAATTCATGATGTCGAACGGGCTGACTTTATCGTGGATTTCTGATAGAGGCATTGCACTAAACAAAATCAGATAAGCAAGATGTTCTTTATAAGATAATGTTGTGGGTTTAAGTGGATTTTTTTTGAAAAGTAAATAAAATTCAGTATAGCTATCTTTGATTTTTCTCTAATGTGAGAGGTTGGATTTGGATTTCCTGAGTAATCAGTAGTTACAAAAAGGTTTCGTAACTTCTGATTACTCCTAAATTTAATTGATTATATATTAATAAGGTGTGTTATTATTGTTATTACTATTACTGCCATATGATTTATTTTTCATATTCTGAATTAAAACAATTTCAAAATTTGGTGAGTTTCACCTTTGGCCCTTATGATGACATTGTTGTTTATTGACTGCTTTTTTGTATATAATTTAAAGGTGAAATAATTGAAAACTAATGTGACTTTGTATGTAATATGCAAAACTATTATAAAATATGCTAACTTTGTATCTTTGACAGTCAATAGCAGTAGAAATGTTTATGAGTTGAACATGAAGTTTTTAGGAATAGCTGTAACTTTATTTGGTTTAGAACTGTACGTGTATATTGAATTGAAGTTAGATTATTACAGATAATTATAATACTGTAGGTGATTTAATTAGGGTTGGTTATGATAATCACAGTTATCCATAATTTCTTATGTATAAAGAGGTGATTTATATTAATTATTTGAAATAAAGATTGACAGATTAAGATAATTTGGTAAATGTCTCTTTGAAAACAATATTCCGGGTTCGGTTCTTGAATTCTCTGTCTTCGTCCTCCTTCATTAGGATCTTCAGGCCATTTGGGCTTGTCACTCTATAAGCTGCCACGTAAAGTTGGCTGTGACTGAAAACAGGGTGTGGCAAATAGACACCTACATAAGAAAGTGACTGTCCTTGAGTTTTGTTAATGGTCATTGCGTAGCACGGTTTTATTGGGAACTGTCTTCGTTTCATTATGAATGGCCATTGTGTTTGTGTGGATGTCAGCGTGATCCTGGGAATAAGGACAGTCTCCCCTACTTTTGACCCAGTTAGGATTTTTGCCCGAATAACAAATTCACCAAGATCGGTGATGATAAGCCGAGTCCCATTACATAGCCCCTGTGCTGGGTTAACATTCCTTAAGAGCATGACAGGTAATTCCTTTTTTAAGCACAGCTCATGAGGTGGCATTCCTGGGAAATTTAAAGAATTTAGGAACTCGACTAGATATAGGTGTTGTTAGTCTAGAATATCGGTCGATGCTTTACACACTTCGTCTGCACTATTGGATGTCTTAATTGCACCTCCCAACTTCTTAAACATATAGGCATTGATTGCATCAACATCATCATTTCTTGTAGTGAGTATTGTCCTTTCTTTTAGATATGCCTCCTGACTCTGCCGTGTAGTAAAATCAGGAAAGGTTTCTTGCACAATCTGCTCGATAGGGCAGCTGCCTGATTTTATAATGAAATCCTCGGGAATCTCACTCCATGTCGGCTCACCTTCCTCTTCTTTTCTTTTAGATGGCAAATTCCCATCGCCCAAATCCAAAACCCATTTATTGAATTCCTGTTTTCGGGTATTTAGTGCACCATTAGCAGAATACTCGTTGACTCTCATGCTCCGAGTAAGCGTGAAAACCTTGCAAGACTTCCACAAATCAGATCGGTTTATACACGCATTGACCACCTCTTGCCTTTTACCTTTGGGGATAACCGGTAGAACTTGCCTAAAGTCACCGCCAAGCAATACAGTAAGGCCCCCAAAGATATGATTCCGTTTGTCTGAATCATGGTACCCCAATATATCCCTTAGAGTTTTGTCCAATGCCTCAAATGCATACTTTTGAGTCATCGGTGCCTCATCCCAAATAATCAGCTGGACTTGTTGCATAAGCTCGGCCAAGTGCGTGTTTTGCTTCATGCCACATGTGCTATTCTCCATTAATTCTAATGGTATGACGAATCTACTATGGGCAGTCCTTCCTCCTGGAAGTAGTAACGAAGCTATCCCTAATCCAATGAAAGTGTTCAAGTTAGGAGATTGGTAGGCCTAAATTGTAATATCTTTTGTAATTTAAGCATTAAATTGTAATATCCGCAATTTTCGATTTTCGGTAAATTTCTTTTTTCGGCTGGAATCCGTTTTGATGACTCGCTCATGACCGTCTCGTCATTTCGAGAATGATTAATTCTGCACTTTTTGTCATCCGAGTTCGTTTCGGTGTCGTTTTGTTGAGTTCCGTGTCCTTAATCGACTTTTTCACGTGGGAGTTCGACTTTGTAAAGTCACCATTAATTCTTGGAAACTCCAAAAATTCTGAATCTTTGCAATATTATAGAGCATCAAGTTAGCTTTCCAATGGTTCAAACGGTGAGTCAATCGGAGTCCAGACGAGGGAGTTATGGTCGAAATAGCTAAGACTATACGATGTGCCTTTTTCGTGTTGGAGTGGGTCATCGTGTGCCGCGGCACACTTCAGCTGTGCCGCGGCACTAAGCTGATTCTGGCGTTTCGTGGCCTTGGGCGCGGCACACTCATCCTGTGCCACGGCACACGGGCTTTTTCTGCGTTTTTAGCAGATTTTCGAGGAGAAAACTTCATTTTTCTCCTCTCCTCTTCCTCCTTCCATCTAGGGCGATTTTTGGGCGATTTTTGGGCGATTTGAGTGCTCCCAAACTTGTAGAGATCATTCACCTCAAGTCTTGTTGTAGATTTTCGACCTCTACTTGAATCCTTCATCCAAATCAAGGTATTTTGGCTTGAACCCTTGTTTTTGTAGATTTGGGGATTTTCCTTTTTGATTTCGATTCCAATCCGTTTTTGATCAATTAATTGTTGTATAAACGTTGTTTTGAACTTGTTCTATGGATTGGATACTCGTATCTTTGGTTCGTTCGACCCGAGGGGTGATTTCTTTGTTCTTGAAGGGTCTTGAACATTTAATGTTCGATTAAATGTTCGAATGAGTTCCCTTTGATAGTTTGTTGGGATTTCCGTTGTTTTCGGCCTTGATTCTCGTCGTAATCATATTTTATTATTTCTTACTGAGGATTATAGGTGCTCGATGATTCCGATGTTGAATTCCATTGGTGATTGATGATTCATGTGGCGTTTTCCCGTAGTAATTTCGGTGCTATCGCGTTCTAGATAGTGTTCGGGAAATTGAGGGCTACCCGGCCGTATCCGTTCATTTTTCCATTGCTCGTGATATCGAGGCAAGTACCTTGTCCATACTATTCTTGTTTTGTGAATATGATAATTGGTGATCGTCTTTATGTGGTTGTTTGATTGCTTGAAATGAGTTTTCAAAAGATTCGGTTTAGCCTTGTTAAAGGCTTGCTTTCAAAACGCGTGTGTTTTGTGAATGGTGTGGTTTGAGAATGACTATGTGAACTCTATGGATATGTTTGGTGTTGATGTTGCACTTGGTATTTGCGTGTGGACGTATATTGTTTCATTTCGGTGCATTGTGGTTTGACGTGGTGTTTTGCTAAGTGTTTGATGCTCTGGGTGAATTGTTTGAATATCCTTGATGTGATATGTTATTTGTGTGAATGTGTGGATACGGTTGAAGGTCTACGGTGACACATGGCACGTGATCATGTGGTCAGGATGCAACAAGTGATTGATCCAACCGTGAGAGCCTGAGATAATCTACGATGGCACATGGCATGCGATCATGTGGCCAGGATGCAACAAGCGATTGATCCAACCGTGAGATGTGTGTGATTTGTTTCGCTAGCTAGTTCGGGAGGGTCCTTCGAGGCCTCGAGTGTGATTTGTGGCTTCGTCCAGGTCCTAGGCGATGCGCGTGTGCGATAATGTTTTGTTGATTTTATGTCCGTCGAAGACACGTGATGTTGGGCTTTGGCCCTGTGAATTGATGTCGGTTTTCTATTTGCGAAAATAAAACCTTTGGGTTGTGACCCCTGTTGATTTTTGGAAAGATAAGGATTTGATAATCCTAAATTATTTTCTAATAAAACTCTCGATGGCATTTTAAACCGTTTTATAAATTGTTTTCCTTTTATTGTGGTCTTTCGGTTTCTGGAATGTCTTACTCAAACTCTTGCCTCGGGAAGTACTTTTCGTTACTTTTGGATTTTTGAGGATTCCTGGTTATTGTTATTCGTGGAATGTGAATTGTATGGCTCGTATTTTTGCACTTGTACTTGCACTAGCAAAACAGTGGAGTTTTGCTAACCCCCGAGTATTCGGGGGGTGGATGTCTATTTTTGCATTCAGGTTTTGGAGCATAGCACAGGGTCGGCACGAAGGATGATGAAAGATGAACGATACTAATCACACGAGGATTCCTTGATATCGGATTGGTCTAGTTGTATTTTCTTTTCCGCTGCAGTGTCTTTTCCCCGTCGTACGGGAGTTTATTGTATTTTGACCCCTGCGTGGGTATATGTTGGAATTGAGTTGAATGTTATTATTGAAAGACCAAATCGGTCTACTGAGTCGTTTTAGCCTTAAAGGCGATGTTTAGAAGTTTGATTGTAGTTATCAGCCTAGTAGATCCTCGAGGAGAGGGTTTACGGCGTGTAATATCCCTGAGTGGATTGGGGGTGTTACATAAATGGTATCGGAGCTTAGGTTGTGGAAACCTAGGCTGTCGGGTCAGTGGTGTCTATTGAGTTTAGTCTCGTCGGATTTTGTCTGACTGAGTCGTGTCGCGACGCGTCGTCTGAGTTTGTTGGTCGTGATTATTATCGTGGGCGATCATCATCTTCGTGCGACCTGTGAATGTAAGTCTCCCTTCTTTGTGTTGTGCCTCATGTGACACGAGCTATTTTTATGATTATTTGTTAAGTGACGGAATCCTCTTATCGATTTTGATTTCGTGATATGTGGTTATTTGACTCTCATATTTCGTTCATATGAGGAGTAGTGTTGCTGGATTGTGCATGTTGAACTGTATTTCTTTTATCCGCTGCGTGAGTTCTTTTGTAATGACTTTCGGTATTTTACCGACCGAGTTTTATTTCGAAAACCTCCCCTTAACCGAGTTTTTGGCATTATGGCCTTGATCGCTTTGGCGAAATTCTTATGATGGTATTTAGTATTTTGTAAATGGCTTTCGTGAGTTTTTGAAATATTACCGTCATCGGCGTTTTTGGAGTTTTTGTAATTGGTTTTTAGCTGGTGAGTTCGGTGCGGGACCACGGCGCTATAATATTTTGTGTAATTACCTCAAATTTTGGGCATTCTAGCCCATTGAATCATCTTTGAAAAAACTTGTGTATCTTAGAAAATAAATTTCGAGACGTACTTTTAAAATGAATTATTTTCTCGTGGTACATCCAAGGTGCCACAATATGTTTCAAAATTCTTCTACCTCGAGGACCCAAAAATGTTTTGAGATATTTTCAATGTTTTATAAACACTTTTACTTAGACCCGAGGGTCGAATATTTCCGAAAGTTTTTCACGAAAAGAAAGTGTCCTCATTTTTATCAAATGCGAGATGGTTCTCCAAAGTCTCGATAACGATGTTTCACGTTTGTACTTTTTCTTGAAAGGTGATACTCAAGATCAACCGGCATTTTTCTAAATTATTTTCGAAAGGATGTTTTCATTTTAAAAACCTATCCATTCCCGTTTGAGGGCTGGATATGTATGTATGATGTTTGCTTTGTCGTTATGATGTTACTCCCGAGTATGATTGAATTGGTGGCATGAATGTCGAGGCGTTGCCACGCATTTGTTGTACTAGCCCTCTGTGAGAGGTGTGAACTAGTGTTTACTGTTTATCACCTCGTGGTGATTTGCGTGTTGTCGCACGAGTGTGGGTTGTTAAAGCTTGGATTTTTGTGTGTTTATGCACATGTGTGATTGTTTCATGATGTTTGTAATTATGTCAAGTTATCGTTCGGGCCGTTGAGGTCGCCGAACGATACCGTCGTTGTTGTAGTGTTTGTGTGTGTATTACTTTACGATGGTAATCGTTATATATGATATGTGTTATGATTCCTCGTTGTCTTTGAGTTGGCATCTCCTGTATGTTGTTTTGCGGTGTTATGTTCCATTGTATCTAGCATTTGTATTTTCGGTATGCCGAGCCGAGGCATTTCAACCGTGATGTGCCGGGGAATGTACGTGCAAATTGTCCTTCTCGTCAAGAACACATTTCGAGTGTGGACTCGAGGGTCACCGAATTGATTTGCGAATTGGCTACCGAGACTTTCGAGTTTGCGCTTCAAAGACGCTTATCGTGATCGGCTCGAGAGGCCCATAGGAGATTTTCTGTCGGTTGCTTTTGTGTTGTTACCTTGTTTCCGTTATTGTGAGTTGCGGGACGACTTTCTTTTAGAAGAGGTCGAATATAATACCCGTATTATTTTTGGCTTCTATATTTTCTCTTTCTCCATCTATCGATTCGCCCGTGTTCGTTGATATTGTCCGAGCTTGTTCGTATTTCGGTTTCATCGTTTGAACGAGCCGTGATCTTGTTTTGGGTCGATCTGGTTATCGCCGTGACTTTTCCGAGTTCGGTTCGATTCTTGTGAACCTTGTTCTAAGTAGCATCTTTGGTTCTACTAGTTCTTTTATTCGAAGTCGATCGGATTTGGAACTTCTGTAATATCGACTCTGACGACACGTTTATGTTTGTTAACATTTTCTGAGCTTGCCCTGTCCCTTACTTTTGTTAATCGAACGAGGGTGGTATTGTTTCGGAATTACTCGTTCGTCGTGTGACTTTTCAATTGTTATTCCCTTTCCTGTGGATCTTATGTGAGTGTGCATCTTGTTGTTTTCACCGGATCATGTTTTGTCTCGAGTCGATATGTGAACCTCGGAGTTGTCGGCTGAACCTTCTTGTCCTTCGTGATCCGAACATGATCGTTCAATTTTTGTTGTCTCGATCTTTGTGGTTCGATTGTTCAGTTTTTGTTGATCTTGTTTCGTGGTTGTTGAACATTCAGACTCCTTCGTAATTCCCTTAAGTTTGGGAAATCAGTCTCGTTTCGATCTTCCAACCCTTGGGCGGTGGAATTCCGTGTTTGTTCAGCGTTTGACTCGCGTTTGGATTGATGAACCGTTAGGTTGGACAATTGTATTGATTTTCGTTCGTTGTGTTTTGTGATTGTTCGGATAATCGATCTGATTGTACTATCTATTTGATGACGTTTGTCACTTATTGATTTTATTATGTCTCTACGGTGGCGTTGTGTTGGTCGTCGTGGAGCGCGTTTTCACGCCGTATGTCTCTTTGCGTTTCTTGTAGCGTTTCGCCGTTGGGCGCGAGTTTTCTATTTTTGTGTATCTCGTCGAGTTTTCCTGGCGGGTATATTGCTCCCCCCTACTTGTTTTAAGTTTCGGGACGAAACTTCTTTTAAGGAGGGTAGAATGTAATATCCACAATTTTCGATTTTTGGTAAATTTCTTTTTCGGCCGGAGTCCGTTTTGATGACTCGCTCATGAGCGTCTCGTCATTTCGAGAATGATTAATTCTGCACTTTTTGTCATCCGAGTTCGTTTCGGTGTCGTTTTGTTGAGTTCCGTGTCCTTAATCGACTTTTTCACGTGGGAGTTCGACTTTGTAAAGTCACCATTAATTCTTGGAAACTCCAAAAATTCTGAATCTTTGCAATATTATAGAGCATCAAGTTAGCTTTCCAATGGTTCAAACGGTGAGTCAATCGGAGTCCATACGAGGGAGTTATGGTCGAAATAGCTAAAACTATACGATGTGCCTTTTTCGTGTTGGAGTGGGCTGTACTGTATGCCGCGGCACACTTCAGCTGTGCCGCGGCACTAAGCTGATTCCTGGGCGTTTTTCGTGGCCTTGGGCCGCGGCACACTCATCCTGTGCCACGGCACACGGGCTTTTTCTGCGTTTTTAGCAGATTTTCGAGGAGAAAACTTCATTTTTCTCCTCTCCTCTTCCTCCTTCCATCTAGGGCGATTTTTGGGCGATTTTTGGGCGATTTGAGTGCTCCCAAACTTGTAGAGATCATTCACCTCAAGTCTTGTTGTAGATTTTCGACCTCTACTTGAATCCTTCATCCAAATCAAGGTATTTTGGCTTGAACCCTTGTTTTTGTAGATTTGGGGATTTTCCTTTTTGATTTCGATTCCAATCCGTTTTTGATCAATTAATTGTTGTATAAACGTTGTTTTGAACTTGTTCTATGGATTGGATACTCGTATCTTTGGTTCGTTCGACCCGAGGGGTGATTTCTTTGTTCTTGAAGGGTCTTGAACATTTAATGTTCGAATGAGTTCCCTTTGATAGTTTGTTGGGATTTCCGTTGTTTTCGGCCTTGATTCTCGTCGTAATCATATTTTATTATTCCTTACGGAGGATTATAGGTGCTCGATGATTCCGATGTTGAATTCCGTTGGTGATTGATGATTCATGTGGTGTTTTCCCGTAGTAATTTGGTCTTTATCGCGCGTTAGATAGTGTTCGGGAAATTGAGGGCTACCCGGCCATATCCGTTCATTTTTCCATTGCTCGTGATATCGAGGCAAGTACCTTGTCCATACTATTCTTGTTTTGTGAATATGATAATTGGTGATCGTCTTTATGTGGTTGTTTGATTGCTTGAAATGAGTTTTCAAAAGATTCGGTTTAGCCTTGTTAAAGGCTTGCTTTCAAAACGCGTGTGTTTTGTGAATGGTGTGGTTTGAGAATGACTATGTGAACTCTATGGATATGTTTGGTGTTGATGTTGCACTTGGTATTTGCGTGTGGACGTATATTGTTTCATTTCGGTGCATTGTGGTTTGACGTGGTGTTTTGCTAAGTGTTTGATGCTCTCGGTGAATTGTTTGAATATCCTTGATGTGATATGTTATTTGTGTGAATGTGTGGATACGGTTGAAGGTCTACGGTGACACATGGCACGTGATCATGTGGTCAGGATGCAACAAGTGATTGATCCAACCGTGAGAGCCTGAGATAATCTACGGTGGCACATGGCATGCGATCATGTGGCCAGGATGCAACACGCGATTGATCCAACCGTGAGATGTGTGTGATTTGTTTCGCTAGCCAGCTCGGGAGGGTCCTTCGAGGCCTCGAGTGGGATTTGTGGCTTCGTCCAGGTCCTAGGCGATGCGCGTGTGCGATAATGTTTTGTTGATTTTATGTCCGTCGAGGACACGTGATGTTGGGCTCTGGCCCTGTGAATTGATGTCGGTTTTCTATTTGCGAAAATAAAACCTTTGGGTTGTGACCCCTGTTGATTTTTGGAAAGATAAGGATTTGATAATCCTAAATTATTTTCTAATAAAACTCTCGATGGCATTTTAAACCGTTTTATAAATTGTGTTCCTTTTATTGTGGTCTTTCGGTTTCTGGAATGTCTTACTCAAACTCTTGCCTCGGGAAGTACTTTTCGTTACTTTTGGATTTTTGAGGATTCCTGGTTATTGTTATTCGTGGAATGTGAATTGTATGGCTCGTATTTTTGCACTTATACTTGCACTAGCAAAACAGTGGAGTTTTGCTAACCCCCGAGTATTCGGGGGGTGGATGTCTATTTTTGCATTCAGGTTTTGGAGCATAGCACAGGGTCGGCACGAAGGATGATGAAAGATGAACGATACTAATCACACGAGGATTCCTTGATATCGGATTGGTCTAGTTGTATTTTCTTTTCCGCTGCAGTGTCTTTTCCCCGTCGTACGGGAGTTTATTGTATTTTGAACCCTGCGTGGGTATATGTTGGAATTGAGTTGAATGTTATTATTGAAAGACCAAATCGGTCTACTGAGTCGTTTTAGCCTTAAAGGCGATGTTTAGATGTTTGATTGTAGTTATCAGCCTGGTAGATCCTCGAGGAGAGGGTTTACGGCGTGTAATATCCCTGAGTGGATTGGGGGTGTTACATAAATGATGTACAAAAAAAATTTATTAATAAAACAGCATACCTGAAGATGCGACTGCCAACACAATTTTTCGTTCAGATCTTAACCTCGAAATGATGGTCTTATATAAGAACGTCTTACCGTTACCCCCAGGCCCATAAAAAAAGTAAAACTTGCCTTTTTTATTATGAACTGATTCAATAACCTCTTCATATATCATAAGTTGCTCGGGGTTTAACAACGAATGAAAATGTTCATGGTCATCCTTGCTTTTTTTTCATATCAAAATCTAGGGCTTCTCTGATCAAGCGGTTGTCCATGTTTGTTAGCAGTTTTGGATCAGGTCATGGTAGATCTTGGAAATATGACAAAGACCTCCCATTCCTATTTAACAATTCCTGGATTTCTACCAGGCAATAGTTTCTAATTTGTTCTTCCATTAGTTCCACCTCAGGATACTTGAAAAGTTTACGCATTCTGTGTAAAATGTCCTCGGAAAGAGCTTCCCAGTTTTCTTCCCATAATTGTAGTAGCTTACTTACATCACATAACAATAAAATTGTAACAAACATGTCACGCAATTGTGGTCCTAACGCCCAAAATCTTGCTTCTGATATAGCGTTTGTCCATTCTTTGTTATCATTTAGGAGACCATAGGCAAAGCATACCTCTTTAAAACTCCCATATAGTTTTTTGTTAACCGTCATAAGTTCTTCAAAAGATTGAGGCCCTCTTACAACGTTCAATACCATTCTGAGGTAGTAGCGCTCACCCGAGGCTGAGTTTGAGTAATAAATCCTACCAATGCTTTTTTGTTGTTTCCGTTTTTTCCACAGTCTACTTTGTTCATGCCAGACATAGTGTTTTGGTATTTCAGCATAAGTGAGCTTTCTGGCATCGGTATCTCGCTTGTTTAGCTCAAACCATTCAGTAAACATTGTGATTTTGAAGTCCTCCCTTTGAAGCAATGCTGGTAAATTTTGCGAGTCACGTAATGTTATTGAATTCTGATTTGGTAAATGGAAATTGAGCTTCATAACGGATGGGTAGGAGTAGTGAATGTCGAAAGAGAATAATCGCCATAATGCTTCACACAGTGCTAAATAGCGACAATTTAAAAAACTTTTGATTTCATCAACTTCGTTTATTTTCTCAGACATTGCATGTTGTCCGGTTGCAACATTTTCTTGTATGACAATAGTTGCCCTATCTGGACCTTTATTTAAATACTTAAATAAATACTTTATCGCCTTTGATCTATTGCACCATTCAACGTTAATGTGCGCCTGGTACTTCAGCAGCAGATAGCGATTGTGAGGAACCACATATCTATTGTCAAAAGTGAAATTACCTTTCACATCATACACTTTATTATCCCTTCGGCGGTACACAGGGTATCCATCTCCATCTACCATTGTCTCTGCATAAAATGCTTTAGGAAACCGTTTAGAGCATTTTCCGTCTGTATTGCATGGTGCGTTTTTTCCATCTCTACCACAGGGTCCGTGCAACATGAATTCGGTAACAACTTTGTACCCTTCTGGATCGCGCACCCGACATGGCAGTTCTGCAGATATAATATCATCTATCTGTGCTGGTGTCGTGCATTTGTGGGCTTCCTCCAGCCACAGTAGAATATGTGCGTGCGGGAGTCCACATTTTTGGAATTCAATTACATAAATGACTGCATTATAGGAGTTATGAGGGAATAAGTTTAGATTACTAATGATTAATTAACTTAATAATGATGATTATATGACATGGGATTGGTTACCTGCACGGGTAACGCCAAATATATGTTTTTTGGTAAGATCATCTAGCAATTCAGTTAGTTTCAAACACTCTTGATCCTATCTCCGGCCTATCATGTGGTTTTTGGCCAGGGAAAGTGGCAAGCATTTCGGCAATCTCAGGCCATTTCGGGTTAGATGTGAAGGTGATAAATAGGTCTGGATTTCCATATGCCCGACACAAAACCATCGCATCTTGATAGTTTTGCATCATATACCTTGGCCCACAGGTAAAACTTGAGGGCAAAACTATTCTTTTCCCAAGTCCCATTACATCTGTGTCGCCTCTTGTAACAGCATCCTGTAGGTTATGATAGAGGTATACTCGCAATGCATCTTGGTTACTTCTCATCCATTTAAGCCTTTGTTCTTCAACTGCCGTGTATGCATCGACCAAATACTGCTGATACAGGCGTCCCCCTTTCAGCAAAGTGTTACCTTGGTTGTTTTGCTGCTGAATTACGTAACCGTAGTACTCCTTCATTATTACAAATGACCGATTTGTCTTCCTTGAACCTCTATTGTTATGATAAGGTATCTTTTCATGGAATCCATCCTCTCCAAAAGGGAACAACAATGGATATTGCAATGCCATGTAAGCCGGATGCAATTCTGAAATTCGTTGTGGACCACTATTTTTATTGTTTACAACAATATCTCTTGAAGAAATACCATCACCAAAATCATTTGTAATTAGAGCAGCTACCTCGGCTACAGTTGCCGCGTTATACTCTCTTAGTGCTTTTCTTTCGCTAAGTAATCGCAGTTCAAAGTTTACGGAAGCATGTGAATGACACCAATCTCTTGCCATTCGGAATGCATTTGCGACTGCACTATACTGGTCCAACATTGTCATCAAATTTTTAACTATCGTTTCGTCCAGCTGATCACCTGCATCCCCATCAACAAATGCAGCCATTCTATTTCGAGCTTCATTTTGTGTGTCAAAGAAGTACAACTGGGCATACCTGGGCTGTACGCCTGGCGCTGGCAAAAGGGACCCGATACGATGATAGTTCTGCCCGTTAATTCTAAATACATATAATCCCCTCCCTCTATTTACTGAATGGTCTATTCTTGCACCAAAAGATGTAAAGCAAAACATGCTATTGTATATTCTAATTTGGTCTCTAAACCTTGATGTCGTAGAATCTTCATAATCGAGCATTTTGTCTAAGGGTGGAGGTGTTTGGTTGAATCTGGGAAGCAATACTTTCCCATCTTAACAACATAGTGAGAAGGTAGGATTGACGGCAGTTTTGGCCTTGTTTGATCTCTCTGCATATCACATACTTGCAGAACAATTATGGCACTGATAAGACGGATATCCAACATGATTGTAGGACACAGGAACACCTAGTTAAAGAATTGTCAGTGATGGTAAATTTTTATATAAGTTTGTTATTTTATAAATCATGTAAGTTCCAATTACAGTATGTGGTTAGCTAAGATCACTAACACTACATGGCAACTTGTTATGCATAACATGCTAAACTAATCATATATTGTATACTAATAGCATTTTTAAATGACACATGTAAATACCTGAAGAGGTACGTGCTGCGCCTTTGGGTATGTTTTTGGATACATGAATGCGAGGCCGACCTTAAATAACCATTGTTATAGTAAATATCTTATTTATGAAATAAAGAATGAATTTATTAATCTTGATAAACAACATACCTCTTGGTCTCTTATATGTTGTTGTAGGCTGATTAATCGAAGTAGAAGTCGTATGTTGTTATGTATGACCTAGCTGGGTATAAACCGAGGGGGGCACCATTCCTGTATAAATATGCATAAATTAAAACATATATTAATTAATTATAAAGTATACGGGTGTTTGGTTACCCGTTTCTTGGGCAGGTATGCCTGAGATCTTAATCCCACAGTAACTCTGTACTCTCTCATCCCGACCAATAATTGTATGTGACTGTATGTGTACAGAATTGTGGAGTATGCTGGACATGGATGGATTATTGGTATGATCATTAGCTGAACATGTAATATAAACACATATGTTATTATAATTACATAATGCACTAATTCTAGATAAAGTAATATAATTCATGCTCACCGTCATTCATAGTTGCTTATAGAACGCTAACTATTATTATTTCTGCACAACAGGTTCCAAATATAGGTGAAGATGTGAGAAGATGGATATTAAAGATATTTGGAAGTCAGGCTTTTGATTGTCCTGCCTTAAATGATATATTTATCATGGTAATAAATGGAAAGGTACTCACATATTTGTTTATGCAAAGGTAATATATCAAACATTAAGAATAGTGTTAAGAATAAGTTGGGATCAAACATTAAGCATAAACATTCATAATTTAGTACTTAGTCATGCGTAACAGACGAATATTAACATAGATAGGATCTCTGATCTCCCTCTCAAATCCCGTTTGCTATTTATACATTCTTTGTGCAAATGTCTGAATCATATATTTTGACAGAACAAAAGGAATTCGAGGGGAAGATCAGAGGGTGCATCTACGTCGAGCATCGTATGTATGAGATTAATTAGTTATAAAGTAAGCAAAAAGTATACGGTTGTTTGGTTACCTGTTTCTTGGGCAGGTATGCTGAACATGTAATATAAACACATATGTTATTATAATTACATAATGCAGTAATTGTAGATAAAGTAATATAATTCATGCTCACCGTCATTCATAGTTGTTTATAAAACGCTAACTATTATTTCTGCACAACAGGTTCCAAATATAGGTGAAGATGTGAGAAGATAGATATTAAAGATATTTGGAAGTCAGGCTCTTGGATTGTCCTGCCTTAAATGATATATTTATCATGGTAATAAATGGAAGAGTGCTCACATATTTGTTGATGCAAAGGTAATAACAGGTAAACAATAATTTACATTTAACCTGTTGAGAATATATGTTTTTGTTTACCAAATATTGTTGGATTTGATTGGACTTTTTGTTGCCAATATTGACATCCGATATTCTATGTCTGACGCATAGAATATGTTATGACCTAAGAAATACAAAACAAAATGTAAGCGCATGGATATGTGTGTGTGAATAAACAACTGAAAATCAGAGCACGCAACTACATTGAGCATCGCTTGTCAATATTAACAAATGAAAAATGAGGTGGATAAAGTCCACATCATTATTAATTTGTCAATACTGACAACCGATGGTCAATGCCTGTCACATACTATATGTTATGCCCTATAAAATTGAGAATATAAGGTTAGATTGAATTGATTTCCAACCTGAAAATTGTGAGTTAGTACTTGGAATACCGGCACAAACAACCGGAATGATGGGTGTAGCGTCTATAACAGGGCTTTTAAAGGCCTTACCAATACCTATACTAAATAGAAGGCTTTGTAACTTATATTCACCATAAAAATATTTGTAGTTATGAAAAGGTATTGTAATTTTTTTACCCATCAAGACAATTTATTAGATATTTATAATGAGTTTTGGAAACATTTGTTTTTTTATTTAAAACAACTTTGGCAAACAACAATTGGGGTGGTTACAAATATCAGTTTATTTCAATTAAGCATTGCACGTTTTATTTTTACTTGATTATAAACGCTGTTAAAAAACACACTTTCAGTTACATAGTTTTGTAGTATGAGTGCCTTTTACGATAGAACAGGGTATAAGGAATGGTCTCAAAGTGTTAATGTTAGAGGAATCAGCATATGGTTGTTTTATCGTGGTCTGTTAATGATATTTATTTTAATGATAGATCTGGGATATAAAGATTTTACAGATGGAATATAATGCTATTGTTTAATAATTGGAAAACCATAATGAAAGTAAATACTAATAGAATTTGTATTCTTACTTGTTCAAACGGGAATACAAATCTTTTAATAGTTGGAATAGTTGGAAACAAACACTTGAAGCCAAAAACTTGGCATACCAACTATTTTTGTTTAACTAATTTTCTAAACGGTTAACATTATTCCAGCCTGATATTCATCGTGGTGCATCCAATATTCTAATCAGATTCATCATCGGTAACTGCAAACTTTCTTGCCTTCTTTTTTTCACGTGCACAGCCATCCTCAACAGCGTTTGGGTCATCATCCTCAATAGTTGTTAGTTCGGCATCAGAGTCTTCAAATCCCAAGATGAATCGATGTCAAAATAAATGGTATGTTAATGCAAAATTTAATTTATTAATCGGATTGTAAAACGGATAATTGTTAGCCAACCTTTTATCATTTTTATCCTCAACAGATTTAGCTGGGGTAGCGACAGTTGGGTACTTTACCAATCTCTTCAGTGGTGAGCTTTTTTTGGGTGAGGCGGCAGCAGGTGTGCTTGAACCGGCACCCTCATCCACTGTTTGGATTGGATGGACATTCCAACATGTGAAGCTCTCAAACGTCCCATGCTTATAATAACTGCTGGATCTTAGCTCAAACATGTGTGTGGTACCAATGAGATTTGATATCATTTGAGGCACATTCGGATGTTCCTCAGAAACCTGCAACATATAGTAAGTAGATGACATGACACATATTTACTTTAAGCAATATAAATGTACCTCATCACCCGATTCTATTATTGACTCAGCTGAGCACCTAACCAACTCTGTCGAACTCTCATCAAACAACACAACAACCACGGACTCTGTTCCGTCTGACACATCAAGCTCAAGCCTATACCTGAGAGGGTTCCAATGCACATGTTAGGTAAGATACATTCAACATTTAATATTATTTGTCATTGGGTGTCGTACAAAGCGATGTTACCTCAAGACTGGGTAGGAAATGGGTTTGTCACATGAATCACACCAAAACTTCCCTTCTTTACGGGTAGCACCTTTCCTACATTTGTCGTCACCACATGATGGGTAGTTCCAAACCTTTCTAGTCCTAACACCATCAATCCTAACCATGCAATTGTAGGTCAAATGCTGCATAAACAAATGATTTATAAGTTGAATGAATCTGGCTATAAGCACACCATGTAAAATGCATAAATCGTAACTTACATTGTTCTTCCGGTTGCGAGCCCAAAGCAACAGGTTCTTCAATGTCCCATCATTTGGTACAGAAATGTCAACGGGCAAAGCAACCTTATTCATTTCCATATGACTGAGGGACATAACCATGTCTGATGTTAGCACAACGCAAGTGTGGAGCAACCCAGGTATAAAACATATGATAAAAGCTGATTACCTCATATCAGATTTAAGAGCTTTGAGTGCAAGGATTTCAGGATCATCAAAAATTAATGTCGAGGAGCTACTCGACAGATAAAGCTTGTCTGGTAGATTAAAAATAAAGATAATGTGTTATTTCGATACTTTATTTTATGGATGACATTTGTTAATAATGCTTAGCTTACGTACTGTTGTAATCTTTGACATTTAGTGATGTCAGGACAATCGGGTACATGCCAGCATGCTTTGTCTTTTTCTCTATAAGTACGTCTCCCAAGCTTCCTCATAGTGTCACTCGAACTGATTGCCCACTGTGTGCAAAAATTACAACTTGGTTTGCGGTCCATGGCATAGGCTAAACAATACACGTAATAAATAATATGTACACATAAATATTTTACTGCAACGTACTAACCTTTGATTTGCCAGATAAAAATCAAGTGTTCGAGAGCCTGTTTTCTGCTAAGTTGTCCTAACCACATTCATCACGTAACCGGCTACATCTGTAAGGTAATGATCTACATATTGCATACCAATAATAACAAAAGGCATCGAAAGTATTGTTAAAAAAAAACTTACCAACCAAGTACTTATTATCTGTAATTTCCAGGTTTGCCAAATCTTGAAGCTCAAAAGGGTACCTCTCAAAACCTCCAGCCTTAACAGTAAATTTCTTTTCCGTTGTTGTCCCATCAAATTCGAGCATGAAGGGATCCCTTTGTATGATCCGGTACTCATCCTTATTGGGCTTGACCACAAATTCTTTAATAGAATATGTCAACCCTTCTTTCAACCTGACAAAATTATGAGCTATGTGGTTCCTTGCAGTACAGTGGATTGAACTACCCTGCGAAACAGTCGAACAACATTAGAACCAAAGCTATATATCAAATACTGAGTTCTGCAAAACAGTCAAACAATATTAGAACCAAAATGTTATTTATCAAATACTAAGTTTAATTATGTTTTACTTTGGAATCAGACACTACAAAGTCTGTGCTGAGATAGCGTCCGGTCACTGCATTGACATCCCACATTCTGCAAACCATCACCATGATTATCCCAGTCACACCGACATCAAGATCATCCAGAAATAACAGGCGGTTTGTTGCTGCAGACTTCTTGAACATGTTGAAGTGGAATGCAGTAATTATGATGGAAGGTTAAGGAGTGGTGGAAGATTAAGCAAAGCATCTCTAATTTATAGATGCCCAATTCTTAATTGTTGTAATTACTACATGATGATTGATATTCTTTGTAACACCCCGAGATATTCGGAATAATTACAGCGCCGTAAACCCTTTAAGTAAGGATTTACAAGGCTAATTAAAAGAAATGTAAATATAATTCAACAGTGCCACTGAATTTTGAAATACAGAACTGGTTCAACTGATCCAGTGAGTTAATTTATACAACCATATCGAAAATGACATTATTAAAACACACGTAGTCGAGTACTAAAGTGAACCAATAAGACAAATCACAATAACAATAAACATCAACCACATCACTGAGCCATTTCATCGTCATGTCGGTACTGTGGTTGCCTCCCCGCTCCTCGGCTACCTGAACATCAAAACAATGTCCACCCCCGAAGGGGTTAGGAAAACAATACTAGTACAAGTATCATAATACATATATCATCAATGTATCATAAAACATGCAAAAAAGACATCCGTCATCGGAATCCAACGATGTGAATCCTCACGATTCCATCAACATAATACAGGGTAATCCAACGATCCAGCGCCCTCGGTATAGATCCCCATGATGATCCCATCGGACCAACGCATGGTGGGAAACCCGTCCAGCGATCCAGCGCCCTCAGCATAGATCCCCATGATGATCCCGTCGGACCAACGCATGGTGGACATTCGATCCAGCGCCCTCAGCATAGATCCTCATGATCCCCTCGGATCATTTACAACACAACCATTATAATTATGCATACACATATGCAAATCAACACGTTCATCAACGTATATATCATGACAACTCAAGGAATATAGTCACATGTTCAATAACACGAATAAATCGTACACATGATCAATAATGCAATATCAATAAACTTAAAATACGATACTTGCCTCAAAGATGGCAAGAATAAATCACTCCAACGATCTCAACACACTCGAAGGTCGTCTCCTTCAATCAACGTAACAGGCTCGAGCCATAACAAAAGAAATAATATAGAATTCATCTCAAGTCGTACGAATGTCTAAAAATCCGATTTACGACCGAAAGCTATAAAAAATGAATTCTGCCTGAACTACTTAGCGTACGCTACGTACTCTACGTAACGTGCGCTAAGACTGCCCGTTAGCGTACGTAAATGGCGAAGTCTAGCGTACGCTAACTATGTACTGACAGTCCTCTCTGATCAGCTGACTGACTCGACTGATGGCGTAACGTACGTTACGTACCCAACGTAGCGTACGTTAACTCATTCCCGATAGTGTACATTAATATGACTATCTTAACATGCGCTAACCGTGCATGGCAGTTTACTACAGGGCAGAAAACTTGATCTAATGGTGATAAAACCCATGAAATCTTCAGTGTTAATACATGTCATCTCCGTGCATATCATGCTCATACGGTTTGTGAAAGATCTTTACGGATTAAACGACTACAAGATACAAGGGTACGTATAATCATCACAACACCATAATTCATCTTGATCTTCAAGAAAGTATCCTAAGTTCCATTCATCCTACGTCCAAAACGTATGATTCCATTATGTAAAACACAAGAACTTGATAATCTCCACCTACTGGTCATAATCGGTTTCGAAGATACATGAATATGCTTAGGAGTTCAAACACTAAAAAGGTTCAACGGTTTATACGATGAAGAAGTATCGAAACATCGAAAATATCCTTCTAACACATGTTGTTCGACTACGTACGTATTTAACTGACTAGATAGTCCCAAATCATGATCAAAACGTCCTTCAGAATAGTACTTAATATTGGTGAAGAATCACTTACCTCAAAGTAGTGAAGAACAAGGAGGAACTCGAAGAAATCCAACGCCGAAGGCTTGAACACCAATTTCCAATGATCTACAATCTCCCCACTCATGCTAGGATAATGATATGAGGGGTTTAGGATGGAGAGAGTGACTCTCTATGTCTCAGAATTCGGGTTTGGGAAGTGATGAAAGCTAAAAAAAATGAAAAAGTGTGTTGTCCTATATATAGAAAAGGGTTATTAGCGCGCGCTAGCTCATATCCATAGCGTGCGCTAACGTCCATACGAAGCTTACTGACTTCACAGTACTCAGCATTTAGCGTGCGCTATCCTCATATGAGTAGCGTGCGCTACCGCGTTGACTTGGCTTTTCCCGAAAGCCGTCCAGGTTCATCCCGACATAATCCGACCAAGATCCGCGGCCGATCTCACCTACCACCCTGTCTCAATCATATTGACTATGTATAGCGTGCGCTAAGGTTCCTGCACAGCGTGCGCTACGGATCCAAATTAGCGTATGCTACACTTAGTCGATAGCGTGCGCTACATGCGCAGAATCACAATTAGATCACATTCATGAAATCATACGCTCAACAACACTGGATCATGAAATACGGAGAATAATACGCAGATCAAAATGGAATAAATACAATATCACAAGGTTCAGATACACATCAGAATCTCGGGTATTACATCCTTCCTCCCTAAAAAGAAGTTTTGTCCCGAAACTTAATATGAAAACAACTCTGGATATCTAGCCTTCATACTATCCTCCGTTTCCCAAGTGGCCTCTTCAGCTCTATGTTGTGACCATTGTACTTTAACCAAGTGTATTGGTTTATTCCTCAATTGTTTGATCCGACTCTCAAGTATCTTGATTGGTCTCTCTTCGAAGGTGCCGTCATTAGTTATCTCGATCTCATCGAACTCAATGATATGACTGGGATCTGGTATATACCTCCGCAATTGGGATACATGAAACACATTATGAACGTGACTCAGCAATGGCGGTAAGGCCACCCTGTATGCTAAATCCCCAATTCTCTCGAGGATCTCAAATGGCCCAATATATCTCGGACTTAGCTTTCCTTTCCTCCCAAAGTGGAAAACTCCTCGTGTAGGAGACACCTTCAATAGTACGTGGTCCCCAATGTCGAACTCTAGAGGGAGACGACGTACATCTGCATAAGACTTCTGTCGACTCTGGGCAGTCAACAGTCTTTTCCGAATCAGAGCTATCTTCTCCTACGTCTGAACTATCAATTCCGGTTCCATCCCGATCAAGTCCGAAGAATCATCCCAGAACAGGGGTGATCGGCATCTTCTCCCGTACAAAGCTTCAAATGGTGCCATTTTAATAGAAGCATGCCAACTATTGTTGTAGGTGAATTCAATCAACGACAAGTGAACTTCCCAATCAGTTGACCAATCCAAAGCACAAGCTCTAAGCATGACTTCTACTGTTTGTATAGTCCTTTCGGACTGAACGTCCGTCTGAGGATGGTAAGCCGTGCTAAAGTTTAGCTCGGTCCCCAAAGCCCTGTGAACTGCCTTGCAGAAGTGCGACACGAAACTACCATCTCGATCTGAAATAATGGTCTTCGGCGTCCCATGCAATCTGACTATCTCTGCAATAAATACTCGCGCCAATCTCTCGGGTCCCCAAGTGTATTTAATTCCTAGGAAATGAGCCGACTTGGTTAATCGATCTACTATAACCCAAATCATGTTCATTCCCGTCTTGGTCCTTGGCATATTGGTGATGAAATCCATCGAGATATCCTCCCACTTCCACTCAGGGATCGGAAGGGGCTTTAACATTCCGGCAGGTCGCTGATGTTCAATCTTAAGCTGCTGACAAGTCAAACACTTCGAAACGTACTCTGCTACATCCTTCTTCATATTTCCCCACCAGAAGTTTTGTTTTAGATCCTTATACATCTTACTACTGCCCGGGTGAATAGAATAGGGAGCGCTGTGAGATTCCTTCAAAATTGTCCGTCTCAAATCATCATCATTGGGAACGCAAAGTCGACTTTGAAATATCAGAACTCCATCATCTTGTATCACGAATCCTGGGGCCTTTCCTTTCTTTACTTCGTCACATAACCGAAGGATCAGAGAATCGTTCAACTGCTTAGATTTGATTTCCTCGACTAGGGACGAAGTTAGTTCCATCACATATAGTTGCCCTTGGATTTCTGGTGACCATACTTCAATCCCTTCGTGGATCAGTTCTCGTTGAATGCTGGTTTGGGACGTAAGTGCTTCCAACACTCGAAGAGAAACAGGTTTACGGCTCAATGCATCGGCTACTACGTTTGCTTTACCCGGATGATAGAGAATTTCCAAGTCGTAATCCTTGATCAATTCCAGCCACCTTCTCTGCCTCATGTTTAATTCTTTCTGACTGAAAATGTACTTGAGGCTTTTATGATCTGTAAAGATCTGACAATGAGTGCCGTATAAATAATGTCGCCAAATTTTCAAGGCAAAGACCACAGCTGCTAACTCCAGATCATGAGTCGGGTAATTAACTTCGTACGGTTTTAATTGCCGAGAAGCATAGGCAATCACCTTATCCTTTTGCATCAACACACATCCCAAACCCTGATTTAAAGCGTCGCTGTATACCATGAATCCATCAGTTCCATCTGGTAATGCTAATATAGGTGCTGTCGTTAGTCTCTTCTTAAGTTCATCAAAACCAGCCTGGCACTTCTCATCCCACGTGAACTTTTGAGTTTTCTATAACAGCTGAGTGAGTGGACGAGCAATTTTGGAAAATCCCTCTACAAAACGGCGATAATATCTAGCAAGTCCTAAGAAGCTTCGGACTTCTTTCACGTTATTAGGAGCTTCCCATTCCAAGATTGCTTCGACTTTCTTCGGATCCACCTGAACTCCGTCAGCTGATATCACATGCCCAAGGAAGGTTACTTCCCTAAGCCAGAACTCGCATTTGGAAAGCTTCGCATAAAGCTGTTCATTTCTCAAGGTGCTCAAAACCACACGCAAATGCTCGGCATGCTCCTCTGTGTCTTTCGAATAGATCAAGATGTCATCAATGAAAACGACCACAAACTTGTCTAGGTATTCTAAAAATACCCGATTCATCAATTTCATAAATACTGCAGGAGCATTGGTAAGTCCAAATGGCATCACCACGAATTCATAGTGCCCGTACCGGGATCTAAAAGTAGATTTCGGTATATCTGATTCCTTAATTCTCAACTGATGATATCCTGATCGCAAGTCAATCTTCGGAATACCCTTGCCCCTTGCAGTTGATCAAACAAGTCGTCGATCCGAGGTATAGTATACTTGTTCTTGATCGTCACCTTGTTTAGCTCCCTGTAATCAATACATAATCGGCGGGATCCATCTTTCTTCCGGACAAAGAGAACGGGCGCTCCCCAAGGAGAAACGCTAGGTTAAATATAACCCTTCTGTAATAATTCCTCCAGTTGCTTCTTTAGTTCATACATCTCGGTTGGCGCCATGCGGTATGGTGCTCTGGAAATAGGAACGGCTCCAGGCTCTAATTCGATAGTGAACTCCACTTCTCTCTGCGGAGGTAACCCAGGTAGTTCATCAGGGAATACATCTGAAAATTCACTCACCACTGGAATAGATGAGAGTTCTACACCTTCTTCTTTCTTCATGGCATAGCACCAAATTCCATGACATCCCTGCTTCAGTAATTTCACTGCTTTCATCGCTTTGATCAATTTTCCCGAGCTTCCCGGCCTCCATCCTCTGAATAAGTGTCAGACCCATCATCAGCAATGATAGAAATGATCCTCTTTCGGTAATTCAGAATAGCTCCATAACGGTTGAGCCAATCGTCTCCGAGAATTAAATCGTCACCATGGATGTCAATTACAATAAGATTCGATGGCCAATCTCTCCCTCCTATAGACACTGGAAAATCTCTAGTTTCTAGGGTTCCCACAATTTTCTCTCTGCTCGGTAATCCCACAACATAAGGTTCACAATCATACAGACATGAGATCTTCAAACGATTAACACAGTTCAAAGATATAAAAGAATGCATAGCTCCTGAATCGAATAAGACACTAACTGGTTGCAAAAAGGATCTGAATCGTACCTGATGCAACAGCCGTGTTCTGATCGTCTGACTTCTTCATCTCCTAAATACGCAGAGGAATGGACCCAGCGCTAGATGCTTCTCTTTTCCCAACATTCTGTTGCTGGAAACCACTTTGCTGCATCTGGTTTACACTAGTGTCCTTCGGAACCGGTGCAGGAGTGCGAGTACCAAAAGATCGGGTCGCATTTCCACAAAATGTTGCGCGATGCCCTTCCTGTCCACACTCGAAACAGGTCACAGCAGGTGCGAAACAGTCACGTCGAACATTCCCCGCTTTGCCACAGTTATAACATTTCTTCCCTGCGTCTGAAACGGTTGGTGCTGCCCGGAATTTCTTTCCACCTCGAGAGGGATGCGGAGGCCTCCTGGATGAATGAAAATAGGACTGGCCCCTGCAAGGCCCACTACTCTTATTCTCCGTGAAGTTGCCAGACACCTTCTGTTTCTTTGCTTCCGTTGACTTTTCTACTGCCGCCTCTTTCATATCATAGGCCAGTGCTTTGTCCTGATACTGTCGCAAGGTGGTACATTCAAATCCAGACATATACTGCTGAATTTCCAGCTTCATCCGCATGTCGAAAGGGAAAATCCTCTCCGCCTCGGTTCTGACCAAGTGGCACACATAAGTCAGCTGGTGATTAAAAGTCTTAATCACGTCGGTCACAGATGCCTCTGAATTTTGTGGTGAGAAAAACTCCCGGACTCGGGCCTCTCTAACAGGGCGAGGACAATACTGTGCTTCCATCATTAATTTGAACTCCGTCCAGTCAACATTATGCTCCTCAGGTCGAATGGCCTCCCACCAGTCGAAAGCCTCCCCCGTCAGAAGATACTGGGCGACCGGAACCTTTCTGTCATTGGGACAGTTAATCCCTGCAAAGATATTCTCTAACTCCTTCAGCCAATGATCCCAAGAATGCGTCTCAGCAGAACCGTCAAATTTCGGAGGGTGCAATTTGACCACCTCAGTAAGCCATTTGTCTCCCCGATTATCCTCGTTGTGCTGCTGTCCCATCGCCGTCTGCATGCGATCAACAACCTGAGCAAACTGGTTTATCTGAGCAACCACCTGTTGAAGCACTCCCGGCACGTTAGGATCTGCATTATTATTTGCTGATCCCTGCTGTCCTCCGGAATGGGAATCTGTTCAACTAGCAGTTATTTCTGGGTAGACACCGAATCTTCCTGTCTCGCATTTCCACGTCCACGACCGCGTCCGCGTCCACGACCTCCCCTTAACATACTGTAAACACAAATACTCAATATCCAGGGCAACTTTTCTAAAAGAAAGTCCGTCAATATTCACAAAAAGGATTTAAATAAAACGGTAGTAACTGAGATTAGGAGACTTACAACCACGGTCCACATGACGATGATGGCTCAGTAGTGATGTTACAAACGATCCGTAAATAACGTAAACAGACCCAACTAAAACCCGACTGCCAAGATATCCATGAATCTTAGCTCTGATACTATATTCTGTAACACCCCGAGATATTCGGAACAATTACAGCGCCGTAAACCCTTTAAGTAAGGATTTACAAGGCTAATTAAAAGAAATGTAAATATAATTCAACAGTGCCACTGAATTTTGAAATACAGATTCGGTTCAACTGATCCAGTGAGTTAATTTATACAACCATATCGAAAATGACATTATTAAAACACACGTACTCGAGTACTAAAGTGAACCAATAAGACAAATCACAATAACAATAAACATCAACCACATCACTGAGCCATTTCATCGTCATGTCGGTACTGTGGTTGCCTCCCCGCTCCTCGGCTACCTGAACATCAAAACAATGTCCACCCCCGAAGGGGTTAGAAAAACAATGCTAGTACAAGTATCATAATACATATATCATCAGTGCATCATAAAACATGCAAAACAGACATCCGTCATCGGAATCCAACGATGTGAATCCTCACGATTCCATCAACACAATACAGGGTAATCCAACGATCCAGCGCCCTCGGTATAGATCCCCATGATGATCCCGTCGGACCAACGCATGGTGGAAAACCCGTCCAGCGATCCAGCGCCCTCAGCATAGATCCCCATGATGATCCCGTCGGACCAACGCATGGTGGACATTCGATCCAGCGCCCTCAGCATAGATCCTCATGATCCCCTCGAATCATTTACAACACAACCATTATAATTATGCATACACATATGCAAATCAACACGTTCATCAACGTATATATCATGACAACTCAAGGAATATAGTCACATGTTCAATAACATGAATAAATCGTACACATGATCAATAATGCAAAATCAATAAACTTAAAATACGATACTTGCCTCAAAGATGGCAAGAATAAATCAGTGCAACGATCACAACACACTCGAAGGCCATCTCCTTCGATCAACGTAATAGGCTCGAACCTTAACAAAAGAAATAATATAGAATTCATCTCAAGTTGTACAAATGTCTAAAAATCCAGTTTACGACCGAAAGCTCTAAAAAATGAATTCTGCCTGAACTACTTAGCGTACGCTACGTACTCTACGTAACGTGCGCTAAGACTGCCTGTTAGCGTACGTAAACGGCGAAGTCTAGCGTACGCTAACTATGTACCGACAGTCCTCTCTGATTAGCTGACTGACTCGACTGTAGGCGTAACGTACGTTACGTACCCAACGTAGCGTACGTTAACTCATTCCCGATAGTGCACGTTAATATGACTATCTTAGCGTGCGCTAACCGTGCATGGCAGTTTACTACAGGGCAGAAAACTTGATCTAATGGTGATAAAACCCATGAAATCTTCAGTGTTAATACATGTCATCTCCGTGCATATCATGCTCATACGGTTTGTGAAAGATCTTTACGGATTAAACGACTACAAGATACAAGGGTACGTATAATCATCACAACACCATAATTCATCTTGATCTTCAAGAAAGTATCCTAAGTTCCATTCATCCTACGTTCCAAAACGTATGATTCCATTATGTAAAACATAAGAACTTGATAATCTCCACCTACTGGTCATAATCGGTTTCGAAGATACATGAATATGCTTAGGAGTTCAAACACTAAAAAGGTTCAACGGTTTATACGATGAAGAAGTATCGAAACATCGAAAATATCCTTCTAACACATGATGTTCGACTACGGACGTATTTAACTGACTAGATAGTCCCAAATCATGATCAAAACGTCCTTCAGAATAGTACTTAATATTGGTGAAGAATCACCTACCTCAAAGTGTAACACCCCAAACTAGGCGGATATTACAGTGCCGTGAATCCCCGACTGGGACCCACCAGGCAAATGAAAATGATGAATTAAATAATATAATTATAGTACCGAACCACATTATATTACCAAACACTCCGATGAGGAGTTTAAGTACAACACACCAGGACAATACCGAATACTAGTGTATTTTATATGAAGATAAAATACACCACCCTGAATAAATAAACATTACAAACGGAATTTGCAGCGGAAAATACAAATGATGTAAATAATCAAATGATCAAAATGACCGAACAAACGGAATGACTGGGGCCCCCTACTAGTATCACTGGGACTCGTCGCCGTCAACATGCTCTTCCCGTGCCTTTGCCTTGCCGTGACCTGAAAACAAAATCCCCCAACGGGGTCAGTAACACATAACAACAATCCTCAAGGGTTGAAAATACACAAACATGATTTAACTGAAGTTATGAAATATCCTTAGTTATGAATTACGCTGAAGAGGAGCATCATAGTACGCCCGTAGTGTTCTGTGCAAGTGTACAAGACGGATGACCGGACACACCCGTCCTTGTACCTAATTAGTCTCACGGAGGTAATCGTTACCGTGTGCACAGTCCAATGTATCACTCCCAATACATGGCCATCACGTGCCCGACTAAAAATTCCACACATCCGCACCCGGCCACGCAATATGAACCCAGAAGGTCATATGAACAAGAATGACCATAATGAATATCAATGAATAATACTAATCCGACATAGTCAAGAATGACTCACCGATACAAAAGTGATAATGAAGTGATTGATAGTTTTCAATGAAATGATTGGAACCGCCGTTCCTCGCTAATGAAATGATTATCCGACAATTACAAGTCTCAAAATGATTAATACAATGATGAATGAGTTATGATTATGAATGATCAACAACAAAAGGAATGAATATCCTTTTAACCGAGTAAGATTTAACTTACACAATACCGATGAAGAATGTCCGTCCACGAACAACGTCCTAAGTGAAATACCAGTCGCTCGAACAACCTTGAATAACAATAATTACCAACAACCGTTCAATACACGCATCAAACAACAAAACACGACTAACCCAAAGGTTGAAACAACGATAATCGAACTCATTGGGGCATTCTAACGAATACGTAACCAACCACACGACTTCGAAAATATCCAATCCCGAATATGTCGAAACCAACACTAAAATGAGTATTTCGAACTAACAAAACACTTCAATGATATCAATAATCCATTAGGAATCCATAAATCATGATTATAACGACATCAATCGGAAAAATCCCCAATTAACCGAAGTCAACCCCAAGGGTTCTTGAAAACAATTCCGAAAATAACCATTAAATCCGTAGGAATATATTTATCCAAGTAGATAATCCATAACTTAACATATCCCAATGATAATCCAAGCTTACCCGAAGAAATCGGAAGGAAAACCCAAAAATCCGAAATTCTAGATCCAAGAGATTAATACCTTTGATTCGACGTTTCGGAGATGATGAAGTGATGATAAATTCAACTCAAAGACTTGAAGATGATGATTGATGATTACACCTCGAAGAATCCCCTCTGGATCGCTCGGAATCGCCCAAAAATACCGAAGGAATGAAATGAGATGAAAATGACGAACTCTGACTAAACTCGTCAATTTATACTCAGTCCAGGTTAGCGTGCGCTAGCCCTTGTGCATAGCGTGCGCTAACGAGTAATTTGGGTAGTCCAGTACCCACTGTCCGAACACGGTAGCGCGCGCTACGTACCTATTTGTAGCGTGCGCTACGGCCATACTACTAGCGTGCGCTAATATCCATTGTTAGCGTGCGCTAGCGAAATATTTGACGCCTTGATCTCGAGTCCGGAAAAACATCGCCCTCTGATCTAACCTCGATAGCGTGCGCTACAACCATTACTTAGCGTGCGCTAATATGTCGGTTGCGTACGCTAACAACAATGCATAGCGTGCGCTATGAATAAACCCGGTGCAGTCCAGTAGCCACTGGACTCAACCTGATCCGCCCCTAGCGCGCGCTACTCCACACATATAGCGTGCGCTACTACGACCCGTTAGCGCGCGCTACTTACCACTCGTAGCGTGCGCTACAATTATTCTCACCGCAGTCAGTACCTTCCTGGATCAGCCAAGGTAGCCTTAGCGTGCGCTAAAGCTGAGCGGTAGCGTGCGCTACCTATACCCAATTAGCGTACGCTAAAAGGAGTATGTAGCGTGCGCTACTCCTCAAGCACAGCTTGCAACGAAAATGACAATGATGATAAACACGGCACGAAACTCCAATCAGATTAATGATGAATGACGATCGATACTCGATACAATTACTCTGAATGATGAATACCATGACTGAATCTGAGTGACAAATGATCAATAATGAATGAAATTCGAGTATCAAATCTTGAATGATAATTCTTGAATGATAATTCTTGAATTACAACCGGGTATTACATACACCCCCCCTTAAAAGAGTTTCGTCCCCGAAACTAAGGGTCAAACAAATCGGAATAACTCTCCCGCATACTATCCTCGGTTTCCCAAGTAGCCTCTTCGACTCCGTGTTTAGACCACTGAATTTTAACCAAAGGAATCGTCTTATTCCTCAACTGCTTGATTCGCCGCTCTAAAACTCGTATAGGACGCTCCTCATATGAATGATCGTCGGCGATCTCGATTGGTAAATCGAAGTATGTGACTCGGGTCGGCAACATACTTCCGCAATCGAGAGACATGAAACACATTATGAATTCGGCTCAACGCCGAGGTAAAGCCAATCGATAAGCTAACTCGCCCACTCGATCCAAAATCTCAAACGGTCCAATGAATCTCGGACTCAACTTTCCCTCTTCCCAAAACGGAAGATACCACGACTGGGATACCTTGACTAACACATGGTCACCAAACCTCGAACTCTAATGGTCGGCATTTACTATACGCATATGATTTACCGACTCGAGCATCAACAAACGACTCGATCAAAGCTACCTTCTCACGGCGACTATAAGCATATCGGGCTCGGTGCCCAATGATTCGAATAAGTCGTCCCAACACAACGGAGATCGACAACGACGACCATACAAGGCCTCGTAAGGTGCCATCTTGATCGAAGCATGCCAACTATTATTATACGTGAACTCGATCAATGGTAGTTGGGCTTCCCAATCGTCTTTCCAATCGAGGACGCATGCCCTCAACATGTCCTCTAATGTCCGAATGGTCCTCTCGATTGTCCGTCGACCGAGGATGAAAAGCTGATCGAGATTAAGCCGAGTTCCCATAGCACGATGAACTGATTTCCAAAATGCGACACAAACCGTCCATCACGATCGGAACGATACTTTTAGGAGTACCGTGCGGTCTCACTATCTCTTTGATGAAAAGTTGGGCAAGTCTCTCGGGACCCCACGTATCCTTGATCTCAAGGAAATGAGATGATTTAGTTAAGCGGTCCACGATCACCCGGATCGTATTCATGCCACGACGACTCGTCGGCAAACTCGTGATGAAATCCATAGAAATGTCTTCCCACTTCCATTCGGGAATAGGAAGAGGTTTGACATACCCACGCCGCCGATGTTCAATCTTAACTTGTTGTGAGTTAAGCATCTCGAAACAAATTCTGCGACTTCTCGCTTCATATTACTCCACCGGTAATTTTGTTTCAAGTCCTTGTACATCTTGCTAGACCCCGGATGCACGTAATAAGGGGTAGCATGAGCTTCTTTCAAAATCGAGTTTTTCAACTCGTCATTCGCAGTACACACAACCGATTCTTAAACCTCAAAAGTCCATCCTCGTGGACCACAAATCCAGGCTTTCCCTGAGCCACATCCTCACGGATGCGTAACAATGATGGGTCCGAACCCCGATTCTCTCGAATTGTCTCCTCTAGTGACGATGAAATCTCTAACATACAAAGGCCCGAACTCGCCGGCCGGACCTCGATCTCGGGTCTAAGGAGTTCCCGCCAAGCTCCTTCGATCATTAAACGGGCAAGCATCTGCTCCCGAACGGACTTACGACTCAAGGCGTCGGCGACAACGTTCGCCTTGCCCGGTGGTAGAGGATCTCAATATCATAATCTTTGATTAATTCCAACCACCGTCTCGACGCATATTTAACTCCTTACGAGTAAATATATACTTTAAGCTCTTATGATCGGTGAATATCGGGTGACGCCATAAAGGTAATGACGCCAAATCTTCAAAGCGAACACCACTACCGCTAGCTCCGTGTCGTGGGTCGGATAATTAACCTCGTAAGGTCTCAATTGCCGGAAGCATAGGCAATGACCTTCCCGTTCGCATGAGCACACATCCGAGACCCCGTCCGACGCATCACTATAAACCACAAATCCTTCCGTCCCCTGCGGCAAGGAAAGTACAGTGCCGACATTAACCGGCTCTTGAGTTCCTCAAAACTCCACGACACGCGTCGGACCACGTGTATTTCTTATCCTTCCGCAATAAGTTCGTCAAGGGTTGAGCGATTTTAGAAAATCCTTCCACAAATCGCCGATAATAACCCGCTAATCCGAGGAAACTTCGGATTTCCTTAACGTTCTTCGGAGGTAGCCAATCTCGAATAGCCTCCGTCTTCTGAGGATCGACACGAACTCCGTCGATGAAATTACGTGTCCGAGAAACATCACTTGGACATCCGTAACTCACATTTGGAGAACTTCCCATAAAGTTGTTCTCGTCTCAACACGTCGAGCACTCGATGAAGGTGAGACTCGTGTTCCTCCCGGTCACGAGAATAAATCAAAATGTCATCGATGAAGACAACAACAAACCGATCCAAAAAGTCGATGAAAACCCGATTCATTAACTCCATGAATACCGCAGGTGCATTAGTCAATCCAAACGGCATAACCACAAACTCATAGTGACCATAGCGAGTTCGAAACGCCGTCCTCGCGATATCCGACTCTCGAATCCGCAACTGATGATATCCAGATCTTAAGTCGATCTTGGAAAATACTGAAGCTCCCTGAAGTTGATCTAAGAGATCATCAATACGGGGTAAGGGGTACTTATTCTTGATCGCACCCTGTTCAGCTCCCGATAATCAATACATAAGCGGAATGAACCATCCTTCTTCTTGACAAATAACACTGGTGCTCCCCACGGGGACGCACTCGGTCGAATATAACCCTTCTCGAACAACTCTTCAAGTTGGTTCTTTAATTCCTGCATTTCGGTCGGGGCCATCCGGTACGGCGCCTTCGATATCGGGGACGTACCAGGCTCCAACTCAATCGTGAATTCCACATCCCTCTGTGGAGGCAAACCAGGTAGCTCGTCTGGAAAAACATCGGCATATTCCCTCACTACCGGAATATCCGTTAACATTACTGATGACTTCTCGGTTTTGGCCATATAGCACCAATAACCGACACATCCCTGATTGAGTAATCTTACTGCTTTCATTGAATTAATGACCTTACCAGAACAGCCGGGATTACCTCCCTTAAACACACATTCAACTCCATCGTCTGAAATGATAGTGACCATACGCTTACGGACATTAATGATGGCATCATGACGATCCATCCAATCAATACCCAAGATGACGTCGTCCCTCGGCAAATCTACCACGATTAGGTCTGCTGGCCATACACGACCATGAAACTGAATCGGACAATTCTGAATCTCCCGACACGATAATTCGTCTACCATCGGGTAGGCCAATGACATAAGGCTCACAACTAGTAGCACTACCCAGACGTAGTCTACTCAAACATGACTCGGAAATGAATGAATGCGATGCACCAGTATCGAAAAGAGTACACACAGGTTGAGATAGAATATCGAGTGTACCTGAGATCATTCGGGCCTCTGGATCATCGGTCTTCTTCATCTCATAAATCCGGGGCTTGCTAGTCCCGGCACCGGACGCTCCCGTCTGATGGCTAAAAGCTCCCCCTTTAGTCGCTCCCGTCGTTTTAAACGACGCTGATTGAGTGGCCTGATTCTGAACGGCTGACTGCTTAGGGGCCTGAGATGACGTCTGAGTAGGTTTGGAGTCCCTACGGCAAAAACGGGCCTTATGTCCCACAATTCCACAGTTATGACACGTGACAGACTGTCTCGGACACTTGGTGCTGACATGACCAAGATCCCCACAGTTGTAACAGGTGATGGCCGAACTGGCCGCTCGTGACTGAGATTCCGCGGGTTTAGACGACACTGGAGGTCGCTCAGAAAAAGCAGAGCCCGCACGGGGTTTCTTGAAGGTTGTCTGACCGCCTTCAGACTGATTACGGTTCTTCGATTTCTTGCTAGCAGACGAAGGTTGCTGCTTAGCAATTTCCTTAGCAGTAAGCTCGTAGGTGAGAGCTTTCTCAATGAATTCGGCCAACGTGGTGCAATTATGGTTAAGTAACTGAAGTCTCATACGGGGTTTCAGCCTCTTGCTGAAATACTTGATTTTATCCGCCTCTGAATGAATGATGGACGAGGCGAAAGGAAGAAGTTCCTGAAATTTCTCGGCAATAGCGAGAACATCCTCGTCTGTTGAGGGGTCGGGGGTGAGCAATTCTGACAGCTTGGCCTCTCTGAGTGGGGCCGGATAATACCTCTCCATCATGAGAGTCTTGAACTGATCCCAAGTACAAGATCCTTCGGTGGGCTTCAATGACAACCACCAAGAATGTGCGCTCTTACCAAGGTAGTAAGCCGCAACAGAAACTTTGTGTCCCTCGGGACACTCTACCATAGCAAACAGCTTCTCGAAATGCTCGAGCCAATGAATGATATCTGCCGGCTCAGACGAGCCCTCAAAAGTAGGTGGCCTCTGGCGAGAGATATCGCCGATGATGTTACTCACATTCCTCTCTTGCCTCTGAGGTGGCGGCGGAGGAGCCTGCTGATTCTGATTGACGGAGTTATGCATCGTCTCCATCAACTGAGCCATCTGAGTCATTTGGGCCATCATGCCCTGCATAAATGCGAGTGGATCAACCCGGACACCCTCTGACTGAGCCGTGTCCCGGGTACGACTCCCCGATAATGAATGATCGCGTCCAGGTGAATGAGTGGCAGCGTCGCTGCTCGATGAATTAGCATTATTCCTCGCGTTTGCACGTGTATTCACACGAGCTCTCGGGATTCGGCCCGCTCCACGGCCTCGTCCTCCACGTCCTCTGCCAGCCCTTTCCATACTGAAGTGGAAAGTCATATGATGATTATATATCTTGCATGAGTATCACATTATGATTATATTATGAAATGACGAAAATGAGCATACGCGCTCAAATACAGCGATTACATGAATGATTAATTGACGTGACATGATTATCCGATGAAGTTACTGAAATGATTATCTTGAATGAGTTAACAAGATTAATGATTCGATCTTCCTGATCAACAACTGAACAATGAAATGAATTGACTGATTAATGAGTTAACCTGACCGTCCTGGTCAAAATGACAATGATGATTGAGGATTGTTAACTGATGAATTATGAATGAATGATTAATGCCAGAAATTATACCATGGCATTAGAAATCTTACAGTTCTTGGTCTGATTGGCTCGGCATTTGCACAGGTCACACGTGGCCGAAAGTCCAATGATACTAGTCCGATGACGATGCTTTCACATGAGACATGCCTTGGAGGGTAGTATTCAAAACCTTGCTCCGATACCAACTCGTAACACCCCAAACTAGGCGGATATTACGGTCTGTGAATCCCCATGGGACCCACCAGAAAATGAAAATGATGAATTAAATAATATAATTGTAGTACCGAACCACATTATATTACCAAACACTCCGATGAGGAGTTTAAGTACAACACACCAGACAATACGAATACTAGTGTATTTTATATGAAGATAAAATACACCACCCTGAATAAATAAACATTACAAACGGAATTTGCGTGGAAAATACAAATGACAAATAATCAAATGATCAAAATGATGAACAAACGGAATGATAGGGCCCCTACTAGTATCATCGACTCGTCGCCGTCAACATGCTCTTCCGTGCCTTTGCCTTGCCGTGACACGAAAACAAAATCCCCAACGGGAAGTCGATTTACGTAACAACAATCCTCAAGGGTTGAAAATACACAAACATGATTTAACCGAAGTTATGAAATATCCTTAGTTATGAATTACGGCGAAGAGGAGCATCATAGTACGCCCGTAGTGTTACGTGCAAGTGTACAAGACGGATGACCGGACACACCCGTCCTTGTACCTAATTAGTCTCACGGAGGTAATCGTTACCGTGTGCACAGTCCAATGTATCACTCCCAATACATGGCCATCACGTGCCCGACTAAAAATTCCACACATCCGCACCCGGCCACGCAATATGAACCCAGAAGGTCATATGAACAAGAATGGCCATAATGAATATCAATGAATAATACTAATCCGACATAGTCAAGAATGACTCACCGATACAAAAGTGATAATGAAGTGATTGATAGTTTTCAATGAAATGATTGGAACCGCCGTTCCTCGCTAATGAAATGATTATCCGACAATTACAAGTCTCAAAATGATTAATACAATGATGAATGAGTTATGATTATGAATGATCAACAACAAAAGGAATGAATATCCTTTTAACCGAGTAAGATTTAACTTACACAATACCGATGAAGAATGTCCGTCCACGAACAACGTCCTAAGTGAAATACCGGTCGCTCGAACAACCTTGAATAACAATAATTACCAACAACCGTTCAATACACGCATCAAACAACAAAACACGACTAACCCAAAGGTTGAAACAACGATAATCGAACTCATTGGGGCATTCTAACGAATACGTAACCAACCACACGACTTCGAAAATATCCAATCCCGAATATGTCGAAACCAACACTAAAATGAGTATTTCGAACTAACAAAACACTTCAATGATATCAATAATCCATTAGGAATCCATAAATCATGATTATAACGACATCAATCGGAAAAATCCCCAATTAACCGAAGTCAACCCCAAGGGTTCTTGAAAACAATTCCGAAAATAACCATTAAATCCGTAGGAATATATTTATCCAAGTAGATAATCCATAACTTAACATATCCCAATGATAATCCAATCTTACACGAAGAAATCGGAAGGAAAACCCAAAAATCCGAAATTCTAGATCCAAGAGATTAATACCTTTGATTCGACGTTTCGGAGATGATGAAGTGATGATAAATTCAACTCAAAGACTTGAAGATGATGATTGATGATTACACCTCGAAGAATCCCCTCTGGATCGCTCGGAATTGCCCAAAAATACCGAAGGAATGAAATGAGATGAAAAATGACGAACTCGACTAAACTGTCCAATTTATACTCGGTCCTGGTTAGCGTGCGCTAGCCCTTGTGCATAGCGTGCGCTAACGAGTAATTTGGGTAGTCCGGTACCTTGTCCGAACACGGTAGCGCGCTACGTACCTATTTGTAGCGTGCGCTACGTCCAAACTAGTAGCGTGCGCTAATATCCATTGTTAGCGTGCGCTAGCGAAATATTTGACGCCTTGATCGAGTCCGAAAAACATCTGCCCTCTGATCTAACCTCGATAGCGTGCGCTACAACCATTACTTAGCGTGCGCTAATATGTCGGTTGCGTACGCTAACAACAATGCATAGCGTGCGCTATGAATAAACCCGGTGCAGTCCAGTAGCCACTGGACTCAACCTGATCCGCCCCTAGCGCGCGCTACTCCACACATATAGCGTGCGCTACTACGACCCGTTAGCGCGCGCTACTTACCACTCGTAGCGTGCGCTACAATTATTCTCACCTGCAGTCCAGTACCTTCTGGACTGCAGCCAAGGTAGCCTTAGCGTGCGCTAAAGCTGAGCGGTAGCGTGCGCTACCTATACCCAATTAGCGTACGCTAAAAGGAGTATGTAGCGTGCGCTACTCCTCAAGCACAGCTTGCAACGAAAATGACAATGATGATAAACACGGCACGAAACTCCAATCAGATTAATGATGAATGACGATCGATACTCGATACAATTACTCTGAATGATGAATACCATGATTGAATCTGAGTGACAAATGATCAATAATGAATGAAATTACTGAGTATCAAATACTGAATGATAATTACTGAATGATAATTACTGAATTACAACCGGGTATTACACAAAGTAGTGAAGAACAAGGAGGAACTCGAAGAAATCCAACGCCGAAGGCTTGAACACCAATTTCTAATGATCTACAATCTCCCTACTCGTGCTAGGATAATGATATGAGGGGTTTAGGATGGAGAGAGTGACTCTCTATGTCTCAGAATTCGGGTTTGGGAAGTGATGAAAGCTGAAAAAAATAAAAAAGTGTGCTGTCCTATATATAGAAAAGAGTTATTAGCGCGCGCTAGCTCATATCCATAGCGTGCGCTAACGTCCATACGAAGCTTACTGACTTCACTGTACTCAGCATTTAGCGTGCGCTATCCTCATATGAGTAGCGTGCGCTACCGCGTTGACTTGGCTTTTCCCGAAAGCTGTCCAGGTTCATCCCGACATAATCCGACCAAGATCCGCGGCCGATCTCACCTACCACCCTGTCTCAATCATATTGACTACGTATAGCGTGCGCTAAGGTTCCTGTACATAGGGGTGTCTAAATGGTTCCCGGTTCTCGGTTAGAACCGGAACCGAACCGGAACCGAGGCGGTTCCGGTTAACCGGAACCATATAATCGGTTAAAGGTTCGGTTTTCGGTTCTTCATTACATAATTTTTCGGTTTTCAGTTCGGAACCGGAATCGAACGGTTCCGAACCGAAAACCGATTTTAGAATATATTTATTAAATATTATTTTTATATTTTATACTTATATATTTTATTATTTTAATTTTTGTAAATTAAAAATTTAGAACTCTAATATTGTTAAATAAATATTTTATATTTTGTTAAAAATTTATAATAATATATTATATATGTATTAAATATTAATTTTATATTTTATAATTTATAATTTATAAAAAAAAAAACCCGGTTCTTACGGGTTACCCGAACCGGAACCGAACTAATTCGGTGCGGTTCCGGTTAACCGAAAGTGTAAAACGGTTCGGTTTACGGTTCCACTTTTTTGGCTAAAATGGTTCCGGTTAACCGATTTTTTCGGTCCGGTTAACCGGAACTGAACCGTTCAACACCCCTACCTGCACAGCGTGCGCTACGGATCCAAATTAGCGTACGCTACACTTAGTCGATAGCGTGCGCTACATGCGCAGAATCACAATTTAGATCACATTCATGAAATCATACGCTCAACAACACTGGATCATGAAATACGGAGAATAATACGTAGATCAAAATGGAATAAATACAATATCACAAGGTTCAGATACACATCAGAATCTCGGGTATTACATTCTTCTTCCATGTAGCATCTACAATCAATTAGTACATCAGGCCCCATCCCCTTGAAACCCAATTCTTAATTGTTGTAATTACTACATGATGATTGATATTCTTCTTTCACGTAACATTTATAATCAATTAGTGCCTCAGGCCCCATCAAAATTAATCTTCGAAATAAAGTGCTCATGGGATTTCTGTAATTCGTATATCCAAATCTCTTCCTGGATATTAATTTTCTGGAAATGCTCAAATATTCTCTTCCAGAGTTAGAAAAATTGAATCGGCAGAAATTGCTATTCTTATGGTAGATCCGGATCGTTTCTTTTGTTTTTTGGTAACTGTATATCTTGAAACAATGACTTCCTCTTAATTAGTGTCATTAATACTCACCAATCATTTTTAGGACTCAATCTTTCAATATTATATATATATATATATATAGCGTTACAGATTCTAAACACTAGATTAATTATCTCTCTTATGTGGCATTCTCTTAATTTTGGATTCCTATTTATCTAAAATCTTGAATCTCACGTTTATTTAAAATGGTACTTAACCAATGGATAACCTAAATAAATAGAATTCAATATCTTGAATCCTACATCGATTTAAAATAGAACTCCACCAATAGAGAACCTAAATAAATACCTAGAATTCAATGTGTATTTTTCAACACATAGTTATTTTACACACAAGCTTAAGAATATTATTTTTATTGTGCTTAATTTGGCCAATTATTAAGTTAGACAAATAAATAATTTAAATTTAGGGTCCGAGATATAAATGGGTAATAAAGTCATATTTTAATCGAGTTCGATTAATTTTTTGTAAAAGTTGTAATGTATTTTCAGGTGTTCAGTTCTTCCGAGCAACTAACTGATTGGGTGCAAAATATAGCTCGAGAGATCGGTTTTGTTATTGTTAAAAGAAGAACCAAATCAGAGAAGGGGTATTTGTACGAAATCAACTATGGGTGTTCAAAAGGTAGGAAGTATGAACGTGAAGGTTTAGAAGATGAAATTCAACGGCAAACCAGTACCTCTAAAACCGATTGTCCATTCAAATTAGTGGCAAAATATTCTAAAACACAAATTTTTTGGAGGTTGAGGGTGAAGTGTGATAGGCATAATCATGATTTTGTAGAGTCGTTGCATGGTTTCCCATATGCAATGCGATTAAAGGATGATGAGTTCAGTTTGGTGCAACAATTGATAGAGTATCACGTACCACCACGTCATATACTTTCGGCAATAAAGGAGCGTAATTCGGATAACGTGTCTACCGTTAGAACTATATATAATGCAAAAAATAAGATACATGGAGCCATTAATAGGTGATAGAACTCCAATCCAAGTCCTTTCGCCACATTTGATGCGTTTAGGTTATACATATTACCCGAGGGTAAATGAGGCCACTGATGAGCTTGAGGAACTATTTTTTGTTCACCACACGTCATATGCGTTATGGTGTACATTCCCAGAAATCATGCTAATGGACTCCACATACAACACCACGTTGTTTAAATTGCCGTTTTTTGAAATTGTTGGAGTTACTTCAACAAACAAAACATTTTCAATGGCGTTTTGCTTTTTAGACTAAGAAAAAGGACCTAATTTTCAATGGGTATTGCAATGCGTGAAGGAGGTGATAGACGAAGAATATTACCCGCGTGTTATCATCACTGACAGAGATTTAGCATTGGTTGGGGCATGTAGAGAAGAATTCCCGAATGCTAACAAATTACTTTGTCGATGGCATATTTCACAAAATGTGCTTCACTATTGCAGAAATAGATGCAGTACGCTAAAGGAGTATGAGTCTATTAAAGGAACATGGGATTGGATGGTTAAAGCTCCGACATGCGCAATATTCACGCATTATTATGAACACCTACAACAGTTATTGGTCGAACATACAGGTACTTACTTATTAATTCATTGTTTTTATTATTTAATAAATAAGTACCCGAATGACTTTTTATTAATTCATTGTTTTTTCCAGATATTTCTGCGTAATCTGAATAACTGGCTGCAAGGTTATTCAGACATGTTTCTCTCGTTTATTACCGATCAATATCGCAACTACATCGAGTCAACAACATGCAGAGTTGAGAGTCAACACGTGTTGTTGAAATTATACTTGGGCACCACACAGTCCAACTTAGACACGTTGTTGAGTTCGATCGATAAGATTATCATTACGCAAGAAATTGCGATAAAAGAAACTTTTAATAGAAGCAAAAACGAGAAAATGCATAAATGTAATATACCACTATTTGCAGAATTGTGGTATAAAGTTTCCAATTATGCTTTGGAACTTATTTTCGAAGAACTCCAACGGCCGATCACCCCAGAAGAATGTGGTCATCAGTTGCGGTCAATTTATGGGATACCATGCTTTCACGAACTGCTTTACTATCGAATTCATAGTAAGTATATTAAATTTATGACTATCAAGTTATTTTCCCCATTAATATCAGTAATTTATATGAGTCACTTTTAATGAATGCAGAAATGGCCATTCCACTGGAGAGAATTGATATTTTTTGGAGAACCCTAGCTGTTCCGTGGCCTAGTATCAGTACTCCTACGCCTGAAGATGGTCTTTCTTGTGAAACTGACATACGACAATTCAAGAATGTTTTTGTCAAAATGTCGTCGTTTGTCAAGAAAAATATGTTAAAGAAGGTGAGAGGGATATATGATCCCGAATCTGTTGATATACGTGAAGCTGCTGTTCACAAAAGTACTCGTGGGCATCCCAGCACAAAGGACAAAAAGTCCCAGGCTACAAAAGTCCCAGACTTGAATAAAGAACCAACCGTAAATCACCGAAGAAGCACAAATTCAAGATCTATAAAAGTCCCGAACTTGAACAAAGAACCTGCAAGACATAGTTCATACATGGGTCCTAGAGTTGAACAAAGTAGTAGACATAAGTTATATGTTCGAGATGGAGTTATCGAATATTTGATGCAGCAAATTCCAGAGCTTTTCCATCGATACATCATAAGTATTTATAATGTGCTAGGTGATTGAAATTGTGGGTTTCGGTGCGTTGCCGTAGGTATTGGTTACCAGGAAGATAGGTGGTCCGAAATTCGAGCTCTTTTAATTCAAGAGTTAGACACTCACAGGGACTATTACACAAGAATGTGGTGGTATGATGGCTTTAACCAAATTCGGAGCTCGGTAGAATGGTTCCGTCCTGGATTTGCACCTAGGGCCTACTGGATGAGTATGCCAAACACGGGGTTGCTTATTGCTTCATTGATTAACCGGCCAGTTGTATCTATATCCCCACAACAAAGTTTTACGTGTTTTCCACTTTTGTCCGGTCCAGACTTATCAGAAGAAAGTGGCCCCCTTGTGATTGCCCGTGTGAAGGACGACGACTGTGCTCACTACATTTATGTGACGCTGGATGAAAATTCACCACTCCCCAATACTCACCCACAATGGGGGGCATACAGACTGTTGGGTTTTCTATGCATCGAATACAAAACAATTGGAGGAAAAATGCAGTGGAATGATAAATATGAAAACCCAATTTAGGAACTCATGCAGTAATTTAATTGTTTAATTAAAGGGTTAATCGAATTACCTTAATCCGATTGTGTAATATCCGGAATTTCTATTACTGTTGTTTAATATTATTTTATCCGAGTTATATTGTACAGCGTGGAATCTGTACAGTAGGGATAAAATAAATAAAGGACTGAGATATCAGTATCGGTATAATTGTCGTATTTGGTCGACATTTACATTTGAGGATATTGTGTATGAGGTTGTCGTACTTTTGATATTGGGTATATCGTATGATGATGTTATTGGATTCAGTACATGTATTCAGTATGCCGTATGTCCGTAATTGGTATGTCGAGACGGACGAGGAGAATTGGAAAATGGCTAAGTATAGCCTGATTAGCGCACGCTAATGTTCAAGTATAGCGCACGCTATTGTGCAGGATTAGCGCACGCTACGTTCATAGGTTAGCGTACGCTAGTGCAGATCAGATCGGAAGGAATCTGCGTATGGACCCGGCTGCTTTCGGCGCACGTTCTGGTAAGTCAACGGTTGTTGTCCTGAAGTATTAGCGCACGCTAAAGATTAGGCTTAGCGCACGCTAAATATATATCAGTCAACAAGGAATCTTATCCTTGTAAGATGCTGCCGGAATGTGGGGGCGAGTGGTAGGTGAACGCTGTAGTAAGTCAACCTCGGATAGCGCACGCTAAGAGTAAGGACTAGCGTACGCTAGACATGATGATTTACGTACGTTAATGCATGGGCGTTACGTACGCACTACGCCACAAATGGCCTTCAGCAACGTTTATTTCGATGTTACAAGCAAAAGTGTTAGCATAGATGCCTTAAAATTGATCTACGCTAACACTTGTTTTTATTGTTACAGTTGATAGTAACCGGTGTTGCCATAGTATCTAGGGTAACACCAAATTAGGTGTTACCGTTGATCTTTAAAAAAAGCGTTACAAGGGAAGAAAAAAATAGGTGGAAAATAAGGAAAAAACTGTAAAAATTGTAATGACCCGATTTTTCTATAGTATTTTATGAATATATTTTTATAATAAGGAAAGCCTGTAAAAATTTAAAGTCGTTACACTAGTAGAATAAACATCAAAGAATTCGGTACGTCTCATTTTGTAATGTATATTAGTAAAGTAAAAACAAACACTACTGCAAAAACAAGATTTATCGACACTTAGTTTCGACACTTTATCAAAAGTGTCGGTAACTTCAGACATTTGACTCATTTTTGTTTTTAACATAATTGTGTCATAAGATACGACACTTAAGTATCGTAATTTGAGTATCGAAATTTACTGACACTTGAATATCAATAATAAAAATTACAATAACCTATAATAATGAATTCATTAATTTTTTTATTTAATTTTATTAGAATATTAATTAGCTATCTATACCCTAATTCTTCACTGTTCGTGGGTTCTGGTTTCTTCCCTTTCTTCCCGCAGCCTTGCCCCTTTCTCGAATCCTTTCTTCCTCATCGTACACCTAGTAACCACCATTTATTTTCCTTCATGTTATTGGAGAAACCTGCTTCGGAGAATCTCTAGCCGTGCGTCAAAACTACCGCGAAGGTCTGCCGTGTTATTAACACTACCGCCGTGCCAAGGACTTCTGTTTGAGCAGCCGCGGTGAGAAAAAAATTGATTCTCAAATTAGGGTTTTACACAGACCTCGGCGTTTTCTCCGTCAAACCTCGTCCTAGATCCCTAACGTTCTCTCAGCTCAGCATCCATGGGGTATGCATGTACATCTTGTTCTGTGTCATTATTGTTATTTGTTGTGAAATCTATTTGTTATTTCATAATCTATCTAATGAATTTCCTGGGATAGAGGGGGCGGGGGTGGTAACTTAATGCCTCTTATTTCAGTAATTGTATTATCCAAATGCACCCTCTAAACGCCTTCTATTGCTCAAAGAGTGGAATTAGTTGAAGGAGCTTTTACATGCTAAAGTGTCTGCTATATCCGCTATTTGTTGATATGATAATTTACTCTACATACCTGACGCCACGAGAGATGCTGGGCTGTGAATTCAGAATGATTTACGGGATGTCATTGCGTTTTGTGTAAAACAACCCTATTTTCTTGTTAAATACTTTTCAGTTATTTCCATATCTAATGACTAATGAGGTACATATGTCAATGGCGATTTACAAGCTCAGTTACTTTTATCTTTACCAAGACATTGTTGCTCGTGTTTAAGCATCGAGGCTCTTTTGTGTTATTCATTGTCCACATGTATTGTGTTAAGTCGTGGTGTTTTTGTATTTTCGAGGATCTTTCAACCATTTATGCTTGTCAATTTGATATTCTAAGAAAAATGGTGTTTGTGGGATACTAGCTAAGTGTACATGCTCTATTTTTGTTCTATCATATAAAGGCGGTGATCGTACTTTATGGTCCTTTCCATATGCTGCTAAGTATCTTACTCCAAAATTACGATCCTTATTTGATTTGGCTTTTTATGGTTCAAAATCTGAGTTTTTTCTGGGGTACTTCTTTACACTTTCACTCTTTAAAGTAATTAAATGGTCGACAGTTTATGGTGTTGCTCATTAGCTTAAGTAGTTGGGCAAATTTTTGAGGAGAAGAAAAATAGAATTAAAAAGAAGTCTTCTGTCAGATCATTTATGAAGTAAATGAGAGCAGCAACTCCGAGGTAGACGAGTATTGTTCATTTGATGTTTTGTTCATCCCCCCTCCTTATGTGCAAAGCACCATCTTTATAAATGCATGCCTACCTTTTTGATTTTTTCGTAAATTCCAGGTTAACGAAAAACCACCAAACTATATCTTCGATCATGGTTACTTCTCTTATAATCTTGAGTATTTTAAGATGGATAACTGCAATCCAATTTGATGTCTCAATGAAATGATGATTAATCGTGGCTCTATTATCTTCCAAGAAGCTTACTGATTCTTGCACAGATTATATAAGTGTTCTTTGTCCAGAACTTAGATAAATCAGTCATGGTCCACAAAAGTTGTTCTTCCTCAACATAAATCATGTCTACAAACACATGAGATCTCAAAGATTTTACCACAAAAATTGGCAGTTCCATGTCTACTGATTTTAATAACTTAATCAAACGAAAAGAGAAGGTTACGATTGATATTAGTGATTCTTATATTTATTTGAAGTTTGATATGGTTGCATATGGAATTATGAAGTTTAATTTGAGCTTAAATGTTCACTTGGCCATCGCTGCATTTTCATAGCTAATCACCACGAACCACTTGCTCCATTTTTACTTGAAATGATGGGGTATATGACAATTTTAGGTGTTGTTAGCAGCTCAGAGGATGATTTAGTTTCCACTTTTTTCCCTTTATTTGAATATCTACTACTTGTTTTAAATTCTGTTCTATCTGATATTCTATCTGATATCCCAATTAATCATTTTCCTAATAATTGATTTGAAGGTAGCCTATTGTAGTTTAATAGGAGGGGAGCGGAGGGGAAAGGTGCAAATACATCCTTTAAATTATAATCGGCTGGCACTGCAGATAGACACATGCCCAAAAGCTACTCAATGAACATGTCCACCGATTTTATTCCTATGTTTGTCTTTGGAGAGTCATCTCAAGGTTGGTGCAACTGTTTGTTACACAATTATCGCATTAACAAAATATTTATTATTTATTCGCTATCCGACGTTTCATTCAGGAAGGCCAGAGACAATACATTTACAACACATTCTACCTTTTACTGTTTTATCAATGAACCTTAGCGTTGAAATTCCTCTGTTATCATCTTGATAAAACTATTATTGTTAGTTAACTAGTATGCGAATATTCCAGTTTCATATGAATTCATGGACTTTTGCAAGTGATCGAAGTGCTCAGATAAAATGGTACTGCAAATCCAACGATTGATGAAAATGTTTTCCAATTGGGAATTAGTATTTAGTAAACATTGAAATTCTTATGGAGTGCTTTTTGTCACCTGGGAACTGAGGTCTAAATGATATCTAAACCATCTTGCCTTCATGAATCCAAAAACGAGATGACCTTCTAAACAAAAATGAAGTGGTGCTATTCCATGAAACTTTTCTTTACACTTTTACCAGTTACTATTCGTGTCGTTACTAAAAGTTATTTTCTCATGGTTCTGTTCCATTCTCTCTTTATTGAGACAGTTATGGGTCAGTGATTTTTCAAATAGATTACTATGCATATATATTGTCTAAGCATATTTATGCGAATATGGAAACTGGTGATTACTAACAGGCACTTTTCATGGAAAATATTTTGAAACATATAAGAATGAGCTTCCTGAATTACCTTGTGATATGTTCCTTCTGGTTTTGAATGGTACTTTGCTGTTACTTAACAGAATTTCTAAAGCTGTATAGTTCTCAGAATTTTGGTACTATGCATATATTATTGTTATTGTTTGTATTTTATGTTTTTGTTAATTATTTGAGGGAAATACTTGATACTTTTATTTATAGGCTGATGTTAAGAAAGCTCTTGAAACGGAAGGTGTTGAGGCTGCTAATAAATTGATTCATGATGGCAAAGAACACCGACCATCTTATCTAATTGGGAGACTTATTCAGAAAAAGGAACCAAAATCGAAGTCTTCAGCATCACCATCCGTTCAAGTTGCTGATCAGTACGTGGCGGACCTAACGGCTAAGATCATGGCTCAACTTCAACAAGAGATGGATGAAAAACTTGACCAAAAAGTTCGCGAAATGATGAAAATGTTGGTCGAGAAGAATCCAGATTTGAACTTAAAGATTGATGACTCTCAGAAATCGATCGAGGAGTCTATGGCGGTGACAATGTCACTCCTTGACTGATCTCATCATTTTATATTATGCTAGCTAAGTGACTCAAGTAGTTTTGTTATATTTATGGATTGCGATCGTAACATGTTCTTAGCTATTATGGATTGAATATTAGCAGTCATGTATTTTGGGTGTTGTTATGGTTGACATTGTTTTAATGGTATCGACTGTTTTATGGTAATATTTATTTTCTAATATAACATTTTGCTTTTTAGCATGAAAATTGTTGGTAAAAACCTGCAAAAATGTAGCCATAGACTATAATTTATAATTCTTTCTGTTGGCAAAATATAAAAATTATGTTGGCAAAGATTAAAAGTGTGTTGGCAAAAGTTATAACTGTTCATATATAAGTGTAGCCATAGTGTTAAAGTTGTTGGTAAATATGTCAAAGTGTTTCACAATTTAATGTTACATTAGACCTCATGAGTGTTGGCATAGGTATACGGCTACACAAATCTTTGTGTCACCAAATATATAAAAGTGTGGCCTTAAGTCTACGGCAACACAAAATCTAGTGTAGCCACAGACAATAAAAGTGTTGGCATAGGGTTCTATTGCTACACTTTTTTAAGATGTTACCAAAAACAAGAAAAGTGTTACCTTAGACCCCTATGGTTGCGGCCGTTTTTGTAACACTTTCGAATTTGGTCAAAGTGTAGCCATAGCTTGTTTTTCTACCTTCAGCAACACTTTTTGGACTTTTGAACATAGTTTTTCAGGTGTTGCTGAAACCCATATATGGTGTAGTGACGTAAGGTAGTTTACGAAGCAAGACAGTAGCCTCTGGGCTTCGATAGCGCACGCTAACAAAGTCAGTTAGCGCACGCTAAGGCTAGCGCACGCTAAACATAATGGTTTAGCGCACGCTAGTGATGTACATTATAAAAAGGGACAGAAGAGTGTTATGAAGCATTTCGTCCATTCCTTCCTTGTAACCGAGAGAGAGTTTTTAGAGAGAGGTGTGAGGTCCCAAACACTGAGAGATGATGATCTTTAACAAGATTAAGATGGAGAGCATGGATTCAAGCCTCGTTCTTCAAGTTATTCATGATTCTTGGAATAAAGTCTAGTGTTCTTATTCTTGGTTCATCCAATCCAGGTAATTTTCGTATCCTCTTGATGATGGTTCGTTTTTCTTGGATGATTTCATGTAAGGAGCATGTTGGATAATCATATGATGATGTTATATGAGATTCAATGGAATTTTGATAAGAGTTTCGGATGTTAGTTAAGATTCTTCACACTATAAGGATGGTGATTCGTTTAACCCGATCTAAGATGGATTTCTGAATCTTGTTAACTATATTGATCGATTTAGAGGAGTTAAATCATGATACGAGGTTGAATTCCGGATTGAATATGATATGATCCTTGTTATCGAGTCGGTTTGATTGTTGATGTTGCTATTGATATATGGACATTGATATGATCCTTGTGATAGTTATGGTGTAGTTTATCTTCAAGAGATATGGAGATTTATGTCTCCCTTCATTCGGATTCGTAGTTGCAAGATGATAGTCGATGCTTGGAATGCATGCCATCAGCGGCATTAGCGCACGCTAAGCTTACCGCTAGCGCACGCTAACGGGACAACTTAGCGCACGCTACGTTATGCGTTTAACGTGCGCTAAGTAGGCGACAGTGCGATATTTTTGTTTTGATTATGTATTAGTGATTGATTGACTTGGTTGGTTATTTGTGTTTATTAGAGGCTGTGTTGAACCGTTGAGTTCGATTGGTTAGTATTGTCAGTTGTTGATTGTTATCGGATATGTGTTATTTGATTTCTTCGATAGGTTGAGATTGTTGATCGGTGATTATAACCGGATATTGCGGTCGTGTTCGAGTATGTCCATTGTATTGCTTTTGATCGGGGCTGAGGAGCTCGTAGACAAAGGCAATGTGTTCGGCAGCAGCTTCGTGGTATCGGTATCGAGGCAAGTTATTACTTGCTCAGTTATAATATTTAATGAATGGTTTGAGTTTCATTTCGTTTATAATGCATATAGCGATGATTATTATTGTGAACTCTGGGTATTCGGATTGCATATCGTTCTTTCGATTTTGGGAGGTAAATCATAATGTATATGCTTTATCTCAGTTATTGGTATGTTCGAGTATCGAGGTTACATTATAATAAAGACGAAGATGTGAGTATCTATAGTTCATTGTACGTTTGGATCGCCGAGCATTGAGGATAATCGTCGGTGATGATTGGATATCGAGGTTGCTCCCGAAGGACTCGGGGCAAGTATTCCATATTGATTATGGTTTAATGTTATTTATTTTGGTCTCGTACATTTTCTTTCATGTCGTTGAACATGAAGTCGTCCTAGTAAATTGTCATGTTGTCGTGCATGTTATGTTGTTCATGATGATGAACATGTTGATTTGCATATGTGTATGCATATTGTGTTGTTTATGTTGTGTTGATCCTGTGAGATCATGAGGATCTATCTTTGAGGCGCTGGATCGAACGTCCACGATTTTGATCTTGTAGGATCATCACGGGGATCTATCTTTGAGGCTGGATCGTTGGACAGGTTTTCCACCTGATTTTGATCTTGTAGGATCATTACGGGGATCTATGCTGAGGGCGCTGGATCGTTGGATAGGTTTTCCACCTGATGTTGATCTTGTAGGATCATCACGGGGACCTATGCTGAGGGCGCTGGGTCATGGGATTTCCATTGAGTATACATTGTGGTTATTGTTGTGATCATATTGACGTGGTCATATGAGTATGCATTTGTAGGTCTTGTGTTAGGACCGTGTCCGTATTGCATTGATCTGATCTCGGATTAGACCGATATGATTGTCGTGGCACTTCATATCTCGAGATATGTTCCACATTTTCTTTGGTCTTGTTTTTGGTGGACGATCGGTTATCGTCTTGGGATTTGATAATATTATTCGATGGATCGTATTGGTCAGAAATGGTAGTTTTCTGCATCGCGAGTTGGTTATGATAGTTTGAGGATCTTGAGTATTGTTTGAGGTACAATACAGATATTATGTTCGATTTTATTGGTTAATCGAGTACCGGATGTGAAATGTGATAATGGTTTTTCTGATGAGAATTTATTGAGTAAGTATAGTTATGGCGGTAAGATTACATTGGTCGTATTCTTATGTTGTATTCTCATTGGTATGTTATTATTAATGTGATGTGACGGTTATCATTGTTGGATATTATGGCTGACCCCGTCGTGGGATTTCTTTTAGGATCTCGGAGTATCGAGCTTGTAGCGGTCGTGAAGAGATGAGCTTCCCGGAGGATACTGGCTAGGACATGTTCTGTACATTGAGTTTATTGTTTGGTTCTTGTTTTCCGCTGCTAGGGTATATGTATGTTTGGTCTTTTTCCGCTGCGTAAGCATTCTGAAATGACCTTTTGGTATCTGGTAACTGAGATTGCCTTGGAAATCGTTTTCTAAACTTTTGAGTGTCGGCCGTTTGGCCTTGAGATTTCAAATGAGATTTTACGACGGTTTCTGATAAACGGATTTTATAAATCTTTGTGAATTTTTTAAGATAGTACCGCCGTTGGCCTATTGGGCATTTGTAAATGTTTGCGAAAATTTCTTTTAGCCTTGTGGGTTCCTTCTCGGGGCCCACGGCACTGTAATATTTCCGGTTAAATCTGGGGGTGTTACAGATTGAACAGTTCTAGATCCGGACTACAAGCAGATGAATATCTCTTTCCTCTTCTGGTGATCCACACACGAACAATTCCACAAGTCGGATTGCTAGATCCTTATGAATAATATTGATAAATAGTACAACAGAAATTCCTTACTAAAAGGATTGTACTATTGATCAAGATCAACTAAGGGAAGAGGATTAGACGACCGACGTCGTTCTTCTACTGTAAGAGGAAGAGGCCGATTTTTTCTTCTTCTTGGAAGGAGGCGATTTTTCTTTGAGTTCTTATGACAACTCCTTGTCATGGATCTCTTATTTATACTAAGTAATCCCTAGATTCAAGAATCTAGTATTTGCTTAGTTGCCCCTCAACTTATTAAATAATACAATATATATAATATCCAATATTATATATTACTTATTATTTAATCTCCTTATAAATATAATATCCAATATTATATTTATTATTCCCAGTTGATAATTATTCCTACTTGTCTATAATTGTCGTACGTGTGACCCAAAAGGCATATATTATGTTGGCAATTATTTAATACCTTATTAAATAATAAATCATAAGCGGCCTCTAGCAAGACATTATGATTACCCAAATAATATAAGTTAATATTCCATTAAACCTTTTAACGTGTCAAATCCCTTTGTCACGCGATATCATATTTGAACTAAGTCATAGAGTTTCTCATACTTATTTATGTTCAAATGCTTTCTCGATCTTAAGTAGACTGATTGAATCAAATGACTCTTCATTTGAGCATGGCCATACATTTCCTTCAGTCCTACTTATTGAGGGGCCCAGCAGATATCTCTCTCAGTTAAGAGTGGGACAAATCCCCATCTTGATCATTCATTGCCATCTACATGACTCCCACTAATCCCAATTGCTAACCTTTATGATCACCATGTTTCAGATGATGTTGGATTACGTCAAGGCATAGCAGTTATCATGTTGGACTCTATGATAATCTCAGGTTCAAGGATTTATTGACATACTATTATATTGAGATTCACTTATGACATTTCCATGCAGTGACCTCAATGCGGGTTTGTCCAGTATTAGTTCTCCAACCAATACCCATAAGATTGATTCGTACCATACGCATAATCATCCGATGATTATCAATCAAACTTATACTAGTATATTAATCACTTGAGTACTACTCAACGCGATTGTACCAGGGACATTTGAATGATCTTATTATTCGTGAATAACTATTATTCGATTATTATAATATTAAAACATGCACACATTATAATAATCAACGAGAAATAAATGATATCAAATAACTTTATTTATATGTGATAATTACAAATCTAGGCACATCGAATGTCCTAGGGCACTTATCCTAACAATCTCCCACTTGCACTAGGATCATTCATTCATGACTTTTAGTCCTATCGCTCTATGATGCTCAACATGCTTTCCTTGTGACAGAGGCTTGGTAATTGTATCTGCAACATTCTCTTCCGTTGCTACTTTGCATATTGTAATATCTCCTCATCTGATGATCTCTCTGACTAGGTGATATTTTCTGAGTATATGTTTGGAATTATGATGGGACCTAGGCTCTTTAGCTTGGGCAATAGCACCATTATTGTCACAATAAAGACTTACGGGACCCTGGATGGTCGGTACCAATCCTAGTTTGGTAACGAACTTCTTGATCCAAATGGATTCCTTAGCTGCATCCGATGCTGCCAGGTACTCAGCTTCTGTAACATAATCAGCAACCATGCTTTGCTTGGAACTCTTCCAACTCACAGCACCTCCATTAAATACAAACACATAGCTAGTTTGCAATTTGAAATCGTCTCTGTCGATTTCGAAACTTGCATCAGCCTAACCTCTTACAGCCAGCTCGTTTCCCACTCCTCCATAAACTAGGAAATCACCCTTAGTTCTTCTCAAGTACTTTAGGATGGTTTTCACTGCTGTCCAGTGACTTTCACCTGGATTCGATTGGTATCGACTTGTCATGCTAAGAACAAACGATACATCTGGTCGAGTACAAATCATGGCATACATGATCGATCCAATAGACGAAGCGTATGGTATCTTTCTCATGCGGGCTCGCTCATCAGGATTCGTAGGACTCTGAGTCTCACTCAGATGAATGCCATGTGACATTGGCAAGAGTCCTCTTTTAGAGTCTTGCATATTAAACATCTTCAATATTTTATTAATGTATGTACATTGACTCAGACCAATAAATCTCTTTGATCTATCTCTATAGATATTTATCCCAAGAATGTAAGCAGTTTCTCCTAAGTCTTTCATTGAGAAACAACTTCCCAACCAAGTCTTGACTGTCTGCAAGGTGGGAATGTCATTTCCAATGAGTAATATGTCATCTACATATAAGACTAAGAAAACAACTATTCTCCCACTAACCTTATTGTACACACATGGTTCATCTTCATTTTGAATTAACCCAAACTCTTTGACAGTTTCATCAAAACGAAGATTCCAGCTCCGAGAAGCCTGCTTCAACCCATAAATGGATCTTTGAAGCTTGCAAACCTTTTTAGAATTTTCTGGATGAACAAAACCTTCAGGTTGTGTCATGTACACATCCTCAAGCAAGTTTCCATTAAGGAATGCTGTTTTGACATCCATTTGCCATATTTCATAATCATAGTATGCGGCGATGGCAAATAAAATTCTAATTGATTTAAGCATGACTACTGGCAAAAAGGTCTCATCATAGTCAACACCATGAATCTGTCTATAACCTTTTGCCACTAGTCTAGCTTTATAGTCTTGTATATTATCATCCATGGCTTTCTTCTTTTTATAGACCCATTTGCACCCAATGACTTTAACACCCTTAAGTGGATCTATCAAGTTCCAAACTTGATTGTCATATATGGACTGCATCTCAGACTTCATGGCTTCTAGCCATTCCTAGGACTTTGGTCCAAAAACAACTTCTGTATAGGTACTAGGCTCATCATCTATGAGCGATGCATCATCATCCTCTGTTACGAGATAACCATATCTTTCAGGTTCATGTCGCATCCTATCAGATCTGCGTGGGACTTGTGTACTTTGAACGGGCTCTTCAACTGATTGTTGAGCTTGTTCAGTTTCCATCGGTGAAGCGATGTCTTCTTGTGGTTCTCTAGTTTCCTCGAGAATTACTCTTCTTCCACTGTCTCTTTTGGAAATAAATTCCCTTTCTAATAATACAACATTTCGAGCAACAAACACTTTGTTCTCTGCGGGCTTATAAAAGTAATATCCTTTAGTTTCCTTAGGATATCCCACAAATAAACATCTTTCAGATCTGGCTGCCAGTTTGTCAAACACTTGGCGCCTTACGAATGCTTCGCAACCCCAGATCTTTAGAAAAGACAAGTTTGGTCTTTTACCAGTCCATTTCTCAAATGGTGTCTTTTCAACTGCTTTAAATGGAACACGGTTAAGGGTGAATGCTATTGTTTCTAAGGCGTGGCCCCAAAATGATAATGGAAGCTCTATTCGACTCATCATGGATCGAACCATATCTAATAAAGTTCAATTCCTCCTCTCGGACACTCCATTATGCTGAGGTGTTCCGGGAGGAGTAAGTTGTGAAACAATTCCACAACTCTTGAGATGATCATCGAATTCTTGGCTCAAGTATTCCCCACCTCGATCCGATCGAATAGATTTAATTGTCTTGCCAAGTTGATTCTGTACTTCATTCTGGAATATTTTGAACATTTCAAAAGATTCATGTTTATACTTCATAAGATAAACATATCCATATCGGCTAATGTCATCGGTAAATGTAATGAACTATTGGTATCCGCCTCTGGCATGAGTGCTAAGAGGTCCACATACATCAGTATGTATTAGGCCTAACAGATCACTAGCCCTTTCTCCATTACCGGTGAAAAGATTCTTCGTCATCTTGCCCAATAAACAAGATTCGCATGTCCCATATGATTCATAGTCAAAAGAGTCTAAAAGTCCATCATTATGGAGTTTAGAAATGTGTTTCTCGTTGATGTGACCAAGTCGACAATGCCATAAGTAAGTCGGATTAGAATCATTGAGCTTAGGTCTCTTGGATGCAATGTTATGGACTTCCAAAGTGTCGAACTCATCTAGATCAATATTGTAAAGGCCAGTATATAACTTTGCAGTACCATAAAGCAAGTCATCAAAGAAAATACAAATTATCTTATTCTTAATAAGAAAACTGTAACCTTCACAATCTAATGTAGAAACTGAAATAATATTCTTATTCATAGCAGGAACATAATAGCAGTTGTTCAAAACTAACAAAAGCTCATTGGGTAAAACTAGATCATAAGTTCCTACGACTAGTGCAGCAACTCTTGCTCCATTACCGACTCTTAGATCCGCTTCCCCTTTCTTCAGTTCTCTACTGCTTCTCAACCTCTGCACATTTGTACAAATGTGAGATCCACATCCAGTATCTAATACCCAGGAGTTAGAAGTAGATAAGTTAACTTCTATAACAAATATACCAGTGGCAACCTCACTACCCTTGATACGCTTTAGCTCTTCCAAGTAAATCTTGCAATTTCTTTTCCAGTGTCCTGGTTTATTGCAATGATGGCAATTTCCATATTTGGGAGCTTTAGCCTTGAAAACCGGCCTAGAAGGGTCTTTAGATTTGGCAACTTTTGATTTACCCTTGCCCTTGCCTTTGTTCTTAAAAGACTTCCCTTTGCTGACCATCAGCACGTGGTTTGGTTTCTTCTTAATATTCTGCTCAGCCGTTTTAAGCATCCCATGCAGCTAAGCAATGGACTTCTCCATCTCATTCATATTATAGTTCATTATGAACTGACCGAATCTTTCGGGAAATGAGTTTAGGATCACATCCGTGGAGTGCTCCTTAGAAAGTGGAAAACCAAGCCTCTGAAGATGATCAATATATCCTTTCATCTTGAGCACATGAGTGCGTCCCCTCAACCATTTTGCAAGCATAGAAGGCTTGAAAGGTCTCATACCTCTCTTGTCTAGCATGCTTCGAGAAAGTTTCCTTGAGGTGAGCATTAAGCTCATAAGCTTCCATATCCTCCAGATTCTTCTGAAGTTCTGGACAAATGGTAGCCAACATAAGATAACTGACATCAATGGAATCATCACAATGTTTCTTCCATTTGTATTTTGTTGCTTTGTTCGCATTGTCAGCTGGCTCATCGGGAATTTCTTCCTCACGAACATACATCTTTCTTTCTTGCTTGAAAACTATTCTCAAGCTACGGATCCAATCCAGATAGTTGCTGCCGTTTTCTTTGAGCTTGTCCTTCTCAAGGACGGATCGCAGTGAAATGGTGGATGTGTTGTTTGATGCCATTATACAAAATTCAATATGCAAAATATTTAGTCACATTATTTTATTTCTCGAAATATACTCCCACTAAAATAAAGTACCCTCAATTTACAACATTTGTAATTTTAGTGGGCTAAGATCCTATTTCGCACAATCCTAAACTCAGCTTTGGCATGACGCCTAGAATTGAGCTACTTTAGGTGGATAACTCTTTATCGATTACATCATATGTAACTCTTAGATTATATCATGGGATTTGGCTTCGTATGCCCAAGCATGTTATAATCCCATATTTTGCCTCAAGGTTCAAAACTATTTTGATTTCCAAATTCATTAAATGTATAGGTATCACCATTACCTATCCTACCTTACTAAGATAATCCGAGCGCCCAGTTTTGGCATGACCCACTCATGATGATCGAAGTCTTGATAGTTGTTTTTCAAATGAACGGCATTTTAAAATTTTAACGAGGGATTTTTATCCTATGTTAATGTCTATGTTAGCTAACATACATCTAAACATACATAGCATCACATACATGCATAAATTTAAACATACATCGCATCACATGACAATAAAAGCATAGGACCGTGTATAGCATGACCATAATCCTAACGTGATTTTCATGAGCCAACATGAATATCACAAAGGTCATCTAAAGGGTTAAATATGGTCTTCATTGATCTTCCCAACTCCTTGGAACGTCATACACGATCAATTTGCTCCTTGAGTCCGTCCTTCTCGTCCTTCTTGTCTTCATTACATTAATGAAATTTAATACTACACTAGTAAATTAAATTACAAGAAGTGCAAACGACACGTAGGCCGTAAAATAATAAACAATTTAAATAGAGAACTCGCAGGCCGTAAAACCAATTATAATTAAACGACACGCAGGCCGTAAAGCCAACCCATAAGAAAATAAATTATCCAATCAAATTGGTCAATTTATGGTCATGCCATACACCATACACATACCATAAATAGTTATCAAATAATTAATAAAGCATGTAATATACTAAATAATCAATCTGTCTGACAATCAGACAATAAATTAAAACTATGTCAAAAATGAACAAATCTGGACTATGGCCGAGATGGGTGTCTGCACGCTCTGGGCACGGGTCCGTCCGGGTTCGAAACCCGGCAGTTGCAGTTGCAACATTTTGCAACTATTATTTCCAAATTTACTTTAATTTTAAAACAGGCTTTTAAGAAAAGAAACTACTCTGAAAGTTACCAAAAACATGACCCAGCCGAGATGGTAAGTGGTGCGGAAGTAAATCCTAAAGACTCGGAATCGAATCTCAGTTTTTTCGGAATTATTTTTGCAATATTTAAAACAGATTTATTTGTCTTTTATAAAACCTTCCGTGTATTGTTTCCAAAACAAGACTGCAGCCCACTTGGTAAGTCGGCGGAAGGCGAGCAGTTGACCAGGGTTTGAACCCTGGTATTATGAAGACATTTTTGCTAATTAAATTAGCTCGCGGGTCCAGCTCTGATCCGACCCGACCCGAACCCGACTTGTCTCGAAACAGATCTGTTCCAGAACAGTTCTGGAGCAGAAATTCGCAAAAACAGTCCAGAAAATTAATTTTTGACGATCCGATTTAATCAAATTAAACCAGAAAAATTATTTTATAAAATTCATATTTTATAAACATAATCAAGAACATAATTTACACATAAATATGTTCTACACAAACAATTAAATTACATGCAAGTTGGCTCTGATACCACTGTTGGGTTTTCTATGCATCGAATACAAAACAATCGGAGTAAAAACGCAGCGGAATGATAAATATGAAAACCCAATTTAGGATCTCATGCAGTAATTTAATTGTTTAATTAAAGGGTTAATCGAATTACCTTAATCCGATTGAACAGTTCTAGATCCGGACAAGAAGCAGATGAATATCTCCTTCGTCTTCTGGTGATCCACACACGAACAATTCCACAAGATGGATTGCTAGATCCTTACGAATAATATTGATATATAGTACAACACAAATTCCTTACTAAAAGGATTGTACTATTGATCAAGATCAACTAAGGGAAGAGGATTAGACGACCGACGTCGTTCTTCTACTGTAAGAGGAAGAGGCCGATTTTTTCTTCTTCTTGGAAGGGGGCGATTTTTCTTTGAGTTCTTATGACAACTCCTTGTCATGGATCTCTTATTTATACTAAGTAATCCCTAGATTCAAGAATCTAGTATTTGCTTAGTTGTCCCTCAACTTATTAAATAATACAATATATATAATATCCAATATTATATATATTACTTATTATTTAATCTCCTTATAATTATAATATCCAACATTATATTTATTATTCCCAGTTGATATTTATTCCTACTTATCTATAATTGTCGTACGTGCGACCCAAAAGGCTTATATTATGTTGGCAATTATTTAATACCTTATTAAATAATAAATCATAAGCGGCCTCTAGCAAGACATTATGATTACCCAAATAATATAAGTTAATAGTCCATTAAACCTTTTAACGTGTCAAATCCCTTTGTCACGGGATATCATATTTGAACTAAGTCATGGAGTCTGTCATACTTACTTATGTTCAAATGCTTTCTCGATCTTAAGTAGAATGATTGAATCAAATGACTCTTTATTTGAGCATGGCCATGCATTTCCTCCAGTCCTACTTATCGAGGGGCCCAACAGATATCTCTCTCAGTTAAGAGAGGGACAAATCTCCATCTTGATAATTGATTGCCCTCTACGTGACTCCCAGTAATCCCGATCGCTAACCTTTATGATCACCATGTTTCAGATGACGTTGGATTACGTCAAGGCATAGTAGTTATCATGTTGGAATCTATGATAATCTCAGGTTCAAGGATTTATTGACATACTGTTATATTGAGATTCACTTATGATATTTCCATGCAGTGATCTCAATGCGGCTCTGTCCAGTATTAGTTCTCCAACCAATACCCATAAGATTGATCCATACCATACATATAATCATCGGATGATTAAACTTATACTAGTATATTAATCACTTGAGTCATACTCAACGCGATTGTACTAGGGACATTTGAATAATCTTATTATTTGTGAATAACTATTATTCGATTATTATAATATTAAAACATGCACACATTATAATAATCAACAAGAAATAAATGATATCAAATAACTTTATTTATATGTGACAATTACAAATCTAGGCACATCGAATGTCCTAGGACACTTGTCCTAACACAGATTTCCCAATGCATCCGCATGGGAAACTTTATATTCCAATCGACAACGCATGTATACTGAAATTATTGAGAATATAAGAGCACAAACATAGTAAATGATTACTTATTTATGTTGTAAATATAAGAGAATAAATATAGTAAATGCACTACATTTGGTGGTGTTGTTTTTAAATAATGTGTTAATGTTGTTGTTGTTTAATTGAATAATAACAGTTGTTGTAGTTGTTTAATGTGTTAATATTTAACGTGTTATTATTGTTGTTTAATTAAATAGAAATACATTAGACGAATACAAAAAACATAACACAAAAAACATAATAAATAAACACTAAAAAGACACATAACAAATAAACACTAAAAAAACATAACACACCAAAAAAAAGACAACAAAAAGGACAAAAAAAACAAAAAAAAGGAGGGTTTTGCTATGTAATATTGGGGTCTTGATAACCCCATAAATGAATGGTGCTTTTGTAAATATTTTTAAACAATTGCTAAAAACTAGACAAAAAAAATGACTTTATATTTTGAACTCTCTCAACTTTATGAAAAACTAATACATTAATGGGGGTTTGTTCTTTGCTATTTTCTGAACTTTTCTCTTCTTTCTTTCTCTGTTCTGCGATATTTGCTATTCCTCATGGAGCCTCCACCAGCGCCGCCGTGGGGGATTCATTCGATACCGGTGAAAGTTGTGAAGAAGGCCAAGACGAGCGTTGCAGATGGCATCTCGATCTCAGATACTATGGTATCCGAGAAGCAACAAGCTTCGTCTCCATCAGAAACAGTGAATCAAGGAATTTCTTTCAAAGATTCCGTTATGGGTTTTGGTGATCAATGTCCGGATCTGGACGGGATGTCTTCTCGCGAAATCTGATGATGAAGAAGATGAGGAAGATACATTATGCCAGACGATTTGCATCCCATATGCGGATAACCTTAGAGTTCGTCATAAGTTTCATCATGCTCTTATTTTCCGTGTCCTAGGCAAAACCTTTCCTTATTCCTTCACCAGTCGGAAAATGGAGCTACCCTGGGTTCGTCAAGGGGATGTGCGGATCTACATGTGGGTTGAGGCCATTACGTGGCCAAATTTGTAGAGTTTGTCGACTATGAATGGGAGATGTTAGGTGGCTGTGGCTGGTCGGTGACCATTACGTGGTTTCAGAGCAATGGTGTCCCTACTACGAGACGGGATATTCGCTCGTTAACACTATTCGTGTGTGAGCTCGTCTACCAAAATTGTTGTTGGAGTATTTGGATGCTCAGATCCTGACACAGATTGGCGACAAGATTGGGAAACGATCGAGTAGATCAAACCACGCTGATAACTACGCCCAGATCTGTGTAGAGGTGAATTTGGAGAAACCTCTTCTCTCTGACTATCGCCTTCAACGCAGGATTTGAAGAATCCAAAACGAAGGTTTACACGTTATGTGTTTTCGATGCGGATATTACGGACATCAAGCAAGGCGTGTACAAATGTTGCTGCTTCGGGAGAGGATTCTGTTCCAGATGGGCTACGGCATCGATCAATCCGATCTTTGACTTAAACGATCGTACCAGGCTCGTGGTGCTTGCTTCAATCTATAAAAAGTTTTGTTTAGTTTGAAGACATGATCTGGAAATTGATGATCTTCAAATCTTGGAGGATGCTTTTCTTGAATAATGCCATTTAGAAATGCGCTTTTCACATCAATTTGATATAACTTGATTTTCTTGTGAGATGCAAAAGCACATAATAAACGAATGGCTTCGAGACGGGCTACGAGTGCGAAACTTTTCTCATAATCAAGACCCTCTTCTTGATTATAATCTTGTGCAACTAAACGAGACTTATTTCTCACTAGATACCCGTCTTCGTCACACTTGATTTTATGTACCCATTTAGTTCCGATAATAGTTTTATCTTTAGGAGCTGGAACTAAATTCCATACATTATTTCGCTCAAATTGGACAAGCTCTTCTTGTTGGGAATAGTGCCCTAAGACATTCGGTGTGCCTAGATTTGTAATTGTCACATTTAAATAAAGTTATTTGATATCATTTATTTCTCGTTGATTATTATAATGTGTGCATGTTTTAATATTATAATAATCGAATAATAGTTATTCACGAATAATAAGATTATTCAAATGTCCCTGGTACAATCATATTGAGTAGAGACTCAAGTGATTAATATACTAGTATAAGTTTGATTGATAATCATCGGATGATTATACGTATGGTACGGATCAATCTTATGGGTATTGGTTGGAGAACTAATACTGAACAGACCCGCATTGAGATCATTGCATGGAAATGTCATAAGTGAATATTAATATAACAGTATGTCAATAAATCATTAAACCTGAGATTATCATAGAGTCCATCATGATAACTGCTATGCCTTGACGTAATCCAACGTCATCTGAAACTTGGTGATCATAAAGGTTAGCGATCAGGATTAGTGAGAGTCATGTAGAGGGCAATGAATAATCAAGATGGGATTTGTCCCTCTCTTTAGTGAGAGAGATATCTGTTGGGCCCCTCGATAAGTAGGACTGAAGGAAATGCATAGCCATGCTCAAATGAAGAGTCATTTGATTCAATCAGTCTACTTAAGATCGAGAAAGCATTTGAACATAAATAAGTATGACAGATTCCATGACTTAGTTCAAATATGATATCGCGTGACAAAGGGATTTGACACGTTAAAAGGTTTAATGGACTATTAACTTATATTATTTGGGTCATCATAATGTCTTGCTAGAGGCCGCTTATAATTTATTATTTAATAAGGTATTAAATAATTGCCAACATAATATAAGTCTTTTGGGTCACACGTACGACAATTATAGACAAGTAGGAATAAATATCAATTGGGAATAATAAATATAATATTGGATAATAAATATAATATAATATTTATAAGGAGATTAAATAATAAGTAATATATAATATTGGATATTATATATATGGTATTATTTAATAAGTTGAGGGGCAACTAAGCAAATACTAGAGTTTGATTCTAGGGTTTACTTAGTATAAATATAAGGTCTTGGACAAAGAGTTGTCATAAGACAAAAAACCTAATAAAATCGCCCCCTCAAGAGCAAGAGAAAATCGGCCATCTACTTCCTACTGTAGGAGAACGGAGTCGGTCGTCCCTCTTTTCTTAGTTGATCTTGATCAATAGTACAATCCTTCTAGTAAGGAATTTGTGTTGTACTATTTACCAATATTATTCGTAAGGATCTAGCAATCCGACTTGTAGAATTGTTCGTGTGTGGATCACCAAAAGAGGAAGGAGATATTCATCAGCTTCTAGTCCGGATCTAGAATTGTTCAATCGGATAAAGGTAATTCGATTAACCCTTTAATTAAACAATTAAATTACTGCATGAGGTCCTAAATTGGGTTTTCACATTTATTATTCCGCTGCGTTTTTACTTCGATTATTTTGTATTCGATGCAAAGAAAACCCAACAGTGGTATCGGAGCCAACTTGCAAGTAATTTAATTGTTTATATAGAACATGTTTATGTGTAGATTATGTTCTTGATTATGTTTATAAAATATAGATTTTATAAAATAATTTTTCTGGTTTAATCTGATTAAATCGGATCATCAAAAAAAAACATTTTGGACTATTTTTCGCATAAACTGTTGTCCAGGACTGTTCTGGGACAGTACAGTGATTTGGGCAGGTCGGGCCTTCCGCCGATTTACCAAGTGGGCTGCATTTTATTTTGGAAATAATACACGGAAGGTTTTATAAAAGGCAAACAAATCTGTTTTAAATATTGCAAAAATAATTCCGCAAAAACTGGGATTCGATCCCGAGTCTTTAGGCTTTCCTTCCCCACCACTTACTATCTCGGCTGGGACCAATTTTTGGTAGTTTTGAGGTAGTCCAATTTTATAAGCATGTTTTAATATAAAAGGAAATTGCAAATAATAGTTGCAAAATGTTGCAACTGCTACCACCGGGTTTCGAACCCGGACGGACCCGTGCCCAGAGCGCACTGACATCCATCTCAGCCATAGTCTAGATTTGTTCATGTGATGACTCAAATTTTATTTATTGTCTGATTGTCAGACAGATTGATTATTTAGTATATTACACGCTTTATTAATTATTTGATAATTATTTATGATATGTGTATGGTGTATGGCATGACCATAAATTGATCAATGTGATTGGATAATTTATTTTCTTATGGGTTGGTTTTACGGCCTGTGTGTCATTTAATTATAATTGGTTTTCCGGCCTGCGAGTCGTCTATTTAAATTATTTATTATTTTACGGCCTGCATGTCGTTTGCACTTCTTGTAAATTTACTAGTGTAGTATTAAATTTCTTTAATGTAATGAAGACAAGAATGACGAGAAGGATGGACTCGAGGAGCAAATTGATTGCGTATGACGTTCCAAGGAGTTGGGAAGATCAATGAAGACCATATTTAACCCTTTAGATTGACCTTTGTGATTTTCATGTTGGCTCATGAAAATCACGTTAGGATTAAGGTCATGCTATACACGGTCCTATGCTTTTATTGTCATGTGATGCGATGTATGTTTAAATTTATGCATGTATGTGATACTATTTATGTTTAGATGTATGTTAGCAAACATAGACATTAACATAGGATAAAAATCTCTCGTTAAAATTATAAAATGCCGTTCATTTGAAAAACACCTATCAAGACTTCGATCATCATGTGGGTCATGCCAAAGCTGGGCGCTCGGATTATCTTAGTAAGGTAGGATGTTGGAATATTTATTCCACATAGTCATAAATAGTGTTTTGATGATTAAGTTTATAAACAAAACAAAACAACATCGAGGCGAAGCAAAACGATGAAGGAAACGAAGACGCAAAAAGCTGGACAAAATACAAAGCTAGCGCACGCTAGAAATATAAGTTAGCGCACGCTAACGGGTCCCGGCTGCATATCAGACGAGTTCGAAGTAACCTGAAGTGAAGTCACCTGATGAGGATAGCGCACGCTACACGTGATGATTAACGCACACTATCGAGCCAATATTACCGTTGTGAAGAGATTCAAATACAGAATGACGTATGCACTGAAGTAAGCTTAGCGCACACAAGAGATGATATTTAGCACACGCTAAATATCAGTTTGAATCAAGTCAATCAATCTGTTGGGGAGAATCTGCTACAAGTCAAAAAGCATTAACAGATATATGATGCATGCAATGATGTATGATTAGCGCACGCTACAATGGAAGTGTTAGCGCACGCTAACTGTGAAGGACAGAAGCCAGTGGACTAAAACTGGAAAAACGTTAACGTACGTAACAGTGCATAACGTAAGCTAAAGGCTACAAACATGCGATAGCGGGCGCTAAGGAAAGAAGCCTAGCGCACGCTAATAACAACTGGCAGTAACGGCTAGTTTGTGGAAGAAGGATATAAATACTAAATGAGTTGGTATCATTCAACACAACAACATTGAGAAAATCACATACACTTGAGATATCATTGTAAACATTATAGTTGTTGTTCTTGAGCTTAAATTAGAGTAATTGAGTGTTATACACAAAATCATACACGAGTGAGAAAAAGAAAAGATACGATTGGATTCGGTGTTATTAGGATCAAGGATCCAGCATTGTTAGAATCGTAATCGCTATCTTAGTGAGGTTTATCTAGTACCAATAGAAAGCTAGATTGGTTGATTCCTTATCCAATAGAAAAGGAAAAACGGTTTTACTCGGACCGATAGAAGACGAGATTGTAACGGTAATCCCTCGACCGATTGAAGAGAGGTGCAGAGGTTTTGATCTTAAACCTATAGAAAAAGATCTTGAGAGAGAGGACGTAGGCACGTTTGGCCGAACCTCTATAAATCCGTGTGTCTTTTAATTTCCGCACTTTATATTTACGCTTCCGCACAAACGGAGCAAATACCGATATTACACCAACAATTGGTATCAGAGAGGTTACTCCAATACGCGGCTTAAAATCCTAGGAGAAGATCCAAAATGGCGTTTCAAATGGCTCCAGTCGAAGGCCTTGCTCTCAACCGACCACCATTTTTGGATGGATCGAATTTCATGACTTGGAAGAAGAAAATGTCTATTTTCATCCGAGCATACGATATCAAATTATGGAAGGTGATATGCCTTGGTCCCAAAATTCCGACGAACTCAAACGGAACTCTCAAAACCTTTGAAGAGTATGATGATGCGGATTGGAAAAATGACCATTATAATTGCAAAGCCACACAATTATTATACTGTGTTTTAAATCAGGAAGAATACAACCGGATATCATCGTGTGATAGTGCCAAAGAAATCTAGAAAATACTTGAGGTAACACACGAAGGTACGTCTCAAGTCAAAGAGACGAAGATAAACATGCTCCTTCATGATTATGAATTATTCCAAATGAAGGACGACGAATCCATCTCGATTATGCTCGGCCGATTTTCGGTCATCACTAATGGATTAGCATGTTTCGGAATTTCGAGTAGTGAGAAAGTAAAGAAAATTCTCCGATCACTACCTCGAGAATGAGACGGTACGGTTACGGGAATAATGGAATCTAAAGATTTAAATAATCTTGATTTTAGTGCTCTCGTTGGTTCTCTTATCAACTACGAGATTGTTCTAAAATCTCGGAATGCCAAACCGAAACCGAAGGAAAGATCGATAGCCATGAAGGATAAGATGTCTAGAAAGAAAGAAGAAATCTCGGTGGACGAAAGCGATGAAGAATCGGCATATTATGCCAAGAATATTAATAAGTTCCAACACTTATTAAACCGGAGGAAGCAAGACATCCAAAAGGGCGAATATAAGAAATTCGACAACACTTGTTGATTATGTGGTAAACTAGGTCACTTTGCAAAGAATTGTCGTGTGAAACCCAAGGAGGTTCTCGTGGCAACATGGAGCGACAAAGATCCTGATGAAGATTTCATGAATCAAAATAATCTCGCCCTCATGGCCCGAAGTTCATTCGATGATAGCGACGTCGAAAGCCAAGTAAGTAATTCTTACGATGAACTTTTTGAAACATTCGAGTTGTTACATACGGATTATCAAAATACTTTAAAAGAAATTAAATCCCTACAATCGAAAAATAAATATTTGGAAATTGAAAATTCCAAAATTCTTGAAAAAGGGAAATTTGTTGAAATCGATCATTCAAAATGCCTTGAAAATGAAAATATTTTAAAGAATGATCTTTTAAAAGTTCAAGATGAACTTAAAAGTTTGACGAAGAAATTTTCGTGCGGCAACGATAAATTTGAACAAATGCTATGCGTTCAAAAATACACTTTGAATAAAGAGGGGTTAGGATTCAAACCACGTTCTTAAAATGAATCCGTCAATTTAAAAATACCCCGATGCGAAAAATGTTTGAAAATTGGGCATCACATTTCGAATTGCAAAAGCCCAAGACGGACGATTAAAGTCAAGAAAATTTGGGTTCCTAAAGGAACAATTGTTTCAAATATCGTCTACGTCTCGAAACAAAAACCGACTTTCGGTTGGATCCCCAAAAACTAATTTTTAACAAATTGGTATTAATTTCAGGGGGAGTTTTACATCCTATTATTGGATATTTTTATTCATGCATATTTTCTTTATATATTCAAATTGGTATCCTTTATAATTTTTTACACTTTTTGCTGAATACGAAAAAGGGGAGAAGAAGTTGAATCGGATAAAAGCATCATGAAAGATATGACGAGAAATATAAAAAATAGAAGAAGTCAAAAAGGATAAGAAAGCATACAAAAAGGGGGAGAAATGAAGGAGTTGAAAAATGAAAAACGAAGAAGTCGAAAATGACAAGAAAAAGAAAAAGGATTAGTGAAACTAACGAAACGATCAAAGTCGAAAACTTTGAAATGTACATATATATAATGTTATTTTGTAGGTTTTATCCAATTCAAGAGTTTTTTTTGTAATCATCAAACATGGGGAGATTGTTGGAATATTTATTCTACATAGTCATAAATAGTATTTTGATGATTAAGTTTATAAACAAAACAAAACAATATCGAGGCGAAGCAAAACGATGAAGGAAACGAAGACGCAAAAAGCTGGACAAAATACAAAGCTAGCGCACGCTAATGGGTCCCGGCTGCAGATCAGATGAGTCCGAAGTAACCTGAAGTGAAGTCACCTGATGAGGATAGCGCACGCTACACGTGATGATTAACGCACGCTATCGAGTCAATATTACCGTTGTGAAGAGATTCAAACACAGAATGACGTATGTACTGAAGTAAGCTTAGCGCACGCAAGAGATGATATTTAGTGCACGCTAAATATCAGTTTGAATCAAGTCAATCAATCCGTTGGAGAGAATCTACTACAAGTCAAAAAAACATTAACGGATATATGATGCATGCAATGATGCATGACTAGCGCGCGCTACAATGGAAGTGTTAGCGCACGCTAACTGTGAAGGACAGAAGCCAGTGGACTAAAACTGGAAAAACGTTAACGTACGTAACAGTGCATAACGTACACTAAAGGCTACAAACATGCGATAGCGGACGCTAAGGAAAGAAGCCTAGCGCACGCTAATAACAACTGGCAGTAACGGCTAGTTTGTGGAAGAAGGATATAAATACTAAATGAGTTGGTATCATTCCACACAACAACATTGAGAAAATCACATACACTTGAGATATCATTGTAAACATTATAGTTGTTGTTATTGAGCTTAAATTAGAGTGATTGAGTGTTATACACAAAATCATACACGAGTGAGAAAAAGAAAAGATACGATTGGATTCGGTGTTATTAGGACCAAGGATCCGGCATTGTTAGAATCGCAATCGCTATCTTAGTGAGGTTCATCTAGTACCAATAGAAAGCTAGAGTGGTTGATTCCTTATCCAATAGAAAAGGAAAAACAGTTTTACTCGGACCGATAGAAGACGAGTTTGTAATGGTAATCCCTCGACCAATTGAAGAGAGGTGCAGAGGTTTTCATCTTAAACCTATAGAAAAAGATCTTGAGAGAGAGGACGTAGGTATGTTTGGCCGAACCTCTATAAATCCATGTGTCATTTAATTTCCACACTTTATATTTATGCTTCCTCACAAACGGCGCAAATACCGATATTACACCAACATAGGATAGGTAATGGTGATACCTATACGTTTAATGAATTTGGAAATCAAAATAGTTTTGAACCTTAAGGCATTATAACATGCTTGGGCATACGATGCCAAATCCCATGATATAATCTAAGAGTTATATATGATGTAATCGATAAAGAGTTATCCACCTAAAGTAGCTCAATTCTAGGCGTTATGCCAAAGCTGAGTTTAGGATTGTGCAAAATGGGATCTTAGCCCACTAAAATTACAAATGTTGTAAATTGAGGGTACTTTGTTTTAGAGGGAGTATTTTATGAGAAATAAAATAATGTGACTAAATATTTTACATATTGAATTTTGTATAATGGCATCAAACAACACATCCACCATTTCACTTCGATCCGTCCTTGAGAAGGACAAGCTCAAAGAAAATGGCAGCAACTATCTGGATTGGATCCGGAGCTTGAGAATAGTTCTTAATCAAGAAAGAAAGCTGTATGTTCTTGAGGAAGAAGTTCCCGATGAGCCAGCTGACAATGCAAACAAAGCAACAAAAGACAAATGGAAGAAACATTGTGATGATTCCATTGATGTCAGTTGTCTTATGTTGGCTACAATTTGTCCAGAACTTCAGAAGAATCTGGAGGATATGGAAGCTTATGAGCTTAATACTCACCTCAAGGAAACTTTCTCGAAGCATGATAGGCAAGAGAGGTATGAGACCTTTCAAGCCTTGTATGCTTGCAAGATAGTTGAGGGGACATCTGTCAGCGCTCATGTGCTCAAGATGAAAGGATATATTGATCATCTTGACAGGCTTGGTTTTCCACTTTCTAAGGAGCACTCCACGGATGTGATCCTAAACTCATTGCCCGAAAGTTTCGGTCAGTTCATAATGAACTATAATATGAATGAGATGGAGAAGTCCATTGCTGAGTTGCATGGGATGCTTAAAATGGCTGAGCAGAATATTAAGAAGAAACCAAGCCATGTGCTGATGGTCTGCAAAGGGAAGTCCTTTAAGAACAAAGGCAAGGGCAGGGGTAAGGCAAAATTTGCCAAATCTAAAGAACCTTCTAGGACGGTTTTCAAGGCTAAAGCTCCCAAAGATGGAAATTGCCATCATTGCAATAAACCAGGACACTGGAAAAGAAATTGCAAGATTTACTTGGAAGAGCTAAAGCGTACCAAGGGTAGTGAGAATGCCACAGGTATATTTGTTATAGAAGTTAACTTATCTACTTCTAACTCCTGGGTATTAGATACTGGATGTGGATCTCACATTTGTACAAATGTGCAGGGGTTGAGAAGCAGTTGAGAACTGAAGAAAGAGGAAGTGGATCTAAGAGTCGGCAATGGAGCAAGAGTTGCTGCACTAGCCATAGGAACTTATGATCTAGTTTTACCCATTGGGATTTTGTTAGTTTTGAACAATTGCTATTATGTTCCTGCTATGAATAGGAATAATATTTCAGTTTCTACATTAGATTTTGAAGGTTACAGTTTTCTTATTAAGAATAAGATCATTCATATTTTATTTGATGACTTGCGTTATGTGTAACACCCCAATTGGGACCCACTAGGCGAATGAAAATTAATGAATTAAGTGATATGATTGTAGTACCGAACCACAGTATATCAATAATTACTCCGATAAGGAGTTTCAAGTACAACACACCCAGGATAAAACAGAATACATGTATATTTTATATGAAGATAAAATATACAACACCAGATAAAATGAGTATTAAAAGTGGAAGTCTGCAGCGGAATACAATGAAGAAAATATGAAGACTGAAAGGATTGGGCCCCCCTACTAGTATCACTGGGACTCCTCGCCGTCAACGTTCTCTTCCCGTGCCTTAGCCTTGCCATGACCTGAAAACAATATCCCCCAATGGGGCCGCCATACGTAACAACAATCCTCAAGAGTTGAACAATATACAACAATCACATGAATGAATTAATGAATTAAGTTGAATGATGAGCATCAATGTACGCCCGAATGAACTGAGTAATAGCACAAATATCCGAGTGTCCAGAGTCCCGCATATACACCCGCTATTGGCCTAATTAGTCTCATGGTTCAATGTGTCCGGAGTCCCGCGTATACACATTACCATGCGCACAGTCCAATGTGTCCGGAGTCCCGCATATACACATGACCATAGTGTGCCCGGCAAAAATTCCACACAAGCGCCAACTGGATATGCAATATAATTCCTGAAGATCTCCAGAACAAAATGACCAAGGTGAGGAGTAATGAATAGAATCCGATAAGGATCAAGAGCAACTCACCGAGATGAAATAATGATACAACGAGTGATAGCTTCAATGAAATGATTTTAGAACCGTCATTCCATGTGAGTTACATGATGAGTTGATAATTACAAGTCTCGACATGAATGATATATTATGAGTGAATTACATGTATGAATGAATAACAACGTAAGGAATTGAATATCCTTTTAACCGAGTAAGAATTTACTTACTCAATATCGGTGTCGAAATGTCCTTCCTCAAACAAAGTCCTAAAACGTGATGTCGGTCGCTCGAACAACCTTGAATGACATAATTACCAATAATCCATTCAACATACGTATTAAGCATGAATTACAATTAACTCAAAGGTCGATACAACAATATCCGAACTCATTTAGGCATTCAAACAAACACTTAGCAAACATACATCCTTCGATAATATCGAATCCCGAATATGTCGAAACCAACTCCAAAATGAATATTTAAAACCAACAAAATACCTCCAATGATATCAATAATCCCATAGGAATCCACAAAACGAGTTAACGACAACATCTAATCGAAAACCCCCAAATATCAAAGTCAACTCCAAGGTGTTCTTGAATATAACCCCAACAATACATGAAATCCGAAATATATGTGATCAAATCAGTAGGAATACATTTATCCAAGGTAGATAACTCATATCTAACATATTCCAACAACAATCCAAGCTTACACGAAGAAATTGGAAGAAAAACCCAAAAATCCAAAATTCTAGATCCAAGAGATTATTACCTTGATTATGATGTTTGAAGATGATGAAATGATGATTACTCCAGGTTATAAGCTTGAAGATGATGATTGATGATTGCACCTCGAAGAACACTCCTCAAGAAGCTCCAAATCGCCCGGGACCGATGAAAGAATGAGAAGAAATGACAAATGACGAAATCTGGACTACACTGTCCAATTTAGAATAATCCCAGTTTAGCGCGCACTAGATCCTGTTCTTAGCGTGCGCTAACGGGTATACTGGGGTAGTCCAGTACCCCCTGTCCTTATCGGTAGCATACGCTACGTACCTTCTGTAGCGTGCGCTACAACCATGTAATTAGCGTGCGTTAACACAAATGGTTAGCGTGCGCTAACGAATTATCTGATGCCCAGCACTGGAGTCTAGAACCTCCTGTTCTTCTGATCTGTTCGCGGTAGCGCGCGCTACACACTAGATTCAGCGTGCGCTACTAACCCTAGTTAGCGTACGCTAATAACCACTTGTAGCGTGCACTAGAAGTTATTCCTAATCAGTCCAGTAGCCACTGGACTCTGCCTGATCCGACCTTAGCGTGCGCTACACCGACTGTATAGCGTACGCTACTCCTACCTACTAGCGCGCGCTACTTACCATTCGTAGTGTGCGCTACAAACAACCCAACTACAGTCCAGTGCCTTCTGGACTGCTTGCTTGAACTGCACTAGCGTGCGCTAGTGTTGAGAGGTAGCGTGCGCTACTCATACTCAATTAGCGCACACTAAAGAGAGTACGTAGCGTGCGCTACTCCTCACATACAGCACACTATGAAGATGACAATGATGATAAACACGGCACGATTCTCCAACTAGATTGATGATGAATGACGATTGTTATACGATACAATTACTCTGAACGGTGAATACAATGATTGAATATGAGTGATGAATGATCATTAATGAGTGAAATTTACTGAGTGACAATTACTAAACGATAAATACTGAATGATAATGACTGAATTACAACCGGGTATTACATACACCCCCCTTAAGGGAGTTTCGTCCCCGAAACTAAGGGTCAAACAACTCGGGATAACTCTCCCGCATACTAACCTCGGTTTCCCAAGTAGCCTCTTCGACTCCGTGTCTAGACCACTGAATTTTAACCAAAGGAATTGTCTTGTTCCTCAACTGTTTGATTCGCCGCTCTAAGATTCGTATAGGACGCTCCTCATATAAATGATCATCGGCGATCTCGATTTCGTCGAACTGAAGTATGTGACTCGGGCCAGCAACATACTTCCATAACTGAGAGACGTGAAAAACATTATGAATTCGGCTCAACACCGGAGGTAAGGCCAATCGATAAGCTAGCTCGCCTACTCTATCCAAAATCTCAAACAGTCCAATGAATCTCGGACTCAACTTTCCCCTCTTCCCAAAATGGAAGATACCTCGACTCGGGGATACCTTGACCAAATCATGGTCACCCATCTCGAACTCTAACGGTCGACGATGATTATCTGTGTATGATTTCTGCCGACTCTGAGCGGTCAACAAACGACTCCTGATCAAAGCTACCTTCTCACGGGCGGCTATAAGCATATCAGGCTCGTTGCTGATTGATTTTGATAAGTCATCCCAACACAAAGGAGATCGACAACGACGACCGTACAAGGCCTCGTAAGGTGCCATATTAATCGAAGCATGCCAACTATTGTTGTACGTGAACTCGATCAACGGTAGTTGGGCTTTCCAATTATCTTTCCAATCGAGAACACATGCCCTCAGCATGTCCTCCAAAGTCTGAATAGTCATCTCTGATTGTCCGTCGGACTGAGGATGAAAAGATGTACTGAGATTAAGCTGAGTTCCCATAACACGATGAACTGATTTCCAAAAATGAGACACGAATCGTCCGTCACGATCGGAAATGATACTTTTAGGAGTACCGTGCAGTCTCACTATCTCTTTGATGAACAATTTGGCAAGTCTCTCGGGACCTCACGTATCCTTAATCTCAAGGAAATGAGCTGACTTAGTCAGACGATCCACAATCACCAAAAATTGTATTCATGCCACGACGACTCATCGGCAGACTCGTGATGAAGTCCATTGAAATATCTTCCCACTTCCACTCTAGAATAGGGAGAGTATTCAGCATACCCGCCAGTCGCTGATGTTCCATCTTGACTTGTTGACAAGTTAAGCATCTCAAAACAAATTCCGCGACTTCTCGCTTCATATTACTCCACCAGTAATTTTGTTTCAAGTCTTTGTACATCTTGCTAGACCCCGGATGAACGGAATAAGGGGTAGCATGAGCTTCTCCCAAAATCGAGTTTTTCAACTCGTCATTTGCCGGTACGCACAACCGATTCTTAAATCGCAAAAGTACATCCTCATGGACCACAAATCCAGGGGCTTTCCCCTCAGTCACATCATCTCGAATGTGTAACAAAAATGGGTCTGAACCCTGATTCTCCCTGATCGCCTCCTCAAGTGGCGATGAAATCTCTAACGTACAAAGTTGCCCTTGTAATCGCTGTAACCAGACCTCGATATCGGGTCTCAGAAATTCCTGCTGAAGTTCCTTCTGAACTGTTAATCGAGTAAGCATCTGCTCTTGAACGGACTTACGACACAAGGCGTCGGCGACAACGTTCGCCTTGCCCGGGTGGTAAAGTATCTCAATATCATAATCTTTGATTAGCCCCAACCACCGTCTCTGTCGCATATTTAACCCCTTCTGAGTAAATATATATATATTTTAAACTCTTATGATCGGTGAATATCTGACAGGTAACGCCATAAAGATAATGACGCCAAATCTTCAACGCGAATATCACGGCTGCTAGCTCCAAGTCGTGGGTCGGGTAATTAACCTCGTAAGGTCTCAATTGCCGTGAAGCATAAGCAATAACTTTACCATTCTGCATTAGTACACATCCGAGACCCTGTCCGGATGCATCACTATAAACCACAAATCCTCCCGTCACTTGCGGTAAAGAAAGGACAGGTGCTGAAATTAATCGGCTCTTGAGTTCTTCAAAACTCTGTTGACACGCGTCGGACCACGTGTATTTCTTATCTTTCCTTAAAGGTTTGTCATGGTTTGAGCGATTTTAGAAAATCCTTCCACAAATCGCCGATAATAACCAGCTAATCCGAGGAAACTTCGGATTTCCTTAACATTCTTCGGAGGTTGCCAATCTCGGATAGCCTCCGTCTTCTGAGGGTCGTCACGAACTCCGTCTGACGAAATTACATGTCCGAGAAACGTCACTTCGGACATCCAGAATTCACATTTGGAAAACTTTCCATAAAGTTGCTCTCGTCTCAACACGTCGAGCACCTGGTGAAGGTGAAACTCGTGCTCCTCCCGGTCACGAGAATAAATTAAAATGTCATCAATGAAAACAACCACGAACTGATCCAAATAGTCGATGAAAACCCGATTCCTTAATCCCATGAATACCGCAGGTGCATTAGTTAACCCAAACGACATTACTACAAACTCATAATGACCATAGCGTGTTCGGAATGCCGTCCTTGTGATATCCGACTCTCAAATTCGCAACTGATGATATCCAGATCTTAAGTCGATCTTGGAAAATACTGAAGCTCCATGAAGTTGATCCAAAAGATCATCGATACGGGGTAGAGGATACTTCTTCTTGATCGTCACCCGGTTCAATTCCCGGTAATCAATACACAGGCGGAACGAACCATCCTTCTTCTTGACAAATAACACTGGTGCTCCCCACGAGGACGCACTCGGTCGAATATAACCCTTCTCGGTCAAATCCTCTAATTGATTCTTCAACTCCTGCATTTTGGTCGGGGCCACCCAGTACGGTGCCTTCGATATTGGGGACGTACCGGGTTCCAACTCAATCGTGAATTCCACATCTCTCTAAGGAGGCAAACCAGGTAACTCGTCTGGAAATACATCAGCATATTCTCTCACTACAGGAATATCCGTCAACATTACTGATGGTTTCTCGGTCTTGGTCATATAGCACCAATAACCGACACACCCTTTATTGAGTAATCTCACTACTTTCATCAAGTTGATGACTCTCCCGGAATAGCTGGGATTACCTCCCTGAAATATACATTCGACCCCATCGTATGAGATGATAGTGACCATACGCTTACGGACACTAATGACGGCATCGTGACGATCCATCTAATCAATACCCAGGATGACGTCGTCTCTCGGTAAATCTACCATGATTAGGTTTGCCAACCAATCACGGCCATGAAACTGAATCGGACAATTCTTAATCTCACGATTCCCGATAATTCTTCTACCATCAGGTAGACCAATGACGTAAGGTTCACAACTAGTAGCACTACCCAGACGTAGTCTACTCAAACACGACTCGGAAATGAATAAATGCAATGCACCAGTATCAAAAAGGGTACATACATGTTGAGATAGAATTTCGAGTGTACCTGAGATCATTCGGGCTTCTGGATCATCAGCTTTCTTCATCTCATAAATTCGGGGCTTGCCAGCTTCGGAACCGGATGCTCCCGTATGATAGCTGTGGGCTCTGCCTTTGTTAGCTTTCGTCGTCTTAAACGATGCGGACTGAGTAGCCAGATTCGGAACTGCTGACTGTTTCCGGGCCTGAGATGAAGCCGAAGTAGGTTTGGAGTCCTTTCGGCAAAAACGGGCCCTATGCCCCGCCATCCCACAATTATTGCACGTGACGGTTTGCCTCAAGCACTTCGTGCTGTAATGACCCTGTTCTCCACAGTTGAAACAGGTAATGGCCGAACTGGCCGCTCGTGACTGAGATTCCACGGGTCTGGGCACCATAGGGGGTCGCTCGGTGAAAGTAGAGCCCGCTCAAGGCTTCTTGAAAGTTGCGTGACTGCCTTCAGGCTGATTTCGATTCTTAGACTTCTTGCCAGCAGATGAAGGTTGTTGCTTAGCAATCTCTTTAGCAGTAAGCTCATAAGTAAGAGCTTTTTCAATGAATTCGGCCAGAGTGGTGCAATTGTGATTAAGCAACTGCATCCGCATACGAGGCTTCAACCTCTTGCTGAAATACTTGATCTTGTCCGCCTCGGAGTGAATCATAGACGAGGCGAAATGGAGAAGCTCCTGAAATTTCTCGGCAATGGCGAGAACATCATCGTCCGCTGAGAGTTCGGGAGTGAGTAATTCCGATAAGTTGGCCTCTGTGAGTGGGGCCGGATAATACCTCTCCATCATGAGAGTCTTGAATTGATCCTTAGTACATGATCCGTCTGTGGGCTTCAATGATAACCACCATGAATGAGCGCTCTTACCCAGATAGTAAGCCGCAACTGAAACTTTATGCCCTTCAGGGCAATCCACCATAGCAAATAACTTCTCGAAATGCTCAAGCCAATGAATAATATCCACCGGCTCAGATGAGCCCTCAAAGGTAGGTGGTCTATGGCGAGAGGTGTCGCCAATAATACTGCTCACACCCCTCTCCTGCCCCTGAGGTGGCGGTGGAGGAGCCTGTTGATTCTGAGTAGCTGAGTTCTGCATCGTCTCCATGAGACGTGCCATTTGAGTCATCTGGGCCATCATGCCCTGCATAAAAGCGAGTGGGTCAACCCGAACACCCTCTGAATGAGTTGTGTCCCAGGTACGACTCCCTGACAGTGAATAATCATTTCCAGGAGAATGAGTGGCGGCGTCGCTGCTCGACGAATTAACATTATTCCTCGCGTTCGCACGCGTATTCACACGAGTTCTCGGGGTTCGGCCCGCACCGCGGCCTCTTCCCCCGCGTCCTCTGCCAGCTCTTTCCATTCTGAAGTGGGAAGTCACAATATGATTATAGATCTCACATGAATATCACATTATGATTACGTTATGAAACGATGAAAATGAGCACACGCGCTCAAACACAATGATTACATGAATGATCAACTGAAGTGACGAGATTATCTGATGAAATCCTTGAACTGATTATCTTGAACAAGTTAACAAGATTAATGATACGATCCTCAAGATCAACAACAGAACAGTGAAATGAACTAAGTGATTAATGAGTTAACATGTTCGACATGATCACAAATAAAACTGAGGAATGAGTGATTCTTATTGCCAGAAATTATATCATGGCGTCAGAAATCTTACTGTTCTTTGGTCCGATGGGCTCGGCTCTTGCACGAGTCACATGTGACGCGAAAGTCCAATGATACTAGTCTGATGAATGATGATTTCAATGAGACATGACTCGGAAGGTAGTATTCAAAACCACGCTACGATACCAACTCTGTAACACCCCAAACTAGGCGAATATTACAGTGCCGTGGACCCCCAATTGGGACCCACTAGGCGAATGAAAATTAATGAATTAAGTGATATTATTGTAGTATCGAACCACAGTATATCAATAATTACTCCGATAAGGAGTTTCATGTACAACACACCCAGGATAAAACAGAATACATATATATTTTATATGAAGATAAAATATACAACACCAGATAAAATGAGTATTTAAAGTGGAAGTCTGCAGCGGAATACAATGAAGAAAACATGAAGACTGAAAGGACTGGGCCCCCTACTAGTGTCACTAGGACTTCTCGCCGTCAACGTTCTCTTCCTGTGCCTTAGCCTTGCCATGACCTGAAAACAATATCCCCCAACGGGTTCAGTTACATAGAACAACAATCCTCAAGAGTTGAACAATATACAACAATCACATGAATGAATTAATGAATTAAGTTGAATGATGAGCATCAATGTACGCCCGAATGAACTGAGTAATAGCACAAATAGCCGAGTGTCCGGAGTCCCACATATACACCCGCTATTGGCCTAATTAGTCTCATGGTTCAATGTGTCCGGAGTCCCGCGTATACACATTACCATGCGCACAGTCCAATGTGTCCGGAGTCCCGCATATACACATGACCATAGTGTGCCCGACAAAAATTCCACACATGCGCCAACTGACCATGCAATATAATTCCGGAAGATCGCCAGAACAAAATGACCAAGGTGAGAAGTAATGAATAGAATCCGATAAGGATCAAGAGCAACTCACCGAGATGAAATAATGATACAACAAGTGATAGCTTCAATGAAATGATTTTGGAACCGTCGTTCCTCGTGAGTTACATGATGAGTGGATAATTACAAGTCTCGACATGAATGATATATTATGAGTGAATTACATGTATGAATGAACAACGTAAGGAATTGAATATCCTTTTAACCGAGTAAGAATTTACTTACTCAATACCGGTGTCGAAATGTCCTTCCTCGAACAAAGTCCTAAAACGAGATGTCGGTCGCTCGAACAACCTTGAATGACACAATTACCAATAATCCGTTCAATATATGTATCAAGCATGAATTACGATTAACTCAAAGGTCGATACAACAATACCCGAACTCATTGAGGCATTCAAACAAACACTTAGCAAACACACATCCTTCGATAATATCCAATCCCGAATATGTCGAAACCAACTCCAAAATGAATATTTCAAACCAACAAAATACCTCCAATGATATCAATAATCTCATAGGAATCCACAACATGAGTTAACGACAACATCTAATCGAAAACCCACATATATCAAAGTCAACTCCAAGGTGTTCTTGAATCAAACCCCAACAATACATGAAATCCGAAATATATGTGATCAAATCCCTAGGAATACATTTATCCAAGGTATATAACTCATATCTAACATATTCCAACAACAATCCAAGCTTACACGAAGAAATCGGAAGGAAAACCCAAAAATCCGAAATTCTAGATCCAAGAGATTATTACCTTGATTATGATGTTTGAAGATGATGAAATGTCCGGATTATAAGCTTGAAGATGATGATTGATGATTGCACCTCGAAGAACACTCCTCAAGAAGCTCCAAATCGCCCGGGACCGATGAAAGAATGAGAAGAAATGACAAATGACGAAATCTGGACTACACTGTCCAATTTATAATAATCCCAGTTTAGCGCGCGCTAGATCCTGTTCTTAGCGTGCGCTAACGGGTATACTAGGTTAGTCCAGTACCCCCTGTCCTTATCGGTAGCGTGCACTACGTACCTTTTGTAGCGTGCTCTAACGAATTATCTGATGCCCAGCACTGGAGTCCAGAACCTCCTGTTCTTCTGATCTGTTCGCGGTAGCGCGCGCTACACACAAGATTCAGCGTGCGCTACTGACCCTAGTTAGCGTACGATAATAACCACTTGTAGCGTTCACTAGAAATTATTCCTAATCAGTCCAGTAGCCACTGGACTCTGCCTGATCCGACCTTAGCGCGCGCTACACCGACTGTATAGCGTATGCTACTCCTACCTACTAGCGCGCACTACTTACCATTCGTAGCGTGTGCTACAAATAACCCAACTGCAGTTCAGTGCCTTCTGGTCTGCCTGCTTGAACTGCACTAGCATGCACTAGTGTTGAGAGGTAGCGTGCGCTACCCGTACTCAATTAGCGCACGCTAAAGAGAGTACGTAGCGTGCGCTACTCCTCACACACAGCACACTATGAAGATGACAACGATGATAAACACGGCACGATTCTCCAACTAGATTGATGATGAATGACGATTGTTATACGATACAATTACTCTGAACGGTGAATCCAATAATTGAATATGAGCGATGAATGATCATTAATGAGTGAAATTTACTGAGTGACAATTACTGAACGATAAATACTGAATGATAATGACTGAATTACAATCGGGTATTACATTATGGTACTGCAAAGTTATATACTGGCCTTTACAATATTGATCTAGATGAGTCCGACACTTTGGAAGTCTATAACATTGCATCCAAGAAACCTAAGCTCAATGATTCTAATCCGACTTACTTATGGCATTGTCGACTTGGTCACATAAATGAGAAACGCAATTATAAACTCCATAATGATGGACTTTTAGACTCTTTTGACTTTAAATCATATGGGACATGCGAATCTTGTTTATTGGGCAAGATGACGAAGAATCCTTTCACCGGTCATGGAGAAAGGGCCAATGATCTATTAGGCCTAATACATACTGATGTATGCGGACCTCTTAGCACTAATGCCAGAGGCGGATACCAATACTTCATTACATTTACTGATGATTTTAGCCGATATAGATATGTTTATCTTATGATGTATAAACATGAATCTTTTGAAATGTTCAAAATATTCAAGAATGAAGTACAGAATCAACTTAGCAAGACAATTAAAGCCCTTCGATCGGATCAAGGTGGGGAATACTTGAGCCAAGAAATCGATGATCATCTTAGGAGTTGTGGAATTGTTTCGCAACTTACTCCTCCCGGAACACCTCAGCATAATGAAGTGTCCGAAACGAGGAATCGAACTTTATTAGATATGGTTCAATCCATGATGAGTCGAACAGGGCTTCCATTATCATTTTGGGGCCACGCCTTAGAAACAACAACATTCACCCTTAACCGTGTTCCATCTAAAGTAGTTGAAAAGACACCATTTGAGAAATGGACTGGTAAAAGACCAAACTTGTCTTTTCTAAAGATCTGGGGTTGCGAAGCATTCGTAAGGCGCCAAGTGTTTGACAAACTGGCAGCCAGATCTAAAAGATGTTTATTTGTGGGATATCCTAAGGAAACTAAAGGATATTACTTTTATAAGCCCGCAGAGAACAAAGTGTTTGTTGCTCGAAATGTTGTATTCTTAGAAAGGGAATTTATTTCCAAAAGAGACAGTGGGAGAAGAGTAATTCTTGAGGAACCTCGAGAACCACAAGAAGACATCGCTTCACCGATGGAAACTGAACAAGCTCAACAATCAATTGAAGAGTCCGTTCAAAGTACACAAGTCCCACGCAGATATGATAGGATGTGACATGAACCTCAGAGATATAGTTATCTCGTAACAGAGGATGATGACGCATCGCTCATAGATGATGATCCTAGTACCTATATAGAAGCTGCTTCAGGACCAGAGTCCGAGGAATGGCTAGAAGCCATGAAGTCAAAGATGCAGTCCATGTATGACAATCAAGTTTGGAACTTGATAGATCTACCTGAGGGTGTTAAAACCATTAGGTGCAAATGGGTCTATAAAAAGAAGAAAGACATGGATGAAAATCTGCAAGCCTATAAATCTAGACTAGTGGCAAAAGGTTATAGACAGATTCATGGCGTTGACTATGAGGAGACCTTTTGCCAGTAGTCATGCTTAGATCAATTAGAATTTTATTTGCCATTGCCGCATAATATGATTATGAAATATGGTAAATGGATGTCAAAACAGTATTCCTTAATGGAAACTTACTTGAGGATGTGTACATGACACAACCTGAAGGTTTTGTTCATCCAGAAAATTCTAAAAAGTTTTGCAAGCTTCAAAGATCCATTTATGTGTTGAAGTAGGCTTCTCGGAGGTGGAATTTTCGTTTTGATGAAACTGTCAAAGAGTTTGGGTTCATTCAAAATGAAGATGAACCATGTGTGTACAATAAGGTTAGTGGGAGCATAATTGTTATCTTAGTACTATATGTAGATGACATATTACTCATTGGGAATGACATTCCCACCTTGCAGACAGTCAAGACTTGGTTGGGTAGTTGTTTCTCAATGAAAGACTTAGGAGAAGCTGCTTACATTCTTGGGATAAAGATCTATAGAGATAGATCAAAGAGATTGATTGGTCTGAGTCAATGTACCTACATTAATAAAATATTGAAGAGGCTCAATATGCAAGACTCCAAGATAGGACTCTTGCCAATGTCACATGGCATTCATCTGAGTGAGACTCGGAGTCCTACAACTCCTGATGAGCGAGCCCGCATGAGTAATATACCATACGCTTCGGATATTGGATCGATCATGTATCCCATGATTTGTACTCGACTAGATGTATCGTTTTCCCTTAGCATGACAAGGCGATACCAATCGAATCCAGGTGAAAGTCACTGGACAGCAGTGAAAACCATCCTAAAGTACTTGAGAAGGACTAAGGATGATTTCCTAGTTTATGGAGGGGTGGGAAACGAGCTGGCTATAAGAGGTTACGTCGATGCAAGTTTCAAAACCGACAGAGATGGTTTCAAATCGCAAACTGGTTATGTGTTTGTATTGAATAGAGGTGCTGTGAGTTGGAAGAGTTCCAAGCAAACCACGATTGCTAATTCTATTACAGAAGCTGAGTACCTGGCAACATCGGATGCATCTAAGGAAGCTGTATGGATTAAGAAGTTCGTTACCGAACTAGGAGTGGTGCCGACCATCCAGGGTCCCATAAGCCTTTATTGTGACAATAATGGTGCTATTGCACAAGCTAAAGAGCCTAGGTCCCATCATAATTCCAAACATATACTCAGAAAATATCACCTAGTCAGAGAGATCGTCAGATGAGGAGATATTACAATATGCAAAGTAGCAACGGAAGAGAATGTTGCAGATCCACTTACCAAGCCTCTCTCACAAGGAAAGTATGTTGAGCATGCTAGAGCGATAGGACTAAAAGTCATGAATGAATGGTCCTAGTGCAAGTGGGCGATTGTTGGGAATAGTGCCCTAGGACATTTGATGTGCCAAGATTTGTAATTGTCACATTTAAATAAAATTATTTGATATCATTTATTTCTCGTTGATTATTATAATGTGTGCATGTTTTAATATTATAATAATCGAATAATAGTTATTCACGAATAATAAGATTATTCAAATGTCCCTGGTATAATCGTGTTGAGTAGAGACTCGAGTGATTAATATACTAGTATAAGTTTGATTGATAATCATCGGATGATTATGCATATGGTACGGATCAATCTTATGGGTATTGGTTGGAGAACTAATACTGGAGAGACCCGCATTGAGATCACTGTATGGAAATGTCATAAGTGAATATCAATATAACAGTATGTCAATAAATCCTTGAACCTGAGATTATCATAGAGTCCTACATGATAACTGCTATGCATTGACGTAATCCAACGTCATCTGAAACATGGTGATCATAAAGGTTAGCGATCAGGATTAGTGAGAGTCATGTAGTGGGCAATAAATAATCAAGATGGGGATTTGTCCATCTATTTAGTGAGAGAGATATCTGCTGGGCCCCTCGATAAGTAGGACTGAAGGAAATGCATGGCCATGCTCAAATGAAGAGTCATTTGATTCAGTATACTTAAGATCGAGAAAGCATTTGAACATAAATAAGTATGACAGACTCCATGACTTAGTTCAAATATGATATCGCGTGATAAAGGGATTTGACACGTTAAAAGGTTTAATGGACTATTAACTTATATTATTTGGGTAATCATAATGTCTTGCTAGAGGCCGCTTATGATTTATTATTTAATAAGGTATTAAATAATTGCCAATATAATATAAGTCTTTTGGGTCACACGTACGACAATTATAGATAAGTAGGATAAATATCAATTGGGAATAATAAATATAATATTGGATATTATATTTATAACGAGATTAAATAATAATAATATATATAATATTGGATATTATATATATGGTATTATTTAATAAGTTGAGGGGCAACTAAGCAAATACTAGAGTTTGGCTCTAGGGTTTACTTAGTATAAATATAAGGTCTTGGACTAAGGGTTGTCATAAGACAAAAAACCTAAAAAAATCACCCCCCTCAAGAGCAAGAGAAAATCGGCCATCTACTTCCTACTATAGGAGAACGGAGTCGGTCGTCCCTCTTTCGTTAGTTGATCTTGATCAATAGTACAATCCTTCTAGTAAGGAATTTGTGTTGTACTATTTATCAATATTATTCGTAAGGATTTAGCAATCCGCCTTGTAGAATTGTTCGTGTGTGGATCACCAAAAGAGGAAGGATATATTCATCTGCTTCTAGTCCGGATCTAGAATTGTTCAATCGGATTAAGGTAATTCGATTAACCCTTTAATTAAAAAATTAAATTACTGCATGAGATCCTAAATTGGGTTTTCACATTTATTATTCCACTGCGTTTTTACTCCGATTATTTTGTATTAGATGCAAAGAAAACCCAACACTTCTTGCATTGCCATCACCCAGCTTTCATCATTAAGAGATTCCGACACATTCTTGGGTTCAATTTCTGAAACGAAGGCAAAATGAGCAATATATTCGGTAGTTCATCTTCGCCCATCTTCGATATTCCCAATAACAAGGTCTCTTAGATGATCTTTGTTGTGCTTCAATCTTTAGGCAAATCATCAATTATACTCTTTTGAGCCTCTGAAATCTCCGGAAGAATACCTGTATCATCAAAACAATCTACCTTTCCCGGGGGTGAGATCATATCATTGAATTTAACATGAATAGATTCTTCAACTTTATTAGTTCTAATATTATAAACACGGAATGCTTTGCTATTTGTAGAATACCCAAGAAATATACTGGAATCAGATTTTGCATCAAATTTGCCCAAATTTTCCTTCCATGATTTAAAATAAAAACATTGCAACCGAATGGATGAAAATATGAAATATTCGGCTTTTTGCCCTTCCAAATCTCATAAGGGGTTTTAAGTTGGGCTCTACAAAGATGAAACCGATTGATAATGTAGCATGCTGTAAAAATGGCTTCGGCCCAAAAATATTTCGGAAGAGAGTATTCATTTAACATTGTCCTCGACATTTCTTCTAAAGACCGATTTTTTCTTTCAACGACCATTTTATTGAGGAGTTCTAGGAGCCAAAAAATTGTGGTTAAGTCCATACTCATCACAGAAAAGTTCAAATGGGGTGCAATCAAATTCACCTCCGTGATCGGTATGGATAGAAATTATGGAAAGGTTTTTCTCATTTTGTTCCAAACGACACCATTTAGAAAACTCAGAAAACATATCATCTTTATGAGCAGGAAATCTAACCCATGTAAATCGAGAAAAATCATCAACAATCACCAAAACATAAAGTTTGCCATTTAGAAAAACATATCTAGATGGTCCGATTAAATCCATATGCACGAGTTCAAGAATGCGATTGGTGGAAATATCGAATTTGGTTTGAAGAATTCTCAAGTATGTTTCCCTTTTATGCAAGATTCACATAAATGTTTTCGATCAAATTTAAGTTTGGGTAAACCATGAACTAAATAATATCTCGAAAGTTTGAAATGATCGGTAGAGATGTATGCCCCAATTTTCTATGCCATAAAAATGCATTTTCATCTAAAGTAATAAGGCATTTTTTATTGAATGAATTTTTGTCATTAAGATCAATAATATAAATATTTCCACACCTCAAACTGATAAAAGCAATTTTGTTATTTTTAAAAGCCGTACAATGAGTTTCTTCAAAAAAGATTTTAAAACCTTCAACAAATAAAATGTTGTTTGTAACAAATAAAATGAGTTTCATCACACAATTGAGAAACACTAAGTAAGTTATGATGCAAACCTTCAACAAATAAAACTTTATTGATAGACGGAGAAGGTTTCTTACCAACCTTACCGGTGCCCATAATTTTCCCATTTTGTTGTCACCAAAGGTTACATGTCCTTGTTCTTGATATTCAAGTTCTTCGAATAACTCTTTGGCGCCACACATGTACCTCGAACAACCGCTATCTATGTACCACTTGCTTTTCTTTGGCATTGGTACTACAAAAATAGTGTGTTTTGTTTGTTTTGGTACCCAAACCCTTTTGGGTCCTCCAAAGTTAATTATACTAATGACATTTGCAACTATTGTCCCTTTAGGGACCCAAGTTTGTTTGATAGTTCTCAATTTGGAATGAACGTTGTTATTATAATCTCGTTGTTTAGGAGGAGTTTCTGAATTCCCGATTTATATATTTTTTATCTTATTTGGATTTATAAGATATTGGTATTTATTAAACGGATCAAAACCAAGACCATGTTTTAACAATGGAGATTTTTGAATGGATAAAACTTTTTCAAATTTTTCGTTTCCGAGAGTAAATTTGTTCATTATATATTTCAATTCTTTTTTAGTTTTGGACAACTCGATTTTCAAAATATTTTCTTTCTCAAGGCACGAGGTATGGTCTATTTCAACGTTTTTGCATTTACTTCAAAGTTTTGGATTTTCGAGTTCTAACACCTTTATTTTTCTTTTTAAAGACATATTTAATTTAACCATTTCATCATATTCCACATTCAAAGACTCAAATGCATTTAATAATTCATCGTCATGACGTATTTCTTGTGAATCACAGAAATAAAATAGATCATAATCATCATTTGGTTTAGAACTTACCTCGATAGCATTCTCCGAATCAAGTGCCATAAATGCGAGATTTGCATCTAAGGATCTTTCGATTTCTTCCTCGTCGTCACTCCAAGAAGCGATTAGAACTTCCTTCTTGTTGAATCTATCGATTTGAGGTTTAGAAGTAGATCCTCGACATTCTTTGGCATAATGTCCGGCTTTTGCCGCATTTTCGACAATTATTGTCGAACTTCTTTGTAGGAACATACGTACTTTTCTTTTGTTCCGTATTGCCATCCTGATCAAGGAAGCTCCACCTTTTTTGAATTAAGTTCTTGTATCTTCTAAAATTCTTGGCGTATAGAGCAAGTTCCTCGTCATCTTCATCTTCAGGAACCTCTTCCTCAGTATTGCTATCTGCTTTGAAAGCGACTACTTTTTCACGAGGCTTTGGTTTGGAGCCTCTGGATTTAAGAACGATCTCCTAGTTGATAAGTGACCCGATGAAGGCGCTGAATTCAAGCTTGTTGAGATCTTTGGATTTCATGATTGCAGTAACCATAGCATCCCATTCACGAGGTAATGAGCGAAGAATTTTCTTAGCCTTGTCGCTACTTGATATAGGTCTTCTGAAAGATGTAAGGCCGTTTGTTATAGCTGAAAATCGACCCAGCATATTTGATATTATTTCCTCGTCTTTCATGGAAAAGAGTTCGTAGTCATGAAGCAGCATGTTAATTTTGGTCTCCTTGACCTGAGTGGTTCCTTCATGAGTGACTCGAGAATTTCCCAAATTTCCTTTGCGCTTTCATACAAAGATATCCTGTTGAGTTCTTCGGGATTGAGAGCACAATATAAGAGTTGAGTAGCACGAGAATTAATATGTGTGTTCCTCCAATCTTCGTCGCTAAATTCATCAAATTTTTTCAGCGATCCATCTTTCTTCTTGGCAATTTTTGGACCAAGAACAATGACTTTCCAGATTTCAATGTCGTAAGCTTGAACAAATATAGCCATCTTCTTTTTCCAAGTCATGAAGTTGGAGCCATCAAAGAAAGTAGGACGGTTGAGGGTATTTCCTTCAATTTGGCCTAATAGAGCCATTTGCGTATCTTTTTCTCTATGGTGTTTAAACCTTTAAAAAGAGACCCGCTCCGATACCAACTGAAGATATAAGAATACCACTAGAAGGGGGGTTGAATAGTGGTGTTGCAGATAAATATAATTTCTCGCGAGGGAATAAATAAAAGTACTGAAAGTAAAAGACACAGCGATATATAGAGGTTCGGCAACTTGCCTACGTCCTCTCTCCATTTCCTTTTTCTATTGGCTTTTTTTTTTTAAAAAAAAAAGAAAAAGCGTCCAGTGTGGACGGGGGTTGAGGCGGGACCCACCAACCTGTAGATAAGAAGAAATCAAGAAATACAAAGTATCAGCCCCGAATTATGACCAAAAATGGGCCATAATTCGGGTCCAAACATCGAAGAAATTTACGGTCCGCTAAAGAAATACAAAGTGCACCACAAACCGTGGGCTAATGTGCGGACCCGTAGACTAAAATAACTCAACTCCGAATTATGACCAAAAATGGGCCATAATCTGGAACCTAAAATCTAAAGTTCCTACGGCCCGCTAGATCAATACAAGGTGCACCACTAAAACTGTGGGCTAATGTGCAGACCAATAGGCAAGCAAGCAATCAATAAAATAAAAACCTATCTAAATCTAAAAGACGGATAACCAAGCTGATCCATCCGTATAAGGGAGAGAAGAAACGGAGGAGAAGTATCGTAAGTATAAGTCTGAATGCCGAGGGACGACATGCCGAGCTCAGCAAGATAGTCGGCCGGCCTGTTACCCTCCCGAAAAATGTGAGTGACTCTGAACTGAATATCTCTGAGAATGTGTCGGATACGCATAAGAGTGTGACGAACCTGCCAAGAGTCCCGATGGCCAGATGATAGTAGGGTCACCACAGCAGCAGCATCAAGCTCAATCCAAACATGTCTCGATCTCTGGGAAGCTAGAATCAATCCAATCGCCAACGCCTGAACCTCAACATCAAAACTCGAAGAGGCCTGAAAAGAGGAATGGAAAGCAAGAAGGAGCTCTCCGTGGTGATCTCTAATCAGACCTCCCCCACCCGTAATCTGTGTGTCTCTATCGAACGAACCATCCATGTTCAGCTTGATCCAAGGGGTCTCGGCTCGAAGCCAAACCACCGGGATGGGGCGACGAGTCTGAGCGGGGGAAGATGTAGCTCGCTGGAAACGATCAGGCGGCAAGCAACCCGCCCAGAACTCAGATGAAATAAGCCCCACAGAAGCCAATAAAGCAACATGGCGCTCCACCTGCACAATAACATGAGACGAAAGAAAAGTAACCGCCATATGCTTTGCACTATTCCTTTCTATCCAGATGAACCAAAGGATCAGACAAGGAATAATGAAAGTCGCGTGCCTAAAGTGTGTGCCGTGTGCGAAAAAACTCAGGAGCTCAAAGATATTCTGAGTAAGGGGTAGGGATAAATGTGTCCATGCGCCAAAATACTCCCACACATCACGAGCCACATCACTCTCCAAGAAAAGGTGGGCAATGGTCTCAGTATGGTTGGTCTGGGTAAGGGTATGCGAGCAACACAAACATCTAGAAGCCAGTGAAATGCCCCTCCTCTGTAGAATGTCATCAGTCGGTATCCGTCGCATGAGAAGTCGCCAAATAAACACCGAAGTGGTCGGTGTAAGTAAGGCAGTCCAGATGGCCCCGTAAACAAGATTAGCCTGACCCCTCACCCTGATGTGAGACCAAGCCGACGACAATGAGAACGCACCCGAAGAGGTAAGAGTCCAGCACATACTATTCGAATCCTCCTTGGCGATGGGAATCGCGGAGATCTCCTGGATGAACTGAGGGCTAAATACTAGCTCCTCTCCAACAATAGACTCCAATCTACCTATGTCCCACGTCCCATCAACCCATAACTCATGAATTCTAAGATGGGGTCTACCAGTAACCTGATGAAAAGAAGAAATTGGCCTATCCCTAATCCAAGTATCAACCCAAAAGCTGACCACCCTGTAGCCACGACCAAGAGTCCAGCGGATGAACTCCTGAGCCTCAATACCCACTCGGAGGAGACGGTGCCAAGGGTGGCTGGCACGAGCTTTAAGAGCGGTACGCATAGGCATATAGAGGCCAGCAAAGCAGTTTCTGTAGGGCATAAACTGCGCCCACAGAGACATGCCCGCGCGAAGTCGCCACCAGAGCTTATAACTAAAAGCTCTCGCCATATCCGAAAGGCTCCGAATCCCGAGGCCTCCCTCAAAGACCGGATGACAAATCTGCCGCCAACGGACCCAGTGCGTCTTCCTCTTCGGTCCAACAGCACCCCAGAAGTATCTCGCAATGATCTGCTCGAGCTCCTTGATAATATACTGTGGAGGGTCCAGCACCTGAAGCAGGTGTAGAGGAATTGTGCAGAGAGTGCTCTTAATAAGAGCCAAGCGTCCCCCAAAAGCAAGGTGGCGATGGGACCAACCAGAGATCCTATCCAACATCCGTTGCTTCACCCCAGCAAAGAGCTCTCATCTCATAAAGCCTTTGTAAAGGGGCACACCAAGATAGGTGATGGGGAGATCGCCCTGGCGAAAACCAATAAGATCGTGAACTCTCTGATGCCAACGAGGCACATCCTTAGGAGCAAGAATAAAAGTGCTTTTCTGGATACTAACCATTTGGCTCGAAGCCATGGAGTAGTGATCCAGGAGACGCATAAAATCAATGAGAGCATCATCCACAACCCGTGTGAATATAATGATGTCATCGGCGTAGGATAGGTGCGAGACGGGGAAAGGCCGTCTAGCCGTCCTATACCTCATCAAAGGATGGTCTCGAATGAATGGGTCCAAGCAGCGCGATAAATAATCAGCGGCAAGCAAGAAGAGCGACGGAGAGATAGGGTCGCCCTGACGCAAACCCCAACTAGAGGCAAAATATCCGGCCGGACTGCCATTCACCAAAATGGAGAACGTGCAACTCTCGATGCAATGACGGATGAACAAAATCCATCTAGCCGGGAATCCCATCCTCACCAGGACCTCACGTAAAAACTGCCAGTGAACCCTATCATACGCCTTAGCCATATGAAGCTTCAGCGCAAGGTTCGGGACACCATAAATGTCCACGACGTAGAGGTCGTGAATAAGTTCTTGGGTCGGAAGGATATTATCAGCAATAACCCGCCCGTGAACAAATCTACTCTGGTTCGGAGTGATAATCAGAGGGAGGAGAGGAGCAAGCTGAGCATTAAGGATTTTCGTGATAATCTTATTGGTCACATTACACAGACTAATAGGCCGGTAATCTGACCAACCGCTTGGAACAGGCTTCTTCGGGATCAAGACGACCGTAGTTGCCATGAAAGCCGGAGGCGTAGGATGACCCTCAAAAAACTCGAGCACAGCCCCCTCCATGTCGGAAGAGACAATCTCCCAACAATGCTGAGAAAACAAAGACGAGAACCCGTCAGGCCCAGAAGCGCTGTGAGGATCGACATCAAATACCGCAGCACGAATCTCCTGGGGAGAGGGTGGGACACATAAACCATCAGAATCAAAAGAACAGGGGATAGAGGGAAAAAAAGTGTCATCTGGGGGGACGAGAACATCACCATCGGATGTAAGCAGAGTCCTAAAGAAATTCACAGTGGATGATCGGATGTCCGACTCTACAGCGATCATCGTACCACCATCCTCAATGCTGTGAATATGCGACTGACAATGCTTCTGCTTTGCAAAACCCTGAAAGAACCGGGTGTTGCGCTCGCCCTCAGTAACCCAACGAACTGCGGCTTTCTATTTCCAGAAATCTTCCTCCATAGAGAGACGAAGATGGTACTCAGCAAGAAAAAGGTGCATAGCGGTTCTATTCTCGGGAGTAGGATCTGAATCATATCGTCGCTTGGCCTCGTTAGCAGCCCTCAAGGCCACATCCAACTTCCTATGAAGGTTTCCAAAAACAGACCAGTTCCACTGTTTCAGCCTGCGCTTAACCCTAAGGAGTTTGGCCTGTAGGTTACACATGCCAGATAATCCAGTCGGGTAAGCCAGGCATCCCTAACAGTGTCCAAGAATGTGTGATGCCGGATCCACATACTCTGGAAACGGAATGACGAATTGTGACGAGTCGCGGAGAAGCGACACTGGATAAGAAGGGGCGCATGGTCCGACCGAAGTCTAGGCAGGTGAGTGACGGTAGAAACCGCAAACACGTTCGACCATGCTTCATTAAATAAAGCACGATCTAGCCTTTCCCTCAAACCATTGCGCTCCCAAGTGAAAATATCGCCCTCGCAACCCGCATCAATCAACTCATAGTCAGCAATAGCTTGTGCGAAGTCTAGAATCTCTGGAGAACGGTCTGTGGTACTACCCTCGCGCTTATGTGAATGTAAGAAGATGTTGAAGTCACCTCTGACTAGCCATGGCAACCCATCTAATTCCAAAGCAATCTCACGGAGGGTGTCCCAAAGGGCGTAACTGTAATATCCGTAATTTCGAATTTCGGTAATTTTCTTTTTTCGGCGAAAGTCCGTTTTGACGACTCGCTCATGACCGTTTCGTCATTTTGAGAATGATTAATTCTGCACTTTTGTCATCCGAGTTCGTTTCGGTATCGTTTTGTTGAGTTCCGAGCTTTTTAGCGACTTTTCCGCACTTGAGCTCGATTCTTGCGAATCTCGTCCGAAACTGTTGTTTCGAGTTTCTCGTAAGTTCATTTGATGTTATTATTCATGTTGCGAGCTTTGGTTTGGTGTTTCGATCGCGTATCGTGATTTTCGGACGTTTTGGGCCATTTTCGTAATTTCCCAAAGTTTTGGGTAATTACTTCCGTTGTTGAATTCCGAGCCTTCGGGTGGTCGGAATTGTGTGTTCTCTTAGCTCTTAGATTCGTCTTTGCGAGTATGTCGTAACCGTATCATTGATTCGTATTCAGGTTCGGGTTTCGGGGTCGTCGCCGTCGGAGTTGGCCCCGGCCGAGTCATGGCCGGGCAACCCGGGCCTGTGCCGCAGATCGCCAAGTCACGGCCGGTAGTGCTCGGCAGCTTCGCCGAGTCACAGCCGGCAGCGTTTCGGCAGCCTTCCGCCGAGCAGTGGGCCGCGGCACATGCCGGCAGGCCACGGCACACTCGTGGCATTTTTCGCCAAACCGATCAGACGGTGCCGCGGCACACTCCGCCGAGCCGCGGCACACCGTCGACCACCGGGAGCCATTTTTGGCCCCGTGCCACGGCACACTCACTGGGCCATGCACACTGTGCAGCCTATATATGGCCCTGCAGTCGGGTTTTTGGCCATTTTTCTCCTCCTTCTCCTTCTCTTCCGCGGCTGAGGGTATGCTCATCATAGAGCCATGTTGTTTGACAACAAATCCTTGAAGTTTTTGAGGTCACAACATCAATCAATCATCCGTTATCGTCCTTTGATCCAGCGAATCAAGGTAATCTTCCTTAGAACCCTAATTTCGTGAATTTGGGGGTTTTTGTGTTTTTGTCCGATTCGTTCCGTATTATTGATTAATTCATGATGGGTATGATTAATCTTGGTAGTATTCTTGTGTTTAACATCATTTAATCCTTTGTTCTTCGTCGAATCGAAGTATATTTCTTGATTTCCTTCGAATCGACTTTTTGGGGGATTTCTCCTCGACCTCGTTTTCCATCCGTTTTTGTTGGATAAATTGTGGTTAAATGATGTTGTTAAACATATTCTATGGATTGTATATGTAATATCCGCACTTTTCTTCCCCTTGTATTTTTATTTTCGGTGTATTTCTCGATTGTAGCGACCCTCGTGTATCTTTCAGTGTAACTTTTCCGTCATCTATTGATCTGATTCTCGTAATTGTTGTGCGGAACCGCCGTTTCGGGGTTGCCGTGGATTCATTCTATGCTATGATGCGTTGTGAGGTGTTCCGTTTGATGTTTCGTTCGTATTCTGGTGTAGTGGACCGTTTATGTTCTGTACCTAGCGCACGCCAATTTTTCTGCATAGCGCGCGCTAGAAGTCTCTTTGTAGCGCACGCTACGTTTACTTCGTAGCGTACGCTAACGATTTAGCCCTGGGAGTGGCAGTTCAGCTCCCAGCCCTCTGGACTATCGGATTAGCGCACGCTATCTTGTCTAGCACACGCTAATGTCGGGAGACTAGCGCACGTTAAGTTGTTCAGTAGCGCGCGCTAGTGTGACTGTCCAGTACTGGGCAGTTTACCACTAAACTCAATCAGATGCTAGTTAGCGCACGCTACGCTTGTATGGTAGCGCACGCTAACGGGTCAGGTGAGTTTTGGGCATTTGGCTACTGGACTCGGCTGATGTTCAGGTAGCGCACGCTATTGGTCGATAGCGCGCGCTACCGAGAGGTTATTAGCGCACGCTACGTTTCGAGTAGCGTACGCTAACGGCCAAAAACCTGGCTACTGGACTGGGACGCTAACGGTAGAGTTTGTAATCTTATCCCGTTAGCGCACGCTAACCTTGAGGTTTTAGCGTGCGCTAACACTCCTAACTATATAAACCAGGAGTTGACCGAGATAATCATAAAATCTCATTTCTTTCTCTCTCATGGCGAAGGCGATCCCGGCGATTCTCTTGGCGATTTCTTCCTCCAATCATCTCATCCAACATCCTTCTTGAGTTCTTGGAGTATTATATCAACAACAACACGAATCTTTCGTCCTAATCCACGGTAAATCTCTTAGAACCCTACTTTTGGATAATTTGGGGGTTTTGGGATTTCCTTCCGATTCGTTCCGTTTTGTTGGTGGATTCATGTTGAATATGATTAATCTTGTTGGTATAATTAGTTTTCCTACGGATTCATGGTATATTTTCATGGTTTTGCGAAATCGAGAGAGTTTGGTTGTGGTCCGCCCTCGTTGATATTTTTGTATGAATATACATGAATCGTAGGCGGGTTTCCGGGTGTATTCCATTTCCTTAATAGTTTAGGAGTGGTTGTGATGGTGTTATTCGAATCGTTAGGTTCATTCGTCGATTCCTCACGGTCGTGCTTGATTCTTCCGTTCCGTTCGTATCACCGTCTATTAATCGAGGCAAGTATCCTTATGAACTTACAATCTTGACATAGTAGTTTTGTATGAGAAATTGTGTGTGTGTGTGTGTATGCTCACTACGGGTTAGACTCGACGGGGTCTCGGTAGGGTTCCACGTAGCTGTGGGACCGCGAGCTTGCTTTTAACCACTGTGGGTTAGATCCGACGGGGTCTCGACAGGGATCCACGAAGCTGTGGGTCCGCGGTTAATTGTGGTGCATTTTTATAAATGTGGTATGATCATTGGCATTTCCGGAAATGAGTGTTTTGGAAACTATGATTTCTTGATGTCATGCATTACTATATGTGTAAGATGTAAATTGTTCATTTGGTTACTTGTACTAGCGTAATTGCTAACCCCTCTGGGGACCCGTTTTGGGGAAATTCGTTTTATGAATTTCAGGTCAGGTTCATCGAGATGAGCGGGCGCTGGACCAGTACACGGATGATGGCCGTGCGTGATGATTGTGCACGAGTGACGTTTTAGTGTCTTTTATCTTTTCATCTTTTGTGGTTTTGAACTAATAGATGTACTCGAGTACTTAAGGGTTCTTGTTCGTTCGGATTGTATTGTTAACTATTATGTTGTGTTGGGTAATGATGTTAAGTTGACCGGTTGAACCGGGTGGATTATTCTGTTTTGCGTCTTTATGACATGGTATTGTTCTGTCGTTTGTGTGAGTCGATGAGTATGATGCTGTTCAGCCTGGTGGGTCCCATATAGGGATTCACGGCGCTGTAATATACCTCGAATATCTTGAGGGTGTTACAGAAAATGGTATCGGAGCTCTAGGTTTATGGATACCTAGGCTTGTCGGTTTATTGGGTCTTGTGGTGTTTTGTTTTGCACATCATCGTCACGCTGCCATGATTCCGGTACTACCAGTGTCCGTAAGTTTTCCTTCCTCTGTTCATTAATTCCTTGTATCGTACCCTTGATTCTCGACTTGTAATTATTCTTTTCTTGTACTGATCCTCGTATGGCTTTTGCTACTTATTTAACTCCAGTATGGATGCTGGAAGAGGTCGTGGTCGCGGTCGTGGTCGTGGGCGCCGGGGCGTGGGGCAGCCGGTGGGCGGCCACGTCACGATCTTCGAGGCCGCGATCGGCGACCGTCATAGCCATGATTCTTCTCAGGAGCGTGACGATCTTGGTATTTCGACCGTTATGAAACAAATCGAAAACCAAATCGCGTCAATAGCCCAGCGGTTCGTAACCCGGATCGAGCCCACGCTAATCGGGGCGGAGCGGATCGTTGGCTCCAAGATGTTACCAAGATGCATCCTCCTCAGTTTTCGGGAGCTTCAGACCCGATTGGCTGGGAAGGGTGGATCAAGGAGATATCTAAGGTCTTCGTTGCCACTAACTGTCCCGAGGACCGTAAAGTCCCTATTGCTCAATACTTTCTCACGGGGACGCTACGGACCGGTGGGAGGCCGTTGGGCCCAAAGACCATCTTTGCTTCGTGGTGAGTTTCAAGAGTTGATGGAGATCGAATATTGCCGTGGCGATCGAGACGTGCTCGGGTACATGCTTTTTATGATGCTCAACCGCGGGATATCCCCGTAGCTCAAGCTATTACTGATTTTAACAAGGAGTTGGGTTATGTGAACACCCAAGTTGTCGAGGAGAGTGAAAAAAATTTCCATTTCTCCAGACGGATGAAGTTGCCGATTCGGGACTATATGTCGGGGCTCGTATGCATTACCTTGAAGGATTACCAGAGCAGGGCCCTTGCTTACGATAGGTCTGTGACGGCGAGTGAGGCGGCCCGCGAGAGTAAGAAGCAGAAGTCCGCCGGGAATTTTTCGGGCCACAAAAGTGGGGGTCAACAGAAATTTCAGTCTGCTAACTTTTCCGCTGGTGGTGGCCCAGCTCGATCTACTGGGTTTCCCCGTAGGGCTGCCAGTGCCCCTTCTCGAGAGGTGAAGTGCTTTAATCGGCGGCGGGGGCCACATCGATCGTATTTGTCCGAACCCCTTTGCGACGTGTAATCGGTGTGGCCGGTAGGTCACAAGGCGGCTTTCTGTCCGAGAGGAGAAAATCCTTGGTGCCCGGGCTTCCATTCCAGCGCCTAGGGAACCAAGTGTGAATCAGGGATCGTTTGCTCCTCAATCTCCGCCGAGTGCTAGTCGGGGGAGAGGTCGGGGTCAGCCCTCTAAGGGGGGAGCTTCCAGTGTCGGCTCAGCCCACCCGCGTGTCTACGAGATGCGGAGAGCCGATGACCCAGCGGCTACTGTGGTGACAGGTACCGTTTATATTCTTTCTCATCCTGTCAGTGTGCTTTTCGATTTCGGTGCTACGCATTCGTTCATATCTTTGGATTGTGTGCGCCGTGTGAGTCTCGACTGTTTGATGCCTTGTGAACCCTTCATCGTTAAGCTTCCTAGCGGTGATAGGATCGTTGGTGATCAGGAGGTTCGAGACTGTTCTGTACTTATTTGTGAGAGGACTTGACCCTCTAATCTTATTGTTGTGGATATTGAGGGTGAGGATTTGATTCTCGGGGATGATTGGCTCGAGCGGCATGGCGCAATCATGAACTATCGCACGAGGATCATCACCATGTTAGCCGAGGATGGCACCGAGCACTCCTTCGCGGGGCGAAGGAGGGGAAATCAGAAATTCGTCATTAATGCCTTGAAGGCGATGAGACTCCTGCGAAAGGGGTGTACTGGATATTGGTGCTACGCCTTGAAGGCGGAGGATGGTGGAGTCGAGATTTCGTCGATTCTAGTCGTTAATGAGTTTCCTGATGTATTTCCTGACGAATTACCGGGATTGCCACCGGATCGTGAGGTTGAGTTTGCTATAGAGTTAGAGCCGGGCGCGGCTCCGATTTCGAAGGCGCCGTATCGCATGGCACCTTCAGAGATGGCAGAGTTGAAGAAGCAGTTGAGTGAGCTTCTTGAGTCGGGGTATGTTCGACCGAGTGCCTCGCCTTGGGGCGCACCGGTCCTGTTTGTGCGGAAGAAGGATGGCTCACTACGTTTGTGTATCGACTATCGCGAACTAAACAAGGTGACCATCAAGAACAAGTATCCTTTGCCGAGAATTGATGACTTGTTCGATCGATTTGCGAGGAGTGCGGTATTCTCGAAAATTGATTTGAAATCGGGGTACTATCGGCTCACGGGTGAGAGAGTCCGATGTGCCGAAATGCTTTTCGGACGAGGTACGGACATTATGAGTTCGTAGTCATGCCTTTCGGGTTAACTAATGCGCGGCGGTGTTCATGCGTTGATGAACAAAGTTTTTATCGAGTATTTGGATAAGTGCGTAAATCGTCTTTATTGTGATATTCTTATTTATTCGAGGAATGAGGAAGAGCATGCCCATCATTTGCGGCTAGTATTAGACATTTTGAGGACCGAGCAACTCTATGCAAAGTTCTCGAAATGTGAGTTATGGTGAAGGAAGTGATGTTTTTAGGTCACGTGATTTCGGTAGGGGGTTCGTGTGGATCCGCGAGAAGATTGAGGCCGTGTTGGATTGGGCACCGCCCAAGAATGTGAGGAGCTCCGTAGTTTCTTGGGTTTGGTGGCTACTACCGTAGGTTCGTGAGGGTTTCGAAGCGGCTCGGCCACTTACGCAGCTTGCTCCAATCAGAAGTTAAATGCGGAATGACGAGAGGCAGTCGAGTTTTGAGGAACTGAAAAAGCGGTTGACTTCAGCCCCGGTTTTGGCGTTGCCATGTGGCAACGAGGGTTTTGCCGTTTATAGCGATGCTTCGGGTCAGGGTCTTGGGTGTGTATTAATGCAGCACGGCAAGACCATTGCCTATGTGTCGAGACAATTGAGGCCGTATGAGCTGAACTACCCTACTCATGATTTGGAGTTAGCGGCAGTCGTTTTTGCGCTCAAGATTTGGCGTCACTATCTTTTCGGCTCTACATGTCAGATTTTTACCGATCATAAAAGTCTGAAATACATATTTACTCAGCGAGAGTTGAATATGAGGCAGAGGAGGTGGTTAGAGTTGATTAAGGATTATGACCTCGAAATCCTTTATCATCCGGGCAAGGCGAACGTCGTGGCCGACGCCTTGAGTCGTAAATCGGTTGCGTTGCGAACGCTTGAGATCCTTACGTCTCAGTCTGAGCTTCGGCGGGCTTTGATCGAGTTAGATGTTGAAGTTTTGTTGCCTGGAGCCATCGGGAAACTTCGTGCTTTAGAGATTTAAATGCGTCTCGATCGATGAAATTAAGTCAAGCAATCGGAGGATCCGATGATTATTCAAATCCGAGCACGTTCTTAAGGGAAAGTCTCACGGGTTTGTGATTCACGAGGATGGTATTTTGAGATTCAGTCGGCTTTGTGTGCCGAACGACTCGAGTTGAGGCGAGTATCTTACGGAGGCCCATGCTACACCTTATTCCGTTCATCTGGTTGAGTAAGATGTACAAGGACACGAGAAGAAATTCTGGTGGAATGATATGAAGGATGAGGTCGCACGGTTTGTAGCGAGATGTTTGACTTGTCGAGTTAAGATCGAGCATCGGCGACCATCAAGTTATTATGATCACTTCCCATTCGGAATGGAAATGGGAAGATATATCGATGGATTTCGTTACGAGTTTGCCGAGATCGAGGTCGGGCATGAATATGGTATGGGTGATTGTTGATCGTCGACCAAGTCGGCACATTTTACGGGCATCAAGGACACTTGGGGCCGGAGAAGTTGGCTCGTGTGTTTATCGCGCAGATTGTGAGACTTCACGGTACTCAAGTCTATTGTTTCGGATCGTGATGGCGTTTCGTATCGCACTTCCGCAAAGCGGTGCATAAGGCGTTGGGTACCGGTTGCATTTGAGTACCTCTTTTCATCCCGATCGGATGGACAATCCGAACGCACTATCCAGACGTTCGAGGACTTGTTGCGTGCTGTGCTCTCGATTGGAGTAGTAGTGGGAGGAACATTTGCGGTGATCGAATTCACGTACAACAACGGTTGGCACGCGTCGGTCGGATGGCACCGTATGAGGCACTTTATGGCGCGATGTCGATCACCGATTTGTTGGAATGAGGCGTCCGATTTGGTCGGGACCGAGCCGGATGTCGTTCTAGAGACGAGGCGGAAGATAGAATTAATTCGGGAACGGATGTTGGCGCCCGAGTCGGCGAAGTCGTATCTGCGGCGTCCGTCGTCGACCTTTGGAATTCGAGGTGGGAGACCACATTTTACTAAAGGTGTCGCCGACGAAGGGAGTTTTTCGTTTCGGGAAGAAAGGGAAGTTGAGTCCGAGATTTATCGGCCCCTTTGAGATCCTCGAGCGAGTAGGTGGGTTGGCATACCGTTTGGCGTTACCTCCGGCCTTGAGTCATGTTCATAGCGTTTTCCATGTTTCCCGATTGAGGAAATATGTCCGGATCCTAGTCACATCATCGATTATGGTGAGATTGATGTCGCCGAGGATGTTACTTTTGAAGAGCGCCCTTTGAAGATTTTGGAGCATCGTGAGAAACGATTGAGGCATAAGACCATACCTTTGGTCAAGGTGCAGTGGTCGAGACACAGTGTCGAGGAGGCAACTTGGGAAACCGAGAATAGCATGCGTGCTAGGTACCCCGAGTTGTTTGTTTCTTAAGTTTCGGGACGAAACTTATTTTTAGAGGGGTAGAATGTAATATCCGCATTTTTCTTCCCCTTGTATTTTTATTTTCGGTGTATTTCTCGATTGTAGCGACCCTCGTGTATCTTTCAGTGTAACTTTTCCGTCATCTATTGATCTGATTCTCGTAATTGTTGTGCGGAACCGCCGTTTCGGGGTTGCCGTGGATTCATTCTATGCTATGATGCGTTGTGAGGTGTTCCGTTTGATGTTTCGTTCGTATTCTGGTGTAGTGGACCGTTTATGTTCTGTACCTAGCGCACGCCAATTTTTCTGCATAGCGCGCGCTAGAAGTCTCTTTGTAGCGCACGCTACGTTTACTTCGTAGCGTACGCTAACGATTTAGCCCTGGGAGTGGCAGTTCAGCTCCCAGCCCTCTGGACTATCGGATTAGCGCACGCTATCTTGTCTAGCGCACGCTAATGTCGGGAGACTAGCGCACGTTAAGTTGTTGATGGCGCGCTAGTGTATTTGTCGATCTTGGCGATTTACCACTGAACTCAATCAGATGCTAGTTAGCGCACGCTACGCTTGTATGGTAGCGCACGCTAACGGGTCAGGTGAGTTTTGGGCATTTGGCTACTGGACTCGGCTGATGTGCAGGTAGCGCACGCTATTGGTCGATAGCGCGCGCTACCGAGAGGTTATTAGCGCACGCTACGTTTCGAGTAGCGTACGCTAACGGCCAAAAACCTGGCTACTGGACTGGGACGCTAACGGTAGAGTTTGTAATCTTATCCCGATAGCGCACGCTAACCTTGAGGTTTTAGCGTGCGCTAACACTCCCTGGCTATATAAACCAGGGAGTTGACCGAGATAATCATAAAATCTCATTTCTTTCTCTCTCCGCGGCGAAGGCGATCCCGAAGCGATTCTCTTGGCGATTTCTTCCTCCAATCATCTCATCCAACATCCTTCTTGAGTTCTTGGAGTATTATATCAACAACAACACGAATCTTTCGTCCTAATCCATGGTAAATCTCTTAGAACCCTACTTTTGGATAATTTGGGGGTTTTGGGATTTCCTTCCGATTCGTTCCGTTTTGTTGGTGGATTCATGTTGAATATGATTAATCTTGTTGGTATAATTAGTTTTCCTACGGATTCATGGTATATTTTCATGGTTTTGCGAAATCGAGAGGGTTTGGTTGTGGTCCGCCCTCGTTGATATTTTTGTATGAATATACATGAATCGTAGGCGGGTTTTCGGGTGTATTCCATTTCCTTAATCGTTTAGGAGTGGTTGTGATGGTGTCTTTCGAATCATTAGGTTCATTCGTCGATTCCTCACGGTCGTGCTTGATTCTTCCGTTCCGTTCGTGTCACCGTCTATTAATCGAGGCAAGTATCCTTATGAACTTACAATCTTGACATAGTAGTTTTGTATGAGAAATTGTGTGTGTGTATGCTCACTACGGGTTAGACTCAACGGGGTCTCGGTAGGGTTCCACGAAGCTGTGGGACCGCGAGCTTGCTTTTAACCACTGTGGGTTAGATCCGACGGGGTCTCGGCAGGGATCCACGAAGCTGTGGGTCCGCGGTTAATTGTGGTGCATTTTTATAAATGTGGTTTGATCATTGGCATTTCCGGAAATGAGTGTTTTGGAAACTATGATTTCTTGATGGCATGCATTACTATATGTGTAAGATGTAAATTGTTCATTTGGTTACTTGTACTAGCGTAATTGCTAACCCCTCTGGGGACCCGTTTTGGGGAAATTCGTTTTATGAATTTCAGGTCAGGTTCATCGAGATGAGCGGGCGCTGGACCAGTACACGGATGATGGCCGTGCGTGATGATTGTGCATGAGTGACGTTTTAGTGTCTTTTATCTTTTCATATTTTGTGGTTTTGAACTAATAGATGTACTCGAGTACTTAAGGGTTCTTGTTCGTTCGGATTGTATTGTTAACTATTATGTTGTGTTGGGTAATGATGTTAAGTTGACCGGTTGAACCGGGTGGATTATTCTGTTTTGCGTCTTTATGACATGGTATTGTTCTGTCGTTTGTGTGAGTCGATGAGTATGATGCTGTTCAGCCTGGTGGGTCCCATATAAGGATTCACGGCGCTGTAATATACCTCGAATATCTTGAGGGTGTTACAGTATATCCATATTTCGACTTAGAATTCCGTTTTCGTGTTTTGTCGGGATGAATCGTGTTCTTGGCCGTTTTGGGGGAAACACTTGAACTTTCGTCATTCGTTCTTTGAATTCAGCGGCTTTGGGTCGTACTTTGGAATTTATTTTCGTTTTTATTGTTTTTGTTCGTAGTTAATTGTTGCGGATTGTCGTTCGGTGGAGTCGGTGAGTTCGTAGTCGGTTCATGCCAACCTACTTCGGCCGATTCTCTGCGTTGTGGTTATTCGAGGCAAGTATCTTGCCCATACATTACGTGTTTTGTGGATATTACGGTTATTAATCGTCGATATATGCTAAATAAATATTAATAACCATTTTTCAAAAGAATCGGAATATTTATCATCAGGGTTTTTGTAAAGGTGACCCGTGTGTGTCGGGAATTAATGTGCTTAGTTGAATATGTGTGCTAGTGTCGAGTATAGAATCACCTTACCTTCTTGTGATGTCATTGCGTATGATTTTGTCGTTGGTAAATGTAAAGTGTAATTCTTTTGTCAAATTATGTGCTTGGAGTCACGTGTTTATGGATGAATATGTGAGTTTGTGTGATATTAGTTGTGTCGTTCGGTGCTGTTGAAATCTTGTGCTTCCTTGTGAATCGTATCATTACTTGGTCGTGAGTATATGTTGGATGAACTGGCCATTCTAGTAAGGTACCTCGACTATATATACTGTGATTGACCTTCGAGGCTTGTGGTTTGCAACTGTGATTTTGGAACATGTGTGTGTGTTGTTCCTTCCACCCGGAGTGTCCGACGGGATGTCTGGGGGTCGATACTAAGGGGTACGGCCACGGAAGTGGACTTGGGTGCGTGTGTGGATGAACTTCCACCCGGAGTGTCCGACGGGATGTCTGGGGGTCGATACTAAGGGGTACGGCCGCGGAAGTGGTTTCCCACCCGGAGTGTCCGACGGGATATCTGGGGGTCGATACTAAGGGGTATGGCCGCGGGTTACCAGTTGTGGTTTTTCATCTTGGGGATGACGATGTTTTCGTTAATTGTGATATTGTCCGGAGTATCACAATGCTTTGTGCTCGGGGTTGAGAGACATTGTATATCGAGTCTTGGTGCTTGGCTAGAATGGCATAAGAATAATGTGTTATGTGTAATGTGTCCTTGTAAGTGAATTAAAGTGGATGACCGGGTCGTGGACCCTGTGTTTTGTGACCGGAACGGTTGGGTCGTGGACCCCGTGTTTTGTTAAACGGATTTGTATTTTGGAAAATGAACTTTGGGGCTGTGACCCTAAATGGCTTTCGTGGAATTAAGAACTTTTCAATTTCAAATGTTTTCAAAACTCCCGAGATTTGGAAGTGTTTTCAAAGTGCTTACTTACTTCGTTTCTACTTTCAAGACTTGAACTATTTTTAACTAAATATACCTCGGGAAGTCTTTCGTTGTATTCTCGGAATGTGTTGTGTATGGCTCGTATTTGCACTTTATACTTGCACTAGCGAAACAGTGGAGTTTTGCTAACCCCCGAGTAATCGGGGGGTGGATATCTGTATTGTGTCCAGGTACATGCAGGTTTTCGGGAGCAAGACACAGGATCGGTATGAGGGATGATGAAAGACGAATGATACTAATCACACGAAGGCTAGTTTTGGGTTCAGTTAGTCGGAGTCCATTGTATTGTCTTTTCCGATGTCTTATTGTTCGTTGTTGCAAGTATTTTACCCTTGCGTGGGTATGAGTCTGGATGCGTTTATGTATTTTGATTTGTAAGTTAGTGACGAAAGACCAAATCGGTCTTTTGGTCCGTTATTTTGATTCGTCGGTATGTAATGTAATGTGTTGTTTTGATGTCTAGCCTGGTGGATCCTCACGGAGAGGGTCTGCGGCGTGTAATATTCCCGGTTTGATGCGGGGTGTTACATTTATGGTATCGAGCTTAGGTTGAGGAAACCTAGAATTTGTCGAGAGTTATGTGTTGTTGAGTCTTGTATTGTCAGATTTTGTCTGACTGAGTCGTGTCGCGACGCGTCGTCTGGGATGTCGGCCGTGATTAGTATCACGGTGCAGCCATCATCTTCGTGCGATCTGTGGATGTAAGTCTCCCTACTACATGTTGTACCACGAGCTATACGAGCCTGTATGATTCTGTGTTATGTAGTAGTATTTGAAGGTGCATCGTGAGTAAGTGACATATATTTGTTAATTCCCGTATTGTGCTAGAATGAAGAATGATATGGCCAAATGTATCCTTGTATGAACTGTTTTTCTTGCAAGAGCAACAACCTTAGAATTTTTAGTTTCGAGGGTTTCCGGGGAGCCACGTAAATTTTTAAAATGTTCTCCAAGGGAGGAAAAAAAAAATTCGATTTTTGTATGATGACCTCAAGGTCGAAAATTTTTAGACTTCAAACTACCGATATTTCATTCTCATCTCATACTATAAGTTTTCAAAACTCGAGTTTTTAACTCAAATAAGGTCTTCAAAATATACTCAAGACGTGACTCTCGTTTGTAACTTTTCGATTTCATGAATGTTGGTCAGAAGATGCGTATTGATGATACTCTCGTTGTTGAGCACTGGTGCCAGTTTTATGATTAAAATAGTAACGTGAATGTTGAGTCCATCGGTATGTATGTGTTGAGATAGTCCTCTTTATTGAGAAGTAAAATTTTCGTTTTTGTAGGATGATTTTCTTTTGATGGTTGCTTGTGAGATGTTATAATTATGTGAATCGATGACATTTAGACTCGTATGTTGTTGCTTATTTGTAACCTTCGAGTCTAGTATTACCTCATATATGTTTGCAATCGTGTTGGTGATTAGAGCAGTTAGCACAGGCTTAATACGAGCCTAACGCGTGCTAACGTGACGTGTTTAGCGCACGTTAATCTTTGTTGTAACGCGCGCTAATCAACCTGGGCAGAGTCTATAGAACCGCATTATAGCCGTTAAGTCTAACTTTTGCGGCCAATCACCTGTAGTTGTATTCTCTACGTGGTGTCTAGTGATAACAACTGTTGTGCGTGAATGTGTGTTAAAACTTTTCGTATTGCTAGGTGATATTTGATTGTGTTTGATGAATTGATAAATTATGTCTGCTGTGTGTGTTCAAAAACACTTTCCTGGAAACTTCACAAAGTTTTGACGGTTCGATTAATCGGCGGCTCCGTGTATACTTTGAAAATTATTTGGAATTGGCAAGCCGGCCTTGGATTCTCAAATAAAACCTCGATGGTATTTGAAAAGTTGTTTTAAAGTACATGTAGACATTTTGTAAAATATTACTGTCGTTGATGTTTGTGAAGTGTTGGGAGAATTTTCGAAAATGATTTTTAACGTATTATTGTATTTTCAAGTAATTCGAGTGAGTGATTTTTAAAAATCTTTCACACCATAAAAATATTTTATTTCAAAAACCAATGCGATTTCTATTTTCAAAAAAAAAAAAATATAGTGAAAGATGAAAAATCTCACTCGATGTAAAGTTTAAACTCGGATTTGGACATGTTAGAGTATGTAAGAATGATTTGATGATCTTGCATGGTTAACTTGTTAGTTGTTAACGGTGATGATGATACATAGAGGTATGATGACTTCAAATGATTTCAAATGAGACGGTTAAAGTATGTTGTTTACAAGTTTTGATGAAACAACCCGAGGTACCAAAAGTACTTTTAAAGTTTATTTTAAATAGCATACAAATCCAAGGATTTTAAAAAGATTTTCTTTAAAAGGATACCTCGTGGATTTTCTTTTCGAGTTGCTATTGGTTACCTTATGTGATATGTCGTGCTGAGTTGGTACTTTAGTATAATATTTTGCGAAGTTGTGCAATCGTATTGAGTGGGAATCCGCTTAGTATGCCGTTGGGCAGAGGACACAGTCGTGACCACGATACTAATGGCCATGAAGATCGGATGTGGACCAAGAGGGTATAGTCGGGGAGGTTGCTATTCCAGCACTTCGTTCTCGTTGTTTAGGTTTCGGGACGAAACCTCTTTTAAAGGTGATATGATGTAATACCCACATTTTTTTCTTTCTTTCTCTTCTGTTTCGTACAACCGTATCGACTCGACTGTGTTCGTTGATGCTTCTGACCTGGTGTTGTTTCCCACCTTTGTCATTCGAACAAGTTCTGATATTGTCCCAAATTGATCTATATATCGTTGTGACCTTTCCAAGTTCGGAAAATTAGTCTCGTTTTCGATCTTCCAACCCTTGGGCGGTGGAATTCTGTATTTGTTCAGCGATTGGCTTGCGTTTTGATTGATGTACCGTTGGGTTGGTCAATCGTACTGATTTTCGTTCATTGTGTTTTGTGATTGTTCGGATAATTGACTTGATTGTATTATCCATTTGATGACGTTTGTCACTTGTTGGTTTTATTATATCCCTAACGGCGGCGTTGTGTTGGTCGTCGTGGAGCGTGTTTTCACGCCGTATATTCCTTTGCATTGCTTGTAACGTTTCGCCGATGGGCGTAAGTTACGCGTTTCCTTGCGTATCTCGTTGAGTTTTCCTGGCGGGATATTGCTTCTCCCTACTTGTTTTAAGTTTCGGGACGAAACTTCTTTTAAGGAGGGTAGAATGTAATATCCGTAATTTCGAATTTCGGTAATTTTCTTTTTTCGGCGAAAGTCCGTTTTGACGACTCGCTCATGACCGTTTCGTCATTTTGAGAATGATTAATTCTACACTTTTTGTCATCCGAGTTCGTTTCGGTATCGTTTTGTTGAGTTCCGAGCTTTTTAGCGACTTTTCCGCACTTGAGCTCGATTCTTGCGAATCTCATCCGAAACTGTTGTTTCGAGTTTCTCGTAAGTTCATTTGATGTTATTATTCATGTTGCGAGCTTTGGTTTGGTGTTTCGATCGCGTATCGTGATTTTCGGACATTTTGGGCCATTTTTGTAATTTCCCAAAGTTTTGGGTAATTACTTCCGTTGTTGAATTCTGAGCCTTCAGGTGGTCGGAATTATGTGTTCTCTTAGCTCTTAGATTCGTCTTTGCGAGTACGTCGTAACCGTATCATCGATTCGTATTCAGGTTCGGGTTTCGGGGTCGTTCGGGCCGTCGGAGTTGGCCCCGGCCGAGTCATGGCCGGGCAACCTGGGCCAGGCCGGCTTGCCGAGTCACGGCCGGTAGTGCTCGCGGCTCCGCCGAAGTCACGGCCGCGGTGCTCAGCGGCTCTGGTCGAGCGATCGTGGCCGCGGCACATGCGCGAGGGCCGCGGCACACTCTGGCATTTTTCGCCAAACCGATCCAGGGTGCCGCGGCACACTCCGGCCGAGCCGCTGTCGACCACTGGAGCCATTTTGGCCCCGTGCCGCGGCACACTCTCGGCCCATGCAGCGGCACATGTGCGGCTATATATGGCCTATGATCGGGTTTTTGGCCATTTTTCTCCTCCTTCTCCTTCTCTTCCGCGGCTGAGGGTATGCTCATCATAGAGCCATGTTGTTTGACAACAAATCCTTGAAGTTTTTGAGGTCACAACATCAATAAATCATCCGTTATCGTCCTTTGATCCATCGAATCAAGGTAATCTTCCTTAGAACCCTAATTTCGTGAATTTGGGGGTTTTTGCGTTTTTGTCCGATTCGTTCCGTATTATTGATTAATTCATGATGGGTATGATTAATCTTGGTAGTATTCTTGTGTTTAACATCATTTAATCCTTTGTTCTTCGTCGAATCGAAGTATATTTCTTGATTTCCTTCGAATCGACTTTTTGGGGGATTTCTCCTCGACCTCGTTTTCCATCCGTTTTTGTTGGATAAATTGTGGTTAAATGATGTTGTTAAACATATTCTACGGATTGTATATCCATATTTCGACTTAGAATTCCGTTTTCGTGTTTTGTCGGGACGAATCGTGTTCTTGGCCGTTTTGGGAAAACACTTGAACTTTCGTCATTCGTTCTTTGAATTCAGTGGCTTTGGGTCGTACTTTGGAATTTATTTTCGTTTTTATTGTTTTCGTTCGTAGTTAATTGTTGCGGATTGTCGTTCGGTGGAGTCGGTGAGTTCGTAGTCGGTTCGTGCCAACCTACTTCGGCCGATTCTCTGCGTTGTGGTTATTCGAGGCAAGTATCTTGCCCATACATTACGTGTTTTGTGGATATTACGGTTATTAATCGTCGATATGTGCTAAATAAATATTAATAACCATTTTTCAAAAGAATCGGAATATTTATCATCAGGGTTTTTGTAAACGTGACCCGTGTGTGTCGGGAATTAATGTGCTTAGTTGAATATGTGTGCTAGTGTCGAGTATAGAATCACCTTACCTTCTTGTGATGTCATTGCGTATGATTTTGTCGTTGGTAAATGTAAAGTGTAATTCTTTTGTCAAATTATGTGCTTGGAGTCACGTGTTTATGGATGAATATGTGAGTTTGTGTGATATTAGTTGTGTCGTTCGGTGCTGTTGAAATCTTGTGCTTCCTTGTGAATCGTATCATTACTTGGTCGTGAGTATATGTTGGATGAACTGGCCATTCTAGTAAGGTACCTCGACTATATATACTGTGATTGACCTTCGAGGCTTGTGGTTTGCAACTGTGATTTTGGAACGTGTGTGTGTGTTGTTCCTTCCACCCGGAGTGTCCGACGGGATGTCTGGGGGTCGATACTAAGGGGTACGGCCACGGAAGTGGACTTGGGTGCGTGTGTGGATGAACTTCCACCCGGAGTGTCCGACGGGATGTCTGGGGGTCGATACTAAGGGGTACGGCCACGGGTTACCAGTTGTGGTTTTTCATCTTGGGGATGACGATGTTTTCGTTAATTGTGATATTGTCCGGAGTATCACAATGCTTTGTGCTCGGGGTTGAGAGACATTGTATATCGAGTCTTGGTGCTTGGCTAGAATGGCATAATAATAATATGTTATGTATAATGTGTCCTTGTAAGTGAATTAAAGTGGATGACCGGGTCGTGGACCCTGTGTTTTGTGACCGGAACGGTGGGGTCGTGGACCCCGTGTTTTGTTAAACGGATTTGTATTTTGGAAAATGAACTTTGGGGCTGTGACCCTAAATGGCTTTCGTGGAATTAAGAACTTTTCAATTTCAAATGTTTTCAAAACTCCCGAGATTTGGAAGTGTTTTCAAAGTGCTTACTTACTTCGTTTCTACTTTCAAGACTTGAACTATTTTTAACTAAATATACCTCGGGAAGTCTTTCGTTGTATTCTCGGAATGTGTTGTGTATGGCTCGTATTTGCACTTTATACTTGCACTAGCGAAACAGTGGAGTTTTGCTAACCCCCGAGTAATCGGGGGGTGGATATCTGTATTGTGTCCAGGTACATGCAGGTTTTCGGGAGCAAGACACAGGATCGGTACGAGGGATGATGAAAGACGAATGATACTAATCACACGAAGGCCAGTTTTGGGTTCAGTTAGTCGGAGTCCATTGTATTGTCTTTTCCGCTATCTTATTGTTCGTTGTTGCAAGTATTTTACCCTTGCGTGGGTATGAGTCTGGATGAGTTTATGTATTTTGATTTGTAAGTCAGTGATGAAAGACCAAATCGGTCTGTTGGTCCGTTATTTTGATTCGTCGGTATGTAATGTAATGTGTTGTTTTGATGTCTAGCCTGGTGGATCCTCACGGAGAGGGTCTGCGGCGTGTAATATTCCCGGTTTGATCTGGGGGTGTTACAGTAACGACCAAAACGGTTAGTACTGGCATAAACATAAGTGACATAAATCGATTGAGGAAGAAGGGGGGAAGAAATAGAAAGATGGAGGACTTGATCGATATCCAACAAAACTTGGTGCTGAAAGTGAGGGGAAGAAAAGAACCAAATTTTGTTAGAACGATTATAAAGTCCTGATGCAAAACCTAAAGAACGAATATAAAAATCAAAATTAGCATTGGAACCCATGGGTTCTAAAATGCCAATAAAAGAAAACCTATGAACACGGTGGAGATGTCAAATGCGCGTCTGTGATCCAGTGTTAGCCATACCACGAGCGTTCCATGTAAGAATGGGTATCGACATAAACTAACCAACCAACTCAGACGAAGACCTAGGACGCTGATTGGAGCAGCCCCGTCTCCAAGGTGTATCCTTCCAGGCAGATGTTCCCCCTTTCAAGGGCGATGAAGATCACCCCTTCGAGGAGTAGGAGGGTCCGCAAGAAGCTGTTCTTCCTCGTGAGGAAATCGAGGAGATGGAAGCAGCTATGCCCCTAGTGGTGACACCAGGAGCAGCAGTAGAAGACAACAGATGTCTCTTAACCGGGGGCTTCAGTGCCGTCGTAAGAGGCACCATCGCCGAGGAAGAGAGACTGGACTCAGAAATCTCAAATTGGGTGCGTTTAAGACCACACTCATTGCCTGGATCCACAAGAAAAGGAATTGGCCGGAAACCAACATTGACTATTTACAGTAGAGTTTTAATAAATTAAGACGTGTAGCTGGGACATCTCTGGCTGGTGTATAGCATTACACCGCTGCATTCATCCCTCCCCGTCAATCTAACAGTATTATTGGATTTTAGCTGTATGTTTTTCAGGTTTCCCAGACTGATTTTCAAGCTGCCCGAAATCCTCCCGTGATGCTCCCTCATTTCCAAGGCGTGTCGAAGTCTGGTATCATTGTACATTTCTATTAAATTTCATTTTCGTCAGCTATATATCTACTACCTACTGTGATCTTTTTGCGGTTTGCTTGCTTTTAAATTGTCTTTCCCATTCTCATCATATTTTCATTTTTGTCTTCACTATCACATTTTATTTATTTTTATTTTTCGTAGTGCGTTTGGGTTTTGTGTTGGTCGATGTCGCGCTGTTTGCGGGTTGGTAGTTGGAATTTGGGTACCCTGTCGGGTAAGCTTTTGGAGCTTGTGGATTTTTTGGGTAAGAGAAGGGTTGATGTGGCTTGTATTCAGAAGACTAGGTGGAAGGGGGCGCAGTCCAGGGAGGTGAACGGTTATAAATTGTGGTATTCAGGCCTTGCTAACTCGAATAATGGTGTAGGCATTCTTTTGTCTAAGGAACTTAAGGACAACGTCGTGGAAGTGCAGAGGTGTAATGATAGAATTATGTCCGTTAGAGTCGTGGTTGGGGACAAGGTGGTTTACGTGGTTTGTGCGTATGCCCCACATGTTAGTTTGGGTGTGCTTGTTAAGGAAGCTTTTTGAATCTGTTTAGATGAGTTGGTCGGGTGTAGGACGATAAATTTATTATTTTGGGACGCGATTTCAATGGGCACATTGGTGAGGGGGTGGATGGTTACCATAGTGCGCATAGGGGTTTCGGCTTCGGAGTTAGGAATGCAGGAGGTTCCGCACTGTTGGAGTTTGCCACTGCGCATGAGTTGGCTTTTGCTAACTCTGTTTTTCAGAAGAGAGCTGAGCACCTCATCACCTTCAGTAGTGGGTGGCACAACACGCAAATTGACTACCTTCTTTTGCGCAGTCGTGATGCTAGGGCGTGCGTGGACTGCAAGGTGTTTCGGAGCGAGGCATGTGCTTCTCAACACCGGCTGCTGGCTATGGATTTATCCATGGGAGGTCGTGTTGTTAGCAGGGCTAGAGAAGCTAGACCTAGGATTCTCTGGAAGGATCTGAAGGGTGAAAAGGTGGCAGTATTCAAGGAGTCCCTGACCCGCGAAGGAGGTTTTCTGGGGGGGGGGGCGACGCTAACCTTATGTGGACCAGAATGGCCAATGCTATTAGGAGGGTGGGCGAGAAGGTGGTAGGTGTTTCTTCGGGCAGGTCTAGTGGACCTAGGGAGGCATGGTGGTGGAATGAGGAGGTCCAAAAGAAGGTTAAGACAAAGCAAATGCTATTTAAGGAGCTTTCGTCGGTTAGTGCTGGGTAAGAGAGAATCTTGAGATTGTAGCGTACAAGGTGGAAAAAAGAGAGGCTAAGAAGGCAGTAGCTAAGGCTAAAGGTGAGGCTTACGAGGAGATGTACAAGCACCTAGACACCAAAGAAGGAGTGAATGCTATTTTTAAACTAGCGAAAGCTAGGGAAAGAGGGCGGCGCGACCTGGGTCCCGTTAAGTTTATTAAGGATGATTTGGGCCAAGTGTTAGTGAACGATGTGGCTATTAAGGAGCGGTGGAATAGGTATTTTTTCGAACTTTTCAATGAGGCTAGAGGTAGTGACTCGGTGGTGCAAGGAGTTAGTCTATCTTCTGCTCGTTCATTTAGTTCCTGTGAGAGCATCAGCAAGGAGGAAGTAAAGGGTGCCCGAATGAAAATGGGTAGAGCTAAGGCTGTAGGTCCGGATCAGATCCCTATTGAGGTGTGGCTTTGTCTGGGGGAAGTCGGAGTTCAGTGGCTAGCAGAGCTGTTCAACATCCTCCTCAGAGGTTCTAAGATGCCGACAGAGTGGAGGCATAGTATTGTCGTGCCCTTTTTCAAGAATAAAGGCGATGCTCAGAGTTGTAGTAACTATAGGGGTATTAAACTCCTCAGTCATACTATGAAACTTTGGGAAAGAGTGGTGGAATGCAAGGTTAGAAGAGAAGTTGAGATCTCAGAGAACCAATTTGGCTTCATGCCGGGGAGGTCCACGACTGAGGCCATTCATCTTGTCAGTCGCCTTATGGAGAAGTTTAGAGAGCGGCGTAAGGACCTCCATATGGTGTTCATAGATCTAGAGAAGGCTTATGATAGCATTCCGCGCAATGTTATTTGGAGGAGCCTAGTAGAGAGGAGGGTGTCGTTGCCGTTCGTTAGGGCAATCCAAGACGTGTACTCCCAAGCTAGGACGTGCGTTAGGACCCCAGTTGGTGACACCTAGTATTTTACGGTTGAGATAGGACTACACCAGGGGTCGGCGCTAAGCCCTCTTCTCTTCGCTCTAATCCTTGACGTCATTTCGCGAGGGATTCAAGATGGCATCCCGTGGTGCATGCTTTTTGCTGACGACATTGTGTTAGTGGCGGAGTCGAGGAGGGAGGTGAACTCGAATTTGGAGCTTTGGAGGGCTAAGTTAGAATCCCAGGGCTTGCGTGTGAGCCGGTCTAAGACCGAGTATCTCTGGTGTAACTTTAGTGGTGAGGCCAACGAGAAAGATGTTGAGGTAATGATTGAGGATCAGATCGTACCCCGTACGGATAAGTTCAAGTATTTGGGTTCGATCATTCAGAAAGAATGTGAGTGTGAAGATGATGTCACGCATCGCATCAAGGCGGGGTGGCTAAGGTGGAGAGCAGCGACAAGGGTCCTGTGCAACAAGAAAGTCCCTCTAAAGTTGAAGGGTAAATTCTATAGAGCGGCAATCCGACCTGCAATGTTGTATGGCTCCGAATGTTTGGCGATGAAGAAGTCGCTTGAGAGCAAGTTGGAAGTGGCTGAAATGAGAATGTTACGTTGGTCGTGTGGTCGCACAATGTTAGATAGAATCACGAATGGGGTTTTCAGGAACGCGCTGGAAGTGGCGCCCATTTCAGCGAAAGTTAGGGAAGGGAGATTGAGATGGTTTGGCCACGTCCGCAGGAGGCAGGTATCTGCTCCGGTGAGGAGGTTCGAGAGTTTATTGGTTGTCGGGGATAGGAGGAGAGGCAGACCGAGGAGGACGTGGGAGGAGCAACTGAGATTAGATTTGAAGACCTTAAACCTTTCCGAGACCATGACTGTTGATAGGTGCGCTTGGAGACGCCAGATCAGAGTTGTGGATTCTTTTATAGGGAGCGGTGCTGTAGTTGAGAGCTTCAGGGTTGGGTTGTCTCGGTTAGCTTTGACCTAGAGCATTGCATTTTCACTTTAATTGTATATTTTATCCTATTGTCTTTGCGTGTGGTGTATTTTTGACAGGGAGCTGTGCGCAGAGCCAACCTCTCTTTTGTTAGAGCAACGTTCATCAGGAGTAAAGTAGCCAAATTCCGCTTAGGTAAGTCCCATGTGGATCAAGCCATGGGCTCAGGTATGGTCTCGAGCTTTTTCGAATCATATGTTTTCCTTTGTATTTATCACACAAGATTCTGCTGTGCACTAAGCTGGGGGTCTTCACGGAAATAGCCTCCCTACCGTAATAAGTAGGGGCATGGTCTGCGTACATCTTACCCTCCCCAGACCCTGCTCTGAGCGGGATATACTGGGTATGTTTGGTTTGGTTTAGTTTGGTTTAAGACCACACTCAGTCTGAGATAGAGAAGGAAAAAAAGAAGAAGAGGGAGTAGGGGGAGGCTCGTAAACCACCATGGCAAGGGTCTCAGGCTCCACGATGATCGGATCATCCGTGCAGCCCTCACCGTCATGGCGGGGGGAGGTAGACTCTACGAGTCTAGAAAAATGTGGGACCGTAGAGGACTCCGTTTCGTCCTCTAAAAAAATCTCAATATTGCTATCTCGACCACCGTCATCGCTACCCAACATGCTATCTTTATTGCCCACACTAATAATGTTATCTGTGCCTACTAAATCCTCTTCCGCTCTAGCAGAGGAGTCTAACGATGCAAAGTATGAGTGCTGTCCAGTGGCAGTCGTGCCCTTGGGGATCATCCCCGTCTCTCTAGCTCCCTTTTTGGTAACAACCTGCCAAACGGCATGCTCCTTCCCTTTAGCGGTCTTAGGAGCAGCCTGAGAGGTATTAGCCTTAGGGGCTTTAGCAGGGGCTGGCTGTGCCTTCTGTTGTATAGATGTGAGAACAGCAGGCTTCTTACGCTGGGGCAGAGGAGGCCGTTCTTTGTTGCCAACTATGTAGCAACTGGACGGGTCATGCCCCACATGAGAACAAAGAGAGCAATACAATGGAACTCTCTCATAGATGATGCGCTGCGTAAGAATGTGATCCTCAAATTCAACTTCAATCTCGGGCACTCTGGGCGCCAGAAGATCAATCTTGACACACACACGGGCGACTGAAAGTCGTGAATGTGTGGTCGTCGGGGCATCAACTAAGATGGGATTGCCAACAGCCTTGGCAATCGTGTATAATGCGCGTGGATGAAATAAATGCAAAGGCAAACCTGGAAGTCTAATCCAAACCGGGCAGATCGAAGTCTCTGTCCTAACCGAAAAACTAGGTGACCACTTAAAAACACGGGCACGACATCCAAAAAAATTCCACGTTGATCCTAACCAAATTCGTCTAAAATCCTCATCATTATCAAACCTAATCGCTATGTGGCAATAATTTAACCAACTCCAGCTAAATTTATCCCTCAGTTTCATATCATTCAAACCCGTAGAGACATCACGAGGGGAAGGGATAGCATGCGAGAATTTAAGAATCAAAGTGCGTTCCCATGACACAGCAAGAGTAATCATATCAGAGGAAGAAAAGGTAACACGCGTTTTCTCATTTACGGAGGAGAGAGTACCAAAAGGACTAACCTTAGCTCCGTCGAAGTTAAATGATTTTATTATCAAACCGGTTTGGAGGATGGAACCGGGTTGCATCAAGCCATGTTGATTGTTGACCGTCTGGGCATAGGATGGCTTCGGCCGTGTCTGTTCGGTTATGCCTGGGTCAGCATGGCGGGTTGGTTCAGCTAAGCTCATGTTTGCATGGCTGTTGGCAGCGACTGGTGCTGGAGGTGTTTGACGAGCCAAGTTGTAAAGAATAGGGGCTGCTCTCTGGGCTGGGTTTAAGGGGTTTGGCTGGGTTGGTGGGTTGAGGTTGTGGGGATTGGGCTGGGTTGAGTGGAAGTCGGCTGGGGCAGAGGGGTTGGGCAGGAAGTTCTTTGGGCTGGTGATGTTTGTGGGCTGGAGGGAGGTGGGCTGAGGGGGCTCGGTTGGCTGGGCTGCAGCTGAGGTTGGGCTGGTCTGAATTTTAGATTTAGGCTTGAAATAATTGTAGAGGGTATTAGGTTGGTTAATTGAAAGTTTGGGCTTAAGGGGTTTGGAAATATTGGATTTAGTTTTTAGGTTGTGTGGGCTGGAGGTAATATTGTATGGGCTAAAAGTAGGAGGTTTGGTTGGGCCGGATTGCATGTATGAACTGGGCCAAAGAAGAGCAGGCCCATGGTGATTAAATAATAAGGAAGTTGGGCTAACCTCAAATTCGGTGGGCTGGGCTCCATTTTTTAATTGCAGGCCCATCGAATTCAAACCATTAGATGGATGTGGCCCTAAGATGGACGGCTCTCCTCCGTCCATCGTCTTGTTTAAATCCCGTATTTCATCCGCCGCTAGGGTTGAGGTCGACGGCACATACCCTGGAACTAGGGTTTTCTGTGGCTACTGTGAACACGGGACGGCGACGACGGATCTTTGCATAGGCGACGGAATAACATTTCCGGTAAGACTAGAATTAGGAAATCCTTTGCTATTCAGAACTTCCAGTGGCGAACGCGATGCATGCGACGGAACTTCCAGTAGCGAACGCAATGGCGAACGCGACGGCAAACGTGTTGGCGACCTGGATGGCGAAGATGCTGGGTTGCAGCGAACGTCTTGAATCTTAGCATGAGTCATCGAGGTTGGCTTTTCGGGCGTCCGGGGTGCCTATTTCTTCCTTGTCATGAGCGGACGAGTTTTAGTCACCGGAGGGGATGGCGACGAACATGGAATGAAACCACTAGTGTGTGCGGATGGTTGTGGCGATAGTAGATCTGTGCAACAAGTTGTTGTTGGATGCCGGGGTAGAACGGGACAGCAAGGAGACACTAAAGGCGAATTACACATTTAGTGTGTGAAAGTCACGAACGTCGTTGGGGTTGCTGCCAGCGCTGGTTGAGGCTGAGGATGGTCGGCGAATGGTCGCTGGATGAAGGCGAGTCATCTGGTGGTGGCGGCGGTCAGAAAAGGTGGCCGGAGGTGGGTGCGGTTGAAGAAGGATGTGGCGGCGTGTGAGCTCTTCCTCTTCCAGATCGATTTTGAACGCCTAACCAATAAAAAAGTTCACCAATTACCCCACTGATACAAATTGAAGGATATGGCTTATGTATAAACCATACTTCACTTTACCTCGTATTCTATTGGTCCAGGCAAAACCGATACAAATTGCTTGTATTCAAGCCGAGTCTATGCATTTTTCAAGCTCAAAAGATAAAAACCCAGTTTTGGCATCGACGAGTTACTATGGAGTTATAGAAGAGATCTAGGAACTTGATTATGTTAAGTTTAGAGTGCCTGTGTTTAAGTGTAAGTGGGCTGATAATAATACGGGTGTGGAAATCGATGAGTTAGGATTTACTTTGGTAGATCTTCACAAGGTAGCTTACAAAGACGAGCCTTTTGTCATGGCACACCAAGCAAAATAGGTGTTCTATGTCAGCGATCCATGTAATGATTGATTATCCGTGGTTATTCCCGGTGGAAGTGTTGATATGAATGAAACTGAAGAATCAATGTTTGACAATTGTGAATTTATTCCTTTGTCGACACGGTTACCCACTATCGTTGAAGAAAATGAAGCTGACGACATATATGTCATTCGAAATGACCATGATGAAGGTCATGAGAGAACTTTGTTATCTCAAAAGATAAATAAAAATCAGGTACATGAATAACTACATCTAAGTTTTGCATAGATACATGCCATTTTTTTTTTCTCATTCTAAGTTTAACCGAATTAATTTATTCTCCTCGTACAAAGTGAGTAGGTGTTCACTTAGAAATCAGTAGATTTAGTACTTACTAGTCAAAATGTAGGCAATTAGATGTTAAGTTATAATAAGTGTCAATTTTGACAACTAGGTAATACGTTGTATTTGACAAGTATTAGTTTTTTGACAAAGAGTTTTTCAAACAAAAAATATTACTGTTGTGTTTGACAGGTATTAGTTTTTTGACAAAGATTTTTCAAATAAAAAATATTATTGGTGTATGTTGTGTTCGATAAATATTATTTTTTATTTATGTTGTGTTTGATAATATTTTCATTTGTTTATACAGGCACATGACTTCTCCTCGGCATCCTCCTCGTTCTCCTTCTCATTCTCCTCGTACTCCTCGTCATTCTCCGCCTCATCAGGCTGCTTCTCCTCATACGCAGACTACTACATCGAGAAATCCTACAAGATGTAGAAGTATGTCCAAACGATGTGTAGATGGGAAAAAGCTACCTCTTGACATCGATCTAGTCAGGGGAAAACTTAAGTACGAGTACAAAGTCAAATTGAGTACGTATTTGGGTAAACTTGCGAAAGATCATGTTTCCATATTGTACGATCGATGCAATCATGTACCGGACAAGCCGGATAAGGAAATGCTTTGGCAGGATGTATTGGTACGTGCATTGCTTTTGTGATTAATTATGTGTTTCACTTTGTGCTTTAAATTAAATTAAATTATTCTATAAAAACTGAAATTAAATTAAATAATTTAAAAAACTGAATTAAAGATAGATAATCTGGAATAAAACTGAAATTTATAAAAAAATATTAATTTAAGTAAATTGTTCTATAAAAACTGAAATTAAATTAAATAATTTAAAAAACTTAATTAAATATAAATAATATGGAATAAAACTGAAATGTATAAAAAAAATTAATTTAAGTAAATTATATATAAAAACTGAAATTAATTTAAATAATTTAAAAAACTGAATTAAATATAAATAATCTTGAATAAAAACTGAAATTTATAAAAAAAACATTGATTTAAGTAAATTATTCTCTAAAAACTGAAATTAAATTAAATAATTTAAAAAATTGAATTAAATATAAATAATCTGGAATAAAACTAAAATTTATAAAAAATATTAATTTAAGTAATTTATCTTCTAAAAACTGAAATTAAATAAAATAATTTAAAAAACTGAATTAAATATAAATAATCTGGAATAAAACTGAAATTTATAAAAAAAAACTAATTTAAGTAAATTATTCTATAAAAACTAAAATTAAATTAAATAATTTAAAAAACTAAATTAAATATAAATAATCTTGAATAAAAACTGAAATTATTTCAAATATCAATTTGAATTGTCAATATAGGCCAACTTTGATGTGAGTCAAATTAGCAATATTGGCTAATTTCGCACGAAGACATTACAGTCAATTGGCAGGATGTGGATGCAATTTAAGACTGATTTGACCGACGAGTATATATATGGTCCGTCGAAAGGGTTGTCTCCTTATGAGAAGTATGGTATATTGGAGGACGATTGGAAAGAATTCAAAAAGACTCGTGAGGACCCTACTTGGGAGGTAAATCTGAATTCAAAGACATTTTCTGTAGCTCGATTACTTGCCGATATTTCCTTACATATTATTTAAATCCTTGTAAATAATTTTCTATAGATCGATTCCACCTCTCGTTTCATTTCCTGACATACTATTTCGATTCCTTGCAAAAAAATTCAGGAAAAGAGAATCAAAAAACGAGAGATAGCGAAGCTGAACAATGCTTCCCATACTATGGCTCAAGGAGGATATAATTTTGTGGAGGTACGAGAGATGCAGAGAAAGATGAAGGAGCGTAAAGAAGAAGCATCAAAATCTGGAGAAAATGTTATTGTTAATCCTCCATCTCCTCCTTCACGTCATCAGAGGTGGAAGCTTGGTCGCCAAAAAAGATCTGGGGAGTGTCATCAGATGCTGCACGAGAGACTGTTACTAAGATCATAAGTTTAAAATATCCTTTAATATTTGACAATGTATTTAAAATTAAATAAACCTAGTTTTCTTATCTTTTCCAAAGTTGATTCCGGTAATTTTTGTTTTGCAAATAAATTCTATAACTTATATTTTTGTTGTTGAAAAAAATAAAAGTTGTAATATTTAATTTGAAATATTTAAAGGTTATGAATAAAATTTTAAAAGTTCACTTTTATGTTTCACTTTGAAACAAAGTTTTTTTATCCTTACGAAAAAATATTAACAGTTCATTTATGTGCTTCACATGTGTGTTCCGCTTACAAAAAATCGTTCTTTTGTAGGATGAGTTGGAGGCACAGTGTACACAGGGCAGCTTCACTCCCGAGGGACGACATGATATATTGGCTGAGACCATTGGGAGACCGGAGCACCCTGGCCGTGTTCGTGGGATTGGATTTGGTGTAGGCATTCGAGATTATTTTGGACGATCTTCATGTCGATCTGCATCATTAATAAATGAAAGTGTGTTGGAGGAACTAACGAAGAAGATCACATATGATGTCACACAAAAATTAATGAAAACATTTGGCGAAACATTGGAGTCGTTGGGTGTTCATTCACAGCAGCCCCACGCCAATCTACGTACACCCGATGATCATCATGTTACCCATGTCAGTACGAAGAGGAGTTTTGCCGATGATGTTTCTGGCCCTTTAGGAGGGAAGACTCTGCCTGGGGACACTGGTCGATTTGGATTTTATGTGGACGAGCGTCTTCCTCGTCTAGTCGCTATCGGTCGAGTTCATCATGGAGATTCTACCCTACATTCTGCGCCTTTACCAGCTCATTTGGTTAAGGTAGTAGTCGAGGAGGTCGTAGATGGCGGTGCCGAAGTTCCTATACCTACTGAAGAGGTACGCTTAGTGAGGGAAGCTCTAGGTATCTTTATTGCATGGGCAAAGAATCTTGTTGTTTCCGACTTTATCATGGTATATTTCTTTTGTGTTTTTAATATTAAATCTAAATAAAAGATACTCCGATTATAGTTGTTTTTACACTGCTTGTCCTCAAGCAATTAGCTGAAAATTTAGAATATTTAGAATTTAGAAAATTTAGAATAAAATCTATAGTAAATTTGAAGTTTCCCATCTGTATGGTTGATGCCAGTGTTACTATATTGTTATCTTTTATTTTACTCTACTTGCATGTGTAGTTTTATGGCATTATGGCATATCTTTTATTATCATTCTGTTTTTTTATTAACCCTTGTGTTTTTTTTATTTCCCCTAGGCTACAGTACATTATACGGAGGAGCTGGTTATATTAAATGATTGAAGTACTATTTTACTTTTTTCTGCATTACTGTTGTTATTTAAAAATAGTGCTACTTTTAGTTTAGTAGCACTGCTGTTATTTTTAACACTGTTGTGATGCTGTTATTATTTAACATCATTTATGCTTTGTGTTTAGTAGCACTGTTTTTGATATCATGCTGTTATTATTTAATATCATGCTGTTATTTTTCTTTTGATGACTTAAATCTTTCTGGTATATGTTAAACTTCTTTACTGTAACAATGCATTTCAGGTATCTTGTATATTATTTAGGATATTGAGTGACCTGATCCACCTAAGAAACATGCTCCTCGATGTAACACCCCGAGATATTCGAAATAATTACAGCGCCGTAAACCCTTTAAGGATTTACAAGGCTAAATAAAAGAAATGTAAATATAAGACATCGATACCACGGGAATTCAAGTTTACAAAACTGGTCCAACTGGTTCAACGAGTAATTTATACAACCATATCGAAATGATATTAATAAGACACGCGTACTCGAGTACTGAAATCAAACCAAGAAAACCAATCACCAACAACAACAAACATCACTGAACCCCTTCGTCGTCACATCGGTACTGTGGCTGTTTCCCTGCTCCTCGGCTACCTGAACATCAAAACAAATGTCCACCCCCGAAGGGGTTAGCAAAACGATGCTAGTACAAGTATCATCTAAACAAATCGAATATACATCAACAATACATAACAAGATACACCACACGGATTTCCGCTACCGGAATCCGACAATGCGAATCCAAAAGATTCCATTAACACAGCAAGGGTATTCCAATGATCCAGCACCCTCAGCATAGATCCCAAGATGATCCCGTCGGACCAACACGAGGTGGAAATAACCCATCCAATGATCCAGCGCCCTCAGCCTAGATCTCAAGATGATCCCGTCGGACCAACACGCGGTGGACATCCGATCCAGCGCCCTCAGCATAGATCGCACAACAAACACAAACACAACTCATGCATACATATATGCCAAATCGCCATGTCCATCAACATGAACATACAAACACTAGATAACGAATATCATGACAATTCAACGAAATAAATCTCATGTTCAACAACATGAATAACCACACGCATGCTCAAAATACCAATATTAACACATTACGATACTTGCCTCGAAGATGGCAAGAACGAAACACTTCAATGATCTCAACACACTCGAAGGCCGCCTCCTTCGATCAACGTAGCAAGCTCGAACCTTAACAAAAGAAATGATATACAAATCATCTCAAGTCGAACGATTGCCTAACAATTCGGTCTACGGCCAAAAGCACAAAATATGCAATCTGCCTGAACCACTTAGCGTACGCTACGTACTCTACGTAGCGTGCGCTAAGCCTGTCTGTTAGCGTACGCTATCGTCTAAGTCTAGCGTACGCTAGCCATGGACTGACAGTTCTCTTTGATCAGCCGACTGACTCGACTGATAACATAACGTACGTTACGTACCAAACGTAGCGTGCATTAACTTATTCCCGATAGCGCACGTTAACTTACGTATGTTAGCGTGCGCTAACCGTGCATGGCAGATTACTACTGGCAGAAAATTTGATCTAATGGTGATGAACTCATGAATTCTATGGTGATAATACATGTCATCCTCGTGCATATCATGCTCATAAGGTTTTGTGAAAGTTCTATACGTACTAAATGACTATGAGATACAAGGATACGTATAATCATCACAACACCATAATTCATCTTAGATCTTCAAGGAATATCCTAAGTTCAATCCGTTATATGTCCCAAAACGTATGATTCCTTTATGTAAAGGCATAAGAACTTGAAAATCTCCATATACTGGTCACAAATCGGTTTGAAGCTTCAGAATATGCTAGGAGTTCAAACACTAAGAGGTTCAATGGTTTATACGATGAATAAGTACCGAAACATCGAAAATATCCTTCTAACACATGATGTTCGACTACTTATGAATCTAACTGCCTAAGTAAATCCCAAAACATAATCAAAACGTCCTCCAGAATGCTACTAATATTGGTGAAGAATCACCTACCTCAAAATAGTGAAGAACAAGGAGGAAATTCGAAGCAATCCAACGCCGAAGGCTTGAACACCAATCCCCAATGATCTACAATCTTCAACACGAGCTAGGATGCCGGAAAGAAGTGTTTAGGATGAAGAGAGTGACTTTCTAAGTTCAAGAATTCGGATGGGGGAGTGAAAAGTCTGAAAATATGAAAAAGGATGTTGTCCTATATATAGAAAATGGTTATTAGCGCGCCCTAGTCCATATTCATAGCGTGCGCTAACGGCTATTTGAAACGTTACTGATTTCACTGTACTCAGCCTTTAGCGTGTGCTATCCTCATATGAGTAGCGTGCGCTAACGCGTTGACTTGGCTTTTTCCCGAAAGCCGTTCAGGTTCATCCCGACACAATCCGACCAAGATCCCCGGCCTGATCTCACCTACCAACACGTCTCAATCATATTGACCACGTATAGCGTGCGCTAAGGTCCCTTCACAGCGTGCACTATGGATCCAAGTTAGCGTACGCTATACTTAGTCGATAGCGTGCGCTACATGCGCAGAATCACAATTTAAATCACATTCATGAAATCATGCGCTCAACAATACCGGATTATGAAATACGGAGAATAATACTCAGATCAAAATGTAATAATTACAATATCACAAGTTCCAAATACATATCAGCAATCTCGGGTATTACATCCTTCCTCCCTAAAAAGAAGTTTCATCCCGAAACTTAAGATGAAAACAACTTTGGATATCTAGTCTTCATACTGTCCTCCGTTTCCCAAGTGGCCTCTTCAACTCCGTGCCGTGACCATTGTACTTTAACCAAGGGTATTGGTTTATTCCTCAATTGTTTGATCCGACTCTCAAGTATCTTAATTGGTCTCTCCTCGAAGGTGCCATCATTAGCTATCTCGATCTCATCGAACTCAATGATATGACTGGGATCTGGTACATACTTCCGCAATTGGGATACGTGAAACACATTGTGAACGTGACTCAGCAATGGCGGTAAGGCCAACCTGTATGCTAAATCTCCAACTCTCTCGAGGATCTCGAATGGTCCGATATATCTCGGACTTAGCTTACCCTTTTTCCCAAAACGGAAAATCCCTCGTGTAGGAGACACCTTCAATAGTACATGTTCCCCAACGTCGAACTCTAGAGGGCGACGACATACATCTGCATAAGACTTCTGTCGACTCTGGGCAGTCAACAGTCTTTCCCGAATCGAAGCTATCTTCTCTTGAGTCTGAATTATCAATTCCGGTTCCATCCCGATCAAATCCGAAGAATCATCCCAACACAGGGGTGATCGGCATCTTTTCCCATACAAATCTTCAAATGGTGCCATCTTAATAGAAGCATGCCAACTATTATTGTAAGTGAATTCAATCAACGGCAAATGAACTTCCCAATCAGTCGACCAATCTAAGGCACAAGCTCTAAGCATGTCTTCTACTGTTTGTATAGTCCTTTCGGACTGGCCGTCCGTTTGGGGATGATAAGCTATACTAAAGTTGAGCTCAGTCCCCAAAGCCCTGTGAACTGCCTTCCAGAAGTGCGACACGAAGCGACCATCTCGATCTGAAATAATGGTATTCGGCGTCCCATGCAATCTGACTATCTATGCAGTAAATACTCGTGCCAATCTCTCGGGTCCCCAAGTATCTTTAATTCCTAGGAAATGAGCCGACTTGGTTAGTCGATCAACTACAACCCAAATCATGTTCATTCCTGTCTTGGTCCTTGGCATACTGGTGATGAAATCCACCGAGATGTCCTCCCACTTCCACTCAGGGATCGGAAGCGGCTTTAACATTCCGGCAGGTCGCTGATGTTCAATCTTAACCTGCTGACAAGTCAAACACTTCGAAACGTACTCTTCTACGTCCTTCTTCATATTCCCCCACCAGAAGTTTTGTTTAAGATACCTATACATTTTACTGCTGCCCGGGTGAATAGAATAGGGCGCGCTGTGAGCTTCCTTCAGAATTGTCCGTCTCAATTCCTCATTATCGGGAACGCAAAGTCGACTCTGAAATCTCAGAACTCCATCATCTTGTATCACGAATCCTGGGGCTTTTCCTTTCTTTACTTCGTCACCTAACCGAAGGATCAGAGAATCGTTCAACTGCTTAGATTTGATCTCCTCGACTAGTGATGAAGTCAGTTCCATCACATATAGTTGCCCTTGGATTCCTGGTGCCCATACTTCAATCTCTTCGCGGATCAGTTCCCGTTGAATGCTGGTTTGGGATGTAAGTGCTTCCAACACTCGAAGAGAAACAGGTTTACGGCTCAATGCATCAGCTACTACGTTTGCTTTACCCGGATGATAGAGAATCTCCAAGTCGTAATCCTTGATCAATTCCAGCCACCTTCTCTGCCTCATGTTTAATTCTTTGTGACTGAAAATGTACTTGAGGATCTTATGATCTGTAAAGATCTGACAATGAGTGCCGTACAAATAATGTCTCCAAATTTTCAATGCAAAGACTACAGCTGCTAGCTCCAGATCATGAGTCGGGTAATTAACCTCGTACGGTTTCAACTGCCGAGAAGCATAGGCAATCACCTTATATTTTTGCATCAACACACATCCTAGACCCTGATTTGAAGCGTTGTTGTACACCATGAATCCATCAGTTCCATCTGGTAATGCTAATATAGGTGCTGTCGTCAGTCTCTTCTTAAGTTCATCAAAACCAGCCTAGCATTTCTCATCCCACGTGAACTTTTGAGTTTTCTGTAACAGCTGAGTGAGCGGACGAGCAATTTTGGAAAATCCCTCTACAAAGCGGCGATAATATCCAACAAGTCCTAAGAAACTCTGGACTTCTTTCACGTTATTAGGAGCTTCCCATTCCAAGATTGCTTCGACTTTCTTCGGGTCCACCTGAACTCCGTCAGCTGATATCACATGCCCAAGGAAAGTTACTTCCCTAAGCCAGAACTCGCATTTGGAAAGCTTTGCATACAGCTGTTCCTTCCTCAAGATGCTCAAAACCACACGCAAATGTTCGGCATGCTCCTCTGCGTCCTTCGAATATATCAAGATGTCATCAATGAAGACGACCACAAATTTATCCAAGTATTCTAAGAATACCCGATTCATCAATTGCATGAATACTGCAAGAGCATTGGTAAGTTCAAATGGCATCACTACAAATTCATAATGCCCGTACCGGGACCTGAAAGCAGACTTTGGTATATCCGATTCCTTAATTCTCAACTGATGGTATCCTGATCGCAAGTCAATCTTCGAGAATACCCTTGCCCCTTGCAGTTGATCAAACAAGTCGTCGATCCGAGGTATAAGATACTTATTCTTGATCGTCATCTTGTTGAGCTCCCTGTAATCAATACACAGTCAGAGGGATCCGTCTTTCTTCTGGACAAAGAGAACGGGCGGTCCCCAAGGAGAAACGCTAGGTTGAATATAACCCTTCTGTAACAATTCCTCCAGTTGCTTCTTGAGTTTATACATCTCGGTTGGCGCCATGCGGTATGGTACTCTGGAAATAGGAGATGCTCCAGGCTCTAATTCGATAGTGAACTCCACTTCTCTCTGCGGAGGTAACCCAGGTAGTTCGTCAGGAAATACATCTGAGAACTCATTCACAACTGAAATAGACGAGAGCTCTACTCCTTCCTCTTTCCTCATGGCATAGCACCAAAGTCCATGACATCCCTACTTCAGTAATTTCACAGCTTTCATTGCTTTGATCAATTTTCCCGAGCTTCCCGGTCTCCATCCTCAGAATAAGTGTTCAGATCCGTCATCAGCAATGATAGAAATGACTCTCTCTCGGAACGGTTGAGCCAATCGTCTCCGAGAATTAAATCATCACCATGAATGTAAACTACAATCAGATTCGATGGCCAATCTCTCCCTCCTATAGACACTGGAAAATCTCTAGCTTCTAGGGTTCCCACAATTCTCTCTCCGCTCGGCAAACCCACAACATATGGTTCACAATCAAATAAGAACGAGATTTTTAAACGATTAACACAGTTCAATGATATGAAAGAATGTGTAGCTCCGGAATCGAATAAGACACTAACTGGTTGCAAAAGGATCTGAATCGCACTGATGCAACAAAGAAGTGTTCGATCGCGATTTCCTCATCTCGTAAAGCGCGGAGGAACGGACTCCCGACCGGATGTCTCTCTCTTCCCAATATTTTGTCTTTGAAATCCACTCTGCTGCGTCTGGTTCACACTTATCTCCTTTGGAACTGGCGCTGGAGTGCGAGTACCAAAAGATCTAGTAGCAACTCCACAGAAAGCCGCACGGTGCCCTTCTTGCCCACAATCGTAACAAGTCACAGAAGATGTGGGGCAATCACGTCGAATATGCCCTGCTCGACCACAATTGTAGCATTTCTTTGATGCGTCCGAAACTGCTGATGTAGTCCGGAACTTCTTTCCACCTCTAGAAGGATGTGGAGGTTTCCTAGCCGAATAAAAGGAAGACTGGCCCTTGCGGGGCCCACCACTCTTGTTTTTTGAGAAGTTGTCGGTCACTTTCTGCTTCTTTGCTTCCACTGATTTCTCCACCGCCGCCTCTTTCATGTCGTAGGCCAGAGCTTTGTCTTGATATTGTCGCAGCGTAGTACACTCGAATCTGGACATGTACTGCTGAATCTCCGGCTTCATTCGCATATCGAAATGAAAAATCTTTTCTGCCTCCGTTCTGACCAAGTGTCGGACACACGTCAGCTGATGATTAAAAGTTTTGATTATGTCTGTTACAGTTGCTTCCGAACTCTGTGGTGAGAAGAACTCTCGGATCTTTGCCTCTCTAACTGGACGAGGACAATATTGTGCTTCCATCATTAGTTTGAATTCCGTCCAATCCGCATTATGATCCTCGGGTCGAATAGCTTCCCACCAGTCAAAGGCCTCCCCAGTCAGAAAATACTGGGCAATGGGAACCTTCCGGTCCTCGGGACAGTTAATAACCGTGAATATTTTCTCTAACTCCTTTAGCCAATGATCCCAAGTAAGTGCCTGAGCAGATCCGTCAAACTTTGGCGGGTGCAATTAGACTACCTCAGCAAGCCATCTATCTCCCCGGTTATCCTCGTGGTGCTGCTGTCCCATCGCTGTCTGCATGCGTACAACTACCTGAGCGAACTGGTTTATCTGAGCCACCACCTGTTGAAGCACTCCCGGCATGTTAGGATTTGCGTCGTCATTCGCCGATCCCTGCTGCCCTCCAGAATGGGAATCGGTTCTACTAGCCGATAATTCTGGGGTAGTTGCGGAGTCCTCCTGTCTCATATTTCCACGTCCGCGTCCACGACCACGTCCGCATCTACGACCTCCTCTCAACATACTGAAAACACAATTTTTTTTAATATCCAGGACAAAATTTTCAAAAATAAAGCCCGTCAATAATCACAAAATAGAATTAAGTAAAACGGTAGTACAAGAGATTAGGAGACTTACAACCACGGTCCACATGACGACTTTTCGCTGAACAGTGATGTTACGGACGACTCGTAAATCAATAACGTAAACAGACCCAACTTAAAACCCGACTGCCAAGATATCCATGAATCTTAGCTCCGATAACATATTCTGTAACACCCCGAGATATTCGGAATAATTACAGCGCCGTAAACCCTTTAAGTAAGGATTTACAAGGCTAAATAAAAGAAATGTAAATATAAGACATCGATACCATGGGAATTCAAATTTACAAAACTGGTCCAACTGGTTCAACGAGTAATTTATACAACCATATCGAAATGATATTAATAAGACACGCGTACTCGAGTACTAAAATCAAACCAAGAAAACAAATCACCAACAACAACAAACATCACTGAACCCCTTCATCGTCACATCGGTACTGTGGCTGTTTCCCTGCTCCTCGGCTACCTGAACATCAAAATAAATGTACACCCCCGAAGGGGTTAGAAAAACGATGCTAGTACAAGTATCATCTAAACAAATCGAATATACATCAACAATACATAAAAAGATACACCACACGGACTTCCGCTACCGGAATCCGACAATGCGAATCCAAAAGATTCCATTAACACAGCAAGGGTATTCCAATGATCCAGCCAAAGATAGATCCCAAGATGATCCCGTCGGACCAACACGAGGTGGAAATAACCCGTCCAATGATCCAGCGCCCTCAGCCTAGATCCCAAGATGATCTCGTCGGACCAACACAAGGTGGACATCCGATCCAGCGCCCTCAGCATAGATCGCACAACAAACACAAACACAACTCATGCATACATATATGCCAAATCGCCATGTCCATCAACATGAACATACAAACACTAGATAACGAATATCATGACAATTCAACGAAATAAATCTCATGTTCAACAACATGAATAACCACACACATGCCCAAAATACCAATATTAACACATTACGATACTTGCCTCGAAGATGGCAAGAACGAAACACTTCAATGATCTCAACACACTCGAAGGCCGCCTCCTTCGATCAACGTAGCAAGCTCGAACCTTAACAAAAGAAATGATATACAAATCATCTCAAGTCGAACGATTGCCTAACAATTCGGTCTACGGCCAAAAGCACAAAATATGCACCGCTGAACCACTTAGCGTCGCTACGTACTCTACGTAGCGTGCGCTAAGCTCGCCTGTTAGCGACGCTATCGTCTAAGTCTAGCGACGCTAGCCATGGATCGACAGCTTTCTCGATCAGCCGATCGACTGATCGATAACATAACGACGTTACGTACCAAACGAGCGCGGCGTTAACTTATTCCCGATAGCGCACGTTAACTTACGTATGTTAGCGTGCGCTAACCATGCATGGCGACACATCGCGTAAAACTTGATCTAATGGTGATGAACTCATGAATTCTATGGTGATAATACATGTCATCCCCGTGCATATCATGCTCATAAGGTTTTGTGAAAGTTCTATACGTACTAAATGACTATGAGATACAAGGATACGTATAATCATCACAACACCATAATTCATCTTAGATCTTCAAGGAATATCCTAAGTTCAATCCGTTATATGTCCCAAAACGTATGATTCCTTTATGTAAAGGCATAAGAACTTGAAAATCTCCATATACTGGTCACAAATCGGTTTGAAGCTTCAGAATATGCTAGGAGTTCAAACACTAAGAGGTTCAATGGTTTATACGATGAATAAGTACCGAAACATCGAAAATATCCTTCTAACACATGATGTTCGACTACTTATGAATCTAACTGCCTAAGTAAATCCCAAAAATAATCAAAACGTCCTCCAGAATGCTACTAATATTGGTGAAGAATCACATACCTCAAAGTAGTGAAGAACAAGGAGGAAATTCGAAGCAATCCAACGCCGAAGGCTTGAACACCAATCCCCAATGATCTACAATCTTCAACACGAGCTAGGATGCCGGCAAGAAGTGTTTAGGATGAAGAGAGTGACTTTCTAAGTTCAAGAATTCGGATGGGGGAGTGAAAAGTCTGAAAATATGAAAAAGGATGCTGTCATATATATAGAAAATGGTTATTAGCGCGCGCTAGTCCATATTCATAGCGTGCGCTAACGGCTATTTGAAACGCATCGATTTCACTGTATTTCACCTTTAGCGTGCGCTATCCTCATATGAGTAGCGTGCGCTAACGCGTTGACTTGGCTTTTTCCCGAAAGCCGTCCAGGTTCATCCCGACACAATCCGACCAAGATCCCCGGCCTGATCTCACCTACCAACACGTCTCAATCATATTGACCACGTATAGCGTGCGCTAAGGTCCCTTCACAGCGCGCGCTATGGATCCAAGTTAGCGTACGCTACACTTAGTCGATAGCGTGCGCTACATGCGCAGAATCACAATTTAAATCACATTCATGAAATCATGCGCTCAACAATACCGGATTATGAAATACGGAGAATAATACTCAGATCAAAATGCAATAATTATAATATCACAAGTTCCAAATACATATCAGCAATCTCGGGTATTACACTCGAGATGACACGTTGAGAGAGTTCTTTAGTGTTGCAGCGACTCTCTTTAGTGACCCGTTACAGGTGCCATGGGATACAACTTTCTTTGGCTGTGGTGGTGATGACGTTCCCTTGTACATAAGTTACAATGATCTTTTGGAAGTCATTCAAGACAAGCAGTGGCTTAGCTTATCGATCCTATAGTTTTGGACTTTGTAAGTAATTCTTTACATGCATATTTATGTATATTTATCAAAAATCATAGTTTGGAATGTAAATAAGATATTAATAGTTTGTTTAAAAAATTAGGTACTTATCGAAATTGAACGTGGGCAAAATGGACGAGGATTTGTATGGATATTTTGATCCTCCATCCATACAAAATATGGGAAATAAGGGAGAGGAGACCTCCGGATACATCACTACACCGTAAGCCCGACAATTGCATTAAGGCCATAGTCCAGAAGTTAGTTTTAACTTGTAGCATTTACTTGAAATATATATATATATATTATACTTTCATTTCATAATACATTAGTACTTCTTTCGAACAGCGCTGTGACCGCGTATAAGGTGATGGATGGTATGCATAAAAGTAGATCCAAACAGACAATTACTTGGATATATCCCAAAATAAGTAATACATTCAATCATATATATATTATAGATATATATTAGCTATATATGTATATATATTATATATTATTTAATTGACTAATTGAGCTTCATATTCATTTTAGTGTAATAAACAAAGTAGAGATTGGGAGTGTGGGTATTACGTCATGCATTGGATGTCGACTATTGTCCAAGCTCGTATTATCGATGGATGAATGGAGTGATAAACTTTTATTTCAGTTTTTTAAATTATTTAAATTAATTTTAATTTTTTAAATTATCCCAGTTTAAAAGTGATTCGCTTAAGTTGATGAGTTTGTTAATTTTTATATATATATATATATATATATATATGTTTATATGTACAGATGTTTGATGATGTTGCAGCACTTCCTATAGATTGAATTCGTGAAATTCGAATCGAATGGGAAAAAATATTTTTAGAGGTTAGGAACCGTTTATATGCGTAGATTTTTGGTTAGTTCGTGATTTGTGTTGTATTTATTTTGAATTGGATGGAACGTCATTGTATTGGTATTCTAGATATTTGTAATGAGCGTTATTTATTTGATTGTTGGATGGAAGTTGTGTTATATTGGTGAATATTTCAAAGTTGTGTATAACTTTGAAACATCATTGTATTGGTATTCTAGATATTTGTAATGAGTGTTATTTATTTGATTGTTGGATGGAAGTTGTGTTATATTGGTGAATGTTTCAAAGTTGTGTTGTGAAAAGTTGTGTTATATGGTTGTTGTACTGTTTTCTGAAATTGTGTAGCAGGTTGGTAAATTAAATAAATAAACCTCGTATTAAAAAAAATTAAGATTAACAACGGTTATAATAAAAAACCACTGTTAAAGTACCCATTCAAATTAACATCAGTTCTTTCACAAAAACGCTGTTAATTTAACAACGATTGGTACACAGAATCGCTGTTAAATGTAAAAGTAACATCCGTTCTTTCAGAAAACCGCTGTTAATTTAACAGCGGTTCTTAAAAGGAACCGATGTTAAACCGCTGTTAAAATCTTAACTGCGATTTTTTGTAGTAATTGTTGTTAAAGTAACAGCGGTTTTCTGAAAGAACCGATGTTAAATATGGCATTAACCGCGGTTTTTTGTAGTACTAACAGCGGTTCTTAAAAGGAACTGATGTTAAATTTAAAAGTGGTTTTCTAATAACCGATGTTAAATTTAACATCGGAGCCTTTAACAGTGGTTCCAGAACCGCTGTTAAAATGGCTCCAGAATCGCTGTTAAAGGCCAGTTTTGTAGTAGTGTACGGGTCCTCATGTGATTAGTATCGATCATCATTCATCATCCTTCGTACCAACCCTGTGTTATGCTCCCCAAGGCCCTGCACGTACCTGAATGCAATACAGACATCCACCCCCGATTACTCGGGGTTAGCAAAATTCCACTATTTTGCTAGTGCAAGTACAAAGTACAAATACGAGTCATACAAATCATATTCTAAGAATAATAATAATCAGGAATCCCCAAAGATTCAAACATAACGAAAGATACTTCCCGAGGCAAAGAGTTTGAGTTAACTTTCCAAATTCGAAAGATCACAAATCAAGAGAATGATTTATAAAATGTTTTTAGAAAGCCCTCAAGAGTTTCAACGGAAAATAATTTAGGATTATCAAATCCTTCTCTTTCAAAAACCGAAAAGGGTCACGGCCCACAGATTTGCTTTCTCAAATAAAAACCAACAACAATTCAGAGGGTTCGTAGCCCACGCCACGTGTCCTCGACGGACACAAAGTCAACAGAATATAACCACCCAAGATACCAAATCTTTGTAACACGTCCAAGGTACTCGACCTGGCAAAACACATCCAAAATCATATCCATAACACCGTGATCACATGACACGTCATCTCACGGTTGGATCAATCACTTGTTGCATCCTGACCACATGATCACAAGCCACGTGTCACCGTAGGTTTTCTTAGGCTCTCACGGTTGGATCAATAACTTGTTGCATCCCGACCACATGATCACAAGCCATGTGTCACCGTAGACCTCACCTATGTCCACACATTCAGACACATAACACAGTACACCAAGGATATCCCAACAATTCACCCAGAGACAACAAACACTTAGCACGACACAAACGTCAAATCACAACGCACCGAAATGAGGTAACATACGTATATATGCATTATCAACGCACAACATCAACACCAAACATATCCGTAGGATTGACTTAATCATTTACAAACACGCCATTCACAAATGCACACGCGTTTTAAAAGGAGCCTTTAACGAGGTTTAAATAAATCTTTCGAAAGTTCATTTTAAACAACCAAACAAACACACTTAAACGATCACCGATCATCATATCCACAAAACAAGAAATGTATGAACAAGGTACTTGCCTCGAATAATCACGAACGCGGTGAATCGACCGAAGTAAGGCGACACGAACTGACTACGAATCCGCCAACTCCGCTGAACACCAATCCGCGACAATAAACTACGAACCACAATAACAACAATGAAAATAAATTCCATAGCACAACCTAAAGCCGCTGAATTCAAGGAACAAACGACGCAAGTTTAAGAGTTTCTCCCAAAATGGCCAAGAACAAGAATCGACCCGACAAAAACATGAAAACGGAATTTCAAACCATGGGTTAAGATCAACAAGACTCGGTAACAACAATAGAACCAACAATTTTGAATTAGAATCACGAAATTGAGACAAACCCCCATATTCTCCCAAAATAGGGTTCTAAGAGATTACCTCGGATCGAAGATGAAGAACACGCGTAGATGTTTTTAATCTATACCAGGATTTCAAGGAAGGTGATAGCAATATGATTGAAGGTTCAAAATTGCCTCAAAATTGCCTTAGTATCGCTTAACCCTCGGAACTCAAAGTTTGACGAAGGGAAATGACGAAAATAAAATTGCTGCCAGATTATAAATGCAACACGCTAGCGTGCGCTAGCACTATAAGTAGCGTGCGCTACCTAGGAGTTCCAGTACCTATAGGTCTGAATCTGGTCTCCTTTAGCGTGCGCTAATTCTACACTTAGCGTGCACTAACGGGCCTGAATCCAGCTTACTCTCCTCTAAAACTGCTGCTCGATAGCATGCGTTAATGACATGCTTAGCACGCGCTAATGCACCCAGAAACCACAGCAGTAGAGCTCTCAAAACGGGTTACAACGACGGAGTCCTCCGATTGAAACACCAAGTTCAAGATACGCATGGAAAGCTCCAGATTAAGATCATACTAAGAGCTTTAGCTCCAATCAAAGTCACACGCGACCAAGAGAAGAGTTGAAACAACAAATGCGAAGGCGGATACCCACAACTTTGAGAAATTATAAAATGGCCCAAAATGCCCGAAAATCACGATACGTGATCGAATAACCAAACCGAAGTTCACAACACGTCTAACAAAGTTAAACAGACTATGAAGAAAGAGGAAACAGTATTTTCGAACAAGATTCGCAAGAATCAAACTCAAGCGCGGAAAAGTCGCTTAAGAACACGGAACTCAACAAAACGATACCGAAACGAACTCGGATGGCAAAAAGTGCAGAATTAATCATTCTTAGAATGATGAAACGGTCGCAATCGACCCGTTAAAACGGACTCCTGCCCAAAAAAAGAAATTTACCGAAAATCGAAATCGCGAATATTACATACTACCCTCCTTAAAAGAAGTTTCGTCCCGAAACTTAAACTAAGTAGGAAGGAGCAATATCCCACCAGGAACATCTCAATGAGATACATAAGAACCGAATAACTCACACCCATCGGCGAAACGCTACAAGCAACGCAAGAAACATACGGCGTGAAATCACGCTCGACGACAACCATCACAATGTCACAAGCAGAGACATAATAAAACCAACCAATGCCAAGTATCACAAAACAAAGAGCACAATCAAGTCAAGTGTATGAACTATCATAAAACAAAAGGTACCTATTACAAGAAAACACGCATACTCGAAAAATAGAAAATAAACACATAACGATCCGCGAGGGTAACCACGAAGAACTCCGACCACGCCGAAATTCTCGAAAACCACACTAGGCATCTCCATGTCCTTTCGGAGCGGAGATGCAAACTCAATCCCCAAACCTCTCAGCTACTGTAACACCCCGATATATTCGGAATAATTACAGCGCCGTAAATCCTTTGTATAAGAATTTACAAGGCTAAATTGAGAAATACGGAAATAATACTAAAGTGTCATCAAAGTAAAAGAAGTTCAAAAACCATTCGACAATTCAAATGAGTCCAATATTACAAAACATCCCCAAAACATCAACAACATATGCGTACTCGAGTACTGGAAAATAACCATAAAACCAAAATAACATAATCCACATCACTGAGCCACTTCATCGTCATGTCGGTACTGTGGCTGCTTCCCCGGTCCTCGGCTACCTGAACATCAAAACAAATGTCCACCCCGAAAGGGGTTAGCAAAACAATGCTAGTACAAGTATCATAATACATAAATCATCAATGCATCATAAAACATACAAAACGGACTTCCATCATTGGAATCCAACGATGCGAATCCTCACGATTCCATCAACACAATACAGGATAATCCAACGATCCAACGCCCTCAGTATAGATCCTCATGATGATCCCGTCGGACCAACGCATGGTGGAAAACCCATTATGATCCAGCGCCCTCAGCATAGATCCCCATGATGATCCCGTCGGACCAACGCATGATGGACATCCGATCCAGCGCCCTCAGCATAGATCCTCATGATCCCCTTGGATCATTTACAACATAAACAGTACAATTATGCATACACATATGCAAATCAATATGTTCGTCGATGTGAACAATCAAGGAATCAATAATAAATACTATAACAACTACAAAGAAATTAATCTCATGTTCAATCAACATGAATAAATCATATGCATGATCAACAATCCAATATTAACAAGTTTCAAATACGATACTTGCCTCAAATATGGCAAGAATTAAATCCTCCCATGAATGTCACTCGTCCGAAGATCGCCGCCCTTCGATCAATCACCTTGTACAAGGGAATAACAAGGAATTCAATAAACCTCCCGAAACCAACGCACGAGTACCGAACGCCTTAAGTTAAAAACGAGTTATTAATAACGGACAATCGGTTTTCGGTTCTACTTCCGACGAATACTAAGCTTGGAAAAAGGCATGCGAATTCAAGAGATCGTAATGGAACACAAAATTGGTGTCTACAATTCCAAAGACCTTCATCAAATCATTATATCCCATGTTCCATACTTAATTCCTATTATTAACTCTAAGGCTAGGTTCGGTTGCTACAACGATGCATAACGAGATAATCACGTCCAATCTTGTTCTAGGTTAATTCGTCTCTACGATTCTTGTTCTTCCGCGGGTGATTCTTCTTATCAAATTCTTCATTCAAAATGGTTGTTCCAATTATCCTTTAAAGGTTCTACTCATCTAAGAAGATTTACAACGAGTTCATCAAAGGCAAGGATTATAATCGAACACACTCTACATTCAACTTCACGGATTCATTTTATGCAGGGGTAATCCTCAACATTTGTTCATACAAAGAGTGTTACGAAAGGATCAACAAGGAGTGTTCAATCTCAGAAACTTCATCCTTAAGGTTGGTAAAGATTATGGCTCAACTATAACCATGGAAACCTTAATTCAACCAATACAATCCTTCTAAACATGGTATTGGATTCATTACGACGAAACAAGGTCAATAATCTTTGGAAAAGCTCATAATACAACTATGAACAAAGTCCTCATCTTGGTGTAGAGTTAACATACCTTAAAGAGGTGTAAGAACAAATAAATCTTGAAAAACCTCTTCACCGGAAGCTTCATCACCAATCCACACGGTCTAGGCTCCCCAAAATCGGGTGTAGATGATGATATGGGGGATATGAGGTGAGGGATAATCTCAAGAACACAAAAATCGGCCAAGGTAAGAGTTGGAAATGAAATGAGGGTCGGGTCCTATAAAACCATTATGTACGTTAACCAAAGTCCATTACGTACGCAACATGGTTAGCGTACGCTATACTCGAACATTAGCGTGCGTTAACGCTCGGCCAGAGCTCACTGGACTATTTCTGGCATATGCTTACGTATGTTAGGCTATAGGTGTTACGTATGTAACATATAGGACCTTAGCCTACGTTAAAAATCTCTCCTAGAGTACGCTAAGCCGTTGACTTGCATGGCTGGAAAACCGTCCAGGTTCATGCTGGAAATCTCCACGAATCTTCATCCGGTCCCCACACGCCGACCCGTGTCGGATCTTGAATTGACTGAGCTTACGTACGTTAAGCTCAACATATAACGTACGTTAGACAGCAGACTTAGCGTACGTTAAGTGCAAGTCTGTAGTGTACGTAAGCACGTGCAGAACCATGCATGCAGAATGTTAAAGATATAAAAACGTAAGGGTACGAATACAGGAAACCAATCTACAATTAATAACATCATGAAGTTGAATAATACAAGGTCGAATACAAGGTAAATACACTATTTTATCCGGGCATTACATACTACCCCTCTAAAAAGAAGTTTCGTCCCGAAACTTAAAACAAAAACAATTTCGGGAATCTCGACTTCATACTGTCCTCCATCTCCCAAGTTGCTTCTTCGACTCCATGTGGAGATTACTGAACTTTTACCAAGGAGATCGGTCTATTCCTCAACTGTTTGACTCGACTCTCGAGTATCTTGATTGGCTTTTCTTCGAACGAGCCATCATTAGCCATTTCAATCTCACCAAAATCAATGATATGACTGGGATCCGGTACATATTTCCGCAATTGGGATACGTGGAACACACTATGAACATGACTCAACGATGGCGGTAAGGCCAACCTGTACGCCAACTCCCCAACTCTTTCCAGGATCTTGAATGGTCTGATGTATCTCGGACTCAGCTTTCCCTTCCTTCCGAAACGAAAAATCCCCCGGGTAGGAGAAACCTTCAATAGTACATGGTCCCCAGTCTCAAATTCCAATGGGCGACGGCGCACATCAGCATAAGACTTTTGTCGACTCTGGGCAGTCAACAGACTTTGACGAATCAAAGCTATCTTCTCTCGAGTCTTAACTATCAATTCCGGTTCCGTCCCGATCAAGTCAGAAGAGTCATCCCAACCTAGGGGTGATCTGCATCTACTTCCGTACAATGCTTCAAATGGTGCCATCTTAATGGAAGCATGCCAACTATTGTTATAGGTGAATTCAATCAACGGTAGATGAATCTCCCAATCGGTTGACCAATTTAAGGCACAAGCTCTAAGCATATCCTCTACTGTATGTATAGTTCTTTCGGACTGGCCGTCCGTCTGAGGATGATAAGCCGTGCTAAAGTTCAGCTCGGTTCCCAAAGCCCTGTGAACTGCCTTCCAAAAGTGCGACACGAAGCGACCATATCGATCCAAAATAATGGTCTTCGGCGTTCCATGCAATCGGACTATCTCTGCAATAAACACTCGTGCTAATTTCTAGGGTCCCCAAGTGTCTTTAATACCCAGGAAATGAGCCGACTTGGTTAGTCGATCAACTATCACCCATATCATATTCATTCCTGTCTTGGTCTGTGGCATGTTGGTGATGAAGTCCATTGATATATCTTCCCACTTCCACTCAGGGATCGGAAGTGTCTTCAACATTCCGACAGGTCGCTGATATTCAATCTTAAACTGCTGACAGGTTAAACACTTCGAAACGTATTCTGCTACGTCCTTCTTCATATTTCCCCACCAGAAATTTTGTTTTAGATCCTTATACATCTTACTGGTGCCCGGGTGAATAGAATACGGCGCGCTGTGAGTTTCCTTCAGAATTGTCTTTCTCAAAGCATCCTTATCGGGAACGGAAAGTCGATTCTGAAATCTCAGAACTCCATCATCTTGTACCACGAATCCTGGGGCCTTTCCTTTCTTTACTTCGTCGCATAACCGAAGAATCAGAGAATCATTCAACTGCTTAGATTTAATTTCCTCGACTAATGACGAAGTTAGTTCCATCACGTATAGTTTTCCTTGGACTCCTTGAGACCATACTTCAATCCCTTCGCGGATCAATTCTCTTTGAATGCTGGTTTGGGACGTGAGCGCTTCCAACACTCGAAGAGAAACAGGTTTGCGGCTCAGTGCATCAGCTACCACGTCTGCTTTGCCTGGATGATAGAGAACCTCCAGATCGTAATCCTTGATTAATTCCAGCCACCTTCTCTGCCTTATATTTAATTTCTTCTGACTGAAAATATACTTGAGGCTCTTATGATCTGTGAAGATCTGACAATGAGTGTCGTACAAGTAATGTCGCCATATTTTTAGAGCAAAAACTACAGCGGCTAACTCCAGATCATGAGTTGGGTAATTAACCTCGTATGATTTCAACTGTCGAGAGGCATATGCAATCACCTTATCCTTTTGCATCAGTACACATCCCAGACCTTGATTTGAAGCATCGCTGTATACCATGAATCCCTCAGTTCCATCTGGTAACGCTAGTATAGGCGCTGTCGTCAGTCTTTTCTTAAGTTCATCAAAACTCGCCTGGCATTTCTCATTCCACATGAATTTCTGAGTCTTCTGCAATAGTTGGGTTAGTGGACGAGCGATTTTGGAAAATCCTTCTACAAAACGACGATAATATCCAGCAAGTCCCAAGAAACTTTGGACTTCTTTCACATTATTAGGAGATTCCCATTCGAAGATTGCCTCGACTTTCTTCGAGTCTACCTGAACTCCGTCAGCTGATATTACATGCCCAAGGAAGGTCACCTCTTTAAGCCAGAATTCACATTTAGAAAGTTTCGCATAAAGCTATTCCTTTCTTAAAGTGCTCAAAACGATACGTAAATGCTCTGCATTTTCCTCTGTGTCTTTCGAATAGATCAAGATGTCATCGATGAAGACTACCACAAATTTATCCAAGTATTCTAAGAATACCCGATTCATCAATTGCATAAATACCGCATGAGCATTGGTGAGTCCGAATGGCATCACCATGAATTGATAGTGCCCGTACCGGGATCTGAAAGCAGATTTCGGTATATCCGATTCCTTAATTCTCAACTGATGGTATCCTGATCGCAAGTCAATCTTCGAGAATACCCTTGCCCCTTGCAGTTGATCAAACAAGTCGTCAATTAGAGGTATAGGATACTTGTTCTTGATCGTCACCTTGTTTAGCTCTCTATAATCAATACATAATCGGAGGGATTCATCTTTCTTCCGGACAAAGAGAACGGGTGCTCCCCAAGGAGAAACGCTAGGTTGAATGTAACCCTTCTGCAATAATTCCTCCAGCTGCTTCTTTAATTCATACATCTCGGTTGGAGCCATACGGTATGGTGCTCTGGAAATAGGAGCGGCTCCAGGCTCTAATTCGATATTGAACTCTACTTCTCTCTGTGGAGGTAACCCAGGTAGTTCGTCAGGGAATACATCTGAGAATTCGTTCACAACTGGAATATATGAGAGCTCTACTCCTTCTTCTTTCTTCATAGAATAGCACCAAAATCCGTGACAACCCTGCTTTAGCAATTTCACTGCTTTCATGGCCTTGATCAATTTTCCTGAGCTTCCCGATCTCCATCCTTTGAATAAATGTTCAGATCCGTCATCAGCAATGATAGAAATGACTCTCTTTCGGTAATTCAAAATAGCTCCATAATGGTTGAGCCAATCGTCTCCGAGAATTAAATCATCACCATGGATGTCGACTACAATAAGATTTTATGGCCAATCTCTCCCTCCTATAGACACTGGAAAATCTCTAGTTTCTAGGATTCCCATGATTTTCTCTCCGCTCGGTAATCCCACAACATAAGGCTCACAATCATACAAGCATGAGATTTTCAAACGATTAACACAGTTCAAAGATATGAAAGAATGCGTAGCTCCTGAATCGAATAAGACACTAACTGGCTGCAAAAGGATCTGAATCGTACCTGATGCAATAGTAGTGTTCTGATCGTCTGACTTCCTCATCTCGTATAGGCGCAGAGGAACGGACCCAGCACTGGATGCCTCTCTTTTCCCAACATTCTGCTGCTGGAAACCACTTTGCTGCGTCTGGTTCACACTTGTATCCTTCGGAACCGGTGCAGGAGTGCGAGTACCAAATGATCTAGTCGCATTTCCACATAACGTTGCGCGATGTCCTTCCTGTCCACACTCGAAGCAGGTCACAGCAGGTGCGTAACAATCACGTCGAACATGCCCTGTTTTGCCACAGTTATAACATTTCCTCGCTGCGTCTGAAGCTGTTGGTGCTGCCCAGAACTTCTTTCCACCTCAAGAAGGATGCGGAGGTCTCCTAGACGGGGCCCACCACTCTTGTTCTCCGTGAAGTTGCCAGACACTTTCTGCTTCTTTGCTTCCGTTGATTTCTCTACCTGTCGCTTCTTTCATATCGTAGGCCAGTGCTTTGTCCTGATACTGTCGCAAGGTGGTACATTTAAATCCAGACATATATTGCTGAATCTCGGCTTCATCCGCATGTCAAAATGGAAAATTCTCTCCGCCTCGGTCCTGACCAAGTGGCGCACATAAGTCAACTGGTGATTAAAAGTCTTAATCACGTCTGTCACAGATGCCTCTAAATTTTGTGGTGAGAAAAACTCCCGGACTCGGGCCTCTCTAACTGGGCGAGGACAATATTGCGCTTCCATCATTAATTTGAACTCCGTCCAATCAGCATTATGATCCTCAGGTCGAATGGCCTCCCACCAGTCGAAAGCCTCCCCAGTCAGGAGATAATGGGCGATCGGAACCTTTATGTCGTCGGGACAGTTAATCCCTGCAAAGATCTTCTCTAACTCCTTCAGCCAGTGATCCCAAGGAAGTGTCTCAGCAGAACCGTCAAATTTTGGAGGGTGCAATTTGACCACCTCAGTAAGCCATTTGTCTCCCCGATTATCCTCGTTATGCTGCTGTCCCATTGCCGTCTGCATGCGATCAACTACCTGAGCAAACTGGTTTATCTGAGCAACCACCTGTTGAAGCACTCCCGGCATATTAGGATTTGCGTTATCATTTGTTGATCCCTGTTGTCCTCCAGAATGGGAATCGGTTTGACTAGCTGATAATTCTGGAGTAGACGTTGAATCCTACTGTCTTGCATTACCACATCCGTGTCCCCGACCTCCCCTCAACATGCTGTAAACACAAATACTCAATATCCAGGGCAAAATTTTTAAAAGAAAGTCCGTCAATAATCACAAAGCAGGAATTAAATAAAACGGTAGTATTTGAGATTAGGAGACTTACAACCACGGTCCATACGACGATACTGGCTCAGCAGTGATGTTACAAATGACCCATAAATCAAATAACGTAAACAAACCCAACTAACCTGACTGCCAAGATATCCATGAATCTTAGCTCTGATACCATATTCTGTAACACCTCAATATATTCGGAATAATTACAGCTCCGTAAATCCTTTGTATAAGAATTTACAAGGCTAAATTGAGAAATATGGAAATAATACTAAAGTGTCATCAAAGTAAAAGAAGTTCAAAACCGGTTCGACAATTCAAATGAGTCCAATATTACAAAACATCCCCAAAACATCAACAACATATGCGTACTCGAGTACTGGAAAATAACCATAAAACCAAAATAACATAATCCACATCACTGAGCCACTTCATCGTCATGTCGGTACTGTGGCTGCTTCCTCGGTCCTCGGCTACCTGAACATCAAAACAAATGTCCACCTCCGAAGGGGTTAGCAAAACAATGCTAGTACAAGTATCATAATACATAAATCATCAATGCATCATAAAACATACAAAACGGGCTTCCGTTACCGGAATCCAAAGATGCGAATCCTCACGATTCTATCAACACAATACAGGTAATCCAACGATCCAGCGCCCTCAGTATAGATCCCCATGATGATCCCGTCGGACCAACGCATGGTGGAAAACCCGTCCAACGATCCAGCGCCCTCAGCATAGATCCCCATGATGATCCCGTTGGACCAACGCATGATGGACATCCGATCCAGCGCCCTCAGCATAGATCCTCATGATCCCCTTGGATCATTTACAACATAAACAGTACAATTATGCATACACATATGCAAATCAATATGTTCGTCGACGTGAACAATCAAGGAATCAATAACAAATACCATGACAAATACAAAGAAATTAATCTCATGTTCAATCAACATGAATAAATCATATGCATGATAAACAATCCAATATTAACAAGATTCAAATACGATACTTGCCTCAAAGATGGCAAGAATTAAATCCTCCCACGAATGTCACTCGTCCGAAGATCGCCGCCCTTTGATCGATCACCTTGTACAAGGGAATAACAAGGAATTCAATGAACCTCCTGAAACCAACACACGAGTACCGAACGCCTTAAGTTAAAATCGAGTTATTAATAACGGACAATCAATTTTCGGTTCTACTTCCGATGAACACTAAGCTTGAAAAAAGGCATGCGAATTGAAGAGATCGTAATGGAACAAAAAATTGGTGTCTACAATTCCAAAGACCTTCATCAAATCATTATATCCCATGTTCCATACTTAATTCCGATTATTAACTCGAAGGCTAGGTTCGGTTGCTACAACGATGCATAACGAGATAATCACGTCCAATCTAGTTCTAGGTTAATTCGTCTCTACGATTCTTGTTCTTCCCCGGGTGATTCTTCTTATCAAATTCTTCATTCAAAATGGTTGTTCCAATTATCCTTTCAAGGTTCTACTCATCTAAGAAGATTTACAACGAGTTAATCAAAGGTAAGGATTATAATCGAACACACTCTACGTTCAACTTCACGGATTCATTTTATGCAGGGGTAATCCTCAACATTTGTTCATACAAAGAGTCTTACGAAAGGATCAACAAGGAGTGTTCAATCTCAGAAACTTCATCCTTAAGGTTGGTAAATATTATGGCTCAACTATAACCATGGAAACCTTAATTCAACCAATACAATCCTTCTAAACATGGTATTGGATTCATTACGATGAAACAAGCTCAATAATCTTTGGAAAAGCTCACAATACAACTAAGAACAAAGTCCTCATCTTGGTTTAGAGTTAACATACCTTAAAGAGGTGTAAGAACAAAGAAAATCTTGAATAAACTCTTCACCGGAAGCTTGATCACCAATCCACATGGTCTAGGCTCCCCAAAATCGGATATAGATGATGATATGAGGGATATGAGGTGAGGGATAATCTCAAGAACACAAAAATCGGCCAAGGTAAGAGTTAGAAATGAAATGAGGGTCAGGTCCTATAAATAGATTTTAAACCATTACGTACGTTAACCAAAGTCCATTACGTACGTAACATGGTTAGCGTACGCTATACTCGAATATTAGCGTGCGTTAACGCTCGGCCAGAGCTCACTGGACTATTTCTGGCATTTGCTTACGTATGTTAGGCTATAGGTGTTACGTACGTAACATATAAGACCTTAGCGTACGTTAAAAATCTTTCCTAGCGTACGCTAATCCGTTGACTTGCATGGCTGGAAAACCGTCCAGGTTCATGCTGGCAATCTCCACGAATCTTCATCCAGTCCCCACACGCTGACCCTTGTCGGATCTTGAATTGACTGAGCTTACGTACGTTAAGCTCAACATATAACGTACGTTAGACAACAGACTTAGCGTACGTTAAGCGCAAGTCCGTAGCGTACGTAAGCACGTGCAGAACCATGCATGCATAATGTTGAAGATATAAAAACGTAAGGGTACGAATACGGGAAACCAATCTACGATTAATAACATCACGAAGTTGAATAATACAAGGTCGAATACAAGGTAAATACACCATTTTATCCGGGCATTATAGCTACCGTCTCGCAATGCACGGCTCTATGTCCCAATTGACCGCAATCGAAATAGCTGACTAACCGTGAACGACAATTCTTCGCGGTATGGCCCGCTCGACTACAGTTATAACACGACTTCGTGCTGCTCACATTACTCACTGCAGGGGTAATACTCTTCCCATGATCATGCGATCGAGGAACCTTCTTAGGATGACGACACGAAGTCCCAGCACCAGGGGGCCCACTCCCCTAATTTCCTGAAAAGTTCCCAACAGTTTTCTGTTTCTTCAATCCAAACGTATGCTGAGTCGATGATACAGATAGCTCATAAGCCAAAAAAAATCTGCACTACTAGAGAGAGAGAGAGAAGTTAGATAGAGAGAGAGAGGGCCGAAGTGAAGGAGGGAGGAAGGAGGAAGAAGAAAACTCAAGAAAGAACTAGGTAATTTTATTTCCCACATCTTTTTCTATAAGCTATAGTTATAATCCTCCTAACCTAATTAAAATATTAAAACATACAAACAAAACACACACCTTGGGTGCATTTTGATTCCGCCGAACCATGTAGGGTAAGAGAGGAGATCGTATTTCAACATTCGAGACCTAGAACCGGCTAATTCTGACAAGAATCAAGGTGGGTGAAATTCTTTCAAACCTTTAAGTAATAAGATTTTCTTACTTATGATGCATATAAATCTGAAATTTCTTGAAGTGGGATGTTGATAAATTGTTGAAACCACCATATTAAAAATTCATGTTATGATATTTGTGCTTTGAATTACATGTATATTCGTTTTTCTTGAATTTTACTTTAGAAAATTATGAAGTATGGTGAGCATGCACAAATATGGAAATTTTGCATATATACATGTCTTAGATATATATGTTATGGTTATATTAACATGCAATATGATTTGTTGGATTTAAACGATAACTGATTTAGTAGTCGGATTTCGATTATGTGAAAAATTGAATATTGTATGTCCTATTCAAAATCTTGTGGAAACTCTACCTAATCTGGAATTTTATGTTATATAATTTTTTTATGGTGTTTGGATAACTTATTTGTGGCAAATACAGGACTTGAAAACAAGTAAACGGAATTTAAGGGCATAAATTGTAATTAATGGAAAATTATGGACTAAACTGAAATTTTCGAAAATAAACTGTTCCGGACCCTAAATAGCATATATTTTATCACATATAGTCTGTAAATAAAGTTTCATGTGAATCAGAGTTGGATATCTAAGCTTATTAGTCAAATTTGCAATTTTAAAATAATTCCGGGGTCAAATTGCAAGAAATCAAAAATTCTGGACCAAGTCTGAATTTTCTGGACTTTTTCACAAATCTGGGATTCCAGGTTCATCACGAGCTATCTAGAAAAATTTCGTTAAATTCCGAGCTAAATTCAATGCCCTATAGGCCTCGGAGTGAATTTGTTAAATTTTGGGGCCAATTCGTAATTTCTGGAAATTTCAGTCCCAAAACTGGAAATTTCGAATCTTTTCTTAAACCTGAAATTGAAATAGTATCTTTGACCTTCTTATAAATTTTCACGACCATCTGAGTTCATTTCATATGTCCAAAATGCTTAAGCTCAACCTAATGGTATAAACATCGTTTCGACCAACTTCATAACAATTCTCGACTTCTTTTCATCGAACCTACCAATCCAATACACCTGACTTGAACCCTTTAAGATAGTTGATGAAATATTTAGAATATTTTCAAATTAATATACAAGTCCTATCCCGCATTACTATGCCACAAATATAAGTAACCATATTCCATACTTAATCAAAAGACGCAATTAATCTCACTGATCGAATGTTTAAGTGTTACTCGTGCTATGCAACTAACTAATAATTGTGACTGTCCGGGAACTAAGTGCTATACAAATAAACTACCGCGGACGGGTCCGCCCTCTAACTCTATCGGGACAAAGTGCCACGTCGACGGATAGGGGCCACCTCTTGAACCCATATGAAACATCTGTATTACGTTGAACTACTTGAGTCAATGTTCTGGGTCACATCTGTATTACGTTGAACTACTTGAGTCAACTGAGTCATCTGTGCAGCTACCTGCTGCAAAATAGTAGCAACACCGATACCAACACCATCACTGGCATCATGATCCTGATCATGCATCTGGTCGCCACGACCACGACCTCTGCCCCTCGGCATACTGAATAAGTAACCACTCAGAACAACAGAAAATCACAACACATAACACATACAACAATTACCATCGTAAGGCAACACACATACGAAATCATAGCAACGACGTCATCGTTCGGCGATTTCAACGGCTCAAACGATAATCATCACACAATTACAAAACATCGTGAAACAATCACATATGCACACAATCATACAAGCCCAAGCTCTAACAGCTCGCATAGGTGCGATAACACGCAAATCACCATGAAACGACAACATTTAATACCAACATCACACCTCTCACAGAGGGCTAACACAACTATTGCATGGCGAACGACTTAACGCTCCCACCACCAATTTAATCACCACTCGAAGGGCTAACATCCTAACGATAATGCTAACATCTTATACCCATTCTCTGACCACAAACAGGAAATGATAGGTTTTAAAAACGAAAACCACCCTTTTGAAAAAAAAGAATTTTGAATCACCAGTTTATCTTTGAGTATCACATTTCAAAAAAGTAATACAACATCATTATCGAGACTTAAAAAAACGTCTTACGTTTGATAAACAATGAGGATATCTTTCTTTTAGCTAAAACTTTCAGAAATATTCTGTAACACCCCCAGAATTCGACGGGAATGTCACATATCGTAGACCCTTCTCACAAGAATCTACCAGGCTAAACTCCAAAATACTACTCAATGATTGACCAACCGGGGTCAAATTAATTACAAAACAAACCGAAAAGGTCATTAAGTAATTCAAAACCAACATAATTCACAGCTCAACGACAATAATAAACTTGGATACACAAAGGAATGACAACTCAATTTAATAAATGGAAACTACACCCGTACAAGGGTGAATACTCGATCACAAGAGAATTACTGACCAAAATAAAATGAAATAAAAGACTCCAACTCTTGTGTGATTAGCATCATTGTCCTCCATCTCCTTCCTAGCCAATCCCGTGATTGCTCCCGAGCTGCAAACCTGAGCGCAAGACAGGCACCCACCCCCCAAATACTCGGGGGTTAGCAAACTGAAATTTGCTAGTACAAGTACATAATTTGCAAGATATAAGAAAAATATCAACACAAAACTCAACATCCGCGAAGCCATAACAGGAACCACACATTTTCACAACCAGCATAGAAGAGCATTCACTTACACAAGGTGAAAGATAATCGCGTAGTCATATTTTCCTTACGGGACATATCATCAATGAAAACTTGCCCCCATTGAGTCAAAAGAACTTAGTTCGAAAACCCTCTTTTTAACAAGGAATATATTTTGAAAAATATTTTAATAAGATGGTTTGAAAATGTTATTATTGACTCGATCCGTTTTGAATGGTTCAGGGTTTTAAAAAAATCGATTGGAAATGCTTTAGAGAATAACTTCGATATTTCTCGGGTCCTTGACCCAGTATATAAAAAACAGTTTTACAAGAAAAACCATTTCAACATTATTTGGGGTCCTCGACCCAATTTACAAAACATTATCATCACAAGAACCATTATCTCAATCATCTCACGGGGTCCTCGACCCAATTCACAAAATATCATCACAAGAATAATCATCTCAACCATCCTGCGGGGTCCTCGACCCAATTATCATCACAAGAACAATCGTCTCAACAATCTCACATGGTCCTCAACCCAATTCACATAATATCATCCCATCACAATCAAGGTCACAATCTCTCATTTCATCAAATCCTGCTCAAGAACTTTGATTAATTAATCCTCAGAAATCTCATCAGATATCCTTGCTTAATTAATCCAGATACCAACGTTTAAAATGAGTTGAGATAGACTTCAGAAACACAAATCTCAATCTTTATCGAGACCAATATTTTAAAATAATTTGAAAGAACTAGAAATATGAAGATCATTCGGTATCGGGGTCTTAACTGTCACTCGAATATCCATAACCAATAAGCCTGCCAGGCGCCTCCTTTGCATACCTGCATGCACCAACATTCACTCCACTATGTTGGCCGTCCCTTGAACATGTCACCGCACCGGTGCTCACTTCCGCAAGAGCCGCCCCTTACTCACGCATTATGTAACACCGGCTTTGACCAACCATATGGAGCCGCTCATTGCAGCATACACCAGGTCGGAGTACACTTCCCGCCTTAAGAGGCTCCCGAATACGACGTCTCTCACAACAAGTAGTTTCAAACATCAAGCACACAGTCAATCGTTGCAACAATTATCAAATCAGTACACCAATTCACACAAATTATCCGTCAGTGCTTAACCACACAGATAAACAACACCACGCACGTTATCAATCAAAACTCAACACAATAAGACTACAGACATAAACAACCAACACCGCACATATATCCCTATATCGTAACTCAACCGAATACATATACCCGACTATATTATCTCTATAAATATATTTTATACTTTAATCTAAGTTAAGTACGTCAACTAGTATTAGCATTAATCACTCAACATTCACCGACATATGTATATACATCTATATATATATATATAAATAATTCATACACTTCGTCAACAATGATTTCACGTAGATATAATTCGTATATCAAGGTACTTGCCTTGGTAATCTTTTGCGAATACTCTGAAGAATACGACCGATCAGAAAACTCCAGAACTTTGAAGAAGACAACGAACGAAAGAGTTTCGACTCGAGTTATTCACAAATATTTCGTTCCTAAAACATATCATCATTCAATCAACATATATATGAGGAGAAATAATCCTAAATCGCCCAAATCCCCCTTTAAGAATTTATATCGAACACCTTGTATGCATAAATTTGGAGTTCGACAAAACGACGAATCGAAGGCAATAAAACCATGGAATAATTATAGAAACAGCATAATATAACTCAATTTATGATTATCCATCAGTAATCTGAGTTAATACGTCTCGAACGGACGAAATCTATCAAGATTCCAAATTTCCCAATGTAATACCCGTGATTTTGATTTCCGGTAATTTCTTTTTTTTGGCGGAAGTCCGTTTTGACGACTCTCTCATGACTGTTTCATCATTCTGAGAATGATTAATTCTGCACTTTTTGTCATCCGAGTTCGTTTCGGTGTCGTTTTGTTGAGTTCCGTGCTTTTTAGCGGTTTTTCCGCACTTGAGTTCGATTCTTGCGAATTTCGTCCGAAACTGTTGTTTCGACTTTCTCGTAAGTTCATTTAATGTTATTATTCATGTTGCAAGCTTCGGTTTGGTTATTCGATCACGTATCGTGATTTTGGGGCGTTTTGGGCCATTTTCGTAATTTCCCAAAGTTTGGGCTAATTACTTTCCGTTGTCGAATTTCGAGCCTTCGGGTAGTCAGAATCGTGTGTTGTATTAGTGCTCGGATTCATCTTTTCGAGTACTTCGTAACCGTATCTTCGATTCGTATTCAGGTTCGGGTTTCGGGGTCGTTCGGGCCGTCGGAGTTGGTCCCGGCTCGGGCGAGCCACCGGCGAGTAGCATCTGATAGTGCTCGGCGATTACGTACGTAAGGCCGGTTACATACGTAAGGCCACGGCGTGCGTACGTAATGTTCCGGCATTTTCCAGCGATGAGTTCGCCATGGCGATTACGTCGTAAGCCATGGCCGATTACGTATGTAACCGTGATCGGCTTATTTAAGGCCTGGCGGCGTTTTCTTGACCATTTCTCATTCTTTTTCATCCGTCTGTGTTTGGGTGTGTGAATCATCTAGAGATGTTGTTGGACAATGAATCCATGAAGTGTTGAGGTTCATATCATCAATTATCCGTCTATAACATCCTCCGATCTACCGACCGTCGATTTCCTAGAAATCTAGTTTTGGGGAATTTGGGTATTTTGGTTGTTTTCGTCCGATTAATCCGATTTAACTTAGGATTATGATGGATTGATGAATATTTAGATGTATTATATCATTTCCTTTATTATTCCATGGTTGGATCGTATCGATTCGTTGTTTTGGTCGAGTTCTTGGTCGACGCCTTGAAGGTGTCCGGTAGAATGTCATAGAGGGGTTTTCGAGCATTCTACGATTATCCTTCCTCGTATAATTGTTGATTTATGGATTATATGTTGTTAGGGTCGAGTTTCTTGCGAAGAAACCAAGTTGAACCCTTCCGTTCGTTGTCGTTTTCCTTTTCGAAAACATCGGGCGTTTCGAAGCTTTCCGGTTGAGCCGTGTTCGTCGGGATACTTGCGTGCCGATTGTGAGGCAAGTACCTTGTACAAATAATTCTTGTTTTTTTGGATATGATAATTGGTGGTTGTCTAAATGTGTTTGTGTGGTCGTTTGAATTGAACTTTCAAAAGATTTGATTAGCCTTGTTAAAGGCCCTCTTTCAAAACGCGCGTGTTTTGTGAATAGTGTGGTTTGTGAACTATGTGAATTCTATGGATATGTTTGGTGTTGATGTTGCCCTTGGTATTGCGTGTGGACGTATATGGTTTCTTTTCGGTGCGTTATGGTTTGACGTGGTGTTTTGCTAAGTGTTGTTGGCATTAACTCATGATTTGACATATTTGTGATTGTGGCAAATGTGAAACCCTTGTCGTTGTGAACTCTATGCATTGATGATTCGACCACAAGGTTATCAATTCGGGTAGGTCTGGAGAGGGATCCGAGAATCGTCACTTGCGAGTGCGATGCCATGATAACTTGTGGGTATATTCGATTGATGTTTACCGGGTAGGGACCCGTGATGCCTCCGGCGGCGCGTTACTTGCGAGTACGGCCATTTGATATGATTTGACCATAAGTTTATCTAATCGGGTAGGTCTGGAGAGGGCTCCGAGAATCGGTACTTGCGAGTACGATGTCAAGATAACTTATGGTTGTGATATGTTGTGAATTGTTTCGCTAGCCAGCTCGGGAGGGTCCTTCGAGGCCTCGGGTGGGATGTCTGTGGTAGCGTCCCGGTCCTAGGCGATGCGCGTGCGTGATTACGTTTCGTTGAATTTTATGTCCGTTGAGGACACGTGATGTTGGGCTCTGGCCCTGTGAATTGTTGTCGGTTTTCTATTTGCGAAAATAAAACCTTTGGGCTGTGACCCTGTTGATTTTGGAAAGAGAAGGATTTGATAATCCTAATTTGTTTTCTATTAAAACTCCCGAGTGTATTTTAAACCATTTTGCAAACCATTCTCGTTATTTGTGATCTTTCGGATTTGGAAAGTTTTACTCAAATTCTTGCCTCGGGAAGTATTCGTTTCGTGGTATTTTAATCTTTAAGGATTCCTGGTTATTGTTATTCGTGGAACTTGAATTATATGGCTCGTATTTGCACTTTGTATTTGCACTAGCAAAACAGTGGAGTTTTGCTAACCCCCGAGTATTCGGGGGGTGGATGTTTATTTTTGCATTCAGGTTTTGAAGCATAGCACAGGGTCGGCACGAAGGATGATGAAAGATGAACGATACTACTCACACGAGGATCCGTTGATGTCGTATTGGTCTAGTTGTATTTTCTTTTCCGCCGAGATCTTTCCCCGTTGTACGGGAGTTTATTGTATTTTGACCCCTGCGTGGGTAAGTGTTTGGAATTGAGTTGTATGTTATTATTGAAAGACCAAATCGGTCTACTGAGTCATTTTAGCCTTAAAGGCGATGTTTAGATGTTTGATTTTAGTTATCATCCTGGTAGATCCTCGAGGAGAGGGTCTACGGCGTGTAATATCCCTGAGTGGATTGGGGGTGTTACAGAATGGTATCGGAGCTTAGGTTGTGGAAACCTAGGCTGTCGGGTCAGTGGTGTCGGTTGAGTTTTGTCTCGTCGGATTTTATCTGACTGAGTCGTGTCGCGATGCGTCGTATGAGTTGGTTGGTCGTGATTAGTATCGTGGGCGATCATCATCTTCGTGCGACCTGTGGTTGTAAGTCTCCCTTCTTTGTGTTGTGCCTCGTGTGACACGAGCTATTTTTATGATTATGAGTTAATTGACGGAATCCTCTTATGAATTTTGATTTCGTGATATGTGATTATTTGACTCCCATTTTTCGTTCATATGAGGAGTAGTGTTGATGTCTTGTGCATGTTTGACTTTATTTCTTTTATCCACTGCGTGAGTTCTTTTGTAATGGCTTTCGGTATTTTACCGACTGAGTTGTATTTCGAAAACCGATTCCTTAACCGAGTTTTTGGCATTACGACCTTGATCATTTTGGCGAAATTTTTATGACGGTATTTATTATTTTCTAAATGGCTTCTGTGAGTTTTTGAAATATTACCGTCATCGGCCTTTTTGGCGTTTTTGTAAATGGGCGCTATAATGTTCCGTGTAAGTACCTAAACTTTTTGGGCATTCTAGCCCATTGAATTATTTTTGAAAACCTTGAGTATCTTAGAAAACTAAAATTCGAGACGTACTTTTAAAACGAATTATTTTCTTGCGGTGTTTTCAAGGTGTTTTCTAATGCCGCAATACATTTCAAAAATTTTCCGGTTGAGGACCAAAAATATTTTGAGATATTTTCAAATGCAGTTGCTTAGACCCAAGGGTCGAATATTTTTGAAAGTTTTTCACTAAAAGAAAGGTGTCCTCATTTTTGTTCAAACGCAAAATGATTTTCAACGTCTCGATAATGGTGTTTGTACTACTTTTTGTAAAATGATACTCAAGATCAACTGTTGTTTCCAAACTGTTTTCAAAAGGTGGTTTTTGTTTTTAAAACCTATCATTCCTGTTTGCGGACCGGAAATGCGTGTATGGTTTTCGAACTTTCGTTACGGTGTTAACCCCGAATTGTGATTGAATTGGTGGCGTGAGCGTCGAATCGTTCGCCACGCATATATTTTGTTAGCCCTTGTGGGAGGTGTGATGACGATCCTTAATGTTGTCATTTCGTGGCGGCTTGCGTGTTATCGCACCTGTGTGAGCTGTTAAAGCTTGGGTTTGTACGTTTGTGTACATATGTTATTGTTTCATAATGTTTGTAATTATGTGCTGGTTATTGTTCGGGCCGTTGAGGTCGCCGAATGATACCGTCGTTGCTGTAGTGTTTGTGTGTATTATTTTACGATGATGATCGTTGTATATGATATGTATTATGATTCCTTGTTGTGCTGAGTTGGCATCTCCGCTATGTTGTTTTGCGACGTTATGCCCTATCAGATCTAGCATTTGTATTTTCGGTATGCCGAGCCGAGGCGTTTCAACCGTGATGTGCCGGGCATGCACGTGTAAATTGTCCTTCTCGTCGCAACACATTTCAAGTGTGGACTCGAGGACACCGAATTGATTTTGCGAATTGACTACCAAGACTTTCGAGTTCGCGCTCAAAGACGCTTATCGAATCGTCTTTGAGAGGCCTTCGAAGGATGTTTCTGTCAGTTGCTTGTTGTGTTGTCACCTTGATTTCGTGTTGTGAGTTTCGGGAACGACACTTCTTTTAGAAGGGGTCGAATATAATACCCGTATTATTTTTGGCTTCTGCATTTCCTCTTTCTCAAGTCTATCGACTCGCTCGTGTTCGTTGATACTTACTGAACTTGTTCTGTATTTCGGTTTCATTGATCGGACGAGGTGTGATCTTGTTTTGGGTCAATCTGGTTATCGCTGTAACTTTCCGAGTTCGGTTCGATTCTTGTGAACCTTGTTCGGAAGTAACATCTTTTGGTTCTACTAGTTCTTTTATTCGAAGTGGACTGGATCTTGAACTTTTGTATTTTCGACTCTGTCGACTCATTTATGTTCGTTGACATTTCTGAGCTTGTCCTGCCCCTTGCTTTTGTTTATCGAACGAGTGTGGTATTATTTCGGAATAACTCGTTCATCGTTGTGACTTTTCTATTGCTATTCCCTTTCCTGTGGATCTTATATAAATGCACATCTTGTTGCTTTTACCGGATCATATATTGTCTCGATCCGAGACGTGAACCTGAGAGTTGTTGTTTGAATTTTATTGTTCTTCGTGATTCGAACATGATTGTTCGATTTTTGTTGTCTCGACTGTTGTGGTTCGATCGTTTGATTGTTCGGTTTTTGTTGATCTCGTTTCGTGATTGTTGAGCGTTCAGACTCCTTCCTAATTTCCTTATATTCGGGAAATTTGTCTCGTTTTCGATCTTCCAACCATTGGGCGGTGGAATTCCGTATTTCTTCAGCGATTGGCTCGCGTTTTGATCGATGTACCGTTGGGGTGGTCAATCATATTGATTTTCGTTCGTTGTGTTTTGTGATTGTTCGGATAATCGACTTGGTTGTAGTACCAGTTTGATGACGCTTGTCACTTGTTGGTTTTATTATTTCTCTATCGGTGGCGTTGTGTTGGTCGTCGTAGAGCGTGTTTTCACGCCGTATGTTCCTTTGCATTTCTTGCAGCGTTTCGCCGTCGGGCGCGAGTTTTCGGTTTTTGGGTATCTCGTCGAGTTTTCCTGACAGTGGATATTGCTTCTCCCTACTTATTTTAAGTTTCGGGACGAAACTTCTTTTAAGGAGGGTAGAATGTAATACCCGTGATTTTGATTTCCGGTAATTTGTTTTTTTTCGGCGGAAGTCCGTTTTGACGACTCGCTCATGACCGTTTCATCATTCTGAGAATGATTAATTCTGCACTTTTTGTCATCCGAGTTCGTTTCGGTGTCGTTTTGTTGAGTTCCGTGCTTTTTAGCGGTTTTTCCGCACTTGAGTTCGATTCTTGCGAATCTCGTCCGTAGTTGTTGTTTCGACTTTCTCGTAAGTTCATTTAATGTTATTATTCATGTTGCAAGCTTCGGTTTGGTTATTCGATCACGTATCGTGATTTTGGGGCGTTTTGGGCCATTTTCGTAATTTCCCAAAGTTTGGGGTAATTACTTTCCGTTGTCGAATTTCGAGCCTTCGGGTAGTCGGAATCGTGTGTTCTATTAGTGCTCGGATTCATCTTTTCGAGTACTTCGTAACCGTATCTTCGATTCATATTCAGGTTCGGGTTTCGTGGTCGTTCAGGCCGTCGGAGTTGGTCCCGACCGAGTCATGGCCGGGCATGCTCGGGCGGGCCACCGCCGAGTAACGCATTTGAGTGCTCGGCGATTACGCACGTAAGGCCGTTACGTGACGTAAGGCCTTGGCCGTAACGCACGTAACGCTCCGGCATTTTCCAGCAGTGAGTTCGCCATGGCGATTACGTCGTAGCTATGGCCGGTTACGTACGTAACCCTACGGCAATTTATTTAAGGCCCGCGGCGTTTTCTTCAGCCATTTCTCATTCTTTTTCTTCCCGTACGCGGTTGTGGGTGTGTGAATCATCTAGAGATGTTGTTGGACAATGAATCCATGAAGTGTTGAGGTTCATATCATCAATCATCCGTCCAATAACATCCTCCGATCTACCGAATCAGGTCAGATTTCCTAGAAATCTAGTTTTGGGGAATTTGGGTATTTTGGTTGTTTTCGTCCGATTAATCCGATTTAACTTAGGATTATGATGGATTGATGAATATTTAGATGTATTATATCATCTCCTTTATTATTCCATGGTTGGATCGTATCGATTCGTTGTTTTGGTCGAGTTCTTGGTCGACGCCTTAAAGGTGTCCGGTAGAATGTCATAGAGGGGTTTTCGGGCGTTCTACGATTATCCTTCCTCGTATAATTGTTGATTTATAAATTATATGTTGTTAGGGTCGAGTTTCTTGCGAAGAAACCAAGTTGAACCCTTCCGTTCGTTGTCGTTTTTATTTTCGAAAACATCGGGCGTTTCGAAGCTTTCCGGTTGAGCCGTGTTCGTCGGGATACTTGCGTGCCGATTGTGAGGCAAGTACCTTGTCCATATAATTCTTGTTTTTTTGGATATGATAATTGGTGATCGTCTAAATGTGTTTGTGTGGTCGTTTGAATTGAACTTTCAAAAGATTTGATTAACCTTGTTAAAGGCCCTCTTTCAAAACGCGCGTGTTTTGTGAATAGTGTGGTTTGTGAACTATGTGAATTCTATGGATATGTTTGGTGTTGATGTTGCTCTTGGTATTGCGTGTGGACGTATATGGTTTCTTTTCGGTGCGTTACGGTTTGACGTGGTGTTTTGCTAAGTGTTGTTGGCATTAACTCATGATTTGACATATTTGTGATTGTGGCAAATGTGAAACCCTTGTCGTTGTGAACTCTATACATTGATGATTCGACCACAAGGTTATCAATTCGGGTAGGTCTAGAGAGGGCTCCGAGAATCGTCACTTGCGAGTGCTATGTCACGATAACTTGTGGGTATATTCAATTGATGTTTACCGGGTAGGGACCCGTGAGGCCTCCGGCGGCGCGTTACTTGCGAGTACGGCCATTTGATATGATTTGACCATAAGGTTATCTAATCGGGTAGGTCTGGAGAGGGCTCCGAGAATCGGTACTTGCGAGTACGATGTCAAGATAACTTATGGTTGTGATATGTTGTGAATTGTTTCGCTAGCCAGCTCAGGAGGGTCCTTCAAGGCCTCGGGTGGGATGTCTGTGGTAGCATCCCGGTCCTAGGCGATGCAGGTGCGTGATTACATTTCGTTGAATTTTATGTCCGTTGAGGACACGTGATGTTGGGATCTGGCCCTGTGAATTGTTGTCGGTTTTCTATTTGCGAAAATAAAACCTTTGGGCTGTGACCCTGTTGATTTTGGAAAGAGAAGGATTTGATAATCCTAATTTGTTTTCTATTAAAACTCCCGAGTGTATTTTAAACCATTTTGCAAACCATTCTCGTTATTTGTGATCTTTCGGATTTGGAAAGTTTTACTCAAATTCTTGCCTCGGGAAGCATTCGTTTCGTGGTATTTTAATCTTTAAGGATTCCTGGTTATTGTTATTCGTGGAACTTGAATTATATGGCTCGTATTTGCACTTTGTATTTGCACTAGCAAAACAGTGGAGTTTTGCTAACCCCCGAGTATTCGGGGGGTGGATGTCTATTTTGCATTCGTGTTTTGGAGCATAGCACGAGGTCGGCACGAAGGATGATGAAAGATGAACGATACTAATCACACGAGGATCCGTTGATGTCGTATTGGTCTAGTTGTATTTTGTTTTCCATTCGAGATCTTTCCCCGTTGTACGGGAGTTTATTGTATTTTGACCCCTGCGTGGGTAAGTGTTTGGAATTGAGTTGTATGTTATTATTGAAAGACCAAATCGGTCTACTGAGTCATTTTAGCCTTAAAGGCGATGTTTAGATGTTTGATTTTAGTTATTAGCCTGGTAGATCCTCGAGGAGAGGGTCTACGGCGTGTAATATCCCTGAGTGGATTGGGGGTGTTACACCCAAAATTAAGATTTTAGGAAAACTAACCTTGATTCGGTCGATCAGAGGAGGTTATGGGATGATTAATCAATGATATGAACTCAAGAACTTCATGGATTAGTTGTTTAACAACATGTCTCCTTGCTCACCAAAGCTCCGGCCGCGGAAAGGAAAGAAGAGAAATGAAAAATGGGTGGAAATATGACTGCTCGGTCATATATATATATATACAGACGCGCATTAGCGCGCGCTAGAGTTCAGGTAGCGTGCGCGAATGGGCCGGCCTTGGTCCAGAACCTTCGGTCGGGACCTGCCAACATGTGCCAATCAACCCTTCCAGAACCTCCTGGATTAATCCGCTCGACCAGGTAGCGTGCGCTGGCTGCCGAATAGCATGCGCTACACCTGCCGATTAGCGTGCGTAGTGACTGACAGTAGCGTGCGTTACCTGCCGATCCAATCCATAATCTCAGAATCCTCTCTGACCAGCCAGGTAGTGTGCGCTGGCTGCCGAATAGCGTGCGCTACACCTGCCAAATAGCACGCGATGGCCGTGATGGCGTGCGCTACACTGGTCGTCCACCAAGTCCGACCTTACGCCTCACTTCAGCCGATTAGCATGCACTGTCTTCCGCACGTAGCGTGCGCTATGGCGGTTCCTGCCGATTAGCGCACGCTGCCTTCCGGCAGTAGCGTGCGTTATGCCGGTTCCTGCCGCACCTGCCCGGCCAGTGCCCAGCCGCCATGGCCCGACGACCCGATTTCCAAAAACGCACGAAACGAACACGACGAAACGCTCTCGGACAAAAACATCGATCCGAAATGAAAACAACATAAAACAAATCACCACATATGGCCATAAATACAAATCAATCGTCGAGAAAAATAAAACTAACGTTCGACAACCGAACAATTTTCCATGTAAAAAGAAAAAGTTCCAAATTAGTCGGAACGAAAATCTCGGGTATTACATTCTACCTCCCTTAAAATAAGTTTCGTCCCGAAACTTAAAATAGAGAGTGGTAGAACAGTCAAGGAAAAATATCTACTTTGCTTGGCCCCACATCATCACGAGCAATGCGCGAACGCGAGAATCCTTGAAATACAATGAACTGACTAAGCAAGTATCTGGTACGTGAGTCGAGGCGATAAAAATATATATGAACACGAGGAGTCGAGGTGTAGGAGTATGAGTTTGGAGATAAAAGCTCCAAGAGTTAAGAAAATCACAAAATGGCTCAGTCGTCTTAAAACCATGTTTTGAGCTCGACCAACCGCATCCAAACTCATAACACATCTGGAAATATTAATTGAACTGGTAGGAACAATTGTTTCAAACAAAGTTTCTAAGGATCAAATTCAGATGTGGAAAGGCCACAATCATCTACGAATTTCAACAAAACAGCTCCGAAATTCGTTCGGAGGACGGTAGGCTAAGTAGAACAGCGTAGTTTAAAATTGTCGAGAGGATCACAAATGAATTACCAACAATGAAAAGTCACCCAACACCAAAAATACTACGAGAAATACGGGTAATACATTCCCCATACTAAGGAGATGTTTCGACCCCGAAACTTAGAACAACAAGAGTTGGAAACGTAAAGCAATGAACTCAAAAACGATTGAAGTCACAATTGTTGGAAACAGCAACGATAGGACATATTACAAATCTTCATTCTCCCACAGTAGGCTCTTCATAAGGAGGCATAGGGTTTCGAGACACCCTCCGGTCGTTTGCTCTGTTCGCCAATAGGGTAGCATTCTTTGCCAATTCGGAAACTATCTCACAGTATTTCTCTCGATGACCTTCACACCCGCGCCGGTAACAAGTCAAGAGTGGAAAGGGGCAATTTGCACGAACATGTCCCTGACAGTTTCAGCTGAAGCACCCTCCCTTGTTACCGAGAGTCACTGATGTTGGCCTGGGATTCCCAGCGCTCACTCCCAACCGCAGAGATGACTCGTTCGAACGACGTGGGGGTTTGTGACCCTTAGTCCCTTCACCACCCAAAAAATTTCCAGATGTCATCGGTCTATTCGCTTCGCTCGTGGGCTCGACCACTGAGGAGATTTCATAGGATATCGTCTGATCTTGATAGTCTTTCACCGTAGCATGAATCGTTGTCGTACGAACCACCTCACCACTTACACTTCCATCATTACGTCTACGTCCGCCAAGGCTCGGCATACTAATGCAGATAATACCATTTAGCATAATCAAATAAACAGTCGTACAGTATACCATAATTATCAACACAAGGTTTAGTTAGTATCCCTGAATGTTCAAGATATGCTACATTAAAAAAATTTGGGAAGCATGCGTACTATATACGAGTCTGAGTATCCATATTACGTCTGGAGTGACTTTATATGCTCCTCAGAATAACGGTAACATCATAAAGCGCAAAGTTTTCTGAAGTTAATTTCTAGTCCTTCGATGAGGACGATCATTATATGTATGCACTCGATGACAACAAAATTTTTGAGAAAGAGGGCGATTCACGTTACGCCCAAAACTTGTAAATACTTTTCTTTATTTTGGAAGAGGAAGTTTTTCGAATAATGTATAAAAGAATTTTTTTTTGATTTAAATTTTTTTTAAAGACATCGTAACTAATTTGAAATATTTCAAAAGTGCTGAGTTCCAAATACCACAAATTGAAAATCTTTCCTTGTAAAACCCTACGTTTTCGGTCCTAAATTATATTCCTACAGTCATTGTAATATAATTTTAAATTCAATAAATTCATATTGAATGCATAAATAGTCATTATTAGTATTACTATTTAAGTGTGATCATAACTTATTTATTTATTTCATAATTTCTAAGAAGTTTAATAGTTATTAAGTAATAAAACTATTTAAATCCAAATAAATTATTAAATTTATTGGGTTTACAATCTAACATCTAACTATTAGATTAATTGCATATGGATCTAATGTCCATACTTGATCATAATTGAAGTCCACAATCAAAGTTTAACTCAGCTTAACCTCAACTTCAACACACGAGCCCTAAATTTATACACATTACAATTAGAACAAAAAAAAGGTAAAAAAAAAAAGAAAAAAAATAAATGAGACAGGCCATAATCAAGTGAAGAGTGATGGAATCACCACCCTTGTGTCTTGTGCATCAACATGGATGTTCACCTCAAATTTAGACCACCAATTCCCATACACCCCTTTTTGACCACACCATGTTTAATACTTAAAGAAAAAAACAGACTTATCTCCTCATTCCTCATGCAAAAAAAATCTGCACTACGAGAGAGAGAGAGAGAGAGAGAGAGAGAGAGAGAGAGAAGTTATATAGAGAGAGAGAGGGCCAAAGTGAAGGAAGGAGGAAGAAGAAAACTCAAGAAAGAACTAAGTAATTTCATTTCCCACATATTTTTCTATAAGCTATAGTTATAATCCTCCTAACCTAATTAAAATCTTAAAACATACAAACAAAACACATACCTTGGGTGCATGTTGATTCGGCCGAACCATGTAGGGTAAGAGAGGAGATCGTCTTTCAACGTTCGAGACCTAGAACCAGCTAATTCTGACAAGAATCAAGGTGGGTGAAACTCTTTCAAACCTTTAAGTAATAAGCTTTTCTTACTTATGATGCATATAAATCTGAAATTTCTTGAAGTATGATGTTGATAAATTGTTGAAACCACCATATTAAAAATTCATGCTATGATATTTGTGCTTTGAATTACATGTATATTCGTTTTTCTTGAATTTTACTTTAGAAAATTATGAAGTATGGTGAGCATGCACAAATCTGGTAATTTTGCATATATATCTTAGAGATATATGATATGGTTATATTAACATGCAATATGATTTATTGGATTTAAACGATAACCGATTTGGTAGTCAGATTTCGATTATGTGAAAAATTGAATATTGTATGTCCTATTCAAAATTTTGTTGAAACTCTACCAAATCTGGAATTTTGTGTTATATAATTTTGTTTTGGTGTTTGGATAACTTATTTGTTGCAAAAACGGAACTCGAAAACAAGTAAACAGAATTTAAGGGCATAAATTGTAATTAATGGAAAATTATGGACTAAACTGAAATTTTCAAAAATAAACTGTTCCGGACCCTAAATAGCATATATTTTATCACATATAGGCTGTCCATAAATTTTCATTTGAATCTGAGTTCGATATCTAAGCTTATTAGTAAAATTTGTAATTTAAAATAATTTCGGGGTCAAATTGCAAGAAATCAAAAATTCTGGACTAAGTCCGAATTTTTTGGACTTTTTCACAAATATGGGATTCCAAGTTTATCACGAGCCATCTTGAAAAATTTCGTTAAATTCCGAGCTAAATTCAAAGCCCTATAGGCCTCGGAGCGAATTTGTAAATTTTGGGGCCAATTCGTAATTTCTGAAAATTTCAGTCCCGAAACTGGAAATTTCGAATCTCTTCTTAAACCTGAAATTGAAATAGTATCTTTGACCTTCTTATAAATTTTCACAACCATCCGAGTTCATTTCATATCTCCAAAATGCTTAAGCTCAACCTAATGGTATAAACGTCGTTTCGACCAACTTCATAAAAATTCTCGACTTCTTTTCATCGAACCTACCAATCCAATACATCTGACTTGAACCCTTTAAGATAGTTGATGAAATATTTAGAATATTTTCAAATTAATATACAATTCCTATCCCGTATTACCGTGCCACAAATATAAGTAACCATATTCCATACTTAATCAAAAGACGCAATTAATCTCACTGATCGAATGTTTAAGTGTTACTCGTGCTATGCAACTAACTAATAATTGTGACTATCCGGGAACTAAGTGCTATACAAACAAAGTGCCACGGACGGGTCCGCCCTCTAACTCTATCGGGACAAAGTGCCACGTCGACGGATGGGGGCCACCTCTTGAACCCATACGAAACAAAGCGGCCGACCTAAAATCCAGGGGCCACCTCTTGAACTATAGGAGCCACCTCTAGAATCCCAAATCGAGTCGGGACGGTTAGACCGAGACTTCAATCGAGCAACGCGGCTGCGGTTAATGAACAAGGCTGCCGTTGTTGCCTATTCCCATAACCGAGGAACGGAGTGTTCCGAGGGACCTGGGTCGTAGAACTTGGGGTATAATCGCGATTATGGTGTGATCCGGGTATTGACCCACAGCTAAGGACATACCGAGCTCAGATAAGAGATAAGGAACCACACGCTAAGTGTGAGAGCGAAGGCTCAGCTACTGGGGCGATGGTCCACATCGGCAGAATATCTTTGAAACCTTTTTCACATTTCTTATAACTTGACAAAGTCATGCATCACTTAAAATTTTCAAAGGAAAGAAACCTACACTCGCACACGATCAGCCACTCACTGAGACCTTTTGTATCACCCCACCGTTTTCCCTTTTAAACCAGAGAATAAGCTGTAATACCCGGTCGATAGTCATGTCATTTCAAACCTCTTCATTTTCTTTGGATTGTGATTTGTTGGGCGAACCCTTGTAATCATTGCTTGAAACCACCGTTTTGGGGTTTCCGTACTTCTATTTCGTGTTATTGTTGCCCAGATATTGAGTCATATTGCTTTTATTCTCTTCCCGGGTCATTTTTCATCATTTTAGGACCCGAGGGGGGTGTGAGCCGCGGCACAAGGAATGTGCGCCGCGGCACACACATATTTCCTAGACCTGGCCGAGCGGACTGTACCCGGTGCCGCGGCACACCTGGGCAGAGCCGCGGCACACTGCCGATTCACTACCGCGGCACACCTAGGCTGAGCCGCGGCACACTTGTGTTGCATCTTCAGCCAAAAACCGACTGTACCCGGTGCCGCGGCACACTGCCGAACCCTGGGAGCAATTTTTAGGCCTGTGCCGAGGCACACCTGGGCTGAGCCGCGGCACACAATGCGGTCAACTGCATTTTTTGTGCTTTTTGAGCGAGATGCAGCTCATTTCTCCATTTCCTTCTTCCACCTGCGAGAGAGAGAGTTTGAGGGGAGGAGTTTTCTCACATCTATCACTTGTGTGTTGGATTTTTACCACTTTCATTCGGTTGGGAAGCCCGGATAGTCGATCTAACGCGTATTCCTTGGATCATAGAGCTTGGATATTCAAGAGGTAATTTCTTCAACATCTTGATTTCTCGATTTTGTATGGGTATTGACATTTTGGATGATAAAATCATGGAGTATGAAGTGATATATGCATGATTATGGACATGTTTGGAGTATTCATCGGATTATTGAAAGATTATTCAAGAACACTTTGAATTTTGTGTTGGATTTTGGGGGTTTTCGTAGATTCGTCCGATTTATCCGATTGAAGCTTGAGAACCTTGAGATTCATGATATATCTATATCGTATGCGTGTTTTCTTACGATTTTATGGGTTGGATTGTGCCGTTTTCGGACTTGTGGGATTTTGGGCGATTTCCCAACCTTTAGTTGTTCACTCGTGTATTTCCTTGAATCGTAGACGAGTTTCGGGAGTCTCTTCGTGTAATTTGAGTATGGATAATTAATTGTCATATTCCTTGCGAATCGTTTAGGTGCCGGAAGCGCGTTCTTGGACCTACCGAACTCATACCTTTCCTCCGTTCGACTTCTCGATGTCTCAAAGGCAAGTATACATTTATGATTGTACGTTCTCTACTTTGAAAGTAAGAAATATTGATGGTATGATATGAACGAACCGTTTTTACGGCATTCATAGATATATTGATGGCATATTATGAACGAACCGTTTCTACGGCATTCATATATGTATTAATGGCATGTAATGAACGAACCGTTTCTACGGCATTCCTACATGTATCGGCGTATGATATGAACGAACCGTTTCTACGGCATTCACATACGTATCGGCGTATGATATGAACGAACCGTTTCTACAGCATTCACATACGTCTTAATGTGGCACTATGAGATTTTAGTTATTCCGGAATACTAGTCTTGAATTGATGAATTGACGGTTACATTTACTTTATTGTCGAGGAGTATCGTGTTTCATATTGATATACTTACACTAGCTATTCGATGGCTAACTCCTTTATGGGGGAAATACGTTTCATGTATTTCAGGTTCCAGGAGGTCGGACAGGTAGGTATCGGGTCGGCATGAAGATGGTGGGCAAGTGTGATACTGTGTCTTTCTTCCAGTTATGTTTTGAGTTTTCCATTCAGTGTTGTTGTACTGGATTGGCTATTGAATACTCGAGTATTGTTTTCCATTTCCCTTGATGTTCCGGCCTGTGTTTTCCGAGGTTTTTGATTCGTGCTATGATGTCTGTGGATACATTGGTTATGTTCTGAATACCTTTGTATTGTTTTTCATTCCATTGTGTGTAGACCTTATTGGTCAAAATTTATAGTTCCGCGTATGTTTAGCCTTGTGAGTCCCCCGGCGGGGCTTGCGGCGCTGTAATATTCCCTGAATAACTTGGGGGTGTTACAGAATATGGTATCAGAGCTTAGGTCTATGGATACCTAGGCTGTCGGTCTCTTGGGTCGAATGAGTCGTCAATTGTCCACAGTATCACTACTCTGCCATCATCACAGTGCGACCGGTACTTGTAAGACCTCTTACTCTTCTGATGTTTCCTTATTCATTATGCTTCTTCTATGGATATTCTTGAGAATCGATCACCCTAATGACGTGCGATTGAATTGTGTTTACGTACCTTGTGTGTTCTTCAGCATGTCAGCTGGTAGGGGCCGTGGCCGTGGTCGTGGCCATGGACGAGGGAGAGGTCGTGGCGCGGTTGTTTCCATCAGTTCAGTTGCGGGGTCGACCAACCCCAGTTTGTCGAACTCGGTGCATCCCGACACTGAGAGTCAGCACGACCAATCAGACGGTCAGGGGAACAACGCGGACGTTGGAGTGGCGAATGCACTTCAACAATTGGCTACCCAGATGACTATTTTAGCCCAAACTGTTCAACTGAATAACCCGAATCCAAACACGGATGCCTTGCTTCAGAATGTAATCCGTATGCACCCTCCACAGTTTGGCGGTGCCACGTACTGCTAGGGTCAAAGATCAAGCTAGCGGAATTAGAGAAGATTTTTGAGGCGGTTGATTGCCCCGAGGTGAGGAAAGTACCAATTGCTCAGTATTTCCTCACTAAGGAGGCCGCTACTTGGTGGAAGGTCATCAAGCCACAGGATCGTATTGCCTCGTGGGATGAATTTAAGGAGCTCTTGGAGGCCGAGTTTTGTCCTTGGCCGGTACGAGAGAGCCGAATCCGAGCCTTTTTCGAGGCTAAACCACAAGATATTCCCGTTTCACAGGCGATCGTGGAGTACAACCAACAATTGATCCATGTGAAAGACCAAGTGCGTAACGAGCGTGATAAGATCCGTTAGTTTGATATGCGGATGAATTTGGATTTACGGCGGTACATGGCCGGATTTGCTTGTACCACACTAAAAGAGTATCAGGACAGAGCTTTATCCCATGATATGTTGAGCCCCGACAATGATACCGTTGAAGAACCGAAGAAGCAGAAAGTCGCGGGAAATTTTTCTGGCTCTAAGGGTGGCAACTTTCAGAAGTCACAGACGACTAACCGCTTTGCCGGACAGTCGTCACGTTCTAATAAAGGGAAGAGAGGTTACCGTCCCACTCCGGGTACCTCAAATCGCACAGTGACTTGCTATAATTGTGGTCGTCCAGGCTACTTTAATTCGGAATGCTACTTTCCACCATTAAAGTGTCACACGTGTGGACAGATGGGGCATAGAGCGGTTTATTGTTCCGATCCGAACCAGACTTTGGACACTCGGGCTTCTGCCCCAACACCACTTGATCAAGGTATTAATCAGCGACAATCTTTTGGTCAACCTCAGCAGAATTTTGGCAAGGGCCGGGGTCTGGGTTAGAACGCTGGAGGGGGAAACTCTAGCGTCGGTTCGGTGCAACCACGGGTTTATGAGATGCGTCGAACAGACGAACCCGATGCGGCGGTGGCTTCAGGTACCATCCATATTTTATCTTATCCAGTCCGTGTACTCTTTGATACGGGTGCTACACATTCTTTTATTTCTTTGGAGTGTATACGCCATTTGAATATAACTTGTTTGACTGCTTGCGATCCCTTTATCGTGAAACTGCCTAGCGGGGATAGGATTGTGGGGAATCGGGAGATTAGAGATTTTCCGGTGGTTATATCCGGTATGGAATGGTTATCGAATCTAATTGTAGTTGATATGGAAGGCGAGGACGTAATCCTCGGCGAGGATTGGCTTAATAATCACTAAGCGATTATGAATTACCGTACCAAGGTTATTACCATGATGACTAAAGACGGGTCTGAGTACTCGTTTTTGGGACGTAAGTCGGGCCAATCCGAGTTACTTATCAGTTCCATAGGGGCCGTAAAACTTTTGAATAAAGGTTGTACGGGCTATTGGTGTTATGTTTTAAAAACGGAAGGAAACGAAGTCGATTTCTCTTCGATTCCGGTTGTTAATGAGTATCCCGATGTTTTTCCGGATGATCTTCCGGGACTACCGCCAGATCGAGAGATAGAATTTACCGTAGACTTAGAGCCAGATGCGGCTCCGATTTCTAAAGCACCGTATCGGATGGCACCTTCCGAGATGCAAGAATTGAAGACTCAGTTGGGAGAACTTTTGGAAAAAGGGTACATCAGACCGAGCGCTTCGCCTTGGGGCGCGCCTGTTCTCTTCGTGAGGAAGAAAGATGGTTCACTACGTTTGTGCATCGACTACCGTGAGCTGAATAAAGTAACCATCAAGAATAAATATCCTTTGCCTCGTATAGACGATTTATTTGATCAATTGCAAGGAGCTGCGGTTTTCTCGAAGATTGATTTAAGATCTGGGTATTATCCACTCAGCGTGAGGGAGTCCGACGTTCCGAAGACGGCGTTTCGGACGAGATATGGGCATTATGAATTTGTAGTTATGCCTTTTGGGTTGACAAATGCGCCGGCAGTATTCATGCAATTAATGAATAAAATATTCATCGAGTACCTCGACAGGTGTGTAGTCGTCTTTATTGACGACATCTTGATCTATTCTCGAGATAAGGAGGAACATGCCCGACACTTGCGTTTAGTTTTAGACATTTTGAGAACCGAGCACCTCTATGCAAAATTCTCGAAATGTGAGTTTTGGTTGGAAGAAGTTATGTTTCTCGGCCATGTGATTTCGGCCGAAGGGGTTCGTGTAGACCCGCAGAAGATCGAGGCAGTGCTAGATTGGGCACCGCCTAAAAATGTTAAGGAAGTCCGTAGCTTTTTGGGCCTTGCTGGGTATTACCGTCGGTTTGTCGAGGGGTTCTCGAAACTCGCTCGACCGCTTACGAAATTACTCCAGAAGACCGAAAAGTTTATTTGGATGGATGAGAGACAACAGTGTTTCGATGAACTGAAGAGACGATTGACTTCAGCGCCGATTCTAACTTTACCACATGGTAGCGAAGGCTTTGCAGTTTACAGTGACGCTTCGGGTCAAGGCCTGGGCTGTGTCCTTATGCAGCATGATAAGACAATAGCTTTTGCGTCACGACAACTAAAGCCTTATGAGATGAATTATCCTACTCACGATTTAGAGTTGGCCGCAATTGTCTTCGCACTCAAGATTTGGCGGCATTATTTGTATGGTTCATCGTGCCGGATTTATACCGATCACAAGAGCCTGAAGTATATTTTCAGTCAGAAAGAGCTTAATATGAGACAGAGACGTTGGCTAGAGTTGATAAAGGATTATGATTTGGAAATTCTTTACCACCCCGGAAAAGCCAATGTCGTTGCAGATGCTTTGAGCCGCAAATCTGCATCTCTTCAAATGCTCGAGGTTCTTACATCCTGCATTTAAAATTCGTCAGGATTTAATTGAACAAGGGATAGAAGTTTGGCTTCGACGAATACAAGGACATTTGTGTACTCTCGAAATTACTTCGTCCTTAGTTGACGACATCAAAGGGAAGCAGTGGAGTGACCCGATGATCTCTCAACTGAAGGAAGATGTAATTAAAGGAAAAAGCTCCTGGCTTTATGGTTCACGAGGATAGTATTCTGAGATTTCAGTGCAGGCTTTGTGTTCCGAACGATTTGGAGTTGAGACAGAGGATTCTCCGAGAAGCTCATGCTACGCCTTACTCAATCCACCCCGGAACGAGTAAGATGTACAAAGATTTGAAGAGCAATTTTTGGTGGAATAACATGAAGAAGGATGTTACGGAGTTTGTACTACGATGCTTGACGTGTCAACAAGTCAAGATCGAACATCAACGACTGGCAGGGTTGTTGAAACCACTTCCCATTCCCGAGTGGAAGTGGGAAGACATCTCAATGGACTTCATCACTGGCATGCCGAGAACTCGGGCCGGAATGAATATGATTTGGGTGATTGTCGATCGATTGACCAAGTCTGCACACTTCTTGGGTATTAGGGATACTTGGGGACCGGATAGACTGGCTCGAACCTTTATTGCTGAGATCGTGAGGTTACACGGTGCCCCCAAGACCATTGTTTCTGATCGAGACGGCCGTTTCGTATCGCATTTTTGGCAGGCCGTTCACCAGGCTCTGGGTACGGAGCTGAGATTGAGCACTTCCTTTCATCCTCAGTCGGACGGTCAGACAGAGAGGACGATTCAGACATTGGAAGATATGTTACGGGCTTGTGCCTTGGATTGGAGTAATGATTGGGAGCTTCACTTACCATTGATCGAGTTTGCTTACAATAATAGTTGGCATGCGTCGATCAAAATGGCAACCTTCGAGGCACTCTATGGTAGGCGATGTAGGTCGCCATTATGTTGGGACGAGGCTTCTGAGCTAGTTGGGACGGAGCCGGATATGTTGATGGAGACTAAGGAAAAGATTTCTATTATTCGAGATCGATTGCTGGCTGCCCAGAGTCGTCAGAAATCCTACGCTGATACTCGTCGTCGACCCTTGGAGTTTGAAGTAGGGGATCATGTCTTACTCAAAGTGTCGCCGACCAGAGGAGTTTTCCGCTTCGGGAAAAAGGGGAAACTTAGTCTGAGGTATATCGGACCCTTCGAGATTTTGGACAGAGTTGGAGATTTAGCTTATCGCTTGGCGTTGCCTCCAGTTTTGAGCCACGTCCACAGTGTTTTTCATGTGTCTCAGTTGAGAAAGTACGCACCGGATCCGAGCCACATTATCAACTACAGTGAGATTGACGTAGCCGAGGATATTACCTTTCCGGAGAAACCCGTGAAGATTCTTGAGCGCCGTGAGAAACAACTTCGGCATAAGACCATTCCACTAGTTAAAGTGCAATGGTCGAGGCATGGGGTCGAGGAGGCGACTTGGGAGACGGAAGAGAAGATGCGGGTGGAATACCCCGAACTATTTATTTCTTAAGTTTCGGGATGAAACTTCTTTTTAGAGGGGGAGAATGTAATACCCGGTCGATAGTCATGTCATTTCAAACCTCTTCATTTTCTTCGGATTGTGATTTGTTGGGCGAACCCTTGTAATCATTGCTTGGAACCACCATTTTGGGGTTTCTGTACTTCTATTTCGTGTTATTGTTGCCCAGATATTGAGTCCTATTGCTTTTATTCTCTTCCCGGGTCATTTTTCATCATTTTAGGACCCTAGGGAGGTGTGAGCCGTGGCACAAGGAATGTGCGCCGCGGCACACACATATTTCCTAGACACCGAGCCGATCGGGCGGTGCCGCGGCACACTGGCCGAGCCGCGGCACTGCTGAGTTATCGCGGCACACCTAGGCTGAGCCGCGGCACACTTGTGTTGCATCCTCAGCCAAAAACCGACTTTACCCGGTGCCGCGGCACACCTGGGCTGAGCCGCGGCACACAATGCGGTCAACTGCATTATTTGTGCTTTTTGAGCGAGATGCAGCTCATTTCTCCATTTCCTTCTTCCACCTGCGAGAGAGAGAGTTTGAGGGGAGGAGTTTTCTCACATCTATCACTTGTGTGTTGGATTTTTACACTTTCATTCGGTTGGGAAGCCCGGATAGTCGATCTAACGCGTATTCCTTGGATCATAGAGCTTGGATATTCAAGAGGTAATTTCTTCAACATCTTGATTTCTCGATTTTGTATGGATATTGACGTTTTGGATGATAAAATCATGGATTATGAAGTAATATATGCATGATTATGGACATGTTTGGAGTATTCATCGGATTATTGAAAGATTATTCAAGAACACTTTGAATTTTGTGTTGGATTTTGGGGGTTTTCGTAGATTCGTCCGATTTATCCGATTGAAGCTTGAGAACCTTGAGATTCATGATATATCTATATCGTATGCGTGTTTTCTTACGATTTTATGGGTTGGATTGTGCCGTTTTCGGACTTGTGGGATTTTGGGCGATTTCCCAACCTTTAGTTCACTCGTGTATTTCCTTGAATCGTAGACGAGTTTCGGGAGTCTCTTCGTGTAATTTGAGTATGGATAATTAATTGTCATATTCCTTGCGAATCGTTTAGGTGCCGGAAGCGCGTTCTTGGACCCACCGAACTCATACCTTTCCTCCGTTCAATTTCTCGATGTCTCAAAGGCAAGTATACATTTATGATTGTACGTTCTCGACTTTGAAAGTAAGAAATATTGATGGTATGATATGAACGAACCGGTTTTACGGCATTCATAGATATATTGATGGCATATTATGAACGAACCGTTTCTACGGCATTCATATATGTATTAATGGCATGTAATGAACGAACCGTTTCTACGGCATTCCTACATGTATCGGCGTATGATATGAACGAACCGTTTCTACGGCATTCACATACGTATTGGCGTATGATATGAACGAACCGTTTCTACGGCATTCACATACATCTTAATGTGGCACTATGAGATTTTAGTTATTCCGGAATACTAGTCTTGAATTGATGAATTGACGGTTACATTTACTTTATTGTCGAGGAGTATCGTGTTTCATATTGATATACTTGCACTAGCTATTCGATGGCTAACCCCTTTATGGGGAAATACGTTTCATGTATTTCAGGTTCCAGGAGGTCGGACAGGCAGGTATCGGGTCGGCATGAAGATGGTGGGCATGTGTGATATTGTGTCTTTCTTCCAGTTATGTTTTGAGTTTTCCATTCAGTGTTGTTGTACTGGATTGGCTATTGAATACTCGAGTATTGTTTTCCATTTCCCTTGATGTTCCGGCCTGTGTTTGCCGAGGTTTTTGATTCGTGCTATGATGTCTGTGGATACATTGATTATGTTCTGAATACCTTTGTATTGTTTTTCATTCCATTGTGTGTAGACCTTATCGGTCAAAATTTATAGTTCCGCGTATGTTTAGCCTTGTGAGTCCCCCGGTGGGGCTTGCGGCGCTGTAATATTCCCTGAATAACTTGGGGGTGTTACAGCAACTAACATAAGACGAGGAAGGCTTTGTGGAAGAGACCGAATAGAAGACCGCCGCCTGGACTTAGAATTTCTGTTTTCACCCCGACTTGTAATAATGTACTATGTTTCGTACTTTGAATCGTCTGTTATTTTCCGCTGCAAACTTATGATCACTGTAATTTGATTATCCACTTTTGTTAGAACGAATTAGAACATCGGGTTAAGATCGTTGATTGAAAATTTTATCCAATCGTTATTTAGCTTCCGCTATTTATTGCCATACTTTTATTTCAATAACCTGATTGATCGAGCGCTGCATCACGCCCTCATCCTTTCCGATATTGGGGGCATGACAGAAGTGGTATCGGAGCCTACTTTGTGAGAAGGACACTTACAATGGGCTAACCATGATAAGATTCTTCAGAATTAGATAGGAATTCCACCTAGGACATAATGAACCATAGGACTGAGACCTAAAGTAGATTTCTCGAGTCAATTCTCATTAAGATCTCTTTTGACTTGTCGCTATTCACTTGGAATATGCATAGTCACATTCAAATTTCCTAAGTCATTGGCCAAGGTACTTGATTAAGTATTCACGGCATTTCCCCGACTGAATCAATTCTTCTATTGAACTCTTGAAACGGATATAGTTCATTTCACTTATCCATTTCTCAAAGTCATATCACTATTCATTCGAAATTAATGAAGTTTCTTTCAACTCCACTAAACTGCATTACTCTTTTAGAATGGAGTATTATTGTTCCTTTGTCGTTAGTATCATATAAGCATTTGTTGAATCATTAAGTTCACTGCCTTATTGATTATTCATGCTTAATAGAGTTTACAATTGGATATTAGATTTTGCGAGATAATGACTTAGTTTATTTTGTTGATTAGATGGACCCCACTGGTGAGAAAGATTTGACCAAGGAAACTCAGGGTATCCCTACTACGCGAGCAATGATTACTGAGGATCAGCTTCGGCAAGCGCTTAACCAAATTGAGAGTGTTGTTAGACCCATTCTAAACGCAGATGTTTTGGCCAACTCAAAGGAGAGAGATCCAGAACTTGAGGTCTGTGATTGCGCGCAATTTTCAAGCTATGACGGCATATCGTGATCAGAGGGAGGATCTGTTTCGATTGCTGGAGAAGAGGAGACAAGAATACAAAGAGCTGGAGGAAATGGCACATCACCTGGAAACCTAATCGTTAGTGAACATTCGAATGATAGCCAAACTCCGCAGCCACAAATATCTCCAAGCCCACATGGTGCAAATGCTGGAGGAACAAATCTTGTCTGAACGCCACGAGCATGAAGAATTCCAAATCATGATGAAGTCTAAGCTGGGAGCCGTGATCGACCTATTTCCCAAATCCACCACTGAAATCGGAGCCCCATCACAAGCATCCCCAATTGTGGACACTCAATTCCGTGAGTCCGAAGAGGACGATCTGGGGGAAGATCCGGAGGAGGACCCAGAAAAGGATGCGAGTATGAATTTGGGAGATAATTAGAAAACTCTAAGACTTGGTTACGAACATTAATGTAACTAGTTTTGATGTTTCGTACTTTTGATGTGTAAGACATTTGGCCTAAGTGCCATGAAACGTAAATGTATGACTGGGCATATAAGCCAGGAGTAACTTGAATCGACTATGTTTTATCCTTATATTATAATTCCATTGTCCACGATTAATTATCACTCAATCATGCACTTAAATCTACATGAAAACATAAATTACTGATAACTCCACATAAGATTGTTAATCCTCACATGTTTCCCTAACTTATATGGCTGACCAAAGGCGTGGACATCCTCATATGAATCGTGACGAGCAGCAACATCACAATGATCGCTCACGCACTCCCCCACGAGGAGGAAATGGAAATGATGCTATGGCCCAAGCCCTAGCTCAACTGACAAATTTCCTACAACAGCAAGCAATCAACAACAGAAACAACGACGAAACCCACGATCGCACTCTTGAAAGCTTTTTGCACTTCAAGCCACCTACTTTCGGCGGAGAACCTGATGATGTCAAGGCCGAATTTTGGATGGAGGGAATTGAAGGAATTTTCAACGCCCTATAGTATACCGATGAGCAATGTGTATCCCTGGCTACATTCCGACTAGAAGCCGCTTCCCACGATTGGTGGATGATTACCAACGAGCGCTGGCTGAGAGAGAACTGTGACAGGATGTGGGCTAACTTCTTGAATGAGTTTTGAACCCAGTACGTGTCGGCAGCAGCCAGAGAAGCCCAACGAGATGAGTTCTACCATTTGAAGCAGGGAACCATGACAGTCGCCCAGTACGAAGCCTAATTCAACAGTTTGTCCAAATATACGCCCGGATTAGTGGCAACAGAATAAGATAAGTTGTACAAATTCACTCGAGGACTAATACATACACTTCAACACTTTTGACTGTTCAACTAATGACACTTGCCGAAGCTGTGGTAGCCGCCACCCGGATCAAAATCGGAACGGCAAGATTAGCTCAGCAGCAAAGCCGATTCTCCGACAATGCCAAGAGGCCTGCTACTCGACCAACATCAAAGCCACTACAAAAGTTTGAGAGGACGGGAGCTCAGGGGAGTCCAAGCGGAGCAAAAGCACTGGTTCTCAACAAACCAACAACGCCTTGCACCCATTGTGGTAGGAAGGGGGATAAGTCAGATTTATGTTGGAGGAAGCTTGGGAAGTGCTTATGTTGTGGCAGTTCAGATCATCAAATCCGAGAATGCCCAAATGTGAACCCTCCGGAAAACAAACCTGCCACTGCAGCTAAGCCAGGAAACAACTGAGGGAAGGCCCCAGCATGAGTCTTTGCTCTAGCTGGCCAGGAGGTACCGGAAAATAATGATGTAGTGGAAGGTACACTCCTTATATCCATTCAACTCGCACGGACACTCATAGATCCAGGATCATCCCACTCGTTTGCTGCACCACATTTTTCTAAGAAACTTGATTGGCCTTTAGAATCCTTACCATTATGTCTAGAAGTATCTACCCTGATGGGAGTTAGTCAGCTAGCGGATAAAGTCCATTCTGCGTGTGATGTTTAAAACCCCCTAAAACTCGATAGTTTACTACATGTATAATTGTTAAATCATGATGTACTCCAATAACAATTGTTTTAATCTACATCTAGTTTTACTCATTTATTCGTAAATTATTTTATGAACCAAATAATCAAATTAATTAAAATTTGAAGTGGGAACAAAAAAATTCCTAATGGGCCATGTGTATCAACACATATACACATAAACACACCATAAGACTCAAGCCCAAACTAAATAAAACCCCTAAAGCTTGGAATCACAATATAAAGCCCAATTTAATCACTAGCCACTTCATTTAACACATACTTAATACCTATATCTATATACACCTAAAATACAAAATATATATATATATATATATAATAACACACACACACATAGCCATGGACAAGACACTTGTGGGATGGGGAATCATTGTCCCCCATGCAAGACTCAATGTCTTACATTTTCTCTTCCCAAGTATTCCACCTCCCAACCCCATTAAACCCTTTTAAAAATCAAACACCCTCATTCATTTCACCCTTACACAAACAAAATCTGAAAATTAGAGAGAGTAAGGGAGAGAGGAGGCTGAAATAAAGAATAAGAAAAGAATAGAAGAAGAAAGGTTCAACTTAAGAAGGTAATTTCACTATCTATATGTAACTTCAATATATATATATATATATACCTAGATATATCTTACATACACTAACCTAACCCACATCTTCATCATCCATGGTGTGGTATACATTGGTCAAAATAAGAATAGGAGAGGCAAAGAAAAGGTTGGTGCAACTAGTTCAAAGACTTAGATCTCTTCACCACTTCAAGAACTAAGGTGGGTAAAACTATTCTTCTCACTTTAATATGCAATTTATCTTAAACAAAGATGCATGTTCCTTCCATAAAGTTCATATAGTCCACTTTTCTCATACTAATAGCATGCATAATGGTTTATAGCTTGTTGCATGCGAAATTAGCCAATTTTGCGAAATTAGCCAATTTTGATGATTTAAGTGAAATGTCCCAAAACTTCTTATCAATTAAGTATGATTTTGTCTTCCTTTATATTCTGTAAATTATGTTTGGAGAGGTATATTTGTGTTATATGATCATGCTTGTGAAACTGGATGTTTAATTTGTGGCCTAGCAAAAATGGGATGATCAAAACGGACACAAAACAAGAATTAAGTGGAGATAAAAAAAATTATGAAAATTATTACAAAAAAAGATGTAATCTGACTTAAGGTCAGAAAATACAATATATTCACTCGTTAATCACCTACCCTTAAAATTTTATAAGAAACGTAAATCATTTTCTAAGTCAACGGGTTAAAATCGGCAAAACACGAAGATTGTGTAAATCCATCAAAATGGTGAAACTACTAAATAAAATCCGTATATTTCAGTTTGTAACATCAAAGTGAACATAATAACATGTTTAGCCTCTGTCCTAAAAATTTCGTAGTAATTGAAATCCATTTCCGGTGTCTACGGACCAAATGTGTAAATTAAGACAAAATAAGGGGGTCAAATGATAAATTCCTCAAAAAATTGGAACCAAAGTAAAAAGTTCACCTTCTGGAATGAAGATATAACTTATATAGAAATAAATATTCTGACCTTAAAATTTCGTAGAGAGCGGAAGTCGATCCAAGATTTGGGGCTAAAATGCAATAATTGGTAAAATTGGGGTCAATTAATAAATTTCAATAAAAATGGAATTATAAGATAAATTTTCAGGTCTATGGACCAGAATGTTAATTATCAAAGGATAAATATTATATCCGAAAAACCCTATAACAATAGGAGTAAATTTTGGGTTTTGGGGTCAAAACGACATTTTAAATAAATTTTGGGGCAAAACTGAAAATTTTAGAAAATCAGTCAGAAACTGAAAATTCTGGAAAGTTCACTCAAACACCGAAGTTCCAAATTCAACATGAACTCTCCCATAAGTTTTGTCACCATCCGTGACAAAAACCAAACCTCATGGGTATAATAATCCGTTTCGCAAGAATTATGGGCGTAACCGTAAATTAGGAAAATTTAAACTAAAAATCAAAGATTGGAATTTATCAAGTCTGTAATCAATATTCACAATTATATTCCAAATATATGTCAATAACGGAACCATAATTCATAAAAACTCGTGCCACGAATAAACTCCAAATCGCAATCGTATAATCAATTTACGCTAAGTATTGGATATATGACTCTGACCATATCATGTGCATTTACCGCAATGTGACTAACGCATAATCACATCTAACCGGGAACTAAGTGCCATACAAACAAAGTGCCACAGACAGATCCACCTCTAATCCTATCGGGGCAAAATGCCACGTCGGCAAACGGGGGCCATACGAAACCGAGAGCCGACCTGAAATCTGGGGGCCACCTCTAGAGTCCCAAATTTGTGTCAGGGACGGTTAGACCATGTCTTGGATCGAGCAGCACGGCTGCGGTTCATGAACAAGGCTACCGTCATTTCCTATTCCCTTGAAGCCAATGGACGGAGTGTTCCGGAGGTGACTAGGTCGTAGACTTAGGATATAATCGCGATTATGGTATGATCCGGGCACTGACCCACAATTAAGGACATGTCGAGCCCAGATAAGAGATAAGGAAGCACGTCACCAAGCGTGAGAGCGATAAGCTCAAAGGCCAAAGTTATAGTGACGGTCCGACAAACGCCCAAGGCTACGGTCATTAAACCAAAGGTCGTGGCGATAGTCAAAGGCCAAACATTGATAACGGTCTAAGATGTTATAAGGAGGCCGAGGGACTTAGTCATATAGACGACCTCCCGAAGCTAAATACTCATTAGGCGCTCGACGCCACATATTGTCATACTTAACAGCAATCTACGGAGATTGACTGTTCACTCATAACTTAATTTAATTCATTATATTTTGAAACTTATACCATCTATAAATGATAAATTTTCAAAGGTGGGAGTAAAATAGTATATATTTCAAAATAATTACATACGTATAATTTCAGAAAATATACTCAACCCAACTCACTGAAAATCCATTATTCTAATCCCAATTTGTATTGTTTTTTCTAAAACCCCATTATATGAGGAGACCCAAGAAGATGACGAGACGAATGTTGATGACCAGTGAAGATCGTCGTTGAAGAACTGTCGAGACATAAGTATTAGAATAAATGCTCCTTTTTATTCTTGTATCAATAAAGTATTCTGATCTCCGCTGTACTCTTTGAATTTTATGTAACTATTCCGCTGTACTCATGAATGCTTATTCCATGAAATAACCAGACTTAGTTCACCGGGCTAAGATCTAGCATTTGAATGCTCTACTGTAATTCTATAATCACATACGTTATTTAATTATGTTAGCTGTCGCATTCTCGTCCAACCCCGGTGTGTGGGCGTGATAGATGTGGTATCAGAGCTCGGTTTGTAAGAAGGACACTTACATCGAGCTTTTCCAGGATAAGATTCTTCGAACTTAGATGGGAATTCCATCTAGGACGAAGTGAACCATAAGATTGAGACCTAAAGTAGATTTCTCGAGTCAACTTCCATTAAAAACCTCTTTCAGCTTGTCGCAATTCATTTGGAATATACACAGTCATATTCAAAAGTTCCTAAGTCATCGGCTAAGATACTTGATTAAGTATTCGTAGCATTCCCTGACTGAATCAACTCCTCTATTGAACTCTTGAAATGGATATAGTATATGTTACTTATCGGTTTATCTGAAATCCATTGAACCTCCTTACTCTTCTAAAATTAGGTGTTAATATTCCTTGATTGCTAGTGTCACATAAGCATATTCGTTGAATCATTAAGTTCACTGCCTTGATGATTATTCGTGCTTAATATAGTTTATATCGGACATTAGATTTTTACGAAATACTGACTTAGAACTTAGTTTGGTAGGTATGGATTTCGAAATGGAGATGGTCATTGAGGTCATGCACCTGACCGAGAAGCTGAAGCTCTTGGAGGAGCAGGCTACCCACTGGAGAGAGAGAGCCGGGCAGACTAGTTTAGGGCGAAGCTAAGAGACCAGGGTCGAATCGAGTTGCTCGAACAAAGAATTCAGACCCTGACCGAGAAGCTGAAGCTCTTGGAGGAGCAGGCTACCCACTGGAGAGAGAGCTGGGCATACTAGTTTAGGGCAAAGCTAGGAGACCAGGATCGAATCGAGTCGCTCAAACAAAGAATTCAGACCCTGACCGAGGAGCTGATTGGAGCTAGGCAGGAGAGTGGCATGTACCGCGGACAGAGAGATGAGGCGATGCAGATACTCGGATTTCATCGAGAGGAGTGCCGGAGCTTGGAGATAGCATTGCATGAGCGAAATGATTACGTGAAGATGCAGGAGGCCGTCATTCAGAACCTTCAGCACGCATGCTCCCAGTTCAGTTCCCACGTGGAGGCGCTTGAGGGCACCTTGGCTTCAGAGCGCTAGCGACATATGGAGTTTTCTAATGCGATGAGAGGTCACATGGCCGAGCTGACTGAGCTGATTCCTGAGTTGCTGATCACACCGCCCGGAGGGATGTCTGCAGCATCCTCTAGCTCTGAGGAGGAGGACCCCGAGGAGGAGCTGACGGAGCCGGGAGATGATTGAGGATGTTGTTTCTACGATCTCGTCATGATGTTTAATTTATTATGATAACGATGTGATGTACCTAATGTTTTGTCTATGGTATTTTGGACGACGATTAAGTAGGTTAAGTTTCTAATTATCTTTATCAGAAAATGTAGTTTTCTATGTCACAACAAACTATTAGAATGCATTAATTATTATTATGTAATTTTCATATTCTACGATAATAATGATTTAAAATAATGTGTGCACATTCAAATTACCTATATCTACAACTCGAACTAAGCTAACTATAAAAATCATTAGCCCCTACAGATGGCTGATAGACGTAGAGGACGCCCGCGAGTTAACCGTGATGAACAAGAAGACCAACGCAATAACGAAGGAGGAGCTGTAAATGATGCCATAGCACAAGCACTAAGCCAACTGACAAACTCCCTGCAACAACAAGCTGACAACAATCGGACTGCGGGAGGCACACAAGACCGCATGTTGGAGAGATTCTTACGTTTCAGTCCGCCAACGTTTGATGGAGAACTAGATGACATCAAAACAGAATTATGGGTAGAAAGGATGGAGAGCATATTTAATGCGTCCCAGTACACTGATGATCAACGTATAACGTTGGCTACTTTTCGACTCGAGGCTGCCGCGCATGATTGGTGGAAGATCATTAATGCCCGCTGGATAAGAGAGGATCGTGCCAGAACTTGGGACAATTTCTTAACTGATTTTCGGACCCAGTACGTCTCAGCAGCATCTATAGAGGCTCATCGAGATGAATTTTATCATTTGAAGCAAGGATCTTTGACTGTAGCTCAGTATGAGTCGCAGTTCAACCGACTCTCCAAGTTCGCACCAGGACTAGTAAGCACAGAGGAGGATAAGCTGTACAAGTTTACCCGAGGATTGAGGTTTTCTCTGCAACAGAGTCTGCTGCCAGTGAGAGTAACAACTATGGCGGAAGCAGTCGAAGCTGCAACCCGAATCGAAAGTGGGATGACACGTCTGGGACAGGCGAAGGAGCGCACCGCTGGGAAGTTTAAGAGAACCGCACCAAACCTATCATCCAGACCACCCCAGAAATTCCAACGCAAGACTTCTGGCCAGAACACCGAAAAGAGGCCTGTGAACAATCTACCGCCCTGTCCGCACTGTAATAAGATGGGGCATAAACCCGAGGACTGCTAGAAGAAACAAGGGAGGTGCCTGCACTGTGGAGATAATCAGCATCAGACTAGATAATGACCGAAGTGGGAGACACCAGATAACAATCAGCAGAAAAATGTGGCCAAGAAGGATGATCGCAAGGGCATAGGGAAAGCACCAGCGAGAGTTTTTGCCTTAGCTGGAAAAGAAGCTCCTAATGCGACAGACATGGTGGAAGGTACATTTCTTGTGTCAAACCACTCTGCACATGCATTATTAGATCCAGGATCATCACATTCTTTTGTTGCACCCCATTACGCACAAAAACTGAATGTATGTAAGGAATCACTGCCTGTAAGCTTAGAGGTGTCCACACCTATGGGTGCAAGCCAGGAAACGGATTCGGTATTTAGGAATTGTGAAGTTGTAGTTGAGGGTCAATGCTTCCCTGCTGACCTAATACTTCTTCCCATACTTGAGTTTGACCTCATACTTGGTATGGATTGGCTATCTAAACACTACGCACAATTGGATTGTCATTCTAAAATAGTTAGGTTTTGCGAACCTAACAAGCCAACCGTGGAATTAATTGGAGACGCTAGAGTCAACCTAGCACCTATAATATCATCTATCAAAGCTAGTAAGGCAGTTGCCAAAGGGGCGACTGGATTTTTAGCCTTCATCATCAACAAACCCATGAGTAAGTCGGGCATAGAAACTATACGTGTGGTATCCGAATACCCTGACGTATTTCCCGAAGAATTGACCTCCCTACCACCTGATAGAGAAGTTGAATTCAATATCGAAATCATGTCTGGGAAGACACCCATTGCAAAGGCACCATACCGAATGGCACCACTAGAACTGCAAGAGTTGAAGGTCCAACTGCAGAAGTTACTCGACGTGGGTTTTGTGCAGCCCAGTGTATCACCATGGGGAGCTCCGGTATTATATGTCAAAAAGAAGGACGGAACATTGAGGCTCTGCATAGATTACCGTGAACTCAACAGCGTTACAATTAAAAATAAGTATCCTCTCCCGAGGATAGATGAGTTGTTTGAACAACTCCAAGGAGCTACGGTGTATTCCAAGTTCTATCTTCAACAAGGATACTACCAGTTAAAGATTAGGAATGAAGATGTTCCTAAAACTGCATTCCAAACTAGATACGGCCACTACGAGTTCGTAGTGATGCCTTTTGGACTCACGAATGCTCCTGCGGCATTTATGGATTTAATACACAAAGTATTTCAACCATATCTCGACCAATTCGTAGTAATTTTCATCGATGACATACTAGTGTACTCTAAGTCGGAAAAAGATCACGAGAGACATCTTAAACTAGTGTTGGATACACTAAGGCAGCACAAGTTGTACGCCAAGTACAGCAAGTGTGAATTTTGGTTGAAGGAAGTGGCATTTCTAGGCCATATTATTTCTGGAGAAGGGGTTGCAGTTGATCCATCTAAGATAGAAACTATTATGGATTGGAAGAGGCCAGAAACTGTAACTGAGATCCGAAGCTTTCTTGGACTTGCGGGCTACTACCGTAAATTCATCAAAGACTTCTCAAAGATAGCGGGACCCCTTGTTGGGATTCGGTGCCTAAAACAAAGGCCCAGCGGAAGCGGTAAAACGAAAATTAATTCGATCTAAATCCCTACGAGGATCGATCGAGCTATGTATATACGAATATATAAACGAAAAGCAAGAGTCGTAAGAAACTAACCCTCGAAGTCCGTTGATTAAATGGTAACCTTCTCTTGAGCTATTCCCCAAGCTTTAGTTTGATCTCTACGAGTCCAATCCGCCCGGGTCGTCATGTGACACGACACAACGATGACCGTAACGTATTAAAACAATATAACCTCACCTCGTTTGCGGAAATCTTGAAATATATTCCTTTGAATTTGGCTCGGTTGTCCTTCTTTGATCCCGGATACGCTGCTCCTAGCACTTGAAAATACTTTTTCATATTTCTGACCATAAATTCTTGATGTAAAATCTGAAATCTCTTTGAGGACTTTTATCAAACACCTTTGAAAAACTGTCAGATTTGAACTATCTATTTGATCGGGCTTTTTGAGGCCTTTGTAATTTTTGGAAGAGAAATATGTTACGGGTGTTTTAAACTAGAGGTTCATAGATTCGAAATGACATATTGTTTGTACAAAAATACGTCCGGGAATATGTAAAAATAGGGGCTCAAAGTCGGTTGAAAATCAACCTTACCCGGACAGCTGGAAGCCTTATCCGGACAGCTGGCCGAGAAGTTTCTGTCGGTTGTGACCGACCTTATCCGGACAGCTGGCCGAGAAGCTTCTATCGGTCGTGACCGACCTTATCCGGACAGCTGGCCGAGAAGCTTCTGTCGGTCATGACCGACCTTATCCGCATACCGGCCGAGAAGCTTCGCTTGGCCGTGGACATTGCCGCAGAGCGTGTTCGGCGATGGCCGTGATGTCCGTCAACTTAGCTCGGCGTTTTGACCCCTTCTCGTGTCCAAATTCGATTTTCAATTGCTCCTAGGACTCACGGAGTTAAATCTTCGATATGCTTGGAACGTATTTTCGATAATAATAAAATAATTTAATATTATTTTTGCAATATAAGTGTTCTGAAATGAAAATTTTATCGTATCAAATCGTCGAAACTTTTCGAAATCACTTTCATAAATTCTAAAATAATACTTATAATTTATTTTGAAATCTTTTCTTTTTAAATCCTTCATTTTATGCTAGGAACGTATCAGTTCAAGTATCGGACAACTTGTAAATATTAAAAAATCAAAATCCATGATCGTTAGCAAAATAAATAGCATTTAAATAAATATTGGGGCGTTACGGCCGTAACAGGCACTGCATTGCGGCCGTAACTCGGCCAGGACCTGCGGTCGGGACTCAATCGTTTTGACAGTCCGGTTAGGCGTTCGAAAACGTCTGGGTCACGCTAACGCACCGGCTATGATTCAAAACAATAATGAGCAAATAACGAAACATAACATACCACATCACATGCACATATTAATTAAAGAGACGTATGTAACAACAAGTCGCACCCGACTAAAACGTCTATACGATAGTAACAAATAGAGTATCACGGTAAAAACCACTCTGACTCACATCAACAAGAAATTTTCGGCGTCAAAACACAACCAATCCAAGATAACGGAAAAATGAAAATACCGGATATTACAGTTTTGGTCCGACGGGATCATCTTGGGATCTATGCTGAGGGTGCTGGATCATTAGATGGCTTTTCCACCTCATTTTGGTTTGACAGGATCATCTTGGGATCTATGCTGAGGGAGCTGGATCATTGGATTACCCAGTGTTGTGTTGATGGAATCATGTGGATTCGTATCGTTGGTTTTACATGTGTTGTGCATATGTATATTATTGGTTATCCACCTCGTGTTGATCTAGTAGGATCATCTTTGGATCTATGCTGAGGGCGCTGGATCATGGGATTTCCATTGTGTATACACTGTTGTTATTGTTTTGAGCATATTGACGTTGTTATATGAGTATGCAATTGTAGGACTTGTGTTAAGACCGTGTCTGTATGATGTATTGATCTGATCTCAAATTAGACTGACGTGATTGTCATGGTATTGTGCATCTCGAGGTATGTTCCGTATTTTCCTTGGTATTTGTCTTTGATGGACAATCGGTTTTCGTGTTGAGATTTGATGATGATATCCGATGGATCGAATTGGACAGAGCTAGTAGATTTCGTAACAATGAGTTATGATGATGTTTTGAGAACTTTGGGTATTGTGTGAGAATCAGTACGAGACGTGAATTTGGTGGAGTATGGCAGTAGGATTACTTTGATAGTATTCCTACTTAGTATCTCATTGGTATGTAATTATTGATGTGATGTGATTGTTATCATTGTTGGATATTATGGCTGACCCCGTCGTGGGTTTTCTTTTTAGGTTCTTGGGATATCGAGCTTGTAGCGGTCGTGGAGAGATGAGCTTCCCGGAGGATACTGGCTAGGGCATGTATTTGCGAATTGAGTTTCCTAATCAGTTGTTGTATTCTGCTGCTAGAGTACCTTTTACTGTTGTCTTTTCCGCTGCGTGAGTATTTTTAAATGACCTTTCATTATCTGGTAACTTAGGTTACTTTGGGAAAATTGTTTTCTAAACTATTTAGTTTCGACTGTTTGGCCTTGTCCTTTCAAATGAGATTTTACGACGGTTTTGATAAACTAGTTTTATAAAGTCTTTGAATGTTTTTATTAGATAATACCGTCTTTAGCCTCTTGGGCGTTTGTAAGTATTTGCGAAAATATCTTTTAGCCTTATGGGTTCCGTCTCGAGGACCACGGCGCTGTAATATTCCCGGTTTTACAGCAGCTAAGAGGATATTCAGATACCTTAAGTCCACAATCAATATTGGCTTATGGTATCCCAAGGATGACAACTTTGAACTCTCAAGATATTCAGATGCAGATTTTGCAAGATGTAAGATAGACAGAAAAAACACCAGTGGAACATGTCAGTTCCTAGGAACCAGACTTATATCATGGTTCAGCAAGAAGCAAGTATCTAACTCAATATCCACAACTGAGTCAGAATACTTAGCTACAGATAGCTGTTGTGCTCAAATTCTATGGATCAGACAACAGCTAATGGATTACAATTTCATTGCAAATGAAGTTCCCATATGGTGTGACAATAATAGCGTAATCGCTATAACCAACAATCTAGTCCTGCACTCAAGAACAAAGCACATAGATGTCAAACATCACTTCATCAGAGATCATGTGCTTAACAAAAGAGTAAGAGTGGAAAGGGTCGGCACAGAGTATCAAATTGCTGACATATTCACTAAGCCCTTACCAGAAGAAGGGTTTCTGTAACTTAGCAGGGATCTTGGATTACTAGATTGGGAATCTAGTACTTAGTTGAAGAACAGATGAGAAAAGTCATCTGACCTGAAGAAAAGTCATCTGACCTGAAGCAGACAAGAGACGAAGAAAAGTCACCTGATGCGCAGACCAGGCGAGAAGGCACCTGATCAAAGCAGACGAGAAGGCACCTGATCAGAGCAGATGAAGATTCAAAGGACAGACAAGGAAAGTTAGATGATATCAACTCCAGGCGACATACCTCACCTGATGCAGAAGACGAAGGAAAGCCAGCTGATCAGAAGCATAGACAAGAAAAGTCCCCTGATCAGAGCAAAGAAGAAATTGAAATCACAGCTGCATCAGAACTCAAACGGTCAACCATCTAAGTTTCTCATTCCTTGACCGACATATGATTGTTATATTATTTATTTACACGTGAATAAAAATACATGATCACACTACCTCCACGATGTCCGAACAATACTAACCGTCATTCTTTATTTATCAAAATTTAAACCGCCGCTTGCTCTTTTTATTATTAAAATTCAAAACGTCCTTTCAACTGGTATATAAGACGGCAGAAATCATTTCAGAAAAATTTTATCGTCTTCAAGCTCAACAACCCCAAATTTTTCAAAAGCAAAGAACCCTAAAACTTTCACTACACTAAATCGAAACATCTTTTTTGCAAAAAATGAACTCAACTACCTATTAGAGGGAGTAAACCTGAGGTTAGTAAAGGAACAGATCATATTTAGCATCGTAGTCGACTTTTAAGGACTACTAGAAACCAACGACATGACGGAGATGGCACACGTTATCTGGAGGATGAAGAAAAATGGTATCTACCATTTTCTGGACAATTGCCCCAAGCAACTTTTCAAGGAGGCTATCATCTGCTTCTACAGGGAAGCACGAGTCATGGAGCGTTGCATCGTGAGCTCGATTTTTGGAGAAGAATTCACGATAACTCAACAGACCATCGCTGATGCCTTCAAAATGGAGAACAGGGGCATAGCCGTAGAAGCCCTGAAGCAGAGCCCAACCGAAACCTGGTACGAAATCAAGTCTCCAGAACAACCAATGAAGGTCAAACTCACGGCAAAGAAGGGAGACCTGAAGAAAGAATACAAGTATGTCCTGGACACACTACTACAAAACAGACATTTAACATCGGTTTTTTTGGACTTTTAACATCGGTTTTGGAACCGATGTTAAATTTCGCGATGTTAAAATTAACATCGGTTTCTAATAACCGATGTTAAACTTAGATTTTAACATTGGTTGTTATAACAACCGATGTTAATTTTAATATCGCGATATTTAACATCGGTTCTGGGACAACCGATGTTAAATTTCGCAATTTTAAAATTTTATCGGACCGCGGCTAAACCAGCTAGCCCAACCCAGACACTCGCCCCAACCACCAGCACCAGCCCCCCGCACAGCCCCACCAACCTACAACAAATACCATTAAATTTCGTTGTTGGTGGGTTTCGAACTCACCACCTCTTGTGTAACACCCCAAACTAGGCGGATATTACAGTGCCGTAGATCCCCAACTGGGACCCACCAGGCAAATGAAAATGAATGAATTACACAGGATAAATGTAGTACCGAACCACATTACAACAATAATTACTCCGATGAGGAGTTTAGTTACAACACACCAGGACAATACCGAATACTAGTGTATTTTATATGAAGATAAAATACACAACACTGAATGAAACGGAGTATCCAAATGAAAGTCTGCAGCGGAAAATAAAGGACAATAACATAAATAACTGAAAGATCGGGGGCCCCTACTAGTATCACTAGGACTCCTCGACATCAACATGCTATTCCCGTGCGTTTGCTTTGCCATGACCTGAAAAACAAAATCCCCAGTCGAGGTCAGTTAAACAGAACAACAATCCTCAAGGGTTGAAAATACACAAACATGATTTAACTGAAGTTATGAAATATCCTTAGTTATGAATTACGCTGAAGAAGAGTATCATAGTACGCCCGTAGTGTTCTGTGCGAGTGTACAAGACGAATGACCGGACACACCCGTCCTTGTACCTAATTAGTCTCACGGTGTAACGCTTTCCCGTGTGCACGGTCCAATGTATCGGTGAACCCAATACATAACCATCGTGTGCCCGACTAAAAATTCCACACAGCCACACCCGGCCACGCAATATGAACCCAGAAGGTCATATGAACGAGAATGACCATAATGAATATCAATGAATAATAATTAGACAATGTCAAGATGACTCACCGATATGAAAGTAAATAGTGACGTGATTGATAACCCAATGAAATGATTTGGAACCGTCGTTCCTCGTGAATGAAATGATTATTCGACAATTACAGGTCTCAAAATGATTAATATTATGATGAATGAATTATGATTATGAGTAATCAACAACAAAAAGGAATGAATATCCTTTTAACCGAGTAAGAATTAACTTACACAATACCGATGAAGAAAGTCCTTCCACGAACAAATGTCCTAAATGAAGTGTCGGTCGCACGAACAACCTTAATTCAATACAATTACCAACAATCCGATCAATATACGAATTAGACACGAATATAACGAACTCAAAACGTCGATACGATTAAACCAAGTTCATTGGGGCATTATATCGAACACTTTGAGGCCAACTTCGATTGATTACAACTAAACCTCAACAATACCAACCTCAAATCCCAAGAAGTGTTTCAAACTAACAATACATCTCCAATACGATCAATAATCCGTTATGAATATCCAAAAACGTGATTATAACAACAATTAGTCGAAAATCCCCAAATCCAACTCGATATTCAAAGTGTTCTTGAATAATCCCTCAATAATCCAATGAATCCTTATACAAACTCATAATCAAATACATATCCCTTCATATAACATGATTATAACGTCCAAAACATCATATCTCAACACAAAATCGAAATCCAAGATGTTGAAGAAATTACCTCTTGAAGATCCAAGCACTATGATTCGAAGAACACGCGATAGATCGATGATCCGAGCTTCAAAACCGAATGAAAATGATTAAAAACCACACTCAAGTGATTGGTGAAGATAATTCTCTCCCTCAAGTCTCTCTCTCTCTCGTATGAAGGTGAAAAAAAATGGAAGGAATGAGCTGAAATGCTCAAAAAACGAAAATATAGGGGTTGACTGCCCTGTCGGACACGGCCCGTGCCGATCGGCACGGCCGCGTCGCGCAACTGGCCGACAGGGACTCGACCGTGTCCGCTTGACACGGTCGCGGCGCGAAGGGGCCTTCCGACAGTGACCCGTCCGACAGCGACTCGGCATGACTCGACCGTGTCCTCGAACACGGTCGGGCGTCTGGCGATCGGTTACGCTTATCCGAAGAGTTCGACTCGGCCGTGCGACGACACGGCCGAGTCCTGTGGGCGAGACTTCGCATTTCCGACGAGTACAAAGACGGGCCGTGTCGGACGACACGGCCGAGTTCGGTCGGCAGTGATCGGCCAAAAACTGAAAAATGAGCGGGTGAGCTAAAACGACAATAACTCTCTCGTCCGGACTCCGATTGACTCACCGTTTGAACCATTGGAAAGCTAACTCGATGCTCTATAATATTGCAAAGATTCAGAATTTTTGTAGTTACCAAACATTAATGGTGATCTAACAAAGTCGAACTCATATGTGGAAAGTTGAAACAATGGACAATAACGATACACAACTCGAAGTTTCTACGAACGGTGAACATGGGTGAATGAATATGATTGATGAATGATTATAAATGAGTGAAAATCCACTGAGTGACAATCACCGAATGAAATTATTGAATGATAATGACTGAATTACAACCGGGTATTACATACACCCCCCCTTAAAAGAGTTTCGTCCCCGAAACTAAGGGTTAAACAACTCGGGATAACTCTCCCGCATACTATCCTCGGTTTCCAAAGTAGCCTCTTCGACTCCGTGTCTAGACCACTGAATCTTGACCAAAGGAATCGACTTATTTCTCAACTGTTTGATTCGCCGCTCTAAGACTCGTATAGGACGCTCCTCATATGAATGGTCGTCGGCGATCTCGATTTCGTCGAACTGAAGTATGTGACTCGGGTCGGCAACATACTTCCGTAACTGAGAGACATGAAACACATTATGAATTCGGCTCAAAGCCGGAGGTAAAGCCAATCGATAAGCTAACTCGCCTACTCGATCCAAAATTTCAAACGGTCCAATGAATCTCGGACTCAACTTCCCCCGTTTTCCGAAACGGAAAATACCTCGACTCGGGGATACCTTGACCAAAACATGGTCACCCGTCTCGAACTCTAGTGGTCGACGACGATTATCTGCATATGATTTCTGTCGACTCTGAGCTGTCAACATACGACTCTTGATCAAAGCTACCTTCTCCCGGGCGGCTATAAGTATATCGGGCTCGGTGCCGATTGATTCTGACAAGTCATCCCAACACAAAGGAGATCGACAACGACGACCGTACAAGGCCTCGTAAGGTTCCATCTTAATGGAGGCATGCCAACTATTATTATACGTGAACTCGATCAGTGGTAGTTGGGCTTCCCAATCGTCCTTCCAATCGAGGACGCATGCCCTCAACATGTCCTCTAATGTCTGAATAGTTACCTCTGATTGTCCGTCGGACTGAGGATGAAAGGCAGTACTGAGATTAAGCTGAGTTCTCATAGCACGATGAAATGATTTCCAACATGAGACACGAATCGTCCGTCACGATCAGAAACGATACTCTTAGGGGCACCGTGAAGTCTCACTATCTCCTTGATGAACAACTGGGCCAGTCTCTTGGGACTCCACATATCCTTGATTTCAAGGAAATGAGTTAAATTAGTAAAGCAGTCCGCGATTATTCAGATCGTATTCATGCCACGACGACTCGTCGGCAATTCGTGATGAATTCCATAGAAATGTCTTCCCACTTCCATTCTGGAATAGGGAGCGGTATCAGCATACTCGCCGGTCGCTGATGTTCCATTTTGACTTGTTGACAGGTTAAGCATCTCGAAACAAATTCTGCGACTTCTCGCTTCATATTACTCCACCAGTAATTTTGTTTCAAGTCCTTATACATCTTGCTAGACCCCGGATGAACAGAATAAGGGGTAGCATGAGCTTCTCTCAAAATCGAGTTTTTCAACTCATCATTCGCCGGTACACACATCCGATTCTTAAATCTCAAAAGTCCATCCCCGTGGATCACGAATCCAGGGGCTTTCCCCTGAGCCACATCCTCACGAATGCGCAACAATGCTGGGTCTGAACCCTGATTCTCCCTGATTGCATCCTCAAGAGATGATGAAATCTCTAACATACAAAGCTGTCCCTGAACTCGCTGAAGCCAGACCTCGATCTCGGGTCTAAGGAATTCCTGTTAGAGCTCCTTCTAAACTGATAAACGAGCAAGCATCTGCTCCTGAACGGTCTTACGACTCAAGGCGTCGGCGACACTGTTCGCCTTGCCCGGGTGGTAAAGGATCTCGATATCATAATCTTTGAGTAGTTCCAACCACCATCTTTGTCGCATATTTAATTCCTTGTGAGTAAATATATCCTTCAACTCTTGTGATTGGTGAATAACTGACAGGTGACGCCATAAAGGTAACGACGCCAAATCCCCAATGCGAAAACCACGGCTGCTAGCTCCAGGTCATGGGTTGGATAATTGACCAACTAATCCGAGGAAACATCGGATTTACTTAATATCTTTCGGAGGTTGCCAATCTCGGATAGTCTCCGTCTTCTGAGGGTCAAAACGAACTCTGTCAGATGAAATTACATGCCCGAGAAAGTCACTTCGGACCTCCAGAACTCACATTTGGAAAACTTTCCATAAAGTTGCTCTCGTATCAACACGTCGAGAACCTGATGAATGTAATACCCGAGATTTCTGTTATGTAATCGGAACTTGTGATATTGTAATGATTGTACTATTGTTTGAGTACTATTTTCCGTATTTCATAATCCGATGTTATCGAGCGTATGATTTCATAATTGTGATTTGAAGATTGTAATTCTGCGCATGTAGCGCACGCTACAAGCTATGTATAGCGTGCGCTAACGTGGATTCATAGCGCACGCTACTGAGGGTCATTAACGCACGCTATGCGTGGTCAAATTGATTGGGACGTGCGGTAGGTGAGATCTGGCCGGGGGACCCCTGTCGGATCGTGTCGGATGTACAGGACGGCTTTCGGGAAAAGCCGAGTCAACGCTTAGCGCACGCTACATGTATATGCGTAGCGCACGCTAAGTGCCGAGTCTGATTTAGTCGGGGAGCCGTTAGCGCACGCTACGGGACAGGTCTAGCGCGCGCTAATAGCCATTTATTATAAATAGGACAACATCCTATTCGTGATTTGATTCTTTCTCCTCCCATAACCCGAACTCTTACACTTAGAACATAACTCCCTTCGTCCCAAACACTTCATATCAACCTCCTAGTTCGAGATTGAAGATCGTATATCATTGGAGATTGGTGTTCAAGCCTTCGGTGTTGGATCGCTTCGTTTTCCTCCGTATTCTTCACTACTTTGAGGTAGGTGATTCTTCACTGATGTTAGTAATGTTCCTAAGGAAGTTTGAATCATGTTTTGATAGCAAGTATTTCGTTTATAATCGGTCATCACATGTTAGAAGGATACTTTTGACGTATCGGCACTATATATCGTATGAACCTTTGAACCATCTTATTATAAGGACTCCTAAGCATGTTCAAATCGAGTTATGATCGATGTCGGATATTTACCCAGTTGAAACGTTTTACACGATGGAATCATGTGTTTTGGAACGTAGAACAAATGGAACTTAGATTATTTCTTGGAAATCGTAGATGAATTATGATGTTGAGTTGACTATCCGTATATTCGTATTTCATAACCATAAAACTTCCACAAACCTTATTAGCATGATATGCCCGAGGATAACTTGTATTATCACGGTAGAATTCTTGAGTTCTTCACCATTCAACCCAATTTTCGGTTTGCAGTATTCTGCCATGCAAGGTTAGCGCACGCTAACATATGTGAGTTAACGTGCGCTATCGAGGTTCAGTTAACGCACAATACGTACGTAGCGTGCGTTATATATCGGCCGGTGCAAACTGTCAGTTCGTAACTAGCGCACGCTAGTCTTACCCGATAGCGTACGCTAACAGGCCTGCTTAGTGCACGTTACGTAGAGTATGTAGCGCACGCTAAGCAGTCCAGGCAGATTGTTTATTTTGAGCTTTTCGGCCGTAGACCGAATTGTTAGACCATCGTTCGACTTGAGATGATTTGTATATCGTTCCTTTTGTTAAGGTTCGAGCACATTACGTTGATCGAAGGAGGCGGCCTTCGAGTGTGTTGAGATCATCGAAGTATTTCGTCTTGCCATTTTCGAGGCAAGTATCATATGTCGAGTTCGATTTATATTGAATCTTTGATCATGCTTGTGGTTTTGTTCATATTGTTGAATATGAGATGTATTTATGAAAATTCTCATGATATTGGTTGATTATTTGTTCGTATTGATGAACATATTGAAATGCATATGTGTATGCATAGTTGATTGATTATGGTATAAATGATCCGAGGGGATCATGAGGATCTATGCTGAGGGCGCTGGATCGAATGTCCACCATGCGTTGGTCCGACGGGATCATCATGGGGATCTATGCTGAGGGCGCTGGATCGCTGGACGGGTTTTCCACCATGCGTTGGTCCGACGGGATCATCATGGGGATCTATACCAAGGGCGCTGGATCCTTGGATTACCCTGTATTGTGTTGATGGAATCGTGAGGATTCACATCGTTGGATTCCTAGCGGAAGTCCGTTTTGCATGTTTTATGATGCATTGATGATTTATTGTATTATGATACTTGTACTAGCATCGTTTTGCTAACCCCTTCGGGGTGGACATTGTTTTGATGTTCGGGTAGCCGAGGAGCGGGAGACAACCACGATGCAAACGGGACGATGAAATGGCTCGATGATGTGATTGATGTTATTGTTATTGTGATTTGTCTTCTTGTTTCGTTTAGTACTTAGTACGTCTGTTTTAATAATGTCTTTTCGATATGGTTGTATAAATTAACTCTTTGATCGGTTGAATCAAATATGTCTTTGAACTTGGTTATACGATTGGTTTATATTTACACTCTTTTTAAAATTAGCCTTGTAAATCCTTACCTAAAGGGTTTACGGCGTGTAATTATTCCGAATATCTCGGGTGTTACGAATATGGTATCGGAGCTAAGATTCATGGATATCTTGGCAATCGGGTTAGTTGGTGCATTTACGTTATTTGATTATTGGTCGTTCGTAACATCAACTGAGCCGAGCCAAAGATCGTCGTGTGGACCGTGGTTGTAAGTTTCCTAAATCTCAAATACTACCGTTTTATTTTATTCATGATTTGTGAACATTGATGGATGTACTTTTAGAAAGTTTGCCCTGGATATTGAGTATTTATGTTTACAGTATGTTGAGAGGAGGTCGTGGACGCGGACGCGGTCGTGGACGCGGACGTGGAAATGCGAGACAAGAAGAGTCGGTATCTACCCCAGAGATAACCGCTAGTCAAACGGATTCCCATTCCGGGGGACAACAGGGATCAGCAAATAATAATACAGATCCTAACGTATCGGGAGTGCTTCAACAGGTGGTTGCCCAGATAAACCAATTTGCTCAGGTTGTGGATCGCATGCAGACAGCGATGGGACAGCAACATAACGTGGACAATCGGGGAGATAAATGGCTTACCGAAGTGATCAAATTGCATCCTCCGAAATTTGATGGTTCGACTGAGACGCTTTCTTGGGATCACTGGCTGAAGGAATTAGAGAAGATTTTTGTGGGGATTAATTGTCCCAACGATAGGAAGGTTCCGGTCGCCCAGTATCTTCTGACGGGGGAGGCTTTCGACTGGTGGGAGGCCATTCGACCGGAGGAGCATAATGTTGACTGGACAGAATTCAAATTGATGATGGAGGCGCAGTATTGTCCTCGCCCAGTTAGAGAGGCCCGAGTTCGGGAGTTTTTCTCACCGCAAAATTCGAAGCAAGCGTGACGGACGTGATTAAGACTTTTAATCACCGGTGACTTATGTGCGCCACCTGTCAGACCGAGGCGGAAAGGATTTTCCATTTTGACATGCGAATGAATCCGAAATTCAGCAATACATGTCCGGATTTGATTGTACCACCTTGAGGCAAGATCGGGACAAGGCGTTGGCCTATGATATGAAGGAAGCGGCAGAGAGAAATCGACGGAAGCAAAGAAACGAAGGTGTCGGCAACTTCACGGAGAATAAGAATAGCGGGCCCCGCCGGTCAGTCCTCTTTTCACTCATCCAGAGACCTCCGCATCCTTCTCGAGGAGGAAAGAAGTTCCGAGCGGCACCAAGCTGTTTGAGACGCAGGAAGAAGTGTTATAACCGTGGAAAAGCGGGACATGTTCGACGTGATTGTTTCGCGCTGCCGTGACTGTTTCGAGTGTGGACAGGAAGGACATCGCGCAACGTTTTGTGGGAATGCGACCCGATCTTTTGGTACTCGCACTCGGCTCGATTCGAAGGAGACGAGTGTGAACCAGACGCAACAGAGTGGATTTCAGCAGCAGAATGTTGGGAAGAGAGAGGCATCCAGTGCTGGGTCCGTTCCTCCGCGTATTTACGAGATGAAGAAGGATGATCAGAACACAGCTGTTGCATCAGGTACAATTCAGATCCTTTTGCAACCAGTTAGTGTTTTATTCGATTCTGGAGCTACACATTCTTTTGTATCATTGAACTGTGTTAATCGTTTAAAAATCTCGTGCTTGTATGATTGTGAACCTTATGTTGTGGGATTACCTAGCGGAGAGAAAATTGTGGGAACCCTAGAAGCTAGGGACTTTCCAGTAACTATAGGAGGGAGAGATTGGCCATCGAACCTTATTGTGGTTGACATTTACGGTGACGATTTAATTCTCGGAGACGATTGGCTCAACCGTTATGGAGCTATTCTAAATTACCGAGAGAGAGTCATTTCCATCATTGCTGATGACGGGTTTGAACACTTATTCCGAGGATGGGGACCAGGAAGCTCGAGAAAATTGATCAAGGCAATGAACGCCGTGAAATTATTGAAACAGGGATGTCAGGGACTTTGGTGCTATGCCATGAAGAAAGAGGAAGGAGTAGAGCTCTCATCTATTTCAGTTGTGAATGAGTTCTCAGATGTTTTTCCTGACGAACTACCTGGATTACCTCCGCAGAGAGAAGTGGAATTCACTATCGAATTAGAGCCTGGAGCAGCTCCTATTTCCAGAGCACCATACCGCATGGCACCAACCGAGATGTATGAACTCAAGAAACAACTGGAGGAATTGTTGCAGAAAGGTTATATTCAACCGAGCGTTTCTCCTTGGGGAGCGCCCGTTCTCTTTGTCCGGAAGAAAGACGGATCCCTCCGACTGTGTATTGATTACAGGGAGCTCAACAAGATGACAATCAAGAATAAGTATCCTATACCTCGGATCGACGACTTGTTTGATCAACTGCAAGGGGCAAGGATATTCTCGAAGATTGACTTGCGATCAGGATACCACCACCGAGAATTAAGGAATCGGATATACCAAAATCGCTGAGATCCCTATGGGCATTATGAATTTGTAGTAATGCCATTTGGACTTACCAATGCTCCTGCGGTATTCATGCAATTGATGAATCGGGTTTTCTTGGAGTACTTGGATAAATTTGTGGTCGTTTTCATTGACGACATCTTGATATATTCGAGGGACGCAGAGGAACATGCTGAACATTTACGTGTGGTTTTGAGCATCTTGAGAAAGGAACAGCTGTATGCTAAGCTTTCTAAATGTGAGTTCTGGCTTAAGGAAGTAACTTTCCTTGGGCATGTGATATCAGCCGACGGAGTTCAGGTGGACCCGAAGAAAGTCGAAGCAATCTTGGAATGGGAAGTTCCTAGCAACGTGAAAGAAGTCCGAAGCTTCTTAGGACTTGCTGGATATTATCGCCGCTTTGTAGAGGGATTTTCCAAAATTGCTCGTCCGCTCACTCACCAAGCTGTAAAACTCAAAAGTTCACGTGGAATGAGAAGTGCCAGGTGGTTTTGTGAACTTAAGAGGAGGCGACGACACCTATATTAGCACCGCCGGAGGGAATCAGTGGATTCATGGTATACTGACGCTTCAAATCGAGTGCAGGTTGTGTGTTGATGCAGAGGGATAAAGTGATTGCTTATGCTTCTCGGCAATTGAAACCATACGAAGTTAATTATCCGACTCATGATTTGGAGCTAGCAGCTGTGGTCTTTGCCTTGAAAATTTGGCGACATTATTTGTACGGCACTCATTGTCAGATCTTTACAGACCACAAGAGCCTCAAGTACATTTTCAGTCAGAAAGAATTAAACATGAGGCAGAGAAGGTGGCTAGAATTGATTAAGGATTACGACTTGGAGATTCTCTATCATCCGGGAAAGCAAATGTAGTAGTCGATGCTTTGAGCCGTAAACCTGTTTCCCTTCGAGTGTTGGAGGCACTTACGTCCCAAACCGGTATTCAACGAGAACCGATCCGCGAGGATTGAAGTATGGGCACCGGGAATCCAAGGGCAACTTTATGTGATGGAACCGACTTCATCACTAGTCGAGGAGATCAAGTCTAAACAATTGAACGATTCTCTGATCCTTCGATTATGTGACGAAGTAAAGAAAGGAAAAGCCCCGGGATTCGTGATACAAAATGATGGAGTTCGAGATTTGAGTCGACTTTGCGTTCCCGATGATGATGATTTGAGAAGGACTATTCTCAAGGAAGCTCACAGCGCCCTATTCTATTCACCCGGGCGTGATAAGATGTATAAGGATTTAAAGCAAAACTTTTGGTGGGGAATATGAAGAAGGACGTAGCAGTGCGTTTGAAGTGTTTGACTTGTCGTGAGTTAAGATTGAGCATCGGCGACCACGGATGTTAAAGCCGCTTCCGATCCCTGAATGGAAGTGGGAGGACATTTCGATGGATTTCATCACCAGTATGCCAAGGACTAGAACGGGAATTAACATGATTTGGGTTGTAGTTGATCGACTAACCAAGTCGGCTCATTTCCTAGGGATTAAAGATACATGGGGACCCGAGAGATTGGCGCGAGTATTTATTGTGGAGATAGTCAGATTGCATGGGACGCCGAAGACCATTGTTTCAGATCGAGATGGTCGTTTCGTGTCGCACTTCTGGAGGGCAATGCACAGGGCTTTGGGGACCGAGCTAAACTTTAGTACAGCTTATCATCCCCAAACGGACGGTCAGTCCGAAAGGACTATTCAGACTGTAGAAGACATGCTTAGAGCCTGTTCCTTGGATTGGTCAACTGATTGGGAAGTTCATTTACCATTAGTTGAATTCACCTACAATAATAGTTGGCATGCTTCAATTAAGATGGCACCATTTGAAGCTTTGTACGGGAGAAGATGCTGATCACCCCTGTGTTGGGATGATTCTTCGGACTTGATCGGGACGGAACCGGAATTGATTATTCAGACTCAAGAGAAGATAGCTTTGATTCGGGAAAGACTGTTGATCGCCAGTCGAAGGTAAATCTTATGCAGACTTACGTCGTCGCCCTCTAGAGTTCGACGTTGGTGACCATGTACTATTGAAGGTGTCTCCTACACGAGGGATTTTCCGTTTTGGGAGAAGAGGCAAGCTTAGTCCGAGATATATCGGACCATTCGAGATCCTCGAGAGAGTTGGAGATTTAGCGTACGAGTTGGCCTTACCGCCATCATCGAGTCACGTTCACAATGTGTTTCACATATCCCAATCATGAAGTATGTACGGACCCGATCACGTCATTGATTTCGGTGAGATCGAGATAGCTAATGATGGCACCTTCGAAGAGAGACCAATCAAGATACTTGAGAACCGGATCAAACAATTGAGGAATAAACCAATACACTTGGTTAAAGTGCAATGGTCACGACATGGAGTCGAAGAGGCCACTTGGGAAACGGAGGACGGTATGAAGGCTAAATATCCGGAGTTGTTTTCATCTTAAGTTTCGGGACGAAACTTCTTTTTAGGGAGGAAGGATGTAATACCCGAGATTTCTGTTATGTAATCGGAACTTGTGATATTGTAATGATTGTACTATTGTTTGAGTACTATTTTCCGTATTTCATAATCCGATGTTATCGAGCGTATGATTTCATAATTGTGATTTGAAGATTGTAATTCTGCGCATGTAGCGCACGCTACAAGCTATGTATAGCGTGCGCTAACGTGGATTCATAGCGCACGCTGCGAGGGTCATTAGCGCACGCTATGCGTGGTCAAATTGATTGGGACGTGCGGTAGGTGAGATCTGGCCGGGACCCTGCCGGATCGTGTCGGATGTACTGACGGCTTTCGGGGAAAAGCCGAGTCAACGCCTTAGCGCACGCTACAGTATATGCGTAGCGCACGCTAAGTGCCGAGTACGATTTAGTCGAGGAGCCGTTAGCACACGCTACGGACAGGGTCTAGCGCGCGCTAATAGCCATTTATTATAAATAGGACAACATCCTATTCGTGATTTCAGTTCTTTCTCCTCCCATAACCCGAACTCTTACACTTAGAACATAACTCCCTTCGTCCCAAACACTTCATATCAACCTCCTAGTTCGAGATTGAAGATCGTATATCATTGGATATTGGTGTTCAAGCCTTCGGTGTTGGATCGCTTCATTTTCCTCCGTATTCTTCACTACTTTGAGGTAGGTGATTCTTCACTGATGTTAGTAATGTTCCTAAGGAAGTTTGAATCATGTTTTGATAGCAAGTATTTCATTTATAATCGGTCATCACATGTTAGAAGGATACTTTTGACGTATCGGCACTATATATCGTATGAACCTTTGAACCATCTTATTATAAGGACTCCTAAGCATGTTCAAATCGAGTTATGATCGAATCGGATATTTACCCAGTTGATACGTTTTACACGATGGAATCATGTGTTTTGGAACGTAGAACAAATGGAACTTAGATTATTTCTTGGAAATCGTAGATGAATTATGATGTTGAGTTGACTATCCGTATATTCGTATTTCATAACCATAAAACTTCCATAAACCTTATTAGCATGATATGCCCGAGGATAACTTGTATTATCACGGTAGAATTCTTGAGTTCTTCACCATTCAACCCGATTTGGTTTGCGTGATTCGCCATGCAAGGTTAGCGCACGCTAACATATGTGAGTTAACGTGCGCTATCGAGGTTCAGTTAACGCACAATACGTATGTAGCGTGCGTTATATATCGGCCGGTGCAAACTGTCAGTTCGTAACTAGCACACGCTAGTCTTACCCGATAGCGTACGCTAACAGGCCTGCTTAGCGCACGTTACGTAGAGTATGTAGCGCACGCTAAGCAGTCCAGGCAGATTGTTTATTTTGAGCTTTTCGGCCGTAGACCGAATTGTTAGACCATCGTTCGACTTGAGATGATTTGTATATCGTTCCTTTTGTTAAGGTTCGATCCTGTTACGTTGATCGAAGGAGGCGGCCTTCGAGTGTGTTGAGATCATCGAAGTATTTCGTCTTGCCATTTTCGAGGCAAGTATCATATGTCGAGTTCGATTTATATTGAATCTTTGATCATGCTTGTGGTTTTGTTCATATTGTTGAATATGAGATGTATTTCTGAAAATTCTCATGATATTGGTTGATTATTTGTTCGTATTGATCAACATATTGAAATGCATATGTGTATGCATAGTTGATTGATTATGGTATAAATGATCCGAGGGGATCATGAGGATCTATGCTGAGGGCGCTGGATCGAATGTCCACCATGCGTTGGTCCGACGGGATCATCATGGGGATCTATGCTGAGGGCGCTGGATCGCTGGACGGGTTTTCCACCATGCGTTGGTCCGACGGGATCATCATGGGGATCTATACCAAGGGCGCTGGATCGCTGGATTACCCTGTATTGTGTTGATGGAATCGTGAGGATTCGCATCGTTGGATTCCGGTAGCGGAAGTCCGTTTTGCATGTTTTATGATGCATTGATGATTTATTGTATTATGATACTTGTACTAGCATCGTTTTGCTAACCCCTTCGGGGGTGGACATTGTTTTGATGTTCAGGTAGCCGAGGAGCGGGGAGACAACCACAGTACCGACAGGACGATGAAATGGCTCAGTGATGTGATTGATGTTATTGTTATTGTGATTTGTCTTCTTGTTTCGTTTAGTACTCGAGTACGTCTGTTTTAATAATGTCTTTTCGATATGGTTGTATAAATTAACTCTTTGATCGGTTGAATCAAATATGTCTTTGAACTTCAGTTGTACGATTGGTTTATATTTACACTCTTTTTAAAATTAGCCTTGTAAATCCTTACCTAAAGGGTTTACGGCGCTGTAATTATTCCGAATATCTCGGGGTGTTACAATGAAGATGAACCTCGTGTTCCTCTCGGCTACGAGAATAAATCAAAATGTCGTCGATGAAGACAACAACAAACTGATCCAAAAAGTCGATTAAAACCCGATTCATTAACTCCATGAATACCGCAGGTGTAATAGTTAGCCCGAACGGCATAACTACGAACTCATAATGACCATAGCGTGTACGAAACGCTGTCCTCGCGATATCCGACTCTCGAATCCGCAACTAGTGATATCCAGATCTTAAGTCGATACTGGAAAAATACTGAGGCTCCCTGAAGTTGATCTAAAAGATCATCAATACGGGGTAAGGGATACTACTCTTGATCATCACCCTGTTCAACTCCTGGTAATTAATACACACACGAGACGAGCCATCCTTCTCCTTGACAAATCACACTGGTGCTCCTCACGGGGACGCAATCGGTCGGAGATAACCTTTCTCGAAGTACTCCTCAAGTTGAATCTTCAACTCCTGCATTCTGGTCGGGGCCATCCGATACGGTGCCTTCGATAAAGGGGATGTACCGGCTCCAACTCACTCCTGAATTCCCCTACTCTATGTGAAGGCAACCAGATAACTCGTCTGGAAATACATCGTCAATCGATGACAATGATACCACGAATGATTGAACATTTCGATTGCCCTAGAATGGTCAATCGATAAAAAGAGATACCAATAATGATTGAACAACTCGATTGCCTTAGAAAGGCCAATCGATGAAGATGATACAATGAATGTTTGAATAACTCGATTGCCTTTGAAAGGCCAATCGATGAAAATGATATAATGAATGATTGAATGACTCGATTGTCTTAGAAAGGCCAATCGATGGAAATGATGCAATGAATGATTGAATAACTCGATTGCCCTAGAAAGGCCAATCGATGGAAATGATACAAGGAATGATTGAATAACTCGATTGCCTTAGAAAGGCCAATCGATGAAAATGATACAATGAATGATTGAATAGTTCGATTGTGGAATTTCTCTGCTTTCGTCATAATAATACTTCTTCTGGAACAACGGGGATTACTTCCCTGAAGCACACATTCGACAACCAACGACGGAAAGATAGCGACCAAACGCTAACAAACACTGAGGATAGTATCAAGACGATCAGACCAACTAATACCGAAAATTACATCGTCCTAAGATAAGTTCACCACGATTAGATCCATCAACCAATCGCGGTCATTAAGCTTAATTCGGTATGATTCCGAAAATTCTTCCATCGTCAGGTAGACCGATGGTATGAGGTCCACAAGCAATAGGACCATCCCGAAATAAGTCTATTCAAGCATGATTCGAAAATGAATGAATGCGGTGTACCAGCATCAAAAGGTACACACAAGTTGAAATAAAATTACGAGTATACCTGAAATCATTCGGGCCACCGGATCGTCGATCCTCCTCATCATATGAATCTGGGACTTGCCGGCCCCCAAACCGGACGCTCCCATCTGATAAATACGAGCTCCAACTCTATTTGCTTCCATTGTCTTAAACGACGATGACAAAGCAGTCTGATTCTGAAACGCTGGTTGCTTGGGGCACGAGATGCGCGGAGCGACTTGGAGTCCCTTCGGCAAAAAGCGGGCCCTATGCCCGGCAATTCCTGATTATGGCACGTGGATTCGCTTGAGACATTTGGTGCTGAAATGACCTCGTTCTTCACGGTTGAAACAGTGTGGTGACCAGCGCTTGGGATCGAGATCCCGCACAACTATGCACCGTAGGAGGTCGCTCGAAGCGATAGGACTCACGAGGCTTCTTGAAGGTTGGTGACCGCCTTCGGATTGATTACGCCGTTGATTTCTTGTGACAAATGAAGGTTGTTGTTCGGCACTTTCCTTAGCGGTGGCTCATACGGAGAGTTCTCTCGATTAATCCGGTCAGTGGCGCAATGATGATTGAGCAAGCACATGGGTCATCATGGCTGTATAAAAGTAAGTGGATCAATCCGAACATCTTCTCGATCGAGCCGAGTCACAGGCACGATTTCCGTGACAGTGATTATTTCTCGGGTTTCGGTCCACTGTGACCTCTCCCGTGCATCCAGCGACTCTCCCCATACTGAAGTAGGAAGGTCGCATAATGATTATATTCCCCGCATGATTATCACGTTATGATTATGTCATGAGATGATGAAAATGAGTATACATGTTCTAACTTAGTGATTATATGAATGATTTACTGAAGTGACATGATTACCTGATGAAATTCTTGAAATGATTATCTTGAATAACTTAACAGGATTGATAATATGATCATCCAGATTGACAACTGAGTAATGAAATGAATTGAGTAATTAATGAGTTAACATGATCGTCCTGATCATTAACTGAGTATTGAAATGAATTAAGTGATTAATGAGTTAATATGATCGTCCTGATCATAATGAATGATGATGTTTGAGGATTGTTAAATGATGAATGATGAATGAATGACTATTGCCAGAAATTATACCATGGCGTTAGAAATCTTACAGTTCTTCTGGTCTGATTGGCTCGGCATTTGCACAGGTCACACGTGACGCGAAAGTCCAATGATACTAGTCTGATGACGATGATTTCAAATGAGACATGACTCGGAAGGTAGTATTCAAAACCACTCTCCGATACCAACTCTGTAACACCCCAAACTAGGCGGATATTACAGTGCCGTAGATCCCCAACTCGGACCCACCAGGCAAATGAAAATGAATGAATTACACAGGATAAATGTAGTACCGAACCACATTACAACAATAATTACTCCGATGAGGAGTTTAGTTACAACACACCAGGACAATACCGACGACTAGTGTATTTTATATGAAGATAAAATACACAACACTGAATGAAACGGAGTATCCAAATGAAAGTCTGCAGCGGAAAATAAAGGACAATAACATGAATAACTGAAAGATCGGGGCCCCCTACTAGTATCACTAGGACTCCTCGACATCAACATGCTATTCCCGTGCGTTTGCCTTGCCATGACCTGAAAAACAAAATCCCGATCAAAGTCAGTTAAACAGAACAACAATCCTCAAGGGTTGAAAATACACAAACATGATTTAACTGAAGTTATGAAATATCCTTAGTTATGAATTACGCTGAAGAAGAGTATCATAGTACGCCCGTAGTGTTCTGTGCGAGTGTACAAGACGAATGACCGGACACACCCGTCCTTGTACCTAATTAGTCTCACGGTGTAACGCTTTCCCGTGTGCACGGTCTAATGTATCGGTGAACCCAATACATAACCATCGTGTGCCCGACTAAAAATTCCACACAGCCACACCCGGCCACGCAATATGAACCCAGAAGGTCATATGAACGAGAATGACCATAATGAATATCAATGAATAATAATTAGACAAGGTCAAGATGACTCACCGATATGAAAGTAAATAGTGACGTGATTGATAACCCAATGAAATGATTTGGAACCGTCGTTCCTCGTGAATGAAATGATTATTCGACAATTACAGGTCTCAAAATGATTAATATTATGATGAATGAATTATGATTATGAGTAATCAACAACAAAAAGGAATGAATATCCTTTTAACCGAGTAAGAATTAACTTACACAATACCGATGAAGAAAGTCCTTCCACGAACAAATGTCCTAAATGAAGTGTCGGTCGCACGAACAACCTTAATTCAATACAATTACCAACAATCCGATCAATATACGAATTAAACACGAATATAACGAACTCAAAACGTCGATACGATTAAACCAAGTTCATTGGGGCATTATATCGAACACTTTGAGGCCAACTTCGATTGATTACAACTAAACCTCAACAATACCAACCTCAAATCCCCAAGAAGTGTTTCAAACCAACAAAACATCTCCAATACGATCAATAGTCCGTTATGAATATCCAAAAACGTGATTATAACAACAATTAGTCGAAAATCCCCAAATCCAACTCGATATTCAAAGTGTTCTTGAATAATCCCTCAATAATCCAATGAATCCTTATAAAAACTCATAATCATATACATATCCCTTCATATAACATGATTATAACGTCCAAAACATCATATCTCAACACAAAATCGAAATCCAAGATGTTGAAGAAATTACCTCTTGAAGATCCAATCACTATGATTCGAAGAACACGCGATAGATCGATGATCCGAGCTTCACAACCGAATGAAAATGATTAAAAACCACACTCAAGTGATAGGTGAAGAGAATTCTCTCCCTCAAGCCTCTCTCTCTCGTATGAAGGTGAAAAAAATGGAAGGAATGAGCTGAAATGCTCAAAAAACGAAAATATAGGGGTTGACTGCCCTGTCGGACACGGCCCGTGCCGATCGGCACGGCCGCGTCGCGCAACTGGCCGACAGGGACTCGACCATGTCCGCTTGACACGGTCGCGGCGCGGAGGGGCCTTCCGACAGTGACCCGTCCAAATGACTTCGGCATGACTCGGCCGTGTCACGGAACACGGTCGGGCATCGGCGATCGGTTACGCTTATCCGGAAGAGTTCGACTGGCCGTGCGACGACACGGTCGAGTCACGTGGCGAGACTTCGGCATTTCGAGCGAGTACAGACGGGCCGTGTCGGACGACACGGCGAGTTGTCGGCGATGATGATCGGCCAAAACCGAAAATGAGCGGGTGAGCTAAAACGACCATAACTCTCTCGTCCGGACTCCGATTGACTCACCGTTTGAACCATTGGAAAGCTAACTCGATGCTCTATAATATTGCAAAGATTCAGAATTTTTGGAGTTACCAAAAATTAATGGTGATCTAACAAAGTCGAACTCATATGTGGAAAGTTGAAACAATGGACAATAACGATACACAACTCGAAGTTTCTACGAACGGTGAACATGGGTGAATGAATATGATTGATGAATGATTATAAATGAGTGAAAATCCACTGAGTGACAATCACCGAATGAAATTACTGAATGATAATGACTGAATTACAACCGGGTATTACATCTTGCTTGTGGAAGTGTGATATTACCACTCCGCTAGATGAACTTCTTGTATATTTTTTGCTATGTGATATATTTATATACTATATACATTTATAAATTTATATAAATATAGATAATTTAATATAAATATATAAATATATATTAACAAATCAAAAATTTATTTTTTTTAAAAAATCTAGAATATTAATATTAAAAGTCGGATGTTTTTATTTAAAGCTCGAAAATAAAAAATAAAAAATTAAAAAATATGGATCTGATTTATAATTAATATTTAATCTGTTTTTTTTATTTTTAGATTTTTTTTAAAAATATAAAATAGTTTTTTAGGAAAAGTAAAAAAATTACAAAAACAAAAACTAGTAGGTTTTTAAAAATATATATAATAATTCAATTTTTATTTATTTATAAAAAATAATATTCCACTTTTTTTTCAAAACTTTAAATAAAAATATCCGATTATTATTTTCTATTTTCGAACTTTAAATAAAAACATCCGATTTTTATTTTTTATTTTCGAACTGATGTTTATTTTTTATTTACGAACTTTAAATAAAAACTTCTAATTTTTACCTTTTATTTTTGAATAATAAATATAAACATCGAATTTTTAATATTAATATTCCGGATTTTTTTTTAAAAAATAAAGTTTCGATTTTTTTAAAAAAAGTTCCAGATTTTTTAAAAAATTTAACATCGGTTATACTAAAACCGATGTTAAATTACAAATTAACATCGGTTTTTCTAAAAACCGATGTTAAATTAAAAATTAACATCGGTTTTTCTAAACCGATGTGAAATGGATTAATTTAACATCGGTTTTTTAAAAACCGATGTTAATTGTTAATTTAACATCGGTTTTTAGCAGAACCGATGTTAATTTGTTTTAAAATTTTCAATTATGCCACCGCGTCTTTTTTAACATCGGTTTTTACAAAACCGATGTTAAACGAGCGATGTTGAATGTCTTTTTTGTAGTAGTGACATAACCAAAAAGATAGTCATGGGCATGGCAAGAAGCTTCGATCAACATTATTCTGCCAAATACACGGTGATGGGAGCCCTAATCCAAAGGGAGAGAATTAACGGGCCTGACTAGATTTACAGACAACTAGTTAGGGAAGTTAATAAAGCTAGCTGGGATGAGAGTGAAAAGAAATTCAGACCGAAGTTGGCCTATGGAACTCAAATTAGCTGGATCGTGGAGTTCCTTGGCAAGGACAAAGGAAAGGCGGAAACATTTCAGATCAGTAAAAGACTTGGTCACTTGGACCAAGTTACCTTGAAGAAACTGGGAGATAAGCGGCTGAAGGCAGCCGAGAAACTAAGGGAGATGACAAGTGGCACCTCACCTTACAGAGGACCTTCGGACTCAGACGAAGTCCAATCAGATGCAGCTGCCCAACATCCATCTGAAGTAATTGCAGAGGAGATGACGTCAGCTCCCTTTGGAACTGAGATATGACCAAAGTCACCTGCAGATGACTATGACTCCGAAAACATTCCTCTGTCCAAAATATTCAAGAGGAAGTCACCTGAATCGGAAGAAGTTGTCTACATTCAATCCTCACCTGATCAGTCCTCCAAATGATAGAGAGGTCTGGTGGACTATTCATCAGAAGAAGAAGAACTACAGACTAGCACATCACCTGCACCAGCACCGGACCAAATGCAGATGGTCATATCACATGCACCACCTGTACTTGAAGATCAAACCTGAAGCTGAACCAGATCACTCCTCAGAGCTGGTGGCAGAGATAACTCCCTCTTTTAACCATTGAAGTACCAGAAGCAGGATATTCTCTCAACCTCGGGGAGAACAATCCTCTGAACCTCACCTTGGAGCAATTGAAAATGGTAAAACAACAATATCTTAAATATTCCTTTGTCAACATCTTTGAAGAGTGGAAGGAATCAAAAACACTCACCTTCACTCAATTAAGAGAGTTTGTTGAAAGAAGTACCTGGGATCACCTCACGGATACTGAACAGCTCGTGATGTTTTTATGTCAAGAGACATATGTAATTTATTGTTAAAGGAGAACTGGTTCCTGTCTCATTTCAAATAAAATATGGACCATTTCGTCCTTTATGTTATGAAGGGTGTATCACAAGGTGAAACTCTTGGAGAGGAGGAGAAAGTAGAAGAGAAGGAAGATAGAGGAGTAGAAAAAGAAAAAGGAATTATAATTGTAGAAGTTGAAAAGAAGGACAGAGAAGAAGAAAAGGAAGCTGAAAAAGAAAGAAATGAAAAGGAGGAAGGAGTTGAAAAAGATGATGAAGAAGAAAATAAATAGGAGGATGAGAAAAGAAAAGGGGAGGTTGAAAAAGATAAGGAAGGAGAGGGGGAAGAAGTTGAAAAAAAGTTGAAGAAGAAGAGGAAATTAGAGAAGTAGAAAAGAAAGAAGAAGAAAAAGAAGAAAAAGAAGATGAAAAATAAGAAGAAGGAGAAAGAAAAGAGGAGGAAAGAAGGGATGATGAGGTTGATGACCATGATGCACCTGATCAATCATCCAGCTCTCATCAGCCCACTTCAGATGATAGATCAGACACTCCTGATAAAACCCCACCTGATCAGAGAGCACCTGATAGGAGCTTACCATCTGAAAAATCTACAACTAGAAAAGCAGCACAGGAAAGCTCAGGAGAGAACAATGCTCATCAGATGGCACCTGAAATTCAACTGCCATCAAACTTCACTGAGATGGTCAGAAGGATTATGGAAGAGACCGTTGCTAAACTCCTGGAAACCGAGGTCAAACCTGAGCTGAAGACCTTGAATAACAAGTGGAGACCCTTATCAATAGGAAAGAACCCTCACCACCACCTACAAACTCAAGAATACCTCTTGGCATGACTGAATTAATGCTGAGGGTGGAGGAACAGCTGGCTAAAGTTATTGATGCTGGCAAAAAGGGGGAAGATGGGAATAAGGGGAAAGAAAAGCAAGAAGCAAGAACAAAAAAGCAACAAGGCCTCTCTCTGATTCAGGCAGGTAGTTCTAGCCTGAAAAGAAAAGAGCCAGTTGCACCATCAGACACACCTCCAGCCAAGAGAAAAAGAACTGGACAAAATCCAGAGGTGAGATTCTAATGGGAAGGCAAAGAACTTCAATTTGTTGAAGAATTCATGCCTGCTGGGGCAGAACATATGTGAGGAAGTGCAAGGAAGCAATTCATATAGAAGTACTACCTCTGGAAAATACTTCAAGACAAGGACTGCTACCCACAAGAAACCTTCATAAACTTCATGGAGATGAATTTCCCCAAATTTTGGGAAATTTTGAAGAAATATGCTGAAAAGGATTTCAATGCATACCCCATGATTCCAAATTTCAAACCTGAAGAAGCACCTACACTCATGAATGGAGAACTTGATGAAATTGCTCTTCAGGAAGAGATTAAAGAAGTATGCATTGAAAACAATTTCACAACTACGGGATGTTAAAAAAAACAATTTCACATCTACAGAACAGCAGCAGTTTGCTTCCTTGGTGGTCAAGAAGAAATATGGGTTAGCCCCAGTTATAAAAAGACCCATTGGAGCAAAACCTTTGAAGACACTCCCTCCAGCAAAGCAGATCAGAGTAAGAGGAAGAGGAAGAGGGAGATAATAGTTGTAATTTATTTGTAATTTACAGTTTACTTGTAATTTTCAGTTTTACTAGTAATTTTCATTTTTTACTTGTAATTTTTCGTTGAGACTGTTCTGTACTGTAATGTAATAAATCTGAAAGTTTATAATAGTCACTTGAATGACAACCACTAGTTGTCTCAAACAGACTGAGTTTGATTTTTGTCTTGCACTTTATTTTTGTGTAGACTTATTTTACATTTGAATGCTTAAAGTTTTGCCATCATCAAAATAGGGGGAAATTATTAGAAATACTTGTTAGATTTTGATGATGTCATCCCTGTATTTGTGATTTATTCAAATGTATGCCCTAAATACTTGGCATTGTAAAAAAAATCAATTGAGTATCTTCTAGGCCATTGATGTAGGCTAAATTAATCAGTTAAAAATTGGCTAAGTATAGAACCGCCAATATAGCAGATAAGTTATCAGGCGAGCTTTTTATCAGGCGAGTTTTGATCAAAAGGAATATTAGAGGGGTTTGACCAAAACACTGTAGCAGCCGAGGAGCAGAGTTATCATCAGGCGAGATAAGTTCAGCCGAGTCTTGGTCAACGCAACAAATCCGATAAGGTTGACCAACAGATAAGTTATCATCAGGTGACATATCAGGCGAGTTCTGGTCAACAAAGTATATCAGAGGAGTTTGACCACGGACGATTTATTATTAGAGAAGGTCTGGTCAACATAAAACAACAGCTGAGGCTGACCACATATGAGATATCATCAAACAAGTTTTCAGGCAACATTCGGTCAAAGTAAAACATCAGATGTAGGTTGAATACAGACAAGTTCTTTATTAGACAAGTTTTTCGGTCAAACTAAATATCAAAAGAGGTTGACCAAACTTATTCTGCAGCCAAGTCTTTGAGAAGCTCAGTCCACATCAGCAAAGCATTAAAAAGCCAACAAAAACGGAAAGACATGCGGACGTGAATCCAAGGAGACAAAGTGGGTGATTCCCAAAAATTAAAAAATAATCTATTCCTAAAGATCTGCGCCCGGAAGACATATGAATATACAAATCAAGAAAAGCGGCACAACGGGAAGATTCTTCAAATGGATAGATTTGAAGAAAGAACACAAGTCGTGCAAAGATATGAACGAATAAACAAAGAAGTCCACTCTCCAACAGGCGGATTTGTTACAAGATGCAATTGCTATAAAGAAGCTCGAGATTCGTACTATAAATATCTGAAGATATATTTGAGCAAAGTATGATGCGAACAATACATACAAGTGATCAAAGCAAACAAAGCAATCAAAGCAAATAATAGCATCGTGAAGAGCAAGCTTAACAGTCATATTCTGAGAAGCTCTTGAGTTGAAAAAGACAACACTCTTGTCTTAAAAATTTGAGTACGGGGTACTTCTGTGAACGAGGTTTCAGAAGTTTCGCGACTCATAAGGCATCCACGGGTTCTTGATTAGAAGATGATAGACAGCTTGCGGGTTTTTGAGACATCCACGGGTTTTCAATCAGGAGGTGCTAGGCAGTCAAATGGAGTTGCAATGGCCACGGGTTTCTACTGGTTGGAAGCTGTTGTAGCTGGTTTGAATCATTGTAACATTTATCACTTGTTAAGAGTTATAGTGAATTCATCTCCAATTAGTTTGGAGAAAGTGGACTAGTAGAGGATTACTCCACCTCTGAAACCACTATAAGTGCATGTGTGTTTTACTGCATTCATCATACTTATCTGCTGCATTCATATTAACTGTTCCATATAGTAGTCAACTATCTTCCGCACATCTTAGTTTTACAGTTGACATAAGTCACCTGCAGATGACATTGGTTACCTGCATCACTATCAGCTGTGCTTCCGCATTATCATCTGCAGTTAAGTTTTTAGCTGCACATTTTATCAGCTGAGTAAACTCACCTGAGATTCAGGAAAAGAGTTTAATAAGTATGTTCACCCTCCCCCCTCTAGACTTATTCCTGACGACTTGTGATCTACAATTAGTAGTGCAAGATGTTCACTACTTTAGAGAGAAGGGAAAGTTGAATCCTAGATTTTTTTCATCCATTTCAGATTGAGGATCGAGTCAAGAAACTTTCTTACCTTTTAGCATCACCGGCATCATTACATGGACTTCATAATGTTTTTCACATTTTTTAGTTGAGGAAGTATATCTACAATCTTAATCATAAACTTATTTCGAGGAACTAAATTTTCTAAAGATGTTACCTTCCGGGGGTAGCAATCTTGGATCGACATATGAAAGCATTAAGGAACAAGGTCAAACCGCTTGTAAAAGTTCAGTAGGCTTATTACGGTATAGAAGAGGCAACTTGGGAAAGTGAGTCAAGCATGTGAGGAAATTACCCGGATTTATTTGCTTCGCAGTTTTGGGGTGAAACTAAATTTGAGGGGGATGCTCTATAATGTTACTGTTAATTTATATTGTTTTTTATATCTAGTTTGACATTTAATTATGATATATTGTACTGAATGGATCGTATTATTATGTGTACCTCGATTATTAATGATTATTATATATTTTGTTATGTTATTTTATCGTGGAAATAGTTGATACTAAGTCAATATGATTAAGTTGTCGGATAGTATTCTTTGACATCGTTGAGTTGTTGTCAATACGAAAAACATGGTGGCCAACATCCTGTTCCCCGATAAATCATTCGATGAAGGTTTATACAGAGTGTGTTTGGACATATAATTGGTGCATGTTTGTTGAGAAGTAACATGGCTAAACTATTGGCCATTGTGGTTGCTATCAGTTGGTCATAGCATACGCTATAAGGGAATCACATAGAAGGAATCAGGACAAGCATGTGGGTCCTGAAAATCAACAACTGTGCTTAAAGAAAGTCAACATATATGTGAGAAGGGTTGTGTATGTTATGCGTGTGTGGCCTATGTTATGGAATTACCGAGTTATGTTGTAGCCTCAGGATTAGGATAGCATACACACAAGCATCATGAAAATATATGTTGCGACTCTTACGTACGCTATTGAGGGGTAGATAACATATGTTATTATTTGAGCAGCTTATACAACCAAACATTCCTTCTCCACTCCTGACGAACAGTTAAACATTTTTTCTCCAAAATCGCTTCTTCCTCACCCCTAATTAATTATAAGCTTGTTCTAGCTTGTGCATGTTAGTTATACTTGGATTACTCATGCTTATTGAAGGATTCTTAAAGGTTTCAAGTTCGCTCTTTGTTGCTTTTCATTGTTCTTGGCCATTTGAGGTAAATTTAGCTAATCTTTGATTCTCCTTCAGTTATATGCTGATGTTATTTTGTGTCTTTCGGATTTTTAGAAATGGGGTGGCACCCGATTATGGATTCTTAAGATAATTCGAACCATCGATTTGATTTAGATGTACTTATGTCATAATCGAATCTACCATCTTATTTATATTCAAAGACTTGATTAGGGTCGATGTTGTTGATGTTATTCATACTTAGTAAACTGAAATAGCTCATTCAAACTTGATATATTGATATAATTATTCGAATTTATCTTAACCGGGGAATTATTGAACACAATAATCGGTTACTCGTTATCATCGAAATTAATCTTGGTAGAAATGACTATTTTGTCGAACCGATGACTCGAGTATATATTTGGGACTAATGTTAGTTTATAATCAAATTAAATGAATTATGCTTTTAGTTATTCATAGTAACTCCGAATTTACCGAAGAATTGTAAATTCCATAATTTATGATGTAGTTATTGTCGGAACCGACTATAGACTATAGTAACTCGGTATTGGTGGTGTTATGACCGATCGGTAGGGGGAGTAATTTCCTATTTGTTGCTCGATCATTGTTGAGCGAGTTTCTAATTGATTATATTATTTAGGTTGTGAATCGTGATTGATTGGGGATCATTATACTCGGGGCATTTGTGTTAAAGAGAATTGCTCTCGTCGGATTTAAGGTAAGTTCAACTTTACTCAGATTATGATGATTGATCTTACTAAAACAATATGTGTTATTATGTGGTTTTTTTGGTAATTGTGACCATGAGAATGGCCTTTGAGTAAGGAATAAGACCTGAGTTGCACCCATGATGAAAATATTTTTGGGTCGATATGTTCAGGAATAAATCTTGAGTGGTACCCTGTTAGGAGTATTCCCGTGTGGATGCTACCATGACCATTGGTTGCGACCTTGAGAGTTTTCGAAATATGTGATCATTATGTGGTGTGTATATTATCTGCGAATTGGATACGATATTGTGTTTACGGGTTTTTTCATATATATATATTATGATTATTTATTTTTTATTATCATCATATGACCTAATGTTGGGTGTATGATTCGTCGTGTCAGGTAAATCTTTTAAATATATGTAGAACATACCCTAAAGTTGCGGTCGAGCTTGGACGAGTGTTCGGGAACTTTACATGATGTTGACTCGATTTGAGAATAAAAACTAAACTATTGTTAAATGTTGATTCGTAGTGATTGTATAATTCGTTAAACTGTGGTTGTCCAAATTTTTTGGATTTCCCTTAAGATGTTATATATTAAAAATGGTGGAACTGCTCATTTTAATTTATTTCGAAAATATTAAGTTTTCTGTATTAAATAGCCTGGTGGGTTCGACAATAGATTGACGACAATGTAATATCTCGGTAAGTTTTGGGGGTGTTAACCTATATAGTATTCTCAGTGAATTATCTCGGTAAGTTTTGGGGGTGTTAATCTATGTAATATTCTCCAGTGAATTATTTAATGAAGGTTAGAGAAATTATCCTGACTGTATTTGAACCTATGGGTGCAACATTTTGTTAGGGATATGCCTTCGAATGTCACTCAGAGGATGAGAGAGTGAGAGCATTTGTATTGTAATTATGAATATTTAATAAGGCAATAATTATTTCTATATTATTGTATATCACTGGCATTGTGATTTGGTATATAGAATAATAGTCCTTGCATTTGAGAGCAAACATTCTACTCCTTATGGAGATAAGGAGATAGGCACTGGAAGTGTTTAGAGCTTGAATGCTTAACTCATTCGCAAGTCGATAAAACTTAACTGGGCCATAAGTTTAGACAAGACTTGTATAACGTGTACTTTGACATGTAGAGTGCCGGTCTTCACTAAGGGTTAGTGGGAGCACACGTTATAGGTATGCTAATGAGATTAGTATACTCGAACACGACTCACCTCGATTCGGTCACATGGATATCACTCAGGGTTTGTCAATGACTGGATCGAAAGGTTGTGATAGGTATACTTGGACCTTTGACTTGAGGTTTCAGTAGGAGATGTACTTGTGACATTAAGTTAGTCATTAGAGTAGTTCGATCCAATCGCCGGTGGGTGGGGTCAACCTCGAAATGCAACTTAGTGGGCAAGTAGCAGTCTCTACTGAATACCAAGATAGAATTCTTTCTCCTGTAAGTGAGCAGGTAAATGTCCTATGCGGTTAATGGCAATGAGATTATAAGTCTTTGGCCAAAGCATTTAGAGCTAGTTGTATTTGATACACGAGAGCTCGATGATCTCGGTTTATATTAACAGAAAGCATAGAGTCAAATTCTGATAGGGTTTGACTTTCTGTGACCCTAATACTTGACCGACATATGATTGAAGGGTTTATACGTATACGGTATTCACGACATAATGGTTTTGGAATGATCCGATCATTCGTTCTTAGTTAGTTCTGATGCGAAGCACTAGACTGGCTAAGTGTTACCCGTACTCCTTGGTTCCTCCCATTGCCGACTAAGACGGACCTACGGAGTCGCGCACAAGGATATTTGATGGATAAATAAGTATTTATTATCTCTTCATTAATATTTGATATTAGATATCTAATTTGATAAATCAAGTGGTCTAGTGAATTGAAATTAATTACCGGGTGATTAATTTAATTCACAAATAATTATTTCTTGGAAATGTATTATTATAAATTTTGTATTTGATAAAATTAATTAATTGATTAATTAAGTATAAATACATTTGAGATAAAACGAAGTGTATTGGGCCTTGTGACGTCAGTGCAGCAAGTGGCTCGGCTCATTTTTCTCACCAACCTAGTGTGGGCCGCCCCTCTCTTACCTCTTACCTTCCTCACTTGACTCCATGTGGTGTGTGGTGTGTGGTGTGGTGGGGTGGAAGACATCTCACTTGTGGACAAATAGATGAGATATCATCATTTGTTTATTTTTTATCTCTTTATGTATTATATATGTAATGATCATAATGCACCAATATGAAAAGAAAACATCACTTTAGTTCTTGGAGGAGATCAGCCGTGAGCTTGGGTTGAGGAGAGAGAATTTTTTTTTTATCTTGTTCATCTTTGAGAGAAAGAAAAGAAAGAAGAGAAGAGAAGAAAAATATTATGTCGATTCATAGCCGTGTTTTTTGAGAACGAATTGACATACTATTTTTCCAATCAATATCCGACGCGTGTGAAGTAGAGACATTCGGTATTTTCGGTGTTGGATCATTCAACAAGCTACAACGAATTGGATTCGTGTTCGTGTCGGTAACCGGGAAAATGCTTGCTCGTGTTTTTTCTTCTAAGATTATATTATCAAATGACTACGAGGGTAAGTATTCTTTATTTTTCATCCTCGTTATTTTTATTCGTTTATACGATACTTAATCGATCCGTTTTTTGGGGTTTAGTTTTATCCATTTTAGAAACCAAATTCCAACACATTTAGTATCTTAGGTACATAACCGAAGGGATCACACATATCGCTATTGTTCAAGGAACCCATCCAATATGGCGAAACCAAATACTTTCGTCGTGATATGGAAGAGTGATTCACCTTGTACTATGTTTGTAACTTATTGTGCAATGTACGTGATGTTCAGGCCGATTATGTGGGATTTGGGTTTAAAACCAACTTTTTAGTTGAGTTCATTTTAGAAATTTATAATATTAAAATTGAAAACTAGTTTAATAATCAATACAAAATTAGTGAATAGAATATTTGCTTCCAATTTAAAAAAGATATATTTTTACATTATAGTACTCAAACACATTTCTTTTACCACATTTAGAAGCAAAATCATGAATCGAAATAGAATAATCGATTTTACCAATTATATTCTTTTCCTTGACTTCAAGCTATAGGAAGAAAAAAACTGATACACTTCAACAAATATTCCCTACCTATAGTTGGAATGGGAGTACGATGTCAAACCAATTTCACAAACCCAACTTGAATTACTCTAATGTTCAAATTCAAATAACCAATTTTATAAACCTTAATAAGTAGACCCTCCGTCCCACCAAACGTTTATATTTCTCTCAAAAAGTTGTCCATTTAGTAACTTTACATATATCATTTTTCACAATCAAATCAACTAATCACCTTTTATTTTTAATCTCCACCAAACATTCATCATCAAATATTTTTACTTTTTAATCACACTATACATTTAACATCATTACTTATACCGATCATTACCCTAAATACACAAAATATATATCCTCTGTCAATCTTTGGCTGTGACAGTGTGAGTAATAACTTAGAGATGATTTGAAAATTAAACCTAATACTTCAAAAACAAACTTACTGATGAAAGAGGTGTCGCCGAGAAGAAAAATCCCTATTCTTTTGTTTGTTCTTTTATTTCACAATAAGAACTAAATATAGATCTATAATTTATATATATATATATATATATATATGGTGTAAGAATTTTGGGCCCCAAAAATCACACAATTTTTGGGGACCCAAAAGCAATGGCCTTGTTGGCCTTGAAACAGGGCCGAACCTGGTGATGTTACATATATGTAACTATGAAGTGACGTATGTAACTGGCGGACATAGCTATAATAAGTTTCTACTGTTTCATCTGTTTCGACTTGCATTGTCTTCCTCTCTTCCATAACTTGCCTTTGATTAGCAATATACGTTCATAAGCCACTACAGTCTCATATATGTCGGGTAGAGTTAGCTTACTCAAGCTTATTCAAGGATTCTTAAAGGTCCAAGCTCGTTATTCGTCGTTCTTTATTGTTCATCGCCATCTGAGGTAAGTTTAGCTAATATTTTATCCGCCTTTATTTCTTTTGAGGCTACGATGTGTATTTCGAATTTTTAGAGTTGGTGTAGCATGCGAGTATGAATTCTTAACATAATTCGAACCATAGAGTTGTCTCGGACGAACTAATATCGCAATTGAACTTATCGTCTTATTTAAATCCATGGACTTTTATAGAATCGAAGTTGGAATCTACTCATAACTCCTTTGATCATGAATTATTGCTGAGATTAATAAAATTTATCATATTTGGGAATTGTCAAACCTAGTAATCGACTATTCATAATCGCCGAAGTTAATCTTGTTAAAATTGATTGAATTGTCGGACTAGTGAATTCGTGTTTATGGTTACGAATAAATGAAATACCTGGACGTTCAACCGAGTTTCTATCGCCGTAATAATTATGTAACTATCATAGAACTGTGGTACCATAATTATTGACATAGATATTATCGAAATTGAGTATCAATTGTAGCAACTCTGTAATTAGTATGGCCAAATAGGGGGAAAGTGATTTTCTACTTGTTGTTCAGTCATCCAATCGATTGTATTTTTTAGGCTGTGAATCGTGATTGATTGGGAATAGTTGTGCTTGCTGCATTTGTGTTAATGAAAAATTACACCCATCGGACTTAAAAGATTACTACGTGTTTGAACTATGATAAATGATATTATGAGATTAGCTTATTATACGTTATTCTAAAGTTTTATGGTCGTGATTGTGATTGGCCAAAGGACGAGCAATATCCCGGTATGGCATTATGATTACCTAGCAGTATCCTGGTGTTATATGATGATTACCCGGAAGTATCCCAGTGTGGGGTTTGATAACCAGGCAATAGCCTTGGGTTTTTGTTTGGTTACCGGCAGTATCTTAGTATTGCGTTTTTGGATCATTATGTGGTGCATGTTCTACCTGTAATTTGAATGTGATACTGTGTTTATGGATTTTTGCTTATATGTTTCAAAATTTTATAATATTGGTTATCATTGTTTGATCTCATATTGGGCTAGCCCGATTTATCGTGTCAAGTAGATTTGTTAAATATGTACAGAACATATCTGAAAATTCCCATCGAGCTTGAATGAGTGTTGAGATACGAATACATGAACTTTGATTTTATTTTTGAGGATAAAAGTAAATATTATGACAGTCAATTTGTAACACTTGTGTATTTCAATAAATCAGGTTCTTCTGAATAATTCTGGATTTTACATAATTTGATTAATATTTAAAAATTTGGAATTGCTCATTCTAAATTATTATAAAAATATTTGAGAGTGCTACGCGAGCCCAACAGTTCACGATTCTCTAGTTTTGCGCCAATTGAGTCAAAGAGTCTACGTTGTAACCTTGAGTTTGACTGTGCATGAAGGGGCTTGTTGAAACAATAATCTCATATCAGGTCGATAAAATATTTCCTTAAATATATAAAGATTATGGACTATTCATCTCGTTTTCAATTAACTTTGTGATTGAGTTAAGAGTAAAACACTTAAAACTATCTTGATTGGTAAATAAAATACTTCCTCCTCAGTGTAAAGATTGTCCTATTTTTTTTTTTTAGTTATCCCAAATTATAGTCCCATTCGATTTTTAGAATGTCCAAAAATTTAGTTACCACTCTACCCTATCAACTATGTGTTATTACTAAATAAAGAATATGTTTGAAAACATATGATTAAATATTATGTTTCCAACAGAATTAATTGTATATTCTTAAACTATGTAAAGGTCAAAGACTATAAATTATATTATTAAAATGTATGAAAGTCAAAAATTTTCTTATTAATTGTATGTCGTTTTAAATGTATATTCTCATGGGAGGGGTGTAGGGCTGTCAAAAAATCCGAAAAATCTGATATTCGTCCGAAATATCTGTATTCATATCCGAAAAAAACGGGTATTATCTGTATCTGGAAAAAAACGGATACGAATATTATCCGTGTCCGAAGATTCCGGATAAGGATATGGATATAGGCGCATCCGTATCCTAAAATATCCGTATCCGAAATTAATTATATATAATATAATATATATGTTTAATATAATTTTCATATATAATTACAAAAATAAGCATGCTACTCCCCATAATACTTTGTCACATGTCTTCATTCTTTATTTTTCAATATTAAAATATAAGCATACGGTCCTAATATGTTTATATAAGTTATCTTTACTTATTTCCCTTTCTAACACAACAATCACCTAGCTCAAGTGGTTGGATAGTGGCATTAGGAATCTGGTAAGGAGAAGGAACTCCACCAGGGTTCAAATCCCTCCTCCTTTTGAAGATAAAAATAGAAAGTGGCGGATACTAATAATATTAGTGGATAGCATCCGCCGGATATTATCCGTATCCGGTCCGTTTCGAATACGGATATGGCTCATATCCGGCTCCGTATTATCCGATTGCCACCCCTAGAGCTAGAGGGGTGGTATAATGTGTGTGTGTGTAGGGCTGGCAATTTCCGACACGACACGATAACCCGACACGAATACATACGAAATTAATGAGTTAGTGTTTGGCCTTGTCGTGTTCGTATCCTTATCGTGTCAACACGATAAGGATACGCTAATTGCGTGTCGTGTTCGTGTCAGATTCGTGTCATGTTCGTGTAACACGATAACTTTCGTGTTCGTGTAACCCGATAATATTTATATATTTTTAGCATTAATTTTATTATCATTTTAAATATTTTAAGTTTATTTTCTATTTTTTTATTTGAATTTATCGATTCTTGTCGTATCGTGTCGTGTCAACACGAAAAATATCGTGTCATATCGTGTCCGTATTTTAACATTTCGTGTCGTGTTCGTGTTCGTGTCGAGCATATACTTAACGGGTCGTGTTCGTGTTTGGCCTTATCGTGTTGTGTCGTTATCGTGTCGACCCGATAACGACTCGACACGCACGAATTGCCAGCCCTGTATGTGTGTGTGTGTTTGCTATTTGATTTGGGGTGGCACCGTAGATTCATATAATTTGGAATTAGACCTGGCAATTCGTTCGTGTCGTGTATTTTCGTGTCGTGTACTTTCGTATTTCGTGTACCAAAAATCCAAATCCATACACGACACTAAATGAATTCGTGTCTTGTACCGCGCAAATTCGTGTCGTTACGTGTCGTGTTTTCGTGTCAGGCACATAATTTAAAATAAATATTAAAATATTATAAAAATAATAATTTTAATATTATAATATTATTTTTATAGGTTTTAGTAGACGAAATGAAACCAATGGCAACGAAAACACGAGTGTTTATACGAAATTTATGAAAGTTCACATTATATTTTCAAATTTTAAAGTTTAATATAAACAGAATTCATAAAATATATATTTTTATTAAATTAAATATAAAATATTATATTTATTTATTTATTTATTTCGTATACCTCGTATCGTGTCATGTACCTAAAGGGTAAACACAAACCCGACACTAAATCTCGGTCGTGTACTTTCGTGTTCGTGTATTTTCGTGTCGTGTACTCAAAATACAAACTCAAACACTAGTCTTTGCTGTTTTGAGGTTATTTTCTGTTTTTATTTTCGAAAATACTAAAAACGTGTTCTTTTTATCATTTTCGAAAATGCATTTTGGAAAATAAAAAAAAAATTTGTACACAAAACGCAAAATGCTCAAAACCTCATTTTGAGCGTTTTGTGTGTATTTCAATAAAAAATCTTCAAAATGCTCAAAATGCATTTTGAGTTTTTTTTTATTATCCTAATTTGAAACTAAGTCTAAAATAAAGATTTATGAATTTAATATTAATATTACAAAAAAAATATTTTACAAAATAAATTTAACAGAACGCGTTTTCAGCAATTTTGAAAACAAAAATAAAAATAAAAAAATACAAAATATTTTTCAAAATGAAAATACAAAATGAAATACAAACAGAACGAGTCTACTCAAAATGCAAACTCAAATACTAAATTTTCGTGTCGTTTTGATATCTTGCGGTAAATTGGCATGTATACTTGGAATGATCAACTCATCTCCCGCGTAAAGAAACACGCAGAAGAAATGGCGAAGTCGAATTTCACAATGTCAAGTCTGAGCATTTTTTTCAAAAATTAAGGAGTCAAAATTCCAACAATTCTGGTAATACACCACGAACACCACCAGCCCCCAACCCCACCCCCGCCAAGTCCGTCTTCTGTTCAACCAAATGTGTCGAACTTCACCATATTCTTGCATTTTGACACCCATAAATTTTGTTACTCCTTATTTTATTTCTTATAATTTTTTAGACCGTGTTTTACCCCACAATTTATTAGAATCTGTTGAAAGGAAAATAACTTGAGATAAGAAAGTAGGGCAAAGTGTTGTATTATTCCATCATTGAGATCCCTTAAATAGGGTGAAATCTGTCAAACAGGCCACCAAATCCTATCTAGGAAGCCCATAAACTAATGACTTGAGACACAACGAGTATTATTAACACTCCCCTTGTGCCTGCAAGCGCATGTCATGTTGCCTCATTAAAACCTCGTCAAGCAAAAACCCGAGTGGGAAAAATGTCTTGATCGTAGGGAAAAATCTGACATCTAGACACATCAAGTTTAGACTTCGTCCTTTGAATCTATCCTCTCATATGATCGTTACATTTGATCATAGCGCTACTAAGGTGACCATTCCATCGATCCCTAAAATCGTACATCTTGTTACCTCGTTAAAAACCTTTCCAAGTGATAAAAACCATGTGGGAAAAATGATCCTTGGAAGGAAAAGAGTATAACGTCGTTGTGGATGTAAGACTCCCTCAAGTCTACATCTCCCCGATTTGTACATCAATCAAGGATACTTTGAAAAACTTGTGCATGTGTCGTTTGCCTCATTAAAAACTTTGCCAAGTAACAAAACCCAGTGGGAGAAAATAAACCTTGGTCAAAGAAAAGAGTACAACGTCGGTGAGTAAGTTTCTTTATGACTCACCCTTCTCCCTCTACCTTTACATCGATTTCGGGAGTTCGGAAATTCTCCGCATTCCGATACTTCTCACATGTTTTTCAAACACGGCCTTAGGCAGAGATTTGGTGAACAAATCGGCCACATTCTCCTCGAATCGACTTGCTTTACTTGAATATTGAGGAGAGCACATTGTTGCTGATTATAGAAGAATTTTGGAGATATGTGTTTTGTGTTATCCCCCTTGATATACCCAAGCTTCATCTGTTCGATGCAAGCTGCATTATCTTCATATATGCATGTGGGTGCTCCAGTGACATTACTTAGTCCACTGTTACCTCGGATATGTGTAATGATAGCTCTTAACCAAATACACTCACGTACCGCCTCATGCAAAGCGATAATTTCAGCGTGATTAGATGAGGTAGCTACAAGGGTTTGCTTTGTGGATCTCCAAGATATAGCAGTGTTCCCAATAGCAAATACATAGCCAGTTTGGGAATGACCTTTGTGTGGGTCGGAGAGATACCCTGCATCAGCAAATCCTACCAATACGTTCGTCGGAGTAGGTTCTATGGCATTAACATTTACTTTAGCATTTGCCTTTACAGAAGCAGCTTCCTTTGCCTGCTTGTAGGGAAAGAATAGTCCCAAGTCAATGGTTCCTTTTAGGTATCGGAATATATTCTTGATACCATTCCAATGACGTTGCGTCGGTGCTGAACTAAATCGAGCTAGTAAGTTTACTGAGAAGGCGATGTCCGGTCGCGTACATTGAGCTAAGTACAATAGAGCGCCTATTGCACTTAAGTAGGGAATTTCAGCTCCCAAAAGCTCTTCGTCATCTTCCTTTGGACGAAATGGATCTTTCTTCGCATCCAAGCTACGACCGATCATGGGAGTGCTAACCGGGTGTGCTTTGTCCATGTTAAACCGTCTAAGCATCTTCTGGACATAAGCAGACTGGTGGATGAGAATTCCACAGACTCTATGTTCTATCTGAATAACAAGACAGAAACGAGTCTTCCCAAGATCTTTCATCTCAAACTCAGTTTTCAAGTATCCGGTGGTTTCTCTTATTTCATCAAGAGTGCCGATTATATTCATATAGTCGACATACACTGCGATGATTGCAAATCTGGAACTTGTTTTCTTTATAAAGACGCAAGGACACAGTTCATCGTTCTTGTATCCCTTTCCAATCAAGTATTCACTCAGACGGTTATACCACATCCTTCCGGATTGTTTCAAACCGTAAAGTGAGCGTTTCAAACGGACTGAATACGCACTCCGTGGTCTGGAGTTACTTGATTTGGGCAATGAAATGCCTTCGGGCACTTTCATGTAAATCTCTGTATCTAGATCCCCATAGAGATACGCAGTGACCACGTCCATTAGCTGCATTTCCAATCCTTCGGAAATAACTAGGCTGATTAGATAGCGGAACGTAATAACGTCCATTACGGGGGAGTACGTTTCCTCGTAATCTATACCAGGGCGTTGTGAGAAACCTTGTGCAACAAGGCGAGCCTTGTACCTCAGGACTTCGTGATTCTCATTACGCTTTCTGACAAGAACCCATTTGTGTCCAACAGGCTTTACACTTGGCGGAGTTAGCACTACTGGGCCAAGTACCTTGCGTTTTGTCAGAGAGTCAAGCTCTTCCTGGATAGCTTCTTTCCATTTAGGCCAATCGGCTCTTTGTTGACATTCTTCAACAGAGCGTGGTTCGACATCATCGTGCTCTATGATTTCTTGAGCAACTGTGTATGCAAACACATCAATATGAGTGGTCGATCGTTCCATCAAATCAGACGCACTTTCATAATTGATCGAGATCTCTTTGTTTTCTAATGCTGAATCGATCTCCGGGGCGTCCCCCATTAATGATTCGTGGACATAGCTATAGTCAGAGATGATCTCGTGGGAAGGATTCCCAGTATTGATGATTAATGGGTTGGTTTGTGCCTCACCTGCCCTTTTCTTCCTTGGGCGGGTGTCTGTCGAACCGGGTGGCCTCCCCCTTTTCCTTTTGGGAGCCACGGCCTCGATCGCATTTCCACTGGGTGCGAGCGCATCACTTGGTACGTTGGTGATATGCCCTTTATTCGGGACTTCTAACCTTGCAGGCACATTTGCAGCTGGAATGTGTGATCTTGTCACTTTGGCGATATCGATGCGCATCGGGCATCGAATGCACTCGTTACGAAGATCGAGGATTCGTTGTACTTCACGATCACATAGTGAGGTGCAGGATCATAATGAGACAGACTCGGGACGTACAGGACAATTCTGTCGTTCCTTGAGAAACTTCTTTTTCTCCTCTCCCCTAACGACAGAATTGACTCATTGAAGTGACAATCCGCAAAAGCGTGCGGTAAAGAGATCACTGTCAAGGGTTCTAAGTAGCGGATAATTGTTGGGGATTCGTATCCAACGTAAATACCTAAACGTCTCTGAGGACCCATTTTATTGCGTTGTGGGGGCGCAATCGGCACATATGTTGCACAACCAAATATGCGTAGGTGTGAAATATCCGGTTCATATCCAGTTACCAACTGGTACGCAGAAAATGGTTGGCCAACGGTGGGTCTGAAATGAATAAGTACGGCTGCATGTAGGACTGCATATCCCCAAGCAGAGATGGGCAGATTGGTGCGAAAAACCAATGCTCGTACTACCATTTGGATTCTTTTAATGGTTGCCTCTGCGAGACCATTTTGTGTATGCACATGGGGAACGGGATGCTCTACATCGATTCCGATTGACATGCAGTAGTCATCAAATACTATAGATGTAAATTCTCCTGCATTATCGAGTCGAATAGACTTGATAGGGTGATCAGGATGGTGAGTCCTTAGACGAATGATCTGAGCTAGGAGTTTTGCAAATGCAGCATTTCGAGTGGAAAGGAGTGCGACATGTGACCAGCGTGTCGAAGCATCCACCAATACCATAAAGTACTTAAATGGTCCGCATTCTGGGTGGATGGGTCCACAAATATCTCCTTGTATACGTTGTAAGAATGGGATGTTCGCTTTAGTATCTTTAGTGTAGGAAGGTCTCGCTCCTACTTTAGCTAAAGAGCAGGCTTTGCAAAATGAGCGATGTGCTTTTGACATAGTCAATTGCTTAGAAGGGGTATATGTCTCTATTTCTTTAGATGACATAGCATGATTAACATCAATACTGTTCTTCGTGTTGAGTTGTTGCCCCTTTTTCGCTCGAAAGAAAGGATGTCCGTGCGAGTTCTTTAGGATACGGATCATCATATCTCGACCAGGATGACCTAGTCTATCATGCCAAAGCCTATATGAGCCTTTGTCCCAAATTTCATTTATGGTGACAGCATAGGATTCGAATACCCTAATGGTTGTGGTGTACAGTCCACTATTTTGACTCTTAAGTTTTTCTAATATGCGTTTACGTCCACATTCATTAGATGTAATATAAAGGAACTCGATTCCATTCTCACAGTGGGTTTCGACGTGGAAACCATTGCTACGTATATCTTTAAAACTTAGTAAGGTTCGAGGGGCCCTAGGTGCGTATAGAGCATCGGTAACTCGGATAAGAGTGCCGTTAGGCAATAAAAATCGGGCATTGCCTCGCCCTTGGATGAGTTGGGAGGACCCAATCATCGTGGTTACCGAGGTTTGACATGCAATTAATTCCGTGAATAGAAGCCTATTCCTAAGAATGGTGTGGGTGGTCCCAATCACAACCAAACATTCAAGTTCTCCCCGATTCATTCCTACGAAAAGGAGAGAAAAAAAATCGAACCATAAACATGCAAGCAATATTCATTTCTTCAAAATAAAGCTATGGATATAACGTAAGCAATAATAATATCTTGTTCTAGAAAAACAAAGTTTCATCACACCATTATTGAAAATAAAACATCGATAAAATCGTTCCGAGTTAACAATGCCAAATGTAAACGAAAGTAAACATAATGAAAACATTCGGTCATAAAGGGGTGCCTCTAATGACCGTGACACGTATGGCTCATTGCGATTATCGGTTCTTGTGAAATTGACGTCGGGGACTCGTCGAGCATCTTCCTCCATATAGTGAGCCTCCCGTTCTTTGGACTCTCTATATTTCTTGTAGTGTCTTTGCGACTTGTTTACTTGCATGGCGATTCTTGTACCAATGTCCAAAGATCTCCACATCGATAGCACGGTTCATTGCCAACTCGACTTTGGGAGCGACATGGGGGTAGGTGCTTTGTTTCCTTGGCCAAGAGCCGGAGCACCAAGTCTACTCATTACATTGGAAGAACCCCCACGTCCTCGACCACTGTGCCCTCTTCCACGTTGTGGTTTGGGGTTGCCATGACCAGTCCCCTGTGCATTGGGTTTCTTTCCACCTTTCACTTTGCCATAGTTGGCCTCGGGAACTTTCTTTGTCCCAGCCGGCCTGGCATTGTTTCTCACTAATACTTCATTGTGCCTCTCAGCCACTTGCAGTAGGTTGATAAGCTTATTGAAGGTAGTGATGCGTTTATTGTCATACTCCAGCCTATACTGGTTCGCTAGTATAAGGGCGGAAGTAGGGAAAGTGGAAAGAGTTTTCTGAATCATATCATCTTCTGTGAGGTCCTTTCCACAGAAATTAAGGCGTGCCTTCAGACGGAGCATATCTTTGTTGAAATCGTTGATCCGTTTATAATCAAGCAAGCGGATTTCATTCCACTGCACGGTCAACTCTAAGAGCAAAGTATTGTGGATGTTCCCAAAACGGCCTTTAAGGGCATCCCACAGTTCTTTCGGGGATTTCAACTGCAGATATTCCCACCTTAGGCTCGGGTCGATATGTCGCCTAAGGAACATTAATGCACTAGCTTTGGTTTTGTCAGACGGTACTTCGCCTGCTTTTTCAAAGATAGTAGCACTATAGTCCTTAGCGATAAAAGTGGTCTCTACGTCAGAAACCCATCTATGGTACTCAAGCTCTTCTGAGTCCAAGATGTCAAATTCAGGACGAGTTGGATTAGCCATCTTGAGACAAGAAAAAAAAGGAAAATGAATTTTCACAGTATATCATGAGTACTTTCCATGATAAAATTTTCAATAATGTGGAGGGTTATTATTTTTCAGAACCAAAATATGGTCAAAATTACTTTCGATGCTATTGGGGTTTATACCGATGAAATTACTTTATCACGGTTCGAGTTGATATAGATAGTAGAAATAAGTCCTCTAGGTTCTACTAATGATGAACCTAATACACATGCCATAACTAACGATGCATGAAAAATATATATAATTATAGATATAATCACTACAAGAAAAATACCCTTATAGTGACACTTTTTTTGTGACACTTTTAAACAAGTGTTGCTATATGTACATGTAATGACATTTTAATGTTTTATTAATTTTATATTTATATTATGTGACGCTTTTAATATTTTACTTTCTACACCGCTTCTCTCTTAACCTAATTTGCACCGCTTAATGAATCTAATCTGCTCCGCCTCCATCCAGTTGAATATCTTCATCTCTCCTTACCTCTGAAAATTTTTCGATCTCAAGAATCATTTCTTCTTCGGTTGGCCTTCGATTTTGCGCGTATGTTCATTCATCTTTGAACTCGGTCCCTTAGTCGTTGCTGACGCTTACGGATTCGAGCTCGCGCCATCACTGGATGACTGAATCTTCTAAGGTAAGTTTTTGTGTTAGATTTATTGTGTTCTTTTGTAATCGGAGATAAGGAGGAGAACTTTGAGAGAAATATTTTCTCTTGTCTCCACAGAGAATATGTCAATATTACAGCCCCATTTTTTGTCTCTGTGTTTAGTGCTTGTATAACCTTTGTCAATATTACAGCCCCGTTTAGTGCTTGTATAACCTTTTTGTTTTATTAGAAACAAAATCTCGAATGCTGCCTCAACTCAATATTGAAGATTGATATGTTATTTTTAATATGTTTCCTTATGGTTTTTGATGAAGGAAGGTAGTGAAAAATCGTATCGCCTTCTGGGTAAGTATAGTTCCAGTAATTTTTAGTTGATTCAGTAATTTCTCAATAAAAAAATATTACCTGTAAAATTTGGAATTTCTTTACTGTTTAAGTGAACTAGGATTACACATAAGATAAGTTAATTGATTAAAGGACTCCTCGGAGGCGATTAAGGCTCCGTTGACTTGAACCTCGTCTTTAATTATTCTTTGCTAGCTCGGTTCTATTATCGCATGATGTTTGTCCTTGAATTGTTTAGTGTTACTTCTTTGTTTTGCTTGTCGCGGCCTATTTTCTTTGTTGGATTCATTTTTCAGGTGACTTGTTTTCTTATTAATTAAAACTCAAACAAATTAAAACCTTAAAATCCAAAACACTAATCTTGCTTGTTGCCAGACCTAAGTGTCCTCGGATCTTTGTCAAGAGCTTGAGGATCCCGGTTTTAATTTAAACGGGTTTTAATCTCAAAATTCAAATCGAGTCCCCGAATTTGAGTCTCATCACCGTGTGCTCCCTTTCTTGATCTTTGTGATTTTCGGTCAGGAAAATGGCGATTTCTTATCGAATTCTTTCTTTTGTTGCTACATTTTTGTTTACTTTAATTAAAGAAAAGAATAATAAGGTTGCAAGTATGTTACGAATTTGCAGTAAGTTATTGGCTAGGTTTATATACTTGTATGGAGTTCTAAGGTTAAAGTGTTATGATTGTCATGTTGATTTGATCTTTGTTACATATAGCCAAGTTTTTTGCATTTTGGTTTTTAGTTCAGTGTTTTAAGATTTTATGAGTTTAATGTGCAATATCTTGCAATTATGTGGAATAAAATTATGGACAGTAAGTTAGTGGCTAGGTTATATACTTGTAACGAGTTATGAGGTTAAATTGTTATGATTGTCATGTTGGTCTGACAAAGGTCAGATAAAACAAAAGGATTTATTATGTGTTCTTTTGTATTCGGAGATAAGGAGGAGAACTTTGAGAGAAATATTTTCTCTTGTCTCCACAGAAAACATGTCAATATTACAGCCCCATTTTTTGTCTCTGTGTTTAGTGCTTGTATAACCTTTTTATTTGTTTAATTTTATACCAATAACTGATCAATGTAGATTTTGTTTTATTAGAAATAAAATCTCGAATGCTGCCTCAACTCTTTATTGAAGATTGATATGTTATTTTTAATATGTTTCCTTATGGTTTTTGATGAAGGCAGGTAGTGAAAAATCTTATCGCCTTCTGGGTAAGTATAGTTCCATTAATTTTTAGTTGATTCAGTAATTTCTCAGTAAAAAAATATTACCTGTAAAATTTGGATTTTCTTTACTGTTTAAGTGAACTAGGATTACACATAAGATAAGTTAATTGATTAAAGGACTCCTCGGAGGGCGATTACGGCTCCGTTGACTTGAACCTCGTCTTTAATTATTGCTGCTAGCTCGGTTCTATTGTCGCAGTAGCTCTCCTTGAATTGTTTAGTGTTACTTGCTGTTTCGCTTGCCGCGGCCTATTTTTGCTGGATTCATTTTTCAGGGTGACTTGTTTTCTTATTAATTAAAACTCAAACAAATTAAAACCTTAAAATCCAAAACAGCACTAATCTTGCTTGCTGCCAGACCTAAGTTTCCTCGGATCTTTGTCAAGAGCTTGAGGATCCCGGTTTTAATTTAAACGGGTTTTAATCTCAAAATTCAAATCGAGTCCCTGAATTTGAGTCTCATCAGCTGTGTGCTCCCTTTCTTGATCTTTGTGATTTTCAGTCAGGACAATGGCGATTTCTTATCAAATTCTTTCTTTTATTGCTACATTTTTGTTTACTTTAATTAAAGAAAAGAATAATAAGGTTGCAAGTATGTTACGAATTTGCAGTAAGTTATTGGCTAGGTTTATATACTTGTATGGAGTTCTAACGTTAAAGTGTTATGATTGTCATGTTGATGTGATCTTTGTTACATATAGCCAAGTTTTTGCATTTTGGTTTTTAGTTCGGTGTTTTAAGATTTTATGAGTTTAATGTGCAATATCTTGCAATTATGTGGAATAAAATTATGGGCGATAAGTTAGTGGCTAGGTTATATACTTGTAACGAGTTATGAGGTTAAATTGTTATGATTGTCATGTTGGTCGACAAAGGTCAGATAAAACAAATGGTTTTATTATGTGTTCTTTTGCAATGTCTACGTTTGTCATCTCTGTTTTTTTCTCCTTTTAACTCTCTTGATTTGTTTTCTTTAATGTTTATGTTTTTAAATTAATATGTTACTGTCAGTCCCAGAGTATGGATACAGGTAGGAGTTGGATGGAATTACCAAGATTAATGGATGCCTACAAGCTAGGGGTGCAATACTTTTTGAACTTTGCATTTTCGAATTCAAATGATCGACTGATCTTGTGTCCTTGTAAAGACTGTAAACATGGCATATGTAGAGAACGAAAAATTGTCAAAGCACATCTAATTACAAGAGGTTTTCTGAAGGCTATACTAAATGGGTGTTCCACGGTGAGTCAATTTCGAACACGGTGCCCTTAATTGACACATATAGCGATGGCGCAGTACGTCGATAATATGCGTGAGTTTATTTATGATCAATTTCCTATGTTTGGTGACGATAACGATATGCAATTTAATTCTAATATCGTGGCGAGACCAAATGAAGAAGCGAAAAGTTCGTAGGCTTCTTAATGACGCCGAACAGAATCGTATCCTGGATGCAAAAAGTTCTCGAAACTCTCTTTCCTTGTTCGCATGCATCAACTAAAGTGCCTTGGGCCTTTGGAGTGATAGGTCATTTTGTATGATGCTAGATTTACTTAGAGAATCTTTTCCAGATGGAGTCCAACTTCCAAAAAATTATTATGAAACAAGACAAATATTGAGAGATTTAGGACTTCATTACCAAAAGATAGACTCATGCATAAATGATTGCATGATATATTGGGGTGTAAATGAAAGCAAAACACTTTGTGATACTTGCGGTGAGTCTCGGTGGAAAGTTCTGTAAGGTGATGTTTCAAGCGTTGAAAACTCTAGGAAGACAAAAAAGAAAAACAAAGTGTCAAACAAGTCATTTTGGCATTTTCCTTTGAAGCCAAGGCTTCAAAGATTGTTCATGACAACTAAAATTGCATCCAATATGGCATGGCATGCATATGAGCGCATAGATGATGGTATCATGAGACACCCGGTGACTCTCGGCAGCGGACATTTGATTACAATCATCCAAATTTCGCTAAGGATGCTCGAAATGTAAGATTAGGCTTGTTCGATGGATTTAGTCCATTCGAAGCATGATGATTAACCATAGTACTTGGCCAATTGTTTTAATGCCTTATAACTTACCACGGAGAGTGCATGAAGAAGTCATATTTTATGTTGTCTACACTTATACGGTCCCAGTGAACCAGAAATAACATTGATGTCTACTTGCAACCTTTAATTCTTGAATTAAAGGAATTGTGGGATGTAGGTGTTAAGACATACGATGCTTCAAGAAAGCAAAATTTTCAAATGTATGCGGCATTATTGTGGACTATAAGTGATCTTCTGGTCTTGCAAATTTGTCGGGTTGGAGTACTAAAGGAAAATATGCATGCCCAGTGTGTCTTCAAAACACGAACTCGAGTATTTGAAAAACTCCCATAAGCAATGCTACATGTGCCATCGAATATTGTTACCTCGTAACCATCCTTATCGTAATGATACACGCTCATTTATCGGAAAGAGGAGCATAGAGAAGCCCCTCCTTATCCTACGGGTTTAGAGGTGTTTGATGAAGTCAAACACATTGAAAATAAATTTGGGAAACTAATAGGTGCCCAAGGCTTGCCTTATGGCCGGAAGAAAAGAGTATTTTCTTTGAGTTGCCATATTGGAAGAGTAATTTATTACGCCACAATCTCGATGTTATGCATATTGAGAAGAATGTGTGTGATAAGATTTTATACACGTTGTTGAGCTCTGATAAGTCCAAGGACAACAAAAATGCACGCCTAGACTTGAAAGATAAAGGTGTAAGACCCGAACTTCATCCTTTCATAGATGTCAATGGTAGAGAATGGTTACCTGCGTCTTGTTTTGAATTGGATAAAAATGAGAAACATCAATTTTGCATGGTGTTGAAAAACATAAAAGTGCACGATGGATATGCCTCAAATATATCAAAATGTGTGCACTAAAGCCTCAAAAGATTTCCATTAATAAGAGCCATGACAAATCATATACTAATGCAACAATTATTACCTATAGCACTACGCAACTGCTACCAAGTTATGTTCGTTCACCTATTATTCGTTTGTGCAAGTACTTTCAAGAATTGTGTTCCAAGACACTCCATCACAGTGATTTGGTTAGAATGGAAAATGATATATCAATAATACTATGCGAGCTTGAAAAATATTTCCTCTGCATTTTTCGATATTACTGTTCATGTAGCTGCATTTGGTTACCGAGGCAAAATTAGGAGGTCCAGTTCACTATCGATGGATGTATTCGCACTGAGAGGTAACTTTTCATTTTTGTCAAACTCTTTTATGATTTGAACATAATACTTTGTAATATATTTTGTTTTCTATATTGTCAAAGGTACTTGAGCACGCTTAAATCTTATGTCCGCAACAAAGGCCGACCTGAAGGGTCAATTGCAGAAGGTTATTTAGCAGAGGAGTGCTTATCATTTTGTTCCCTTTACTTTGATGATCACGTAGAAACAAGGCGTAATCGACTTAGTCGAAATGAGGAAAGAGATCACACAAATAATGATGGCCTGGAAATCTTCTCAATGGTGATGGCCTCTCGTCACAGGACAACCAGTGGTTCTAGACAATAAAACCTTAGAAAAAGCACATAGATACGTGCTTTTTAATTGTGAAGAAATTAAGTCTACAATAGAGTAAGCGACTAATTTTCACCTACAAAATCCTTATCCATTAAATCATCACATGACAATTATATTTACGTTGTGCAGTGATCATGAGTCAATGATCAGACGAAAAAAGCATCGTTCCCTAGAACATGAGATCAGACGAATTCACAGTGACAATTTTCCCAAATGGTTCTCTAGCCTAGTAAGTATTTTATTTTTTTTGGTTATGTGTTTTCGATATTGTTGATGTAATACCCGTAATTTTGTTCCCCGAAAATTTTCTATTTTTGGCGGAAGTCTATTTTGACGACTTTCTTGGGACCGTTTCGTCATCCTGAGAATGATTAATTCTAAACTTTTTGTCATCCGAGTTCGTTTCGGTATCGTTCTGTTGAATTCCGTGTTCTTTAGCGACTTTTCCACGTAGGAGTTCGACTTTGTTAAATCACCATAAATTCTTGGAAACTCCAAAAATTCTGAATCTTTGCAATATTATAAAGCATAGAGTTAGATTTCCAATGGTTCAAACGGTGAGTCAATCGGAGTCCAGACGAGGGAGTTATGGTCGAAATAGCTAAGTCACTCTCATTTTCCAGATTCGGCCAAAACCGCCTGTACCCGGTGCCGCGGCACACCTGGGCTGAGCCGCGGCACACCGACGAGCCCTGGGAGCAAATTTTTGGCCTGTGCCGCGGCAAACCTATACTGAGCCGCGGCACACATGACAGTTTACCCTATATCTGCGTTTTTTGTGCGATTCAACCGATACTTTTTCATTTCTTCACTGGGGCACGAGAGAGGAGGCTTGAGAGGAAGAAGTTTCTTCACCTATCACTTGAGTGTGTGATTTCTCTTCATCTCTTTTCGATTGTGAAGCTCGGATCATCGATCTATGGAGTATTCTTCGAATCATAGTGCTTGGATCTTCAAGAGGTAATTTCTTCAACATCTTGGATTTCGATTTTGTATTGGGTAATGATGTTTGGATGTTAAAATCATGGGGTATGAAGTGATATACGCATGATTATGGACATGTTTGAGTAGTCATCGGATTATGGAAAGATTATTCAAGAACACTTCGAATTTTGTGTTGGAAATTGGGGATTTTGTTTGACTTCATCCTTTTAATCCGTAGTAATTTAAATTAGTGATGGATTGATGATGATTTAGGTGTATTCTATCATTTCCATCGTTATTCCACGGTTGGAGTGTATTGATTCGTCGTTTCGGTTGAGTTATTAGTCGACGCCTTGAAGGTGTCCGACAAAAGGTCTAAGAGGGGGGTTTTGTGCGTTGTACGATTATTATTCATCGTACGATTGTTGATTTATCATTGATATGACTTAGGGACGAAATCCTTGTGAAGAACTCAAGTCGGAACCCTCCCATTCGTTGTCTTATTCGTGGTTCAAGCTTCCTACGAACCGTGTTCTTCGGATCTTGATAACGATTATTAAGGCAAGTATACATTTATGATTATGCGTTCTCGACTTTGAAAGTATGAAATATTGATGGTATGATTATTTCTAGCCACTCGGGACGGGCCTATGGTCCTCTCGAGGGTTTCGTAGCCTCCGTGCGATTCCATGGTTGATATGAGCGAACCGTTTCTACGGCATTCATATGAAATAATGTTGGCATGTAATGAGCGAACCGTTTTGACGGCATTCCTACATGTAACGGCGTATGATATGAGCGAACCGTTTCTACGGCATTCACATACGTCTTGAGATTTTAGTCATTCCGGAATACTAGTCTTAAATTGATGAATTGACGGATATTGATGAATTGACGGATATTGATGAATTGACGGATTACATTTACTTTATTGTCGAGGAGTATTATGTTTCATATTGTTATACTTGTACTAGCTATTCGACGGCTAACCCCTTTATGGGGGAAATACGTTTCATGTATTTCAGTTCCAGGAGAGCGGACGGTGGGTACCGGGTCGGCATGAAGATGATGGGCAAGTGTGATACTGTGTTTTGTCTCCGGTTATTTCCTTGGATTCCTCCATTCAGGTTGTTGTACTGGAATGGATTTTTAAATACTCGAGTATTGTATTTCAGTTTCCTTGATGTTCCGGCCTGTGTTGCCGAGGTATTGATTTGTGCAGTGATGTATATGGTTTCATTGGTTATGGTTTTGAATACCATTTGTATCGTCTTTCTTTCTATTGTATGTAGACCTTATCGGTCAAGTGTATAGTTCCGCGTATGTTTAGCCTTGTGGGTCCCACGGCGGGGCTCACGGCGCTGTAATATACCCTGAATAACTTGGGGGTGTTACAGAATATGGTATCAGAGCTTAGGTTTATGGATACCTAGGTTGTCGGTCTTTTGGGTCGATTGAGTCGGCATTTGCCCACAGTATCACTACTCTGCCATCATCACAGTGCGACCGGTACTTGTAAGTCCTCTCACTCTTCTCGTATTTTTCTTAATCGTTTTGTTTATAGCTTGGTATTCTTGGGAATTGGTCACTTCGAGAACGTGCGATTCGGATTATACTTACGCACGTGTGTGCCTTTCAGAATGTTGGCTGAAAGTAGGAAGAATCGTGGCCGTGGTCACGGACGTGAACTCTTCCTTGAGATTTTGTTAAGTTGCTAATGGCGATAATGGTGTGTATCGATATTATGTTGAGACTTTGTTTAGGAGTCGCATGCTAGTATCACGGGAGATCTTCGACTTCGCAGACTTGTAAGTATGTTGTTCGAATTATTCGATAATTCTTGGTGAAATTGAATTTCCGTTGAAATGTTGTTTGTACGAGTGATTGTAAGTTTCGAGGACGAAACTTATTTTTAAGGGGGGTAGAGTGTAATACCCCGATTTTTCGGATATATTTTTTTTTTTCGTTTATATATTGGATATCGTGGATGGTTAATTATGCTCGGGGACGTTGTGAACGTATGACAATGTTATTGAATTGAGTATATCTATTGATTTTGCCGTATGCTCGTATTTAGTATGTCATGACTTTGGACAGGAATTGTTGAAATTGGCTAAGTATGGAATTATTACGTACGTTAAAAAGGTGAGATTACGTACGTAAGATTGGCATGGTTACGTACGTTAAGGCTAAGGTATTACGTACGTAACGAAGGCATCGGACAAAACTGAGTCCTGGTCGGCAGGTGGGACCCTGTTTCGGCAACTTTCGGCGGAGGATGTTGACAGGTGAGTCAACGTACGTGTTACGTACGTTATACAGGACGTGTTACGTACGTAACACAACCATTGTACCGTAGCAAGTCAACTGGTATATTACGTACGTTATGTGGTATGGGTTACGTACGTAATGGACTGCACGGAATGAGACAGTGAGTTGGTTACGTACGTTATGGATATTGAATTACGTACGTTAAAGTTGTTACGTACGTTAAGAAAGGACACTTACGTACGTAATGAGAGTGCAATTTATATATTGAAGTGTTGCCTTTCATTTCTCTCACGATCCTTTGAGATATTTCTCTCCAAAACTCGTCCCTCTTCACTTTTAAGAGTGTTCTAAACACTTTTAACATGATTGTGAGCTTGGAATCATGGAATTAGAGCTTGGTTATGGAACTATTGTTGATTCTTGAAGTGATTTCTTGTGTTATCCATATTCTATGAGGTTTATGTTGAAGGAAGATAATGATATGCTTTGAATATGTTGATTATGATTATGGAATCATAGAGATCTTGATGTTCTTGAGGCTATATGATGACTATGATGATTTAATGATTCTTGGAATGGAGTTCAATTATTCTTTTTTCGTGGTTCGTCCATACAAGGTAATCCTTGTATCCCTTTGATAGTGGCTCATTTTTTCTTTTTGGATTACTACTTGGGAGGGAGTATGTTGGGAATCGTGTATTTTGATGTTCGTCTTATTTCAATGAAAATGCATAAATTGGACTGTACTTTTATCCGCTGCGTGAGTATTTTTGAAATGGATTTTGGTATTTTGCCAACTGAAATTTTATTTTGTAAAACCGATTCCCTAAACTGAGTTTTTGGCATTTTAACCTTGATCGTTTTGACGGTATTTGGAAAATGATTTTTTTTAGTATTTGAAAAATATTACCGTCATCGGTCTTTTTGGCATTTTTGGAATGACGTGGAAATTGTGCTTAGCCTGGTAAATCCTTGTGAGAAGGGTTTACGGCGTGTAATATTCCTGTGAGGATGCAGGGTGTTACAATCTTGGTATCATGTGATAATGCTATACGAGATTTATTGGAATCGTAATAAGAGATTTCGGATGTTGATATGATTATTGAGATCTTCTTCATATGACGATAAGGGTTTTGTTGTGATTCTTGAGGTTGTATAAATGACATGATGAAGGAAATGATAACATGGAGATATATACCTCGGATATGTTGTTCTGAACGTGATTTCGGATATTTCATGTTCTTGAAGAACTCTTGAATTATACGAGGTGATGAAAATTTTTAAGAAGTGTTGATGTTTTGAAAATGAATATGAAATATTCATATCTAGAAGTGTTGGAAATAATATTCGTATAGGAATACGAATGTGATTATGAGTTTGATGAGACTATTATTCATCTCTGAATTTGGAAGCCCATACGTATGGAGAAGATATTCAAATCGAATGATTGGATTGTTTGATAACTTTTTTTAATATGATTATCTATTGTTTTGAACCAGTCGGATGATTCGAATTGATGACGGTCATAAGTAAATTTTAACTACGGATTTACGAGAAGGGAACCTTGTCAATTCGTATTTAAGAATTGAGTTTGGAACCGATAATATTTAGACCCTTATTATTGGTCCTCATTTGTTGCCGATATGATCATCATATTTCGACTCGTATTGTGGACAGGGTTCGTCAGTGTCTGAGTTGGATTGTTCAGACTGTGTTTAGTCGAGATATGGTTCAAACGACTGAGTTCGCGGTTTGGTGGTATTGATATTGGTCGTCATCGAACCGGTTAATTATCAATCCTTCGTTTTACAATAAGATATGATGTTTGATCATAGAGTATGACTGTTGTGTTGCGGTAAAGGTTGAAGGGTTCGTAGATTAACTTGGTCGAGACTGAGGGAATTCGTAAGACGAAATCAACTGAATTGGTAACAGTACGTTGTATTGATATCGAGGCAAGTTTTATACTCGTACTAATCAATGAGACTAATGTTATCGTGTAGGCGCATTTGTGTGTATCATTTTGGGACTTGGCCTCTTTATGATTGTATTGATATCAAGGGATTGGTTGACACGACGCCGTCGGCAAATTATGCCAAATGTTACTGTTGTTTGTAAATGGCCGGTTCAAGGCATTATGATACTTGTTGGTAAAGTTGCTATCGATAGCCGGTTCGCGGTATCGATGTATCGATTATTATTGTTCGCGATTAATGTTGTTCTGAGACATCGTTGAATCTTTGTCGTCGAATTGGATCTGTTGCTATGATGTTGTGTTAACCGATTGGGGACGTTTGATATATCCTTTTGTCATCTCCGTTTCGGTGGTCGGTTTAAGACACCGGGACATCTATTCTATCGTATCATTGATTATCGATTGACCGTTCTAGGGTAATCGAGGTATTGAATTGGGATTATCGAAGATAATTCCCATCCGTTGTCAAAGATATTCTCATCCATTGTATCGTTGTTATCGATTGACCATTCTACGGTAATCGAAGTATTGAATTGGGACTGTCGAGGAGAGTTCCCATCCGTTGAATTATTATTGTCGTGTTGGCCGACTCAAGGCAGCACACTATTATTCTTGTGAACTCGATAATTTTGTGATCGTTGAGGGTTGAGGATTTCCCGAATTGTGGTGTTGTGATTATTGCCGTGTTAATCGGTCCTTAGGGAATTCTGATCCCAGGATGGTTGTTTTGAATATCGTTGGTCGTGTCGATCTTTCATTATTCGTGTGTCATCGTTCACTTGGTGAGTCGTATGATCCATATTGGATGTTTTATCCCTTGAGTTTCATTGTCATGTTGTATCGTGGCATATCCGGAATCATGTCTGCGTGCCGATTGGTTATGTGTAGGATTTTTAGCCGGGCACCCGATGGTCATGCGTGGATATTTCCGCATTGGACCGTGCACACGAGACGTAGTTCTTGAGGCTAATTAGGTACATTGTCACACGTATATTTTGGATTCCATATACGGGGTGGACATGTGCACGGACACATTTCCGGATCGGGCGTACTGTGATGTCCCTCTTGAGCTTTATTGATTGATCGTTCGTAGTCCATGTTGTATTGGATATGTCCGACGATTTGTGACTGGTTGTTCATACGCCGAGGGGTATGTCCGACAGTCAGGTTTGCTTCTTTGAGATCTGTATTGTGATGATTTACAGCTTTGGGCTGTTCGGCTTTCAGGCCATTGTGATGTATCGGTATTTCCGTTGGAGCCTTCGGGCATTGTGAATTCGTATCTTTTTCGGCATTGGTTTGGTTTACCTTCGGGTAATGTATTGTTGTGTTCTATATTGATGATTCGCCGTTTGGGCGTAAGTTTCGGTTCTTGTGCATCTCGTTGAGTTTTTCCTGGCGAAATATTTCTTCTCCCTACCTGTTTTAAGTTTCGGGACGAAACTTCTTTTAAGGAGGGTAGAATGTAATACCCGTAATTTTGTTCCCCGAAAATTTTCTATTTTTGGTGGAAGTCTATTTTGACGACTTGCTTGGGACCATTTCGTCATCCTGAGAATGATTAATTCTACACTTTTTGTCATCCGAGTTCGTTTCGGTATCGTTCTGTTGAATTCCATGTTCTTTAGCGACTTTTCCACGTAGGAGTTCGACTTTGTTAAATCACCATAAATTCTTGGAAACTCCAAAAATTCTGAATCTTTGCAATATTATAAAGCATAGAGTTAGCTTTCCAATGGTTCAAACGGTGAGTCAATCGGAGTCCAGACGAGGGAGTTATGGTCGAAATAGCTAAGTCACTCTCATTTTCCAGATTCGGCCAAAACCGCCTGTACCCGGTGCCGCGGCACACCTGGGCTGAGCCGCGGCACACTGCCGAGCCCTGGGAGCAAATTTTGGGCCTGTGCCGCGGCACACCTATACTGAGCCGCGGCACACATGACAGTTTACCCTATATCTGCGTTTTTTGTGCGATTCAACCGATACTTTTTCATTTCTTCACTTGGGCACGAGAGAGGAGGCTTGAGAGGAAGAAGTTTCTTCACCTATCACTTGAGTGTGTGATTTCTCTTCATCTCTTTTCGATTGTGAAGCTCGGATCATCGATCTATGGAGTATTCTTCGAATCATAGTGCTTGGATCTTCAAGAGGTAATTTCTTCAACATCTTGGATTTCGATTTTGTATTGGGTAATGATGTTTGGATGTTAAAATCATGGGGTATGAAGTGATATACGCATGATTATGGACATGTTTGAGTAGTCATCGGATTATGGAAAGATTATTCAAGAACACTTCGAATTTTGTGTTGGAAATTGGGGATTTTGTTTGACTTCATCCTTTTAATCCGTAGTAATTTAGATTAGTGATGGATTGATGATGATTTAGGTGTATTCTATCATTTCCATCGTTATTCCACGGTTGGAGTGTATTGATTCGTCGTTTCGGTTGAGTTATTAGTCGACGCCTTGAAGGTGTCCGACAAAAGGTCTAAGAGGGGGGTTTTGTGCGTTGTACGATTATTATTCATCGTACGATTGTTGATTTATCATTGATATGACTTAGGGACGAAATCCTTGTGAAGAACTCAAGTCGGAACCCTCCCGTTCGTTGTCTTATTCGTGGTTCAAGCTTCCCGGTCGAACCGTGTTCTTCGGGATCTTCGGTAACGATTATTAAGGCAAGTATACATTTATGATTGTACGTTCTAGACTTTGAAAGTATGAAATATTGATGGTATGATTATTTCTAGCCACTCCGGGATGGGCCTATGGTCCTCTGAGGGTTTCGTAGCCTCTGGTGCGATTCCATGGTTGATATGAACGAACCGTTTCTACGGCATTCATATGAAATAATGTTGGCATGTAATGAACGAACCGTTTTGACGGCATTCCTACATGTAACGGCGTATGATATGAACGAACCGTTTCTACGGCATTCACATACGTCTTGAGATTTTAGTCATTCCGGAATACTAGTCTTAAATTGATGAATTGACGGATATTGATGAATTGGCGGATATTGATGAATTGACGGATTACATTTACTTTATTGTCGAGGAGTATTATGTTTCATATTGTTATACTTGCACTAGCTATTCGACGGCTAACCCCTTTATGGGGGAAATACGTTTCATGTATTTCAGGTTCCAGGAGAGCGGACAGACGGGTACCGGGTCGGCATGAAGATGATGGGCAAGTGTGATACTGTGTTTTGTCTCCGGTTATTTTCTTGGATTCCTCCATTCAGGTTGTTGTACTGGAATGGATTTTTAAATACTCGAGTATTGTATTTCAGTTTCCTTGATGTTCCGGCCTGTGTTGCCGGGGTATTGATTTGTGCAGTGATGTATATGGTTTCATTGGTTATGGTTTTTGAATACCATTTGTATCGTCTTTCTTTCTATTGTATGTAGACCTTATCGGTCAAGTGTATAGTTCCGCGTATGTTTAGCCTTGTGGGTCCCACGGCGGGGCTCACGGCGCTGTAATATACCCTGAATAACTTGGGGGTGTTACAGTTGACATGATTTTTTCACCAGGTGTCAGGACTTGATCATTATGATGCTGATGACATGATTCAAAGTGATATCGCATGCCTTGCGAGAGGGCCACTTCCAGTGGGTCAAAGATTTAAAGGGTTTGTTGCTAATGGTTTCAGATTTCACACCAGGGAAGTTGAGAAAAAAAGAAAAACTCAAAATTGTGGAGTGATGGTTAGTGCAGCAACGACTAGCTTTGCAAGCAAAAAAGACAAAAGACCCATCTCTTCTGATTTGACCTATTATGGGATTGTGAAAGACATAATTGAGTTAAACTATCTCCAGGGAAAGAGAGTTGTACTATTTGAGTGTGATTGGGTCACAAAGGGTAGAAGATTAAAGCAAGATAGTGATGGGTTCACATTAGCGAATTTTACAAACATAAAGCGTCAGAGTGAGCCGTTTGTTCTTGCATCTCAAGTACAACAAGTTTTCTATGTGGAGGATCCTTCTGATAGAGGATGGCATGTTGTTGTAAAAACTAAACCGAGAGAGAAATTTGAGGATGGAAATGACTTAATAATAAGTGATATCGACATCATAGCTCAAAGCACACCATGTAACGAACCACTCAATGATGGGATTTGGACATTTTTGGGTTCGCGAAGGGTGCCTCCTACTCTAGCAGAAGAAGAATAGAGTCCTATTAGGAGTTCTTATTTTCTATTTGAGATAGTTGATCAGTTTCTTATGTTTTTTGAGAAATTAATTGTTCTAGTTCTGGATTTTTAATTTTAGTGAAATTTACCTTATTGAAAATATACTTTTACTTATATTGCTCCTCATTATTTTTTTTTCGAAGATTCTTAATTGCGAAAAATGGTTAAGGGCCACGTTATTACTAGGAATGATCTTATAGCAATGGCGAGAGGGCAAAGAAGTAATTTTTCTAATAGTGGCCAGAGAAGGTTGCATTTACCCTTAGACGATTGTGACAGCTGGAGTGATACAAATACAGATGGAGATCTCAGTAAGAAACATGATGGTCGTCGAGGTTCACATGAGACATATACATATATGTCTTGTTTATATTTCTTAATCTTTACTGTAATTCTTTGGTCGGTATTTTACATTCTTAATAGATAATGTTGTGTCCTAAACGGGACCAAGAGTTACTAGTATTCCAGTTATCTTCTAAAAGTAAAGATCGAATGCCAATGAGCGATATCTTGACCCTCCAGTACATATCTCGTATACATATTGTGTCCATGTATTTTTAGTAACTTTACATTTATTATATTGGCTGAAAAAATAAGTTGTCCCATTAATCGAGTTGTTTAATTGTAGTAATAAAGCAAGGACAGAAAAGTGCAAATTTTATCCATAGTCGCGGAAAATACACATTAGGTAGTGGCCAACAAAGTGCTCCAAATATTGATGATTTAATCGATTTCGAGACCCTTCGAGCAATGACAATGGGAAAGCAAAGTACGAAAGCGATTAATGATTTAATTGATGACCAGAATATACATTCGCAAGGTATGAAATAGATTATAAATGTAGCATAGCGGTATTGATCTGTCATCTTATTCAACTTATTATATATTTACTTGACTATTCTGAGTTATATAGTGTTTGAATTTCATAATGTAGAGAATCTTGGAGCAACAAAAAGGGGAAGGCAAAGTACAAAAGCGATTAATGGTTCAATGGATGAGCAAAATTTACATTCTCAAGGTATGAAATAGATTAGAAAATGTAGCGATATTGATGTGTCATCTTGTCCAAATTAATGTGTATTTACTGACTGTTATTAGTTATATAGAGTTTGGATTTTGTAATTCAGATAGTTATTAGTTATATAGAGTTTGGATTTTGTAACTCAGATAACCTTGGAGCACTCAAAAGGGGAAAGCAAAGTACAAATGAAGTTGATGATTTAAATGATGCACAGAATGTACAATCTGAAGGTATTGGTTGTCCATTTTTTAAGTTAGTATATGTTGATTGTTGTTACTTAAATTGTGTTTTCATACCTTGATTTAGAGGACCTTGGAGCAATAACAAGAAGGCGGAGTGTTAGGAATGTGAATAATAGTAAAAGAAGCGAACAGTCCATTCTTGGTGTAGATAACCGGGTGGATGAAAATGTTAACAAGTTAGCAAATACAGATCAGGTTGAGTCCCAAGGTATACTACATCATATTACACATGATACTACATCATATACACATGATATAATTTGTCCCTTTCAATATTGTTATAAAACTTATTTTTCTTGTATGTGTAGATGCCACTTGTAAACAACATAAAACTAGAGGATTTACTTATATGCCTCACATTTATGCCATAAGCTCGACAACAAAAGTCACCTCTCAAGGTTTCATTCAATCGGTATGGAAAACCCATCGTCCTAATAAAAGCAAATTTGTTGAATTTGTGGGGTCTATTGCAAGAAATGGGAAAGTAGCTCCACTTAATTACCCAGATTGGCATAGGTACTGCACCCCAACAAAAAACAATGTTGAGCATGATCAAGGTATAAATTTATAGAATTGATATATATTATTGTAGTGATTTACTTAACGTTACATGGTTATTACATTTTGTAGGGGAGCTTTGTTATTTCTGGATATGAAAAGATTGTTTTGAAAGCTTTAGCTAGAAGTTGGAGGATTTTCAAATGTAGAATTAAAAAATTATATTTTAATCCAAACTTAAGTTTGGAACAAAACTTACGTAAGAGGCCTGATACACGTGATGAGAGGGTGACGGAAGAACATTGGAAATTTCTTGTTGAACATTGGTGCAGTGAAAACGCAAAGGTGTGATTCATAATTTTTATGTTAAAGAGTCATTTTATTATTGTCTCTAACTTCTGGTATGATTGAACTCGATAGTACACTAGCGAGCAGAATAAAAAAAATAGATCAATGAAGAAAATGCAACATATTACTGGAAAAAAGAGTTTTGTTCAAGTTTATGAATCTGCTAAGTTAACTACTTTTCATTTTCAGAACTAATTATAACTTAAAGGGTGATGATTAAAATAGAGAAGTTTTTGGCTGTAGGAAGAAGCTGCACTTAATGTTGGGATATATGAGGATGATGATGAAACTGTTAAGGAGGCAGGAATAAAGGAGCTGAGCCGAGCATATATTTTTGCAAAATGTTATTCTCGAGATGGGAATACATCTAATCCGGAAGTTACAAATGCATTGGTGAATCTTTTCTAGTACTTCTGTAATATTTTTTTTCTTACTACAACATTTCAAAATATATGACCCCGAATGATTTTTTCGTTAAATTTGTATATAGGAAAAATGCGACAATTAAAGAGTCAACTACCACAGTGCACGGACAAAGGTCCAAATGACATATATGCCCAAGTCCTTGGAGAAGATAAAGGTGGACGAGTGTGCATGTATGGTTACGGAACAATCAAAGCGGTGTATATGGTGATCATTCACTTGGCCATAATGATATCCATCGCATTGTCATGGAAAAGAAGCATTGACGATACAACTAGAAGAGAAGGACAAGTTAATTCAAATGTTGTTGAGCAAAGTGGACTCGAGTGGAAATGATCATTCAAGATTGACAAAGGGATCTTCCCCATCAACCTTGCGCACTCAGAATTGCCGGCCGCTCAACCCTCAAGTACCCGTTCTATTCCCTTGCAAGTACGTACATAGTACTTATAGTAGCTATTATGTGATGTCATGTTATATGGAATACCATGAATATATTTAGATGTATTGTCGGGAAGTTATATAGAATACCATGAATATATTAATATGTAATAGGTCATTTTGGACTAATTTGAAACAGGATGCCTCTCGTATTTTAAAACAATGCTCCTGCTCATAATACATATCTTTGGTTTCACTGGGAGCTTATTAAAACAATGCTCCTGCTCATAATATATATGCTCCTGTTCATAATACATATGCTCCTGTTCATAATACAATGCTCCATCAAAGATTGTCGTTTACGTATGTTTGGTAATTTGTTCTTCTATTCAAAAACAGTATGGCTGTAATTTAACATATGCTCCTGTCATGCAGCATCTTGGACTCGATAATTCAGCGATTTCAAGTACGGCCGTACTTTACAAGTATGGCAGTAATTTCAAGTATGGCCGTAATTTAACCGAGTCCAGTACACTTTCCTGCCCGAATGGAATCAAAGCGATTTCAAATATGGTTTGTAATTTCAAGAATGGAAATGTTGTTCTCTCTTGCACCGAGTACAGATGCTGCGATTTCATGTAGAGTTACAACATTTCCATTCATGTTTTGAACGTGCGATTCTTGTACATCTTGCTTCGTTCGAGTCCGTATTGTAATCCCCTTGTTTCTAGATTTACTCTACATGATTGAAGGAATATCTGGGCTTTTGATATGGTCGTGTGTTATCCGGGATTTTCGAATGTTAAATTACGCCATAAAAACAGTGTGTTATCCGGGCTACTCGTGAGGATTTTACGTGTATGTTTGGTAATTTGTTCTTCTATTCTCAAAACAGTATGGCCGTAAACATATGCTCCTGTTCTCTAATTTAACATAGTTTGACCAAACCGGGCTACTCGTACAGTGGTTTTTCGTGTTATCCGGGCTACTCGTAATGTGGCTTTTCACGTGTTATCCGGGCTACTCGTAGTGGCTTTTACGTGTTATTACTTTTTTTTCGTTATTTATAATGGGTTTTTCCATTCTTGAAATGTATGATCCAGTTGGAGCAAAGGTTCTTTTGAAAGACATGATTACTCAAAATTATATTGCGAAAGGTTCCGTTCAAAGCTTAAATCCATCAAAGCTAGTCGGGAATGAAGAATTGGGTGTTGATTGGTGTGAAGTGAAAGTTACCGTGCCAATTAAATATGATCATGCATTAATAAGGACAATTGGAAGTGTCAAATTTATTGGACAAGCTACGGAGGTAGCATTGCTTGGCCAAAGTGTTTGGTAAGTCTTTTCTAACAATCTTTCATTATTATCGTTTGCTTGTTCTTTTAGTATTTTAGTATCATTAATTTTTTCTTTCGTTTATTATTATAGGTTGAAGTGGAAGATGCGAGATAAGAAAAGTGACATGAAAGACTTTCGGTTTATTTTGGAGTTAATTGACATTAAGATGAAAACTTACTTTTTTTGTAATTTGGACCGCAATGTTGTTTGAGATTTTCTCTTATGTTTACTGTTTGGGATCTTATTTTTACTGTTATAGATCTTGGTATTTGAGTTGGACATTAAAATTTTATGTTGCTATTGTTATTACAAAACAACTATTCATACTATTATAATTAGCAACATTTTATGTTTAAAGAAAATGTTACGTTTTACTTGACAATTGTCATTATAGCAAAATATGTTACTTGAAATTATTTAGTGATACTTGTAGGCGTCACAAAAATAGGTAGTCAATGTAGTTATAAACTTTTATGTGATGTTAAAAAGTGTCACTATAGCACACTATTGTGATGCAAAAATGAGTCACTAAAAGAGTTAGTTAAGGTAGTTATGTTTTTTACGTGATGCTAAAAAGTGTCACTATAATACGCTATTGTGACGCCAAAATATGTCACTAATAAAAGTAGTTAAGTTAGTTATTAACTCTAGTGATGTTAAAAAGTGTCACTACAATTCACTTGTATGACGCCAAAAAGTGTCGCAAAAAATGGCAAAAAGCGTCACTAAAGCTTACTCATGTGATGCATGAAAAGCGTCACAATATGCAAGAAAGCGTCACATTAGATATCTGTTGCAACGCCTTTTAAGTGTCACAACAACGGTCTATTGAAACGCCAAATTAGGTGACGCTTTCGAAAAGCGTCACTATAGCAAAAGCGTCACAATACACCACCTATTGTGACACTTTTGAGCGTCACTAAAGCCGTTTTTTCTAGTAGTGAATCACATAGCCCTATGAATATATCTATACACGTATAAATGCAGTCAAAGAGGTATCTTATGCCGCAATAATTATTAATTCAACGTGAATTTATTTTAATTCAAGTTGCTTAAGCAATTTATTTTAATTTAATTAAAATTATGGATGCATCATGCTTTTGGTTAAATTAAGCATAAATAAATTGCAGAATATAATATGCAATTAATAGTAATTAAAAAAATGTAAATTCGCACATTGCAGATAGTAGGGTTCGTATTTGTGTACTTTTTTTCGCGAATAGAGGTAAACGAAGTGAAAACAAGATCACGTGCGGTCGGGTCAAGAATCGGGTTGAGTCAAGAATCGGGTCCGAGATTTCGGGGATGACGTCACGGTCTTGTTGCAGGAGACGTCACGGGCTGGAGATTTGGTTAGAAGACGACGACGACACGGGAAACCGGCGACGGGCTTCGATTGCAGGAGACGACGACGACGGGTCACGGGCTTCGATTGCAGACGGCGGAGGTCGGACGTCGGGGAAGAAACGAGCAGGCGACGGTCGCGGTGCCGGGGGGAAAAAAAACGAGCAGGAGCCGGGGGGAAAAAAACGACGGTCGCGGCGTCCGATCTGGACTGGAGAAGCCGGAGGAGCAGGTCGCGTCGGATGGATCTTCGCGCGCGGGAGAGAAGCAGGCGACGGAGGTCGGAGAAGCAGGCGACGGAGGAGATGACGCCGGCGATGGAGATCTAGGGTTCGGGAAGAGAGGTGACGGCGCGGCGGATTTAGGGTTTTTGGCCGCGAAAAAAAAAAATTTCGTTTTTTTTTTTTTTTCCAGAAATTTCGGCCGGGATTTTTCTCAGTGGTTGAACACGTGCTGATAACGTGTTGAAGGGAAAATAACATGAGACAAGAAAGTAGGGCAAAGTGTTGTATTATTCCATCATTGAGATCCCTTAAATAGCAAGACATACAAATGCGCCACCAAATCCTATCTAGGAAAGCCCATAAACTAACAGACTTAGGCACACAATGGGTATTATTCCTTTAACAGAATCTACAATTTCTCTCATTTATTTTTCACATCCGTATTTTCAGCTATAACTTACAATTCAAAAATACCACAAACCCTCTAAAAATATCAAAAAAATAATTGGAACACAAAAATAAATAAAAATTTACCAGAAAATAAGAATGCATAAATTTAATAGAAAAAACTATAATAAGAAGATCAAATGTACAGAAAATAAAGAAATTATAAAAATTATCAAAAAATTGATAATATTTAAAAACCCATAATGACTTGATTAAAAAAAATGGAATTTCAATTTAACATTATTATTCAATTCAAATTATATATGTAATATGCATTTAGAAAATATAAAATGAATTTACAAAGTAAAATCGAAAAATAAGAAAGAAAACTGATTTAGACTTGCACAAAATTTAAAACGTTAAAAATGAGAAATTAAAAATAAAAAAGTAAGAGAGAAAATGGAGAAATCAAGATGGCCCTCCCCTCACATTCGTCACTGACGACGACCGGAAGGGGAAGGGTCTATACCGGCACCCTCGAATGTCCATCTAGACGAACCTCCGAGACCCTAATCGATGAGGAAGACTTTCAAAAGGTTCGTATTTAATGGCTGATTTTGGAAGTCATGGACTGTCTCTCTGAGATGGACTGTCCCCGTCAGAAGGTGGACTAACTATCTACAGTTATTATTTTTTATTACATTTTTATTTTATTTATCGGTTATTAAGAATTAAATGTTTTGTGTAAGCCTCAATTAATTTATTCCTTGTTTTCTAAACTTTATTTATTCATTAAATGTTTAGTTTGTAAGTCAATATGATATTTTTTTTTTAAAAAAATACGAATTTTTAGATAATTTTTAAAAATATTTCTGTTTTCTGTAAGCTTGATCTCTTTTTTTTTAAGTTTTTCCTATTAATTTTATGTTGAGTTTAGTAGAAGGGCGGTTGAATAGTGTGGTGAAGAGTAATAAACTCTTTTCGTTTGCAGAAACGATAGATAAGTACAGAATATAAATGACAGAGAGATTTGTAGAGGTTCGGCCTTAACTTGCTTATGTCCTCTCTCATTCGTTATCTTTTCCTAAAGGTTCAAGATAAATATTTTTCGCTTCGTCTTCGATCGGTCCGAGGTAAACCGTTACAATCTTGTCTTCTATCAATCCAAGATAAACCGTTACAATCTTGTCTTCTATCGGTCCAAGATAAAACATTTTTTCTTTTCTATCGAACAAGAAAACAATCTTTCTTGGTATTTATCGGTACTAGAAAAATCTCATTGGATTTAGATTATGATTCTAACAATGCCGGATCCACAATCCTAATAACACTGAATCAAATCTACAATCCTTTTCTTTTCTCTCGTGTAGTGAATCAAACACTCAAACTATTACTAATTAAGCTCAACAACAACAACAATGATGCATATAAGTATCTCACATGTATAGGAAAGCTGTTTGAAGGTATTGCATGTTGAATACCAAATGAAGTGGTATTTATAGACCTCAAGCCTCAAGTAGTTGTTGTTATCTGGTGTCTTTAGCATGCGCTAACGAGCTTTGGCAGTTTTGAAACGTAGTGTTGACAATCTTGTCCAACGGTCATAATTCGAATTTAGCGTGCATTATTAAGCATCATGGCGTGCGTTGTAATATCCGCGTTTTCTATTTTCGGTAATTTCTATTTTTGATGTATGTTCGTATCGGGCAACTCTCTTAGCACTGTTTTGGAATTCTGAATCTATTTTGTTCTTGGAGTTTTTCCGTTTGGTCGAGTTTCGAGGATGCTTTCGCATAATTTCATTTTGAATTATATCATGCCGCATGTGCGTTCGATTCTCGTAAAACTTGTTCGTTTTCATTGTTTCTCGATTCATATAAGTTGGTATGGTTGAGTTGGTCGTGTTGGAACTTTCGGTTTGCAAATCCGACGTTGTATTGCGATTTTTCGGGCATTTGGGCCGTTTTTGTAATTTTCATAAGTTTTGGGGAATTTCGCCTTATTTGCTTCGTTTCAGACTCTCTAGTGATCGAGATTATATTCTTTTTCAACGCTCAACTTTGTCGTCTTTATTATTACGTCTTTATGATTCTGGATTCTGGTCTTGCTTCGTTTTTTCGGCACTTGTGCGCTGTTGGCAGCAGTGGTAATCGACTGCCGAGTAGCGCACGCTACTCGGGATGTACTGCGTGCGCTATCATTGTGTGGTTAGCGACGCTAACCTGGGTTCAAGCGTCGCTATCGATTTCGGCGATTTCGGACAGATGGGTTCGATGCTTTGGTATCGACCAGCAACAGACGCTAATCGGCGTTAACGCACGCTAATCCCGATTAGCGCACGCTAACCATGTTAGCTTGCGTACGCTAACGGGAGGTCAGAAGGCAGACTGTTCTGCCATGCCCCGCTAGCGCACGCTAATGCTTGTGCGTAGCGTGCGCTAAGTCTGTTAGATATAAATAGGACAGCAGCAGTCAATTTCGTCATTTTTCCTTCTTTTCCTATTCTTCTCGGCTTTGAGCGATTCCAGACGGGGGATTAGGGCCGATTTCGACTGTAGATCATCATTCACTACCACCGTGCATTCCTTGTGTGAATTCTTCAAGTTCCTAATCACTTTCCACCATCCGAATCAAGGTAACTTTCCCAAAACCCTTATTTTGAGATTTTGGGGGAATTTTGGGGATTTCTTAGGATTTGACTCTTTTAGTCCGAATTATTACTGGGTTATCGCTGGACTTCGATCGTGCACTTGTAACCCTTCAGTTTATCGATGATTTGTGGTTTTAAATTCCAAGTTTTCCATTGTTCGTCACTTATAGTCGACGATACCCAAGTTTTGTTCGACTAAGGGTTTCAGCGGGTTGAACTAGGATGTATTCCATCATTTACGTAGTTTTAAGAATTGTTGTCCATCGTTATTTGTGTTAGGATCGGATTTGTGAAGGTTGTTCGGGCCGAAACCTTCCGTTCGCTGTTTCCTTCACATAGTATTAATCAGGCAAGTACATGTATTACATTCCGTTATGTGCATATGATTTTGATGCGAATGATGTATATGGTGTTATTGAACGAATGTGATTGTTTCTCTTCCACCTGGGGATGGCGTGGGGCCTCTGGGGGCCGATACTAATGGGTACGGCCATGGAAGTGGAATTGAGTGCGTGTGTTGATGTTCTTCCACCTGGGGACGGTTCGACGGGACCTCTGGGGGCCGATACTAATGGGTACGGCCGCGGAAGTGGTTTCTCACCTGGGGACGGTCCGACGGGACCTCTGGGGACCGATACTAATGGGTACGGCCGCGAGTTACCAAGCGTGAATAATTGTGATGTGGGGAACTTGTTGATATACTGTTTTGGTGTTAATGTGATATTCCGGAACACTGACTTTCAAAATAATTTTCCTAACGATTTATTTGCGTTGAATTGTGTATGTATATAATGTTGTGTAATTATGTACTTGCACTAGCTATTCGAATGCTAACCCCTTAAATGGGGGAAATGCGTCTTATGCATTTCAGGTACTGGTCGAGCTGAGGAGCTGGCACGGGATGCGCATGCAAAGGATGGGTTGGCATGATGATGATGTGGCTCGAGTCTGCATTTTTCTGTTCTGTCATTGCATCTGTTGAGTACTGGAGATAGTTGATTTATTTTGAACATGGTTTAAGTCCCCTGCGTGGGCAACATTTTGGTATTTAACTTATGTCTCATGTACTTCGTTAAAATGTTTTGGCCGAGGCCACGGCCTTATTTACTCTTTGGGTACATCTTTCATGTTATCATTGTGGTTCATGTGTCACGAGTTAGCCTGGTAGACCTCACGGGGGTTCTACGGCGTGTAATGTCCCATTTGTGAATTGGGATGTTACATGCGTTAGTAGTAGTCAATCCTTCAAGTCTAGATTCGGAAGGATACGCATGATCTCCGTGTTAAAAAGTGTGCAATGGTCATCTAATCAATGGTCATAATTTGAACTTAGTGTGCGCTAATATATCAGTTAGCGTGCATTAGATTAACCACATTGTGTGTGTTATCTGCTTTTATTTTCAAACGTTTATGTCTCAATTCTACAATATGTACTGGATCTTTATAGCGTGCGTTGCATCATCCATAACATGTGCTATCTTCCGGACATTAACGTGCGCTAGGCATAACCTCTAGCGTGCGCGACCTTTGAACTTTGCTTCACTTCTTTGATTTGCTATCCAGCTCTTTCGTCTTTAACTCTTGTTATCTTAATTGCTGTTTTGACTAAGTTATTAATCACATCATCAAAATCCTTTAATATATTTGTGTGGAGTAAAATGTTCCAACAATATCTCCCTTTTTGATGATGACAAAACAGCAATTCTTGATGGGATTTATACTTGTCAAAATATATTAAAAAATACAGATCAAATTGTCGACTTTGTCCGTTCTTGTTAGTTTTTTTCATTTCAAATCATGATGTATAAATCTACATCACTTCTCTCTCTCCTATTTCTTCTCTCCCTTTTTGTCATTAGCAAAAAGTGCATGAAATCCTTTAAATAAGAATAAAATCAATAAAACTCATTTTGGCAAAATGGGTACACTCCTTTTGAATTTGTGCAAAATAATTTACTCTCCTTGAAAATAATAACTTCCCTCGAGTTTAATACTAAACTGTTGAAAATATAAACCAAACAAATAATCGTCAATTAATTTAAAATTTTTGGGGATCCAACCAACTCTGGGTCGTTTTTGATTCGTCAAATACAGGATATTAGGCACTATAGTTCCTTTTGGAATCCATGTTTTTTTTTATTTTAACTGTTCGTCTTGGGCTTTTGCAATTTGTAATGTGATGCCCGATTTTCAAATATTTATTATAATGGGGAATTTTGAAATTTAAATATTTGTTGGATTCATTTTTATCAACGTGTTCGAATCCAAGTCCTTGTTTATTTAAAGAAATTTCTGGATAAAAATGAGTTTTTCAAGATTTTCATTTCCATATGAAAATTTATTTGTTAAATCTTTAAGTTTATATTGGACTTTTAGCAAATATTCTTTTAATTTATCTTCTCTTTCTAAGCACAAAGAATGATCCTTTTCGATTAATTTTCCCTTTTCTAGTATTTTAAAAATTTATCTTGCAAAATTTTATTTTCCAATTTAAGGGATTTATTATCTTTTAGCAAATTTTGAAAATTCGTATATAATAACTCAAAAATATTAAAAAGTTCATCGTGAGACGATGTACTTACCTGACTTCCATTGTAGCTATTGTCGTATGAGCTCCTGTCCATGAGTGCGGGATTATTTTGATCATTTTCATATTCTTCGTCATAGTCACTCTAAGTGGCTATATATACTTCCTTTTTGGAAGTTGTACCACGACAATTTTTCGCAAAGTGAAGGGTTTTCCATAATTTTGACAATTATTATCGAACTTTTTTTACTCATTTCGGGCTTGCGAGTTGATGTGTTTTCTTCTCCGGTTCAATAGGTTTTGATATTTATTGATTTTTTGCATAAAATGCCGATTCTTCATCATCATCGATTAGGATTTTTTCTTCATTTCTTGACATCTTTTTAGCTTTCAAAGCTAATAATTTTCTCCTTGGGCTTCGGTTTGGCATTTGGTGATTTAAGCACGATCTCGTAATTTATTAGCGAACCAACAAGGGCGCTAAAATCTAATGCGTTGATATCTTTTGATTCCATAATGGCCGTGACCGTCCCATCCCATTCACGAGGTAATGATCGTCATATTTTCTTCACTTTTTCACTACTCGGTAATGATTTTCCAAAGTAAGCTAGTTCATTTGTGATGACTGAAAATTGATCGAGCATATTTAATATGGACTCATCATCTTTCATGATGAATAACTCGTAGTTGTGGAGAAGCATATTTTTCTTCGTCTCCTTGACTTGAATTGCTCCTTCGTGAGTTACCTCGAGCATTTTATAGATTTCTTTGGCACTTTCACATGAAAAAATATGATTATGTTCTTCCGTATTAAGGGTGCAATATATTAATTGTGTTGCTTTACAATTTTAATGATCACTTTTTTAATCTTCATTGTTAAAGTCTCCAAAGCTCTTGATGAACCATCGAACTTTGTAGGAATTTTTGGACCAAGGCAAATTACCTTCTAAATTTCGATATCGTAAGCTCGTATAAAGATTGACATTTTTTTTATTCCATGTCATGAAATTTGATTCATCGGAAAAATGGTGGTCGGCTTAAGACAAGACCTTTTACCGGAGCAAAATTATATGCCATCGGATCTTTTTATCCTCGGATGTTAAGCCTACTATTATCAGAGACCCGCTCTGATACCAATTGTTGAGTTTGGTACCGCCACTAGAAGGGGAGTTGAATAGTAAGGTGAAGATCAATAAACTCTTTTCGTTTGCGAAAGCGATAGATAAGTGTGAAATATAAATGACACAGAGATTTATAGAGGTTCGGCCTTAACTGGCTTACGTCCTCTCTCCTTCATTATCTTTTTCGATAGGTTGGAGATAAACCTTTTCCCTCTTGTCTTCGATCGAACCGAGGTAACCAGTTACAATCTTGTCTTCTATCGGTCCAAGATAAACCATTACAATCTTGTCTTCTATCGGTCCAAGATAAACCGTTTTTAATTTTCTATCGAACAAGGAAATAATTTTTCTAGCTTTCTATCGGTACTAGAAAAACCTCACTAGATTTAAATTATGATTCTAACAATACCGGATTCATGATCCTAATAACACCGAATTAAATCTATAATCCTTTTCTTTTCTCTCGTGTAGTGAATCAAACACTCAAACTATTATTAATTAAGCTCAATTACAACAACAATGATGTATATAAATATCTTAGATGTGTAGGAAAGTTGTTTGAAGTTGTTGTATGTTGAATATCAAATGAAGTGGTATTTATAGGCTTCAACCCTCAAGTAGTCGTTGTTGTCTGGTGTTTAGCATGCGCTACTGTTGCTCCTTAGCGTGCGCTAACGAGCTTTGGCAGTTTTGAAACGTTGTGTTGACAATCTTGTCCAACCGTCATAATTCAAATTTAGCGTGCGTTATTAAGCACCAAGGCGTGCATTAGTACTAGTCACTCCTTGAAGTCAAGATTCGGAAAGATACGCATGATCTCCATATTGAAAAGTGTGCAACGGTCATCTGATGAACGATCATAATTTGAACTTAGCGTGCGCTAATATATCAGTTAGCGTGCACTAATTGTGCCTGTTTAGCGTGCGTTAGATCAACCACATAGCATGCGTAATCTGCTTCTATTTTCAGACCTTTCTATCATGATTCTATAATCTGTACTGATCTTAAACATGTGTTACATCATCCATGGCGTGCGCTATCTTCTGGACATTAACGTGCGCTAGGCATAACCTCTAGCGTGCGCTATCTTTGAGTTTTGCTTCACTTCTTTGATTTGTTGTCCAGCTCTTTCGTCTTTAACTCTTGTTATCTTAATTGTTGTTTTGACTAAGTTATTAATCTTTTAATATATTTGTATGGAATAAAATGTTCCAACATTTTAGACATTTTTAACTTGTTGTAAACTTTTTTCTTTTATTTCTAAGTTTATAAATATTTTTACGGTGTTTTTTTTTTTAATTTTTTAGCCATTAAATGGGGAGAGCGGGGAAATTACGATCAAATTGTAAGTTATAGGAAGGAAAACGTGGATGCGTAAAATATAAGGCGAGTCATGTTTTTTAATAAATTACGGAGAATAAAATACAGTCCAAAATATAATAAGGGGTATGACTCAAAATAACAAAGACTTGAAAGAGGGAAAACGTTCATTTTCCTTGATCTAGTCATGCCAATAACTAACGTCATTCATAAACGAATCACTGATGTAAATAAAATAAGGATGGGTAGATAAGAGTCTAGCTTTAGTCTATTTATAATGACGATCCTTAGTTGCAACCCAAACCTCATTTGCATGCTCAACCGGTATGATATGTTATTTATTTCTCGATAATTATCAAATGCAGTCGTTTTACTGTTTAAAAAATTGTAATGTAGATAATTATGTACTCCTTCCGTCTCGCTCAAAGGTTTACATTTCTATCAAAAAGTAGTCCCTTTAGTAAGTTTACATATATTACTTTTTACAATCAAATCAAACAATCATTTTTTACTTTTTAATCTCCCACCACTCATTCATCATCAATACTTTTTACTTTTTAATCTCCACCACACATTTAATCATCATTACTTATACCAATTATTACTTAAAATACATCAAATATACACCCTCTGTCAACCTTTAGCTGGGACAGAGGGAGTAACATGTAGTCGGTCTTAATATTTTTTAAGCCCAAGACGAAAGAAGAAACTAGGCCCGCACTCATCCATAGAAGCGATACAGGTGATAAACCTACATGATATGCAAAAATATATTGCACTGAAGTATATAAAAATTATTTAAATTGACACCTTTTTGTATTTTGTGACCCAAATTCATCCATAATATCCCCGTAATCAATTTGTTCCAATATATAAATTTGCTTCAATTTGTTCCAATATATAAATTTGCTAATCCATTTAGTTTTACTTGTGACATTATTGACCCTAAGTAATTTTTTAGTAATTTTACTTTTGAATAACTTATTTAGGCAAAAGCTATATAGTCAAGAATATTCTATGATCAATCAAAGTATTGGATAACAACTCAAATTATTTACAAATCCTAATATATCAAGTGTAATACTTTCAATTCAGGAAATAAATCATTTGAATCAATATCTTGAGAGCCATCACGCTTTAAATTTCATGATTCAAACAATATCTTTTCAACCTATAATCATCTAAAGAGTTTAATTTGTCCGATCAAATAAAAATCTAAAAATCCTACCATATAGTAGTAATTATTCAACTAAGGCTCTTATAACATCTACTACAATATTAAAATAACAGTTTCTAAAAGAATCTTCACCAAATTTCGTTATCATCATTATCATCTTCGTTTTCATTGATTGCTTCTTTCTTCGAATGACGCGTTCCTAAGAAAAATACAATCACTACCAAAAATAACACTTTAGCCGACGACTAGCCAGAGAACGACCGACGGCCGGCCGAAGTCGTCGGCTAAAGTCAGCAAGTTTAGCCGACGGCTAACTTGTTGTCGGCTAAAGTAGTTTAGCCGACGACTTTATTATTGGTCGTCGGCTAAAGTCAAGTTAGTCGTCGGCTAAAGTTTGTAGTTTAGCCAACGACTTGTATACTTTAGCCGACAACATGCCGTCGGCTAAAGTCATGTTTAGCCGACGGCTAATGTACTTTAGCCGACGACATGCCGTCGGCTAAAGTCTTACATATTTTTTTGTGCAGAATATATCACCATCTAACACTTGAAGAGACCATTTACAACACATTCGGAAATTACAGAACAAGAAAACGAAAAACAGTAATTTTCTCTGGTTTGATCATTCAAGAAATCATATTGAAGGTATGTTTATTGAATTTTAACATCAGTTATAATTATATTACGCATATAATATATCTATTTGAATGATTATGAAAATGTTTTAGAATTAGTTTCTTTTCTCGAATATTTCTTGGTGTGTGTGTGTGTGTGTGTGTGTGTATATATATATATATATATATGGATTTGATTTCTTGAATTCGAGCTATATATGATGATTTTAGTCGTAATTTTTGTATGTTCTTGATAAATACGATGTGTAATATTGTTGTTATTTTTGTTATATGATGGATAAAAGTTGGATTGGTCTGCAAAAATGGGATCCAAGGGTCATAGATGGAATACGAGGGTTTATTCGATTTGTGAAGGAGCATGATAGTGATAGTATGATTCATTATTGTCCTTGCAATAAATGTAAATGCCGCAACGATATGTACCGTTTTACACTTGATGTCGTGTGGGAGCACTTGAAAAAAAATGGATTTTGGGATAAATATACATGTTGGATTTACCACGGTGAAAGATCGAATTCAATTATTCCCCATGATCACGGACAGTACGGTGGTAGCACATCCAATGACCCCACAAGAAGGTTGATTGACGACGTGTTTGGTTATTACGACAGGAACGTGTCGGCTGAAGGTTAAGAATACCATATAGTTGATCAACCAGTCATCCGGATGCCTACATTGATACCCGTTAACACAATTTCTCTTGATAGATACAACAAGCTAATCCAGCTCCAACAGACTCTTCTTTATCTTGGGTGTCACATGACGGTTCTTGATAGTGTCATAGAGACTATGAGAGTCAAGGTGGAGAACAAAACCTCGATTAAAGTTGTGGATGATTATTTGGAACTTACAGCGAAAATGCTCCCAGAAGGTCATCATCTTCCCAGTAATCACAGTAAGATGAGACGCATCCTAAAAGGTCTTGGGCTATCGTACATCAAGATCCACGTATGCATATATGATTGTGCTTTATTTTGGGGAAAGACTAATGAAGACCTAAAGAGATGTCCGGTATGTTACACAGAGAGGTATAAGTTCACTCCTTCTGGTAAAGACAAAGCTATGAAGGTTCTTTGGTATTTCCCTCTGAAGGATAGATTGGAGAGGTTTTTCATGTCTCCTCACACAGTCAAGGCGATGAGATGGCACGCTGAGCCTCGGGTGACTGACGATGATATTATGATACACCCTTCTGATGGAGAGGCTTGGAAGCATATAGATAGGGAGTTTCCAGGATTTGCATCAGATGTCCGAAATGTAAGACTCGGACTTGCATTTGATGGATTCAACCCTTTTGGCAACATGAGCCTTTCGTATAGTATATGGCTGGTGGTATTAGTTCCTTACAACCTTCCTCCATGGATGTGTATGAAGAAGGAGTATAATATGTTGACTCTCTTAGTACCTGGCCCCGGGAATCCAGGAAAGTGTATTGATGTTTATTTGAGACCTTTGATAGAGGAGCTGGAGTTGTTGTGGGAGCAAGGTCATCCGACGTACGACAGTTACTCACATGAGATGTTCTACTTACGTGTTATGTGTATCGGTACCATCAGTGATTTTCCTGCGTACGGGATGCTGTCCGGATCTGTTATTAGTGGATACAGAGGATGTCCAGTGTGCTTGAATGCTGACTGCGCAAGGTATCATTGTCGGAAGTTATCATAATGCATCACCGTATATGGCTTGAGAGGACGCATGTCTGGCGTACGGATGCTGCAGCATTTGATGGGACTGAAGAGGTTGGTGATCCACCACGGGAGTGGACTGGTGAGGAAATTTTGGCCATGCTGAATGAGTATGATTTTGGGCAGTTGAGCAACCATCCTGATATTGTAGCGACATCTCCTGAAAGACCTGACAGGTATAAGTATTGGTCCCACAAAAGTATTTTCTGGGATCTACTTTATTGGAGTAAGTTGTCGATTAGGAACTACCTAGATGTGATGCACATAGAAAAAAATGTTTGTGAAAGTGTTGTCGGTACAGTGTTATGTTGGGAAGGGAAGACTAAAGATGGCCCTAAGGCACGCATTGGTTTAAAAGAAATGAACATTAGAAAATATTTATGGTTGAAGGAAGGTAAGGGGAAACACAAAATGCCGAAAGCTGCTTACACCGTCACCCCTGAGCAAAAGGCTGAGATTTTTTCGTGGATGAAGGCTGCAAGGTATCCCACAGGATATGCTGGAAATATAGGGAGGTGTGTTAACTTCAAGGAGAACAAGTTAAGTGGACTGAAGAGCCATGATTGTCATATCCTCTTACAACGTTTGTTTCCTGTGTTTATTCGACCATACTTGTCCAAACAGGTGGTCGAGCCATGTGTATCGTTATCCAGGTTCTTTCAAAAGTTATGCACTACGGAAGTAAGGAAGTCAGATCTCCGTCTCATGCAAAAGGAGATCATTTATATCTTATGCAAATTTGAGAGGATATTCCCACCGAACTTTTTTGATCTCATGCCTCACCTCATGATCCATCCCCCTCGCCAACTTTTACTAACAGGCCCGGTCCACTACACGTGGATGTTTCCAATACAAAGGCAACTTGGTGAATGGTGAGTACAAGGACTCTGTGACTAATAAGTCTGCACCAGAAGGATGTATAGCCGAAGCATATCTTGCATGGGAGTGTGTAACATATAACAAGTTCTATTTAGGCGCGGTGGATCCCACACCCGAGCTTATGTCAACAATTCCAGTGCAATTTAATATCTCCATCATCACCAGCGAAGTTGAAGTTCAAGGAAGATTACCTGACAGTCATTTACAACCTTACGAGCTATGAATTGCACATTGGTGGATATTACTTAACTGTCCAGAAGTTTAATATTGGAAAGACATTCACCTTTCATGTGATGCTGTGAATGGAGACATTAGATTCCGCAATGAAACATTTACTGATTATTTCGGACAATGAGTAAGTGTTTAATTACTGTTGCTTACATAATTTACTTAATCACGACATTCACCTTAATTAATATCCATATGACGCACATACAAAGTGATGGCCACTCGATGTGGTCACGTGAGTTGATGCTTCTTTCGATGAAGTCTGTTACATCTAGAGTTTATTCAATAGCGAAGGTAAATGGTGTGATATTTGTATGTATCGACAGAGATCAAAGAAGGAGTTGTCAAAATTCTGGGGTTATGATTGACGGTGGATATTACGGTGTTCTTCTCGAAGTAGTGGAACTAATTTATGGAGAAGGCTTGACAGTTTACTTGTTCAAGTGTAGGTGGTTTGATACAAATCCTCAAATCGAAAGGGAGGATAATTATGGACTATTATCTGTTGATACTTCTACAAGTTGGTATGAAGGTGATCCTTTTGTTTTTGCAACATCTGCTAAACCAGTTTACTACCTCGATGACTTGGTAAAAAAAGGAGCATAGAAGATCGTAAATCATGTGGCTACGAGAAATATATAGTGCGGCTACACTTGGACAAGCAGTCGATAAGGATGATAATGAGGCATATCAAGAGCCGGATACAACTAATATTCCACCATCCTCCACAATACTACTGAATAATGTTGTAGAAGGTCGAGTGGTTCAGCTACATGGTGAAGATCGTGAGTTCATAGAAGTAGGTACAAATGAATTACGTGCAGACTCTGATGAAGATGATGATGACGAGTTCAGACATATGCTGCCAGTTATCTACTCCGACACAGAGACAGACTCAAGTAGTGATTCTGACTACGAACCTTAGAAGGACATATCATTTGTAAAAGTTCCTTAAATATTTATTGTTGTGTGCCGCTCGAACGAATCGAAAAAGTGATATTATTACCTGTTTTTTATTTTTATTTTGTTATATATTCATTGTTCCATTTATAATAAAAACAAGTATAAATATACAAACTATTAATATTATATAAAAAACAAGTATAAATTTATAAAATATTATTTTATAAAAACTGTATAAATTAATATACAGATATATAATCATGTCTAAATATTTATAAGATATATTTATAATTAAATTTAAATATATATAAAATATTATTATATAAAAACATGTCTAAATATATAAAATATTATTATATAAAAACTATATAAATATATCATCATATATATATATATATTCATATATTTATAATTAAATTCAAATATGTAAAATATTATGTTATATAAAAGACATATATAAATATAAAACTGGGTTAAAATGTTTGAATGACAAACATGACCCAGTGGCAACATGCCATATTACTTACATAAATGGCCCGAGTTCGAACCCGGCAGCCATTGGGTCATGCTTTTTTTTTTTTGGAATTAAGAAAAGCGACGGCGTTGGTCGTCGGCTAAAGTACATGGTCTTTAGCCGACGACTATCGTCGGCTAAAGTATTGTTTTTTTTTAATTTCTATTAAATATATTCACAATTAAATTTAAATATAATCCGACCGTGTCGATCGACACCTGATCAGTCGTTGTGGTCTACATTCAAAAAGTTTCGGATGGATAATCCGACCGTGTCGATTGACACGGTCGAGTCGGCCAGTGTTTTGGCCGACGGTGGTGTCATTAAGTCCTTGAAAGTTTAGCCAATGACGACCTTTGTCGTCGCTAAAGTATTGTTTTTAATTTTTATTAAATATATTCACAATTAAATTTAAATATAATCCGATCGTGTCGATCGACCTGATCGAGTCGTTGTGGTCTACATTCAAAAGTTTCGACGGATAACCCGACCGTGTCGATCGACACTACGAGTCAGGCCGGTGTTTTGGCCGGTGGTGTTGGCTAAAGTCCTTAAAAGTTTAGCCGACGACGTCCTTTGTCGTCGGCTAAAGTTCCCTTATAAAAAAAAAGCGAATTTTCCCTTTCTTTCCCAGAACCTCCTCCACCCGAAAAAAACCTTTCCGCACTGCCGGCGAAAAATTCCACCACTGCCGAAAACTCCGAAGCCGACCGCCGCACCCAGCACCGAAGCCGTTCCTCCTCCACCACCGGCCCCCGACCGCCGCACCCAGCACCCAGCACCGCAGCCGACCGCCACCGAAGCCGTTCCTCCTCCACCGCTCCTCCATAAGCCAGCTGCCGCTCCTCCATCGGCCCCCGAAGGGTAAGAATATCCAGTGAACAAACTATTTGCTGCTGCTTTGAAATTTTGGAAAAAAAATTATAAGTAGGTTTTGATGTTGAATGACAGTTTTGAATTCTGATTTTGACTAAAAATGTGAGATAATTGGTATCATGAAGAATTTTATGTCTTGTTTGTATACATCTTGGATAAGGAATATTGCTCCCTGGAAGGGGGAGAGAATACAATATCTCACTGCCTAGAACTAAGAAAGTAAAATGCAGTTATGAAACACCAGTAAAACCTGAATCACACTGAAGAGCACTCTATGAAAATAACTTACATATTAAAAATTACCTTCACAATTTGTTCCCACTGGTCTGTGGACAAGAATTTTATGTCTTGTTTGTATACAATTATGTCTTGTGTTGGAATGATTATTGAATTTATTGGGATAATAGTGTTGATTGTTGAGTTTATTGATTGTTAAATTTGTTGTTCTAGTGTGTATATTGATGTTGCTACATGACATGTTGATATGGTTTGTATTTAAATTATGCTTTTAGTGATTGATTTATGTTGATTGTGATGTATGGTGATGTATTGTACATTTGGAATAACATGTTATCTGAACAGGTTTGGTGATTTCGAAATCTGAATTTTTTTTTCACTGGACTTTAGCCGACGGCATTTGCACAGACTGTCGGCTAAAGTATTTATTTAAAAAAATAAAATAAAACACTTTAGCCGATGACTATGTAACCGTCGGCTAAAGTGTTCATTAAAAAAAATAAAATACACTTTAGCCGACGACTATGTAGCCGTCGGTTAAAACCTATACACTTTAGCCGACGACAACTCTTACCGTCGGCTAAAACCTATACACTTTAGCCGACGACTATGTATCCGTCGGCTAAAACGGGAACTATTTTAGCCGGCGACCATTTAACCGTCGGCTAAACTCGAACTTTAGCCGACGACCTTCCCTATTAGCCGACGACCTTCCCTATTAGCCGTCGGCTAAACTTTAGCCGACCGACCTCGGCCGACCGACTTTTAGCCGACAGCTGACCACTGTAGCCGACGATTTTCGACTTTAGCCGACGACTTTTTGCTGTCGGCTAAAGTATAAACATTGGTAGTGAATATCAAGTTCTAATACAAGATTTCTAGCATAAGACAGCAAAAATAAATCCATTTGTCTATAATCTTTAAAAATGAAATCAAACCCTTTGATTAATTTATGGCATCATCAATATGCATATTTTTAGATTGCAATATTTTTATTAACCATGTTAATGCTAAATAAAATATCATGTCAAATAGTTATGCCTAACAAAAATTCAAAATTCTCCAATTTAATATCTAAACTACGAACTTCATTTTTTTGTTTTAGCATCATATGCAGTTTTAAATAATTCCAGCAAAGCATCTTATATTTGGAGAGTTTGATATCTAATAGCTTCCACGCTTTCAACACAACTCTTCCAATGTATACTGGGCAAGGATTTAAGAGTTAATCATGCACATTTATCTTCAATTTTTTCAATTTCGTAGAACTAGTAAATAATGAAATACATGCATGCTGAATAACTCCAAAAAAATATATTGCTTTAGCACAAGAATTTGTCATATTCAAACATCCAGATTAAGAGAATGAAAAGTAGAATTATTTTCAAGTAACCTCCTTGGTGGCTGCAGTCCCCTCTATGGTCCATCCTCAGGGCTGCCTCCAAATGGTTATTGGCCGCAGGTAGCGTGACTTATTTTGCTAAAAAAACAAAGATGGTGACTTACTTGCAATTAATAAGACATGTTGAGTTGCAATTAGACAAGGATCATAATTTTTGAAGCAGTTAGATCCAACAAAAATATGGAATTTGGGTGGTTATATGAGTTTCTAGCATGGGAGGTTTGAGTGGGTTTGTAAATTCAAACCTCCCCACCTAGTTATTAGGAGATGGAGTTTGGGTTTAAGTTTCTAAACTCAAACCCAAAATGATGAAAAGTCAAAACAAAAATAAAAATAACGGGACAAGCATTTTTTTTAATATTAACTATTAACTATTATTATTATTATATTAACTATTACTATTATTATTAATATTAAATACTAATACTATTATTTAATTTTTATTAATTTAATAATAATAATAGTTAATATTAATAATCGTTAATAGTAATAATACTTAATAATATTATTAATAATAAAGAAAAAGACAAAAAAAGAACAAAACTAATAAAGAAAAAAAAAACTACAACAAAAGGACAAAAGATCAAATCAGGACTAAGAATGGTAAAATGTAGGACTGACAATTCGTGCGTGTCGTGTCGTTATCGGTTGCCAAACACGAACACGACTCGTTAAGTATATGTCCGGCACGAACACGAACACGATACGAAAGGTTGAAACACGGATACGACACGAACACGATATTTTTCGTGTTGACACGACACGATAACGACACGATACGACACGAATCGATAAGTTCAAATAAAAAAAATTAGAAAATAAATTAGAAATATTTAAAATGATAATAAAATTAATACTAAAAATATATGAATATTATCGGGTTACACAAACACGACACGATACGAACACGAAAGTTATCGTGTTACACGAACCCGACACGACACGATAAGGACACGAATACGGTAAGGACAAACACTAACCCAATAATTTCGTGTAGGGCTGAGAATTTAGGATCGGGAAATCCTGAGTCCCAATCCCGTCCCGAGTCCCAACGGGAAACGGGACCCCGAGTCCCGAATTTTACGGGACTGGGACCGAGACCGGGACCTGAGATTTTGGTAATTTCGAGACTCAGGAGTCCCGAGTCCCGATCGGGACTATCCCGAAGTCCCGATTGAAATTTCTAATTTCAATTAAAAAAATTTTCTTTTCTGATTTTGGGTATTTTGTCCCGATCAAAACATTCGGGACATTCCGGAAAATTTTCCTCGGGATCGGGACCGGGACTTACATTTATCCCATTTCGGGAATCGGGACTCCCGAAGTCCCGAACGGGACCGGGACCACCAAATTGGTGATTTTTGGGACCGGGACAATCGAGACTCGGGACCGGGACCTTGGGATGTCCCGATTCTCAACCCTAATTTCGTACATGTTCGTGTCGAGTTATTGTATCGTGTCGGAAATTGTTAGCCATAGTAAATTGAGAGGTATATAAAGAAAGATCCTATTTGATTTGCTGATTTTGGTGATGGTTGGTTTCGGGAAAGTTTGTAACACGAGAGAATTTATTTTGCTTGTAGCAAAGGCGAAATCCTTCGCCCTCAGGGCCCCCACCCCCAGTCCGAAAGGGATTGGTGGAGGAATTAAATCATGGTGACTCAAGAGAATTTATTTTGCTGCTTTTTGTAAAATGAGGGGTATATAAAGTAAGAATTTTTTTTACTATTTTTGTTTTTTTGTTTTATTTACGTCATGTAAAAATATTTTGAAAAAATATAAATTGAAATCTTAGTATATGTACAGAATTTAAAATTACTTTTTATTTATTTATTTAATTCATGTAAGTATCAAAAAACTAAATTAATTTTTCAGTTGTATTTTAATATGTAGTTATTTCTAATATTTTATGTTTTATTTTTGTTCCTAATAAAAATGTCATTTTCGTTATTTAATTTGCTGCACATAATTACGAAAAAGTTAATCAAAAAAACTAAATTTTTATAAACAATTTATTACAAATATATTAAAAATATTTGCATATAACATAGATAAAGATATATGTTGATATATAAAGTATAATAATTGAAGATTTAATGGGAAACGTGTGGGACACAAAAAAATAATTTTAAGAGGTTTATTGTTAGATAGAGTTTTGGTTTGTAGTTGTGAAGTTTGTATTTTGGTGATGGAAAAAGTTTTTTTGATATAATGTCACTATGCCATAATATCCCTATTTTTTTTCATAATTATATTTTATGTATTGACTAATATACCCTTATGCTATTTTGGATGGAGATACGAGAGTATATTTTTGTAATATAATATAATGATTTAAATGCAAGAAATTTATGAAAAACTATTTTTTCTTTTAAATATTTGGTCGAGATTTTGTAGCCAAAATATTTGATGTAATAAAAAAGGCATGTTGATTTATTTTGGACCGCACCTATTTTTGGGGAATAAATATATGTTAAATGATTTTATTTTTGAGAGGATATTATGATTCAGCCATGCGAAGGGTAGGAGTTATACTGAATTCAAGATCGTGATATGTAGCCCTATTTTTTCTGCTGTAGAATTAAAAATCATAATATATAATGCCTACGAAGAATTAAAAATCCTTTGTTTGCATGGGCCATATTCCTCAAAGCTCAAGAGCTCGAATGGCATCCGCACACCATCCCGCACACCATCAATGACGCCTCTCGGGAGCTCGAATGGCAAACAAAAGGTTCATTGTATCTTTTATCTTTAACCTAAAATAGTTAAAGGATAAGAAAGTCTATATAAAAAATACCTTAATTTTTGAAATTAATTAAAAATAAAATAAACTGTAAAATTACTAAATAAGTCTTATTATGACTGAGATATTATGTCTCTAAATCATGACTCTTTGGTGAGATTGACACATTTGAAGTTAAAAAAAGAGGTTTGTATAGGAGGTTATTAGAGACACTCTTAGTGCTTTCAGTTATACTAGCGACTATCATGTTAACATATTTAGTCACATCAGTGATTTGTTTCCTATTTAGTTAGTTTCATTACTTTCACATCATGAATATTCTTCTCAACTCAACACATTTATTTTTCACGGTTTATCAATGACCAACCAAACACACATATACCATTATTTCTTATTATTTTCAAATTTCAATTTTTTTTTGGTTTATTAAAAATAAAATTAAATAATAGAAAACTCTTGAAAAAATTCAGAAAATTACAAACTAGTAAAAATTCAAATACCAAATCAATAACATAAATGATAATAACTGAAATCTGAATTAAAAATACAAAACCGATACTTTAAACAAATGATAAAGTTACATATTTAATTACCGTCATCGAATTTTTTGCCAGATTTGCTCGATCAAGTCATTTTGAAGAACGAAGTGAGTATCTCTATTGCGAAGTTGTGATCTATTTTTCGGATAGTTGGATAAACTTGCAACTCGTTCCGTTGAGAATCGATATTTGGATCGTTATTCTCTTCTCTGTCTCCACCTTGTCTACTATTTGGTGTAGATCGAGCTTCAATAAATTATATGGGATCATGATAGTTTAGAAAAGTGTGTCGTTAATCACATTGTGCATGATGATGCAAGCAATCATTATTTTTTCCATCATATTATGATCCCAAATAAGACATAGCCGCTTGATAAAAGCGAAGCGAGCTTGTATAACGCCACATGTTTGCTCATCTTTTCGGACAGCCTCTTGCTGTTTAGTGATTGGTCCTTGCGAATTTATGGAACATTAATAGATTTGACAAATGATACACAACAGTGGAAGACTGACTATAACTCGGTTGATACAACATAACCCGACCAAACTCCCAACTCTTGATTAGTATCATAGCTCGTCACTTCCTGTGCCGGTCCTGGAACTGCTCCTCATGAACCTGTAAGTACCTGGATGCAAAACAGACATCCACCCCTCGAATACTCGGGGGCTAGCAAAACTCCACTGTTTTACTAGTGCAAGTATCAAATCATACGAATTGTATCAAACAACATCAATCATGAAACAGATACAATAACCAAGTACCAAATCATTCCCGAGAGGTTTTATTAACAGAAAACAAGAAATGAAATATTTGCAAATAGACTTGTCATCTCGGGAATTTTAGAGATAAAACCTTTTTGGACCTCAAGTCCCGATTTACCAAACCTTTTCAAACTCAAAAGGGTTTCAACCCAATTTCCATTTTTCAAAAACATAATAAATAAAATATCATCACGGGTCCGTGACCCAACATAAAAACATCATCCACTTAATCACTGGTCGTATTCATTAAGTAACGAACCCCGGAGGTCACGACGGACCGTACCCAGTCAATGCATTCCCTGTTTGTACACATTATGTACCGAACCCCAGAGGCCGCAGCCGTACCTGGTATCACTCAATTACTGTTCGTACACATCATGTACCGAACCCCAGAGGTCACGACAGACCATACCTGGACCACACACACTGTTCGTACACATCATGTACCGAACTCCAGAGGCCACAACGGACCGTACCTGGACCACACACACACACACACTTCCCACCACATATCAAACAACGCAACACATCACCACGAACAACACATCTTAATACGAATATGTCCGACCATTCATACACCAAAATACATGTCCGAGTGTATAATCAATCCATCACAATAATTATAATCATCACAATACATCAAGCCCGAGCAATCAAGCTCAACATAAATCACGCGATTAACATGACCAACACAACTTCACAACGTTAAACAAGCAAGAATATCATTAATACCAACAAACGTTCGAATAATCAATTCACACGAATTATATCCACGAAGGTGAACCAAATCATCGTAAATCCAATACGTAAGGTCTATTCACGAGACACAAATTGTATAAGTAGAATACTTGCCTCATTAACCGATACCGAACACTCCGACGAACACGGCTCAATCGGAAGACCTCGAACCCCGAAGAAGACAACGAACGGAAGAATTCTGACTCAAGCTCTTCACAAAGATTTCGTTCCTAAGTCATATCATGAATAAATCAACGATCGTACGAGGAAGAATAATCGTATATCACCCGAATCCCCTTCTAAGACCTTTTACCGGACACCTTCAAGGCGTCAATTAGGAACTCAACAAAACGACGAATCCTAGGAATCTAACCATGGAATAACAAGGAAATTGATAGAATACAGCTTAATAATCATCGATCTGCCACTAATCTAAGTTACTACGGGTTAAACGGACAAAACCAAGCAAAACCCCCAATTTTCCCAAACTAAGATTTTAGGAAATCTAACCTTGATTCAGTCGATCAGAGGAGGTTATGGAATGATTAATCGATGATATGAACTCCAGGACTTCGTGGATTAATCGCTTGACAACATGCTTCCTTGTTCACCAAGACTCCAGCCACGGAAAGGAAAGAAGAGAAATGAAAAACGGGTGAAAACATGACTGCTCAGCCATATTTATATAGACGCGCATTAGCGTACGCTAGGGGTTCCGGGTAGCGTGCGCTAACGGGCCAGTCTCGGCCTAGAACCTTCGGTCGGGGCCCGCCATCGTGCGCTAGACGAGTACCTGTAGCGTGTGCCATCGGCCTGTGCCGCAGTCCAGAGACATCTGTCCGGCCGCGATAGCGCGTGCTGGACGGGCGTTAGCGTGCGCTAGCCGACCCGTCCAGAACCTCATGGACCAATCTGCTCGGCCAGGTAGCGTGCGGTGGGCGGTCGAATAGCGTGCGTTATGCCTGTCGAGTTAGCGCGCGCAACCTTCCGACCGTAGCGTGCGCTATACCGGTTCCTGCTGCACCTGCCCGGCCAGTGCCCAGCCCCATGACCCGACGACTCAATTTTCCGAAAATGCACGGAACGAACACGACAAAACGCGGAACGAAAATCACGGGTATTACATCTGGGAGTTCCGAACTGCATAAATTCTTTGGAATTTTGTATACTTTTAAATGCTAGATAATAATCTTGGGGGGTGTATTTAATTAAGATTTCAATGGAATTTGATAGATTTTAGAGTTTGATGGATTTGATAGATTTTAATAGAATTCAACAAACTTTCATAAATTCTCTTTGATTTCAATGGACTTCTATCTGTTAGAATTCTATAGACTTTTATGGATTTTTATGGACTTTTATGAATTTCTATTGACTTTATTTTTCTCAAAAGATAGTAACCACATGAATTTCATTTATTACCATTCGATCTTAATAGATAGTTGTCCTATATGTAATTTTCAATCAATTGTTATGTATAATAGATTTTTTAATTAAAAATAAATATCTATTACAAATAGAAATTTTACAACAAATTGATATAATTTGACGAGAAAAACTAAAGAAGTATCTCATATTAAAAAGACTAAAACATATACAAGTTATTAAAGCAATGCGCAGATATAAAATATTTAATTATAAACTGAATTTTTTTACAAGTTTTTGGAAATAATTATTTTTTTCATACAAAGTTGAAAAATAGAAGATAAAAATATTATAAGAACTTCTTTACTGTTCTGGGATATGGTGATAGGGCTGTCTCAATGCTTCTCGGTTAGAACCAGAACCGCGCGGTTCCGGTTAACCGAGAACCGCAATTTTGGTTATTGGTCCGGTTTCCGATTCCATTGTGTATTATTTGTTCGGTTTTCGATCTAACCGATAACCATTCGGTTTTGAACCGAAAACCGGTTTTATAAAATATATTTATTAAATATTTTTTTTATTTTATAATTATATTATATTATTTTAATTTTTGTAAATTAAATTGGAAATTAGACTGTTTTTATGAAATTATATTTTGTAATTATATTAGATAATTATAAAATAAAAAATAATATGTAATAAATATATTTTATAAACCGAACCGGAAGCAAATTTTATTTATGAAATTATATTTTTAAATTTTATAATTATATTATATTATTTCAATTTTTTTAAATTGAAATAAAAAAAATGGTTTTTGTGGTTAACCGAACCTGAACCGAAAATAATTGGTCCGGTTCTCGTTAACCGAAAATTTATACGGTCCGATTTTCAGTTCTTATTTTTGGACATTTATGGTTCCGGTTAACCAAATAATTCGGTCTGGTTAACCGAAATCGAACCGTTCGACAGCCCTATATGGTGGTAGTGGCAACGGGATGACAGCGGAAATGGTGTTGGTGGTGGGACGGGACAGTGGCAATGGTGGTGGGGAGGAGGTTGCGTCAGTGGTGGTGGGTGGTGGTGATGAATAAAAATCCATCAAAATCTTAGGGGTGTAGGAAAGATTTTAAAAGACAAATTATGTTTGTACTTTGTGTTTAAAGATGAGTACCTAAATGATTCCATTAAAATCCTTAAAATCCAAAATAAATTTGAATACCCCATAATTTTGTAAGATTTATAAAAATTTTCATTTAATACCTCATAACTTTAATGGACTTTTAAGAACTCCATTAAATTCTATATTGAATACTACAAAAATTTAATTGACTTTTAAAAGTCTCAATTAAATACACCCAAACTTTTTCAAATCCATCAAGTTCTATAAGGTGCCGTTTGGAAACATAGATTTCATTTCAAATCCAGAATTTCAAATCCAGGATTTGAAATCCAAGATTTGAAATCCAAATCCACTGTTTGGGAACACAGGAATTTCAAATTCTGAATTTCAATTTCTAGCATCCTGTTTGGAAATTCATGAATTTCTTGCACAAATGGTCTTTGTGTTTCGCCGGGTTTTACAAATTTAGTCCTGATTTTTTTTTAAATTATTTATTTAACTATTAATATTAGTATTATTTTTTTATACGTTTTCGACCGTTTTTCTTACATTTTTGTCCGTTTTTCTTATATTTTTTTCCGTTTTCATACGCTTTTTCCGTTTACATATGTTTTTGTCCATTTTTCTTACGTTTTTTCCATTTTCATACGTTTTGTCTGTTTTTCTTACGTTTTTGCCCGTTTTTCTAACGTTTTTTCAGTTTACATACGTTTTTGTCCGTGTTTATACGTTTTCGTCCGTTTTTATACGTTTTCGCACGTTTTCTTACGTTTTTTCCGTTTACATACGTTTTTGTCCATTTTTCTTACGTTTTTTCTATTTTCATACGTTTTGTCTGTTTTTCTTACGTTTTTGCCCATTTTTCTAACGTTATTGTCCGTTTTTATACGTTTTCGTCCGTTTTTATACGTTTTCGCAAGTTTTCTTACGTTTTCGTCCGTTTTTCTTACGTTTTTGTTCGTTTTATAGTGTTTACCCGTTTTCTTATGTTTTCATCTGTTTTTATACGTTTACGTCCGCTTTTCTTAAGTTTTTGTCCCTTTTTATCTTTTTTTTTTTTAGTTTTTGTTCATTTTTCTTACGTTTTTGTCCGTTTTTCTTACGTTTTTTTTCGTTTTTATACATTTTCGTCCGTTTTCTTACGCTTTCATCTATTTTTATATGTTTTCGCCTGTGTTTCTTACGTTTTACCCGTTTTGGTATATATAAAAACGTAAGAAAAACGGACGAAAACGTATAAAAACGGATGAAAACGTAAGAAAATGGGCGAAAACGTAAGAAAAACAGGCGAAAACAGGTGAAAACAGAAAAAACATAAGATAAACGGACAAAAATGTAAGAAAAACGAATAAAAACAGATAAAAACGGACAAAAACCTAAGAAAAACGAGCGGAAACCATAAAAACAGATGAAAGAGTAAGAAATCGGGTGAAAACATAAGAAAATGGACAAAAACAGATAAAAACGGACAAAAACATAAGAAACACAGGTGAAAACATATAAAACAGATGAAAGAGTAAGAAAACGGGTGAAAACGTAAGAAAATGGACAAAAAGGATAAAAACGGACAAAAACGTAAGAAACACAGGCGAAAACAAATAAAAACAAATGAAAGTGTAAGAAAACAGGCGAAAACGGAAAAAAACGTAAGAAAAACGGACAAAAACGTAAGAAAAATAAACAAAAACTGAAAAACCCGATAAAAAGGGACAAAAAGATTAGAAAAGCGGACGTAAACGTATAAAAACAGATGAAAACGGAAAAAACGTAAGAAAACAGGCAAAAACATATGAAAACGGAAAAAACGGGCAAACACTATAAAAACGGACAAAAACATATGAAAACGGAAAAAAACGTAAGAAAAACGGACGAAAACGTAAGAAAACGGATGAAAACGTAAGAAAACAGGCGAAAACGTATAAAAACGGACGAAAATGTATAAAAACGTACAAAAGCGTATGTAAATTAAAAAAACATTAGAAAAACGGGCAAAAACGTAAGAAAAACAGACAAAAAGGTATGAAAACGCAAAAAATGTAAGAAAAACAGACAAAAACGTAAGAAAAATGGACAAAAACGTATAAAAATATAATACTAATGTTAATAGTTAAATAAATAATTTAAATAAAGTGCATGACTATTAAATAAAAAAACAAGAAATAAAAACAGTAAAAAAATTAAAAAATCAGCATAAATAAAACACAATACAAATGATTATATAAAAGAAACAAAAAGAAAAGTAAAAATTAAAAAAAAAAATGTGGTGGCCTTTTATTTTTCATTTGGGCCTATATTTTTCATAAGGGTTTATTTTTCATTTGAAATGACAAGTTTTGGGATTGTATTTCAAATTCTAATATTTGGGCATGTTTAAAAATTATATGGAATTCTACAAATCCAATTCCAAATTTTATTAGAATTGTCAAACACTAGATTTGGTGAATTCTTGAATTTCAAATGAATTTCAAGTTATCAAACAGGGGATAAAAATCTTTAAAAATCATTTAAAATCTCAAATGAATATGCCCTTCATTAGGATCCATGGAAAAGCGAGAAAGATCGAAATTTTTAGAAGTGAAGGCTGATGTCATAGGCAGAGAATAAAGGATAATTGTATTGTGTGTATAACTATGACAAATTTGGTGTCAATTTATAGTGAATGGAAAAATAAAAATTTTGGTTTTTTTTCTAAAATGTAAAATATTTATCCTGATATCCAAATATATTTCACTGAACCAATGCAAATGTCACAAGAAAATAAAAGGTTGGGCGCCGAGGATTGCTCTCAAATAAGTGATACATTCAATTTGTCCTTTTTTTCCTTTCTATTTTTTAGCTGGCAGCCGCCCTCAATGCTTGAGGGGGCGCCGTTTGACCTAGTCGTTCTTTTATCTTTTATTCCCTCCGTCCCAGCTAAGATGAGCATTTTGACTTTATATAATCAATAATTTTCAAGTTTGACACTAAATTAATCTCAAACTATAATGATAAAATATTTAATAAAATTATATTATGAAACTTTAGATGGTGCAGTTTCATAATATAATTTTATTAAATATTTTATCATTATATTTTGAGAATAATTCTTAGTCAAACATAGAAATTATTAACTATATAAAGTCAAAATGTTCATGTTAGCTGGGACGGAGGGAGTAGTTTTTTGTACCAGGTTCTTCTCATCTTGAACTAATAATATTAAGTGAATTAACCAACTGCCTTGGCGCAGTTGGCCACCTGACCTTCAATTTAGTTGGAGGTCAGGGGTTCAATTCCTAGTGGCAACACTTTGGAATTGAATTTCTCAAGGCCCAATGATCCCTTAGTCTTTGACTAAGGGTTAGAACTAGCCTCCGAGTCTGTTGGTGGAACAATTAAATATTAAGGGCTTCAAGCGGCAGTGTGGGAGGCCAGATCTCGGTGGGAACCTGCGGTTGGATTTGGGGGGTCCAGCATGGAGCAATCACTTGGGGGACGACTCCTTGTGCGCGGTAGTTGAGGATATTTAAGAACCTGGGAGTCAGATACACATCTTGCGATTTAACTGGTAGCAGTACTGTGGGGCCGGGACTGTTATCCCGAGGACTAGTCAGGTGTAAGCTTGGAACCTCGGTATCAAAAAAAAAAAATATTATTAAGTGAATCAATTTTAATTTTAATTGGTAAAACTAACTTTAATTTAGTAAAATCAATTTTGTATTAAGAAATTGGATAAAAAGTCTTAACGAATGAAATTAAATTTTAATCCATAGAAGTTAGTTTCGATCAAAAAATAAGTTTAACAGTGCATATCAATAATTATATATAGCGCTCTGTCTTTTTTGATACTAAACCACAAGGGGCTTGTTTGCTATGTGTGATTAAGGTGTATAATATATTTAATACACTTTTATATCTTGTTTGGTATAAAGTATAGGGTCCCTATCCCACCTAAGAGGTGGTATTAGGTGATATTAAACAATACTGCAACTAATAAATTCAATAAACTACCGTGATATCTATATTTTGCAGAGAATTTAATACATCGTACCAAATATGATATTAATTTCTTATATTGTTTAAGGAATCCCGGTCAATCTTATCAAGCTTTATCCCATACAACTCATTCATGAGAGCATAAGTTTTTGATATCAAAATATGTTAAAAGACATTTGTACACTTAAGTCTACCACTCAAAAATAAAAACCTTAAAAGAAATAGAAAAGTAATAAAACAACAATAATCTAAACAGTTCCACAACCCACTCTTTCTCTCCCTTCCCAGAAAAACCGCTCTCTATGTCGCAAAACCCGACTGTCCCAAAATAAAATCTATCGCCGGCAGAAAATGACCGACTCCGGCTAAGACAGATAATCCGAACACGATAGAAGTTCCTCACAAGATAGTGACACCTAATCTGAAGAGGCTTTCGTTAATGAGCCGCCGGTTAGTGTCCTGAGTTTGCCATTTTTTTCAAAATTTAAGCTTTTAAAATATGTCTTTTGTACATGCCTAATTATAGTAGGGATTGATGTATGTGTCTGTATGAGTTTAGGTAGCGTTATTTTGAAGTTTGGGCGTTACAAAACAGGTGCAATTTAGTCACACACGGTCGCGCCCATGATGGTTGTTCATCAGCTCATGATGGTGCTGAAGACGATGACACAATCGTGTGCGCGATGGTGTTTCGTGGGCATAATGGTGTACACACAACGAGCATCGATTGTGTGAGCCGTCGTGGGAAACAAGACCAAATGTGAAGCCCCAATTTTCGAACATGCATTTATTTTATAATTTATGGAAAGCGCATGAATAATTTTAAATGTCCAACAATTTATTTACAAATTTTATTCTATTTATTAAATAAGGTCCAATTTTACCTTATTTGCATATCATGATTGTAGTTTACACTCCAGGATCAAGTCCAAGCTCTCGTATTACTATAGCCTAGTAATATTTATTTATATAAGTAGTCCAAACTAATGAGTTAGCCAAATTGATTTTACTTGATTATTCTAAATGTAATATCAAGAACCTATTATTATTATTAATCTACCAATTTAATGTTCCATTATTATTAATATCATAAATTAATAGGTTATTAATAAAGATTAATTAAAGTAATTTAATTAATTTAATCTGAAATTAATAAGCTGATTAATTAAGGATTTAAAATAATTATATAATTAATATATCACTAATATTATCTTCTGATCGATTCACATCCAACAAGAACTCTACATAGATCAAAACTCTACTACTAACCCTAAAATGTTCTCGAAGAGAGAAATTTTTTGATTTTTGTATGACGACCTCAAGGTCAAAATTTTTGAGACTTCAACTACTGATATTTCATTTTCATCTCATACTATAAGTTTTCAAAACACGAGTTTTTAACTCAAATAAGGTCTACAAAATATACTCAAGACGTGACTCTCGTTTGTAACTTTCCGGTTTCATGAATGTTAGTCAGAAGATGTGTATTGATGATACTCTTGTTGTTGGGCAGTGGTGCCAGTTTTATGATTAAAATAGTAACGTGAATGTTGAGTCCATCGGTATGTATGTGTTGAGATAGTCCTCTTTATTGAGAAGTAAAATTTTCGTTTTTGTAGGATGATTTTCTTTTGATGGTTGCTTGTGAGATGTTATAATTATGTGAGTCGATGACATTTAGACTCGTATGTTGTTACTTATTTGTAACATTCGAGTCTAGTATTACCTCATATATGTTTGCAATCGTGTTGTCGATTAGAGCAGTTAGCGCAGGCTTGGTACGAGGCTAACGTGGCATGTTTAGCGCACGCTAATCTTTGTTGTAACGCACGCTAATGAGCATGGGCAGAGGCTATGGAACCGCATTTTTAGTCGTCAGGTCTATGTTTTGCAGTTAATCATCTTCGACGGTATTCTATGTGTGTTGTCTAGCGATGCAACTGTTGTGTGGGAATAAGTGTTAGGACTTTTTGTAGCGCTAGGTGATAATTGATTTTGTTTAAATTATGTATGTTGTGTGTGTGTTCGAAAACGCCACCCTGAAAATTTCATAAAGTTTCGACGATTCGATTACTCGGCGGCTCTGTGCGTACTTTGAAAATTATTTAGAATTGGCGAGCCGGCCTCAGATTCTCAAATAAAACCCGACGGTATTTGAAAGAGTTGTTTTAAAGTACATGTAGACATTTTGTAAAATATTACCGTCGTTGATTTTTGTGTAGTGTTGAAAGGATTTTCGAAAATGATTTTTGACGTATTGTTGTATTTTCAAATAATCCGAGTACATGATTTCAGAAATCTTTCACATCATAAAATCTTTTCAAAAATCAATAAAATTTTTATTTTCAACAATATACTGTGGAAGATAAAGAATCTTACTCTATTTAAAACTTCAAACTCGGGTTTAGAAAAGTTTTCTTTACTGAGCCAGTTATCGTGCGTGATCTTGAATCACTCTATAATGATGATGTTTAGAAAAAATATTGTTTTGCAAGTGATGTCAAATTAGACGGTTAAAGTTCGTCGTTTACGGGTTTTGATGAAACAAACCGAGGTACCAAAAATACTTTCAAGGTTTTATTTTGAATAGCGCACGAATCCAAGGATTTCCAAATGAAATCATTTAAAAGGATACCTCGTGGATTTTCTTATTTAGTTGTTATCAATTACCTTATGTGTTATGTCGTGCTGGGTTGATACTTTAGCATATTATTTTCGTGAAGTTGTGTCATCGTATCGAGTGAGAATCTGCTTAGTATGCTTAGGGACAGAGGATACGGTCGTGACCGCGGTATAGTTAGTCGTGGAGATCAGATGCGGGACCAAGAGGATATGGCCGGGAAAGTTGCTACTCCAGCACTTCATTCTCGTTGTTTAGGTTTCGGGGACGAAACCTCTTTTAAGTGTGATATGATGTAATATCCGAAATTTTCGATTTTCGGTAAATTTCTTTTTTTGGCAGGAGTCTGTTTTAACGGATCGTCTGTGACCGTTTCGTCCTTCTGTGAATGTTTCATTCTACACTTGTTAACATCCGAGTTCCTTTCGGTGTCGTTTTGCTGAGTTCCATGCTTTTTGCCGACTTTTCCGCATTTGAGATCGATTCTTGCGAATCCCGTACGAAATTATTGTTCGTATTTCCCCGTAAGCCCATTTAACCTTGTTAGAGGTTTTGTGAAGTTCGGTTTGTTTATACGTTTTCGTATCGTGATGTTTCAGGCATTGGGCCATTTTGTAATTTCCCAAAGTTTTGGGGTGGTTGCCTTCGTATCGTCTTTCCCGATCTTCAAATTATCGGAATCATGTGTCATCTAGAGTTGCTCTGCCTGGATTGTTTCATGTTTTAAGTTTCGGGACAAAACTTCTTTTAAGGAGGGTAGAATGTAATACCCGAGATTCTCGGTTCCGGTTATTTTTTTAATTTTTGTCGATTGCGCCGTTCATTTTGTTCTGTTGGCGATTTCTTGAGATTTTCCCCTATGTTGGGTACGGCACGATGTACCGTGTTGTGGTGTTCGTCGGGTACGACTTATCGTTGCGTAAGTCAAGCTAATAGTATGTCTTGCTTTGTTATGTGTTCGTTTTCGATTTGGATCGTTGGTGTTGTCCGTTAGTATTTCGTTGCATGTTGAATAATTATTGTTTTGTCGAGGAGTATCGTTTTTGTGCATTTGGTCGACTTTGTAAGATCACCACCGGCACTTATAAAGTCTAAATATGCTGAAACTTTACAATGTGATAGAGCATCAAATTAGCTTTCCAATGGTTCAAACGGCGAGTCAATCGGAGTCCGGACGAAGGAGTTATGGTCGTAATAGCAAAGGCTACTCAGTGTATAATTAGCGCACGCTAAATACATATATTAGCGCGCGCTAACGGATCTGGCAGAGGGTTTTGGACTGCATTTTACAGCCGTTAGCGCACGCTACACATACCTTAGCGTGCGCTAACTGTTGACAGTATATATATAAGACTGCAGAGGTCAACTTTCGTCATTTTTTCCTCCCCTTTCTTCCTTCCGGCGATCTAGACGATCTTGAGGGCGTATAAGCATGGATTTTAACCTGATATCATCACCCATCAATATCTTTGAGTTCCTAGTACGGATTTAACAACATCCCAACATCTTTCGCCATTTTAATTGAGGTATTTTCTTCTTAAAACCCTACTTTCGGGATAATTTGGGGTTTATCGTGATTTCGTGATTCCAATCCGAAATTGTTGATTCCCTTGTTGTTATCTAGTCTTGTTTATCTTAACCCCCAGTTTGGAGTTTCGTTTACATGTTTTTATCGGGTTAATTTATGTTCTTGAGATATTTTGGGGTTTTCCGTTTGATTTCAATTCTGGGCCGATTATGATGAATTGGTCATGTAATTCTTGTTGTATTGGTTGTAATCTATGGATTAGTAACTCGTTTATCGACTTCATCTCACCCGGAACATGATTTTGGCTTTCTTGGAACGAACTCTTGAACCCTTGTAGTTTCTTAGTGTCGATTGAGATTTCGTTTAGTGTTGTTGATTCGTAGCGGTGTTATTCTCGTGGTGATTGTGTTGTTATTGATTTCTCGTGAAGGTGGTCGGTTTTGAAGCTTTGGGTCATTTTGGGGCTGTTTCGGCCGGGCTATTTTGGGACTGTTTGGGGGCTGTTTTGGCCGAGCCGCTTTCGTCGGAGTATTCACAAATTGATTTCGAGGCAAGTATCTTGCCCATACATTACGTGTTTTGTGGATATAATGGTTGCTAAGTGTCGATATGTGCTAAATAAATATTTATAACCATTTTTCAAAAGAATAGGTATATTTACCATCATGGTTTTCGTAAAGGTGACCCGTGTGGGTCGGGAATTAATATGCTTAGTTGATTATGTGTGCTAGTGTCGAGTATAGGATCACCTTACTTTCGTGTGATGTCATTATGTATGATTATGGCGTCGGTAAATGTAAAGTGTAATTCTCTTGTCAAATTATGTGCTTGGAGTCACGTGGTTATGGATGAATATGTGAGTTTTTGTGATATTGGTTGTGTCGTTCGGTGCTGTTGAGATCTTGTGCTCCCTTGTGAATTGATATAGTTCTGGGTCGTGAGTACGTGTTGGATAATATGGCCATTCTAGCAAGGTACCTCGACTATATATATTTTGTGTGTTTGACCTTTGAGAGTTTTGGTTTTGTAATCTGTGAGTTGTTACTCTTCCACCTGGGGATGGCATGTGGCCTCTGGGGGTCGATACTAATGGGTACGGCCACGGAAGTGGATTTGGGTGCGTGTGTTGATGTTCTTCCACCTGGGGACGGTTCGACGGGACCTCTGGGGGCCGATACTAATGGGTACGGCCGCAGAAGTGGTTTCCCACCTGGGGACGGTCCGACGGGGCCTCTGGGGGCCGATACTAATGGGTACGGCCACGGGTTACCAAGTGTGGTTTCTGTGATATTGATGTTGATGTTTTGATGATTAATTGTGATATGTCCGGAGTATCACAATGCTTTGTGCTCGAGGTCGAGATACATTATATATCAGGTCTTGGTGTTTGGCTAGAATGGCATAAGAATAATGTGTTATGTGTAATATGTCCTTGTAAGTGAATTGCAGTGGATGACCGGGTCGTGGGCCCTGTGTTTTGTGATCGAAATGGTTGGGTCGTGGACCCCGTGTCTTGTTAATGGATTTACATTTTTGTAAAAATGAACTTTGGGGCTGTGACCCTAAGTGGCTTTCGAGGAATTCAGAACTTTTCTATTTCAAATGTTTTCAAAACTCCCGAGATTTGGAAGTGTTTTCAAAGTGCTTACTTGTTTCGTTTCTAGTTTCAAGACTTGAACTATTTTTAACCAAATAACATATCTCGGGAAGTCTTTTGTTGTATTCTCGGAATGTGTTGTGTATGGCTCGTATTTGCACTTTATACTTGCACTAGCGAAACAGTGGAGTTTTGCTAACCCCCGAGTAATCGGGGGGTGGATATCTGTATTGTGTCCAGGTACATGCAGGTTTTCGGGAGCAAGACACAGGATCGGTACGAGGAATGATGAAAGACGAATGATACTAATCACACGAAGGCCAATTTTGGGTTAAGTTAGTCAGAGTCCATTGTATTGTCTTTTTCGCTGTCGTATTGTCTATGTTATGAAGTATTTTACCCTTGCGTGGGTACGAGTCTGGATAGAGTTATGTATTTTTGATTTTTAAGACAGTGACAAAAGACCAAATCGGTCTAATGGTTCGTGATTTTACCGTGTCGACATGTGATGTATTATGTTGTTTCGATGTTTAGCCTGGCGGATCCTCACGGAGAGGGTCTGCGGCGTGTAATATTCCCGGTTAGATTCTGGGGGTGTTACATAATGAAATATTGATATCCATCATGTGCTGCTTCCAAAGCACTACATATGTCGGTATGGATTAATCCCAATTTATCAGCGGCTCTTTCAAAAGTCCCTGTGAAGGGGGACTTAGTCATTTTCCTTTAAGGCAAGATTCACAAGTAGGAAAGAGATCCGATCCCAGTGGACCCATAAGTCCATCTTTTTCCATTTTGTAAAACTTGGTCTGACCAACATGACCAAGTCTAAGATGCCATTTCAAAACTTGATTGGTTTCATCCCTACCACGTTTTCTAGTCATAGTATTCACAACTACTTTGTTGCTGAAGTTTAGATGATACAATCCATTTAACAATGTAGCAGTACCCACTAGTTTATTTTTCAAATATATTTTGCAGGAACCATCAGCAATGAAAAATGAAAAGCCTTTTTGGTCCATGACCGGAATGGATACAATGTTTTTATGCCCATTGGGCAAAACAATACATCTTCTAAAGTCAAAATAAAGCCGGATTCTAAACCCAAAAGAAGTGATCCTATGTCGGTTGCCTCGACACTATGCCCGCTTCCGACTGTGATCTTAACTTCTCCAACTCCAAGCTTCATACTTTGTTCCAGATCCTGATTCATGGTACAAATATGAGAACTAGCACCAGAATCCAGTATCCAGGAAGTAGAAAATACAGTAGCAGAACAATTTGTTTCCAAAACTAAAAGTTCTGTACCTGAAGTGCCATGAAGAATTGGACAGTCTCTAGCCCAGTGGCCCATCTCACCGCACTTGAGACAAGCATCCTTCTTCTTCTTGTTCTTCGGAACCACTAGGGCCTTGCCCTTTCCCTTGAAGTCCTTGGCTTGTGGTCCCGTATGCTTTTTGGTCTTTTTCTTCTTGTTCTTAGACCTCCGAGGTCCAGAAGAAATTACAAGGGCAGACTCCGTCATCCGCGGAGTTTTCATCTGAGACTGAGCGGTCACCAGTTTGTTCATTAGCCCAGCTAAGTTACACGCAATCTCGTTGCAGTTGAAGTTCATAACAAACTGAGGGAAGGAATCAAGGAGAGACTATAGGATAAGGTCGGTTTGAAGAGAAGTATCCATTTTAAAATCAAGAGCCTCCAATCTCTCGATCATAGATATCATTTTGAGGACGTGTTCCCCAACTTTCTCACCTTCCTTAATCCTTGCACCGAACAATTTCTTGGATATCTCATATCTAGCAGTTCTGCTGTGCTCACCATAAAGTTTAGTTAAGTGAGATAGAATCTGCCTAGCAGAAGTCATTTTCTCATGAGCTCTCTGAAGCTCATTTGACATAGAATCCATCATGTAAGCACGGACTTTTATGTTATCCTTAACCCACTTTTCGTGGTTTTCGATCTCTTCCTGACTGGCTCTGGTCCGCACAGGAGGCGCCGGAATGTCCGTCTCCAAGACGTATCCCAGTGCCTCTATACTGAGGACAATCATCAGATTGCGGAGCCAGTCCACAAAGTTAGGTCCAATCAGGGTGTTCTTCTCGAGTAGAATTGCGAGTGGATTCCTTGTCATATTGAGAGTTATGTCTGCATTAAGTACGACAGATTAATTAGTGACTTTTTTTTTATTATGATTTGAGTATAGAATTAAGGGCTTTTCTATTCTTGTTACCCAGCTCCCACTATTTTTATCGGAATAACACACTCCCATGTGAAATTCGGAAGTATCGTCGCTCTACTTCATAGTGGTGATCGAGTTCTTTATAAATCTTAATAGAGGGCAACCGAACAGGTTTATAGTCTATTAAATTTCATAAAGTGGTGTCCAACACCAACCCATCTTATGGATGATTCGATCTTCTTTTTCCCCTTGTTCACTCTCCTCAACCTATATAGTTTCTATGGTTCGTGAACAAGTTAAGTTTATACCATCGACGCAAAACAGTTTCACAATTGAATCTTATCCGGCAACCTATCAGGTTTCTAGGGATAAAATTTGCTCCAACCGAAGGCATCCAATGCGCTCCCGGTAATTTATCCATCCTCCCCGAATGACTACCCCGATAACTCAGAAGCATAGCACATCCAGTTTGGAATCTAATTTCCCGAAAGCTCGATGGAGGGAAGGAAAACCTTGAAACCTTATAAACTTAATAATTTGTTGTGGGCGAATTATCGCAATTAATGTTACACTTTGCACATTAATTCATTTAAGCACGTTTGTGGCATTCATACAATATGAAACAACCATTCACAACCTAGTTGCTACCAACATGTGGTTCATGGACCGTTCCTAGAAAATAAAAACTCCGTAATCTAATTAAAAGTCTTTGTCTTGAATCTTCGTCTTCGCGAAGCGGATATTCCTCCGGTCTTCGTCATTACATATAAATTTTACATTGAAAATCGCATCCTAGATACAAATATTTCTAGTAAAATAAATAGGCTCAAAACAGCCTTTACAACCCAATCGAATAAACCGAACGATTCAAAACTAAGTCCACGAACCACATCCCCATTCAAAAGCATTCATCCAATAAATACTATATAAACGGAACGTGTAGAGATACATTGATCCAATCAACATTCCGAACCGATCCAATCGATTCACACAACCGGTAATATGAAAAAAAGCGTTCAAATAATTCGGTCACCCATAAATATTCCAATTAATCAAATTTCCCTTATAAAATGAAATACCATAAATCATTTTAATCATATTAAATCCAATTTAACATGTGGGAGATTAATTTTCTGGAATACGCGAAAAAATCGAGCCGGGGCGAAAACTGGCCTGCTAGGCCCAGTCACCTTCGACAGTCTGCCGGCAGACACACCTTGTTCCGAAAGGCAGGGTCGAGTCACGCTCGGCAGCCTGACGGCCAGGCATGGCCCGTGTCGCCTGACACGCTCGGGTCGTCCTGCCTGGCATGGCCCGTGTTTCCAGACACGGCCGGGTCTGCCTGGTAGTGGCCTGCGGACTGCCGAACAGGGCCCGTGTCAAACAAGACATGGGATTCGGTGCCCTTTGTCCGAAAAGTCTTCCTGTCCTTTGTCCGAAAAGTCTTCTGACAACGATTCAGAGCTAGATTTTCGACCGGATATCCAATATCAATATTTTCCGACTTTCATATCTTCAATATAAATCATATTTCCCAGAAATTTAAGATTTATATTTAGACATAAACTTACGAAAAATACAACTATTACGAACGAAAAACATATACCACGATTATGACTAAAATGATTCCAAATCATTCACCATCTAATCGAGCATTCCAAATGCCAATATCGTATATACGATCGTAAGACCTACGCTCCGATACCACTGTTGGGATTCGGTGCCTAAAATGAAGGCCCAGCGGGAGTGGTAAAACGAAAATTAATTCGATCCGAATCCCTACAAGGATCGATCGAGCTACGTATATACGAATATATAAACGAAAACACAAGAGATGTAAGAAACTCACCCTTGTAGCCCGTTGATTAAATGGATTCCTTCTCTTGATCTATTTGTAACACCCCCAATCCGCTCAGGGATATTACACACCGTAGAACCTTTCCTAAATGATCTACCAGGCTAGTAACAACATGAAACATCTCGACAATGCCTTTAAGGCTAAAATGACTTAGTAGACCGATTTGGCCTTTCAATAAAAACATACAACTCGATTACAATACAAGCCCACATAGGGGTCGAATACAACACACTCCCGTACAACGGGAAAAGAATATTACAGCGGAAAAATAAAATACAACTAAACCAATACGACATCAACGGGTCCTCGTGTGATTAGTATCGTTCATATTTCATCATCCTTCATACCGACCCTGTGCTATGCTCCAAAACCTGAATGTAAAAACAGACATCCACCCCCCGAATACTCGGGGGTTAGCAAAACTCCACTGTTTTGCTAGTGCAAGAACAAAGTACAAAATACGAGTCATACAATTCACATTCCACGAATAACAATAACCAGGAATCCTAAAAGATCCAAATGAAACGATAAGTACTTCCCGAGGCAAGTGTTTGGGTAAAACATTCCAAAACCCGAAAGCTCACAAATCAAGGGAAACAATTTATAAAACGGTTTAAAATGCCATCGAGAGTTTTAATGGAAAATAATTTAGGATTTATCAAATCCTACTTTTCAAAAACCCAAAAGACGAAAGGGGTCACCGCCCCAAAGGTTTACTTTCCGTAAAATGACCTTTACAAAACCGTTGGGATTTTAGCCCCAAATTTCATCAACTCACAGTACACGAGAATGACAACAAGGTTCGTCTTCCAACATCAAAATCCACAACTAAAGGATTTAACACAAACAACAAAATACTCTAGTGCCATCCTACCCAAATAGGCCAAACGAACAACTTACCTCTTACACACTTAGTCAATGCATGCAATCATGACAACCGTTCAAAAATACTCGTTTCCGGAAATGCCAATCTCAAAACACATTTGCAAAATGCACCACAATTAACCGCGGACCCACCCCTCCGTGGACCCCTACCGAGACCCCGTCGCATCTAACCCATAGTGGTTAAAAGCAAGCTCGCGGATCCACCCCTCCGTGGACCCCTACCGAGACCCCGTCGGATCTAACCCATAGTGAGCATACACACACACACACATTACTCATGCAATACTAATATGCTAAGAATATAAGTTCATTAAGAATACTCACTAGAGATGGCCACTAACTCGACACCGTTATCAAACTCTTCAAAACACAATAACAAGATTAAACACGGAATACACGATTCCATAATTTTAAACAATAGGGGTATCATCAAAGCCTTCAACGTTCAAAATAATCAAATTATAATCAATTCCCAAAACACACCGTTCACAAAACACACACGCATTTTGAAAGAGAGCCTTTAACGAGGCCAAAACAAATCTTTTGAAAATTTATTTGCAAATAACCAAACAAACACACCAAGACGACCACCGATCATCATATTCACAAAACGAGAAGCGTATGAACAAGGTACTTGCCTCGAAACCACGATCGCAACAAGACGACAGATGAAATATGGTCGAACGGCCCCAAACTCCCGAACACTATCAAGAACGCGATAACACCGCAATTACTACGAGAATAACACCACACGAATCATCAATCACCAACGGAATTCAACATCGGAATCATCGAGCACCTATAATCCTCCGTAAGGAACAATAACACATGGTCACGACGAGAATCAAGGCCAAAGCAACGGAAATCTCAACAAACTATCGAAGGGAATTCATTCGAGCATTTAATCGAACATTAAATGTTCGGGACCCTCCAAGAACAAGGAAATCACCCCTCGGATCGAACGAATCAAAGATACGAGTATCCAATCCGTAGAACATATTCAAAACAATTTTTATATAACAATTAATTGAACAAAAACGGATTGGAATTGAAATCAAAAGGAAAATCCCCAAAATCTTCAAAAACAAGGGTTCGAATCAAAATACTTTGATTCGACGAAAAACAAGGATTAGATGTTGTTAAACACATGAATAATACTAAGATTAATCATACCCATCATGGATTAATCAATACGGAACGAATCGGACAAAAAACCCAAAAACCCCAAAATTCAAGAAACTAGGGTTCTAAGAAAGATTACCTTGATTCATTGGATCAAAAGATGATATAGGATGATTGATTGATGTTAGAAACTCAAGAACTTAGTGGATTGATAGTTGAACAACATCTATACATGTTTACCACACCTCCAGCCACGGAAGAGAAGGAAAAGGCGTGAGAAAATGGTGAAAAACACGTCTGATTGACCATATATACTGCCGAGCGACGCACGAGCAGGCACGCACGAGCGGCCGGTCGTGCGTCGGGTCGTGCGCGACCACTGCCAGCCAACTGCCGGGACGCACGAGCACTGGGCACGAGCACTCACTCGTGCGTGTGCGGTCAGGGCCGCACGAGCACCGGATCGTGCGCGCAGCTCGTGCGCCACGCTCGTGCGCGCCTGGCAGGTCCCTGCCGCACGTGGCCGGCCCGTGCCTGGCCGCCATGACTCGACGACTCGAATTCCCGAAAACGCACGAAACGAACACGACGAAATGCTCTCGGACAACAACATCGATCCGAAAAGAAATACTATGCAACAATTTATCGCACGCGACCATGAAAAAGGTCAAAACAACAAATACGAATGTGGATACCCACAACTTTGGGTAAATTACAAAATGGCCCAAAACGCTCGAAAATCACGATACGTGATCGAATAACCAAAACGAAGTTCACAAGACGTCTAACAAAGTTAAAGGGACTTACTGAAAACTCGAAACAGCAGTTTCGAACGAGATTCGCAAGAATCGAACTCAAGTGCGGAAAAGTCGCCAAAAAGCACGGAACTCAACAAAACGACACCGAAACGAACTCGGATGACAAAAAGTGCAGAATTAATCATTCTCGGAATGACGAAATGGTCATGAGCGAGTCGTCAAAACAGACTTTCGCCGAAAACAAGAAATTACCGAAAATCGAAATTACGGGTATTACACTATTCCCCAAGCTTTAGTTGTATATACTACGATTCGATGTGCTCCAAGCCCTTGGATGATCCAACATCGAAAATACAACGCCTCTACTTGCCACGCGCCGGAGAAACGAACGGGATGACGATCACCTTGCTATCCTCCAAGGATATGGCTAGAGCTAGGTTATGAAGCTATTGATTTGTGATTACAACACTCTAAGTGTATAACTCACTTTCTCTCTTTAATTTCTTGATTTTTCTCCAAGAATCACCAAGAACACATGAAGAAGAAGAAGACTATGAGAAAAACATTTTTCTCTCTCTCTTGAACTCTTTCTCACGTATAGAATGGGTAGTATGAGGGAGGAGTAGTCTTCACTTTTATTCTTCAATCACCACATGAAATAACCTTTACAATATAAAAGGGAGATTCCATGTCCCCTAAGACAAAATACTTCATGATAATAAATCATGAAGTCTTCCACCACATTAGGTGGAAGACAAGAGGGGCATCTAGAAGGGTAGGAGGAGTTCGGTCCGTTTCGGACTCCCACAAGTCCAATCAGATAAACTCCGATTCCGTTCCGATGTATTTATATCAATTAATTAATCCAATTAATTAATCATATCAAATACATAATAACATAATTAATTTCTCCAAGAAATAATTATATTCATGAATTAAATTAATCACCCAGTTATTTATTTAATTCATTAGGTCGTAAATTAATTTATCCAATAAATCAATTTAGACATCCAATGTCCCAAATTTAGATATCCAATATCTAATATTCATAATGAGAGAATAAGCTTGATTCATTCCGTCGTCAATCCTATTGTGCGACTCGGTAGGTCCGTCTCAGTCAGCAATGGGAGGAACCAAAGAGTAGTAGCACCACCTAGCCAGCCTGGCGACCTACACTGTACCCCAACTGAGAACGAATGATTGGGATCATTCAAGAACCATTCTGTCGTGAATACCAGTATACGTGTAAACCCTTCTTTCAAATGTCCCGATCAAGATATAGGGTCACGGTCAGTCAAACCCTATCTGTACTTGACGCTATGCATGTATTAATGCAAATCGAGATCATCGAGCTCTCGTGTATCTAATACAACTGGCTACAATGCTTTGGCCAAAGACTTATGATCTCATCTTCCAATAACCGCATAGGACATATAACCCGCTCACTAACGGGAGAAAGAATTCTATCTTGGTATTCAGTAGGACCTGCTACTTGCCCGTCAAGATGCACATCGAGGTTGACCCCCGCCTCCCGGTTTACAGGGTCGAACTACTCTAATGAAAATCTTGACGTCACAAGCACATCCTTACTAAATCCTCAAGTCGAATGTTCACGAATACCTACCACAACCTTTCGATTTCGTCATTGACTGTCCCGGAGTGAAAATCCGTGCGACGAATCGAGTGCCGACCCCCTTATCCAATAAGGAGTGGAACGTTTTGATCTCAAATACATGGACTAGTTTCTATATATATATTTACGAGTTAGGAATGCCAGTAACTACCAGTAAATAAAGAAACATTCATTGTCTTATATAAATGATTTACATAATTACAAGTACAATGCCCTCACTCAACATCCTTTGAGTTGCATTCGGGGGAATACTCCTAACACTGAAGACATTCATCGGTCTTGGTTTGAGCGGGCGAGGCTTCTGATTCGCCGATCTGGGCCTTGAGCTTGTTTTTCCAAGCACATCTACTTTCGTCCTTTTCTTGTTGCTCGGCTTCCGGCAAATTTTGGACTTTAGGATGCAGACATTTATTTGCATAATGTCCTGGTTTCCTGCAGTTGTAGCATAGATTAGAATCACCAGATGGAGAAGATTCAGAACTTACCTTGTGAAAAGGCTTGCGCCTGTATGCAGTCTTTCGAGACTGTTTGGTGAATTTCTTGAATTTGTGGATGAGCAGGGCCATTTCCTCTTGTGACATGATATCATCGTCACTGTCAGCATTCTTATAGGTAGATTTAGATGTCCCAGGCATGTTGTGTCTCCTGTTAGATACAACGGCTAGTGCTGTAATCTTAGCAGGTGCCTCTTCGGTCTTCTCTCTCCTGTCAATATCATACTCAAAAGCTTTTAGGTCAGAGAAGAGGTCAAAAGTGGAAATGTCATTGAGATTATATGACACACACATAGCTGTGGTTTTTATGTCCCATGGGGCAGGGAGTGATCTAAATATTTTCAATTTTTTCTCCTTTTGGGTGTACATTTTACCCAATGCTTCAAGTTCACCGATAATGCCAGTGAATCTGAGGTCAAGTTCCTCAAGAGTTTCAGATGATTTCACCGACAATTGCTGAGTGAGTTTTGAAATCTTGTTTTCTTTTGAGAGCTCAGTTCCCTCACAGAACATCTTGAGTTCATCCCAGATTTCCTTGGCTGTCTTACAGCTTTTTACCTTCTAGAATGTGCCTTTTTCAAGAGTGACATATAACGCATTCTTAGCTCCGTTGTCGAGGTTCGCGCGCTTGCGTTCATCAGTCGTCCATTGATCACGCTCTTTCTCGAGCATCTCTGCATGAGGTTGTCCCTCTATCCTTGCGGTGGGATTCACCTTCATTATCTTGATGGGGCCATCTTGGATGACAAAAATCATCTCTTCATGCATGGCGGCAAGATGTGCTTCCATCCTGATTCTCCAATCATCAAATTCGTTAATCGAGGGCATATGAACCTTGTTTATCATAGAGGTATCCATATGAGAAAATAGGAAAGATAAAGACTGTTTTCAAAAAGAATGTGTGATTTTAGGATCTGATTCGACTAAAAATACGACTGATTCTTTTTAGAATCAACCGCTCCGATACTAATTGTTGGCCACTAAGTATACAGAATACAGCTTGGAAAAGTATTGGTACAACAAGCTGTACCATTTTCAAATAAGAGTGCGTAGCGGAAGTTTGTTTAAGTGAGTTGCTGTAAATACAGCAGCTATGTTTTCTCCTGGTAGCTTGGTGCGTACAGGGTATGCAATGTATACTTATAAATAATCACAGTAATGAAAACATTAAAGGCAGAAGGTAAATAACATGCAATTTAAAGTGGTTCGTGGTAAACCCCTCTACATCCACTGGTCCTCCACACAGGAGTAAAATGTTTATTATAATCATTACGTACACAACTACGTGACTATAATCAAACCTATCCTTGTATCATTCACACAGATTGGCACAAAGACTCTAACTTTCAACCGTTCACACAGATTGGTTGTTGGCGTCTTTGACTTGCTTCTTCTCACACAGATTGAAGCTTCGTCCTTTTCTTCACACATAGGTCAGAATATATTTTCTTAGTCCACACAGAGCTAAGTTTACTCAAAGGTAAAGATGGTGAAATCACTAGTTTGAAGAGTAGCTTGAACACGATGATCTTAAGCTGACGATGTACTGTTCACGTTGACTGAGTATATTTCTTCTCTCGGATATTTGATATATGCTCAAAGAAATATATTTGCTCTTGTAAGCTTTTATTGACGATAATGAATATTCAGTCGTTGAGTTCTTGAGTATATCAGTTCTCCAGGTTCCTTGCAATGTCCTCTTGCATGGACTATTCCGTTATAAATATATCCGTTGGCTGGTTGGTGAGCAAAGATCCATTCTGATTGGTCTATTGACTTTCAAGATGCTAGATCCAGATTTTGCTCCTTGTATGAAGATCCTTGTCGGTTGGTATTTAAATACTTTATCCGATCAGTATTTAAATACTTCTTTCAAACGGCGTTCTGACTTTAGTGAATAAAGTAGATTCCTTCACAACGGTCTTCAGTCATGTTGGATGAGTGTTTATTTGCCTAACACTTTCAGCTTGTAAGCTGTATCCAACATAATATTGCTTTAATGATGTAGCTGTTGACTTCAACGATGTAGGCTATCTCTAATGCTGTATGGAAGGATGTTGTGTAACACCCCCAAAACCGTATGGGAATATTACACGCCGTAGACCCTTTCCGCAAGGATCTACCAGGCTAAACGTACATAAACAACCAAATGCTTGCCCGGCCAGGGTCAAACAATATAATAATACAGACCGTTAAGGTCACTTACACATAAACACACAGATCGATGAGGTCACACAACTCTATCAACAGGACTGACGAACAACATTACCCACACAGGGGTCGAAATACAATACAGCGGAAGACTGAATCAACTCTAACAATACAACTAAACTCGACCAACTCTCAACTCTTGATTAGTATCGCAGCTCGTCATCCCCTTGTGCCAATCCTGTGACTGCTCCCCTGAATCTGCATGTACCTGGACGCAAAGCAGGACATCCACCCCGAATACTCGGGGGTTAGTAAAACTCCACTGTTTTACTAGTGCAAGTATCAAACCATACGAAATGTAACAAGCAGATAGCAACTACGAATTTAATACGGAAATCAATTATCAAAATGTTCCCGAGAAGTTTTAGAATTTCGAACTCAAGTAAGAGATATTTGAAAAGGAACACATCATCTCGGGGATTTTTAAAGCAGAAATTCTTTTGGACCTCGAGTCCCAATTTACAAAACCTTTTCGTAAATATTAGGGCCTTAGCCCGATTCTCGTTTCAAAGCATACTAAATAATATATCATTATGAGTCCGAGATCCATATTTAAAATATTACCCGAACAATCACTGCTACACGATCATTGTTCGTACACATCATGTACCGAACTCCGGAGGCCTCGACGGACCTTACCCGGACCACACACACTGTTCGTACACATCATGTACCGAACTCCGGAGGCCTCAACGGACCCTACCCGGCCACAACATCATTCGTACACATCATGTACCGAACTCCAGAGGCCTCGTCAGACCCTACCTGGATCACACACCTTGTCCGTACACGTCATGTACCGGACTCCAGAGGCCTCGTCAGACCCTACCTGGATCACACACTTTGTTCGTACACATCATGTACCGAACTCCATAGGCCTCGTCAGACCCTACCTGGAACACACACACATCGACACGACACAATTCATAATCATTAAATGTCAAGCCATTCCACATTACACCGAAATGTACAATCAAGTATGTAAACCAAACAACACAAACATCATGATCATCACAACGACTCTTAACCAACATAACACACATTCGGTACACAATACATTGAACAAACACGTGTACAACCATCTCATATGTACATCGCAATCCTGCACAAATGGCACAACGCCTAACACGTATACCAATATATCACTATTATCACAAAGCCTTCAAATTTCGGAAAACACAACCAACTCAAACGGAACATATTTACGGAGGCAAGCAAAATCGTCATACATATCATACGTAATTACTATTCACAAGATACAAGTCGTATAATAAGATACTTGCCTCGAAACCACGACGTGGAGAATCGACCGAAGTTGGTTGGCACGAACTGACTACGAACTTGCCGACTCCACCGAATGACAACCCGCAACAATAAACTAGGAAGGACAACAATAACAATGAAAATGAATTCCAAAGTACGACTCAAAGCCGCTGAATTCAAGGAACAAACGATGAAAGTTCAAGGGTTTCCCCAAACGGCCAAGAACACGATTCGTCCCGACAAAACACGAAAACGGAAATCCAAGTCGAAATATGGATATACAATCCGTAGAATATGTTTAACAACATCATTTAACCACAATTTATCCAACAAAAACGGATGGAAAACGAGATCAAGAACAAATCCCCCAAAAAGTCGATTCGAAGGAAATCAAGAAATATACTTCGATTCGACGAAGAACAATGGATTAAATGATGTTAAACACAAGAATACTACCAAGATTAATCATACCCATCATGAATTAATCAACAACACGGAACGAATCGGACAAAAATGCAAAAACCCCCAAATTCCCGAAATTAGGGTTCTAAGGAAGATTACCTTGATTCGCTGGATCAAAGATGATAACGGATGATTGGTTGATGTTATGAACTCAAGAACTTCGTGGATTTGTTGAAAAACAACATGGCTTCGCCACCCTTGAATCTCCAGCCGCGGAAGAGAAAGGTAGGAAATGAAAAACGAGATGAAATGTGACTGCTCTGTCACATTTATACTGGGCCGGACTAGCGCGCGCTAGGCTGCCGAGCTAGCGTGCGCTATCGGCCCAGGCCGCAATCCCGTGCCCTACTAGACTAGACTGCTCGGCCAGGTAGCGTGCGCAGTGTAACACCCCAAACTAGGCGGATATTACAGTGCCGTGAATCCCCGACTGGGACCCACCAGGCAAATGAAAATGATGAATTAAATAATATAATTGTAGTACCGAACCACATTATATTACCAAGTAATCCGATGAGGAGTTTAAGTACAACACACCAGGACTAAACCGAATACTAGTATATTTTATATGGAGATAAAATACACCACCCTGAACAATTAAACATCTCAAACGGAATTTGCAGCGGAAAATACAAATGACGGAATAACTGAAATGACTGAAATGACTGAAATGACTGAAATGAACGGAATGACTGGGCCCCCCTACTAGTATCACTGGGACTCCTCGCCGTCAGCATGCTCTTCCCGTGCCTTTGCCTTGCCGTGACCTGAAAACAAAATCCCCCAACAGGGTCAGTTACACAGAACAACAATCCTCAAGGGTTGAAATTACACAATCATGATATATCTGAAGTTATGAAATATCCTTAGTTATGAATTACGCTGAAGAGGAGTATCATAGTACGCCCGTAATGTTCTGTGCAAGTGTACAAGACGAATGACCGGACACACCCGTCCTTGTACCTAATTAGTCTCACTGAGGTAAGCGTTACCGTGTGCACGGTCCAATGTATCGGTGAACCCAAAACATGACCATCGTGTGCCCGACTAATGAACCCAGAAGGTCATATGAACGAGAATGACCACAATGAATACCAATGAATAATAATTCGACAAGGCCAAGATGACTCACCGAGATGAAAATAATAGTGACTTGATTGATAACCCAATGAAATGATTTGGAACCGTCGCTCCTCGTGAATGAAATGATTATTCGACAATTACAAGTCTCAATATGATTAATATTATGATGAATGAATTATGATTATGAGCAATCAACAACAAAAGGAATGAGTATCCTTTTAACCGAGTAAGAGTTAACTTACACAATACCGATGACAATGTCCTTCCACGAACAACGTCGTAAATGAAATGTCGGTCGCTCGAAGAACCTTGAATAACAATAATTACCAACAACCGATCAATACACGAATCAAATACGATCATAACCGACTCAAACGTCGATACACCAATATCCGAACTCATAGATGTACTCTAACGAAAACGTTGAGAATATCCTTCCCGTTGGTTAAAACCAAACCCAAATTATCGAACCAACTCCAAAAGATTGATTCAAACCAGCAAAACATTATCAATGACATCAATAATCTCATAGAAATCCACAATTCAAGTTTACGACAACAACAATCGGAAAATCCCCAAATTAACCGAAGTCAACCCTAAGGATTCTTGAAATAATTCCTAAAATAGCCATTAAATCCGTAGGAATACATTTATCCAAGATAGATAATCCATATCTAATGTATTCCGACAATAATCCAAGCTTACACGAAGAAATCGGAAGGAAAAACCCAAAAATCCGAAATTCTAGATCCAAGAGATTAATACCTTTGATTTGATGTTAAGGAGATGATGAAATGATGATTAATCCGAATGGTGAGCTTGAAGATGATGATTGATGATTACACCTCGAAGAGTACTCTCCAAATCGCCCAAAATCGCCCAAAACTGAAGAGAAAATGAGAAGGAAAGATAAATGACGAAATCTGGGCTACACTGTCCAATTTATAGTCACTCCAGGTTAGCGTGCACTAGCCCTTATGCATAGCGTGCGCTAACGGGTAATTTGGGTAGTCCAGTACCCACTGTCCGAAATCGGTAGCGCGCGCTACGTACCTTTTTGTAGCGTGCGCTACAATCATACTATTAGCGTGCGTTAATACCCATAGTTAGCGTGCGCTAACGAATTATTTGATGCCCAGTACTGGAATCCAGAAACCGTCTGTCCTCTGATCTGACCTCGGTAGCGTGCGCTACAACCAATATTTAGCGTGCGCTATAATATCGATTGCGTACACTAAAAACAACTCATAGCGTGCGCTATGAGTTAACCCAGTGCAGTCCAGTAGCCACTGGACTCAACCTGATCCGTCCTTAGCGCGCGCTACAGCAATTATTAGCGTGCGCTACTACAACCCACTAGCGCGCGCTACTTACCACTCGTAGCGTGCGCTACTAACAACTCACCTGCAGTCGGTACCTTCTGGATCGCGGCCAGGTAACATTAGCGTGCGCTAATGCCGAGTGGTAGCGTGCGCTACCTATACTCAATTAGCGTGCGCTAAAAAGAGTACGTAGCGTGCGCTACTTCCTCACACACACCACAATGAAAATGGCGATGATAAACTCGCACGAAACTCCAATTAGATTAGTGATGAATGACGATTGATACACGATACAATTACTCTGAATGGTGAATACCATGATTGAATATGAGTGACAAATGATCATTAATGAGTGAAATTCTTGAATGACAATTCTTGAATGATAAATCTTGAATGATAATAATCAATTACAACCGGTATTACATACACCCCCTTAAAAGAGTTTCGTCCCCGAAACTAAGGGTCAAACAACTCTGGATAACTCTCCCGCATACTATCCTCGGTTTCCCAAGTAGCCTCTTCGACTCCGTGTCTAGACCACTGAATTTTAACCAAAGGAATCGTCTTATTCCTCAACTGTTTGATTCGCCGCTCTAAAACTCGTATAGGACGTCCTCATATGAATGATCATCGGCGATCTCGATTTCATCGAACTGAAGTATGTGACTCGGGTCGGCAACATACTTCCGCAACTGAGAGACATGAAACACATTATGAATTCGGCTCAACGCCGGAGGTAAAGCCAATCGGTAAGCTAACTCGCCTACTCGATCCAAAATCTCAAACGGTCCAATAAATCTCGGACTCAACTTACCCCTCTTCCCAAAACGGAAGATACCACGACTCGGGGATACCTTGACCAACACGTGGTCACCTGCCTCGAACTCTAATGGTCGACGACGGTTATCTGCATATGATTTCTATCGACTCTGAGTGGTCAACAAACGACTCCTGATCAAAGTTACCTTCTCACGGGCGGCTATAAGCATATCGGGCTCGGTGCCCAATGATTCTGATAAGTCGTCCCAACACAATGGAGATCGACAACGACGACCATACAAGGCCTCGTAAGGTGCCATCTTAATCGAAGCATGCCAACTATTATTATACGTGAACTCGATCAATGGTAGTTGGGCTTCCCAATCGTCTTTCCAATTGAGAACGCATGCCCTCAACATGTCCTCTAATGTCTGAATGGTTCTCTCTGATTGTCCGTCGGACTGAGGATGAAAAGCTGCGAGATTAAGCCGGGTTCCCATAGCACGATGGTGATTTCCAAAAATGCGACACAAACCGTCGTCACGATCGGAAAGCGATACTTTTAGGAGTACCGTGCGGTCGACTATCTCTTTGATGAACAGTTGAGCAAGTCTCTCGGGACCCCACGTCTCCTTGATCTCAAGGAAATGAGCTGATTTAGTTAAGCGGTCCACGATCACCCGGATCGTATTCATGCCACGACTCGTCGGTAAGCTCGTGATGAAATCCATAGAAATGTCTTCCCACTTCCATTCGGGAATAGGAAGAGGTTTCGAGATAACCGCCCGCCGATGTTCAATCTTGACTTGTTGTGAGTTAAACATCTCGAAACAAATTCTGCGACTTCTCGCTTCATATTACTCCACCAGTAATTTTGTTTCAAGTCCTTGTACATCTTGCTAGACCCCGGATGAACAGAATAAGGGGTAGCATGAGCTTCTATCAAAATCGAGTTTTTCAACTCGTCATTCGCCGGTACGCACAATCGATTCTTAAACCTCAAAAGTCCATCCTCGTGGACCACAAATCCAGGGGCTTTCCCCCGAGTCACATCCTCACGGATGCGCAACAATGAAGGGTCTGAACTTTGATTCTCTCGGATTGCCTCCTCGAGTGACGATGAAATCTCTAACATACAAAGTTGTCCCTGAACTCGCTGAAGCCAGACCTCGATCTCGGGTCTAAGGAATTCCTGCTGAAGCTCCTTCTGGACTGTTAAACGAGCAAGCATCTGCTCCTGAACGGACTTACGACGCAAGGCGTCGGCGACAACGTTCGCCTTGCCCGGGTGGTAAAGGATCTCGATATCATAATCCTTGATTAGTTCCAACCACCGTCTCTGTCGCATATTTAACTCCTTCTGAGTAAATATATACTTTAAACTCTTATGATCGGTGAATATCTGACAGGTAACGCCATAAAGATAATGACGCCAAATCTTCAAAGCGAACACCACGGCTGCTAGCTCCAAGTCGTGGGTCGGATAATTAACCTCGTAAGGTCTCAATTGCCGTGAAGCATAGGCGATAAATTTTCCATTCTGCATGAGCACACATCCGAGACCCTGTCCGGACGCATCACTATAAACCACAAATCCTTCCGTCCCCTGCGGCAAGGAAAGTACAGGTGCTGACATTAACCGGCTCTTGAGTTCCTCAAAACTCCACTGACACGCATCGGACCACGTGTATTTCTTATCCTTACGCAAAAGGTTCGTCAAGGGTTGAGCGATTCTAGAAAATCCCTCCACAAATCGCCGATAATAACCCGCTAATCCGAGAAAACTTCGGATTTCCTTAACATTCTTCGGAGGTAACCAATCTCGGATAGCCTCCGTCTTCTGAGGGTCGACACGAACTCCGTCTGATGAAATTACATGTCCGAGAAAAGTCACCTCGGACATCCAGAACTCACATTTGGAAAACTTTCCATAAAGTTGCTCTCGTCTCAACACATCGAGAACCTGATGAAGATGAACCTCGTGTTCCTCTCGGTCACGAGAATAAATCAAAATGTCATCAATGAAGACAACAACAAACTGATCTAAAAAGTCGATGAAAACCCGATTCATTAACTCCATGAATACCGCAGGTGCATTAGTCAATCCAAACGTCATAACCACAAACTCATAATGACCATAGCGTGTTCGAAACGCCGTCCTCGCGATATCCGACTCTCGAATCCGCAACTGATGATATCCAGATCTTAAGTCGATCTTGGAAAATACTGAAGCTCACTGAAGTTGATCTAAGAGATCATCAATACGGGGTAAGGGATACTTATTCTTGATTGTCACCCTGTTCAACTCCCGATAATCGATACACAAGCGAAAAGAACCATCCTTCTTCTTGACAAATAACACTGGTGCTCCCCACGGAGATGCACTCGGTCGAATATAACCCTTCTCGAACAACTCCTCGAGTTTTTTCTTTAATTCCTGCATTTCGGTCGGGGCCATCCGGTACGGTGCCTTCGATATCGGGGACGTACCAGGCTCCAACTCAATCGTGAATTCCACATCCCTTTGTGGAGGCAAACCGGGTAACTCGTCTGGAAAAACATCGGCATATTCCCTCACTACCGGAATATCCGTCAACATTACTGATGATTTCTCGGTTTTGGTCATATAGCACCAATAACCAACACACCCCTGATTGAGTAATCTCACTACTTTCATCAAATTAATGACCTTACCAGAACAGCCGGGATTACCTCCCTGAAACACACATTCAACCCCATCGTCTGAAATGATAGTGATCATACGCTTACGGACACTAATGATGGCATCATGACGATCCATCCAATCAATACCCAAGATGACGTCGTCCCTCGGCAAATCTACTACGATTAGGTCCGCTGGCCATACACGACCATGGCCAGATCGGACAATTGAATCTCATAATTACCGATAATTCGTCTACCATCGGTGTAGGCCGATGACATAAGGCTCACAACTAGTAGCACTACCCGGACGTAGTCTACTCAAACATGACTCGGAAATGAATGAATGTGATGCACCGGTATCAAAAGGGTACACACGAGGTTGAGATAGAATATCAAGTGTACACGAGATCATTCGGGCCTCTGGATCATCGGTCTTCTTCATCTCATAAATCCGGGCTTGCTAGTCCCGGACCTTTGGACGCTCCGTCTGTGGCTATAGGCTCCACCTTTAGTCGCTCTTGTCGTTTTAAGCACGCCGATTGAAGTGGCTTTGATTACGAGCAGTGACTACTTAGCGGCCTGAGATGACGTCTGAGTAGGTTTGGAGTCCCTACGGCAAAAACGGGCCTTATGCCCAACAATTCCACAGTTATGCCACGTGACAGACTGTCTCGGACACTTGGTGCTGACATGACCAAGATCCCCACAGTTATAACAGGTGATGGCCGGCGCCGCTCGTGGCCCGAGATTCGCGGGTTTAGACATCACAGGGGGTCGCTCAGAAAAAGCAGAGCCCGCATGCGGTTTCTTGAAAGTGGCTTGACTGCCGTCAGACTGATTACGGTTCTTGGAGTTCTTGCTAGCAGATGAAGGTTGCTGCTTAGCAATCTCCTTAGCAGTAAGCTCATAGGTGAGAGCTTTCTCAATGAATTCGGCCAACGTGGTGCAATTATGATTAAGCAACTGTAGTCTCATACGGGGTTTCAGCCTCTTGCTGAAATACTTAATCTTATCTGCCTCGGAATGAATGATAGATGAGGCGAACGGAAGAAGTTCCTGAAATTTCTCGGCAATGGCGAGAACATCCTCGTCTGCTGAGGGATCGGGGGTGAGTAATTCTGACAGCTTGGCCTCTCTGAGTGGGGCCGGATAATACCTCTCCATCATGAGAGTCTTGAACTAATCCCAAGTACATGATCCTTCGGTGGGCTTCAACGACAACCACCAAGAATGTGCGCTCTTACCCAGGTAGTAAGCCGCAACAGAAACTTTATGTCCTTCGGGACACTCTACCATAGCAAACAACTTCTCGAAATGCTCGAGCCAATGAATAATATCCACCGGCTCAGACGAGCCCTAAAAAGTAGGTGGCCTCTGGCGAGAGATGTCGCCGATGATATTGCTCACATTCCTCTCTTGCCTCTGAGGTGGCGGCGGAGGAGCCTGCTGATTTTGATTGACGGAGTTATGCATCGTCTCCATCAGCTGTGCCATCTGAGTCATTTGGGCCATCATGCCCTGCATAAAAGCGAGTGGGTCAACCCGGACACCTTCTGACTGAGCCGTGTCCCGGGTACGACTCCCCGATAGAGAATGATCGCGTCTAGGAGAGTGAGTGGCAGCATCGCTGCTCGATGAATTAGCATTATTTCTCGCGTTTGCACGTGTATTCACACGAGCTCTCGGGATTCGGCCCGCTCCACGGCCTCGTCCTCCACGTCCTCTTCTTGCCCTCTCCATACTGAAGTAGGAAAGTCACATGATGATTATATTTCCCGCATGAATATCACGTTATGATTATGACATGAGATGATGAAATTGAGCATACGCGCTCTAACACAGTGATTACATGAATGATTAACTGACGTGACATGATTATCTTGAATAAGTTAACATGATTAACGATTTGATCTTCCTGATCAACAACTGAATAATGAAATGAATTGAGTGATTAACAAGTTAACATGACCATCCTGGTCAAATGAAAATGATGGTTGAGGATTGTTAACTGATGAATTATGAATGAATGATTCTTGCCAGAAATTATACCATGGCGTTAGAAATCTTACAGTTCTTGGTCTGATTGGCTCGGCATTCGCACAGGTCACACGTGACGCGAAAGTCCAATGATACTAGTCCGATGACGATGATTTCAAATGAGACATGACTTGGAGGGTAGTATTCAAAACCACGCTCCGATACCAACTCTGTAACACCCCAAACTAGGCGGATATTACAGTGCCGTGAATCCCCGACTGGGACCCACCAGGCAAATAAAAATGATGAATTAAATAATATAATTGTAGTACCGAACCACGTTATATTACCAAGTACTCCGATGAGGAGTTTAAGTACAACACACCAGGACTAAACCGAATACTAGTATATTTTATATGGAGATAAAATACACCACCCTGAACAATTAAACATCTCAAACGGAATTTGCAGCGGAAAATACAAATGACGGAATAACTGAAATGACTGAAATGACTGAAATGAACGGAATGACTGGGCCCCCTACTAGTATCACTAGGACTCCTCGCCGTCAGCATGCTCTTCCCGTGCCTTTGCCTTGCCGTGACCTGAAAACAAAATCCCCCAAGGGGGTCAGTTTCACAGAACAACAATTCTCAAGGGTTGAAATTACACAATCATGATATATCTGAAGTTATGAAATATCCTTAGTTATGAATTACGCTGAAGAGGAGTATCATAGTACCCCCGTAATGTTCTGTGAAAGTGTACAAGACGAATGACCGGACACACCCGTCCTTGTACCTAATTAGTCTCACGGAGGTAAGCGTTACCGTGTGCACGGTCCAATGTATCGGTGAACCCAAAACATGACCATCGTGTGCCCGACTAAAAATTCCACACAGCCACACCCGGCCACGCAATATGAACCCAGAAGGTCATATAAACGAGAATGACCACAATGAATACCAATGAATAATAATTCGACAAGGCCAAGATGACTCACCGAGATGAAAACAATAGTGACTTGATTGATAACCCAATGAAATGATTTGGAACCGTCGCTCCTCGTGAATGAAATGATTATTCGACAATTACAAGTCTCAATATGATTAATATTATGATGAATGAATTATGATTATGAGCAATCAACAACAAAAGGAATGAGTATCCTTTTAACCGAGTAAGAGTTAACTTACACAATACCGATGACAATGTCCTTCCACGAACAACGTCCTAAATGAAATGTCGGTCGCTCGAACAACCTTGAATAACAATAATTACCAACAACCGATCAATACACGAATCAAATACAATCATAACCGACTCAAACGTCGATACACCAATATCCGAACTCGTAGATGTACTCTAACGAAAACGTTGAGAATATCCTTCCCGTTGGTTAAAACCAAACCCAAATTATCGAACCAACTCCAAAAGATTAATTCAAACCAGCAAAACATTATCAATGACATCAATAATCTCATAGAAATCCACATTTCAAGTTTACGACAACAACAATCGGAAAATCCCCAAATTAACCGAAGTCAACCCTAAGGATTCTTGAAATAATTCCGAAAATCGCCATTAAATCCGTAGGAATACATTTATACAAGGTAGATAATACATATCTAATGTATTCCGACAATAATCCAAGCTTACACGAAGAAATCGGAAGGAAAAACCCAAAAATCCGAAATTCTAGATCCAAGAGATTAATACCTTTGATTTGATGTTAAGGAGATGATGAAATGATGATTAATCCGAATGGTGAGCTTGAAGATGATGATTGATGATTACACCTCGAAGAGTACTCTCCAAATCGCCCAAAATTGCCCAAAACCGAAGAGAAAATGAGAAGGAAAGATAAATGACGAAATCTGGGCTACACTATCCAATTTATAGTCACTCCAGGTTAGCGTGCGCTAGCCCTTGTGCATAGCGTGAGCTAACGGGTAATTTGGGTAGTCCAGTACCCACTGTCCGAAATCGGTAGCGCGCGCTACGTACCTTTTTGTAGCGTGCGCTACAATCATACTATTAGCGTGCGTTAATACCCATAGTTAGCGTGCGCTAACGAATTATTTGATGCCCAGTACTGGAATCCAGAAACCGTCTGTCCTCTGATCTGACCTCGGTAGCGTGCACTACAACCAATATTTAGCGTGCGCTATAATATCGATTGCGTACGCTAAAAACAACTCATAGCGTGCGCTATGAGTTAACCCAGTGCAGTCCAGTAGCCACTGGACTCAACCTGATCCGTCCTTAGCGCGCGCTACAGCAATTATTAGCGTGCGCTACTACAACCCACTAGCGCGCGCTACTTACCACTCGTAGTGTGCGCTACTAACAACTCACCTGTAGTCCAGTACCTTCTGGACTGCAGCCAGGGTAACATTAGCGTGCGCTAATGCTGAGTGGTAGCGTGCGCTACCTATACTCAATTAGCGTGCGCTAAAAAGAGTACGTAGCGTGCGCTACTTCCTCACACACAGTCCACAATGAAAATGACAACGATGATAAACACGGCACGAAACTCCAATTAGATTAGTGATGAATGACGATTGATACACGATACAATTACTCTGAATGGTGAATACCATGATTGAATATGAGTGACAAATGATCATTAATGAGTGAAATTACTGAATGACAATTACTGAATGATAAATACTGAATGATAATAACTGAATTACAACCGGGTATTACATGCAGCCTTCCGGCCGTAGCGTGCGTTACCTGCCGGCCGTAGCGTACGCAGCGTCCGACATTAGCGTGCGCTACCTGCCGAGCCTAACCGATTCCAGAACCCCAGGACTCCACTGTCCAGACCCGATAGCGTGCGCTACACCTGCCGGTAGCGTGCGCTACCCCTGCCGGTTAGCGCGCGCAGCCTTCCGGCCGTAGCGTACTGATAAGTGGTAATTTTACCACTTATTTCTAGGATTTTATACTAGGTTTTTATCTCGTTTCGTGATTAATGTGCTTGTATTTGGCTTATTTATGATTAGTCGAGCCGTATTACGCGTTTGGGTTGGTTTTAGTGTGTTTGCAGGTTTTTAGAGCCAAAAGGACCCAAAACGAGACAAAGGACCGAGAGTCGAGTCAAACGGGCGAAGAAACGGATTTTTGCGGAAAACAGGAGAACCTATCGGCCAGCCTATCGGCCGATAGGGGCGTCCGAAAGGAATTCCTGCCTATCGAGTGAAGAGATCGACGAAGCAACTATCGGCCAGCCTATCGGCCGATAGGCCAGGCCGAAAGGCTTCCCAGCGGACTCTCGTTTTTGGACGGATTTTGACTCTTTTAGATAGATTTTATTTCCTAGATTAGGGCTAATCGGGAATGTAACCCCCTTAGGCTATAAAAACACCCTTCTAGACCTAGTTTCATCAGCTTTTATCATATTGGATCATTCTTTATCATTCTTTTTCATCTTTTACAATTTTTAGATCTTCTTAGCAAGATTAATTTCTTTGATGCAAGAACTTTTTGGAGGAGAATTATTATTGTTTTTGGGAGATTGAAGACTCGGAGTTCATCCATAAGGGTTGTAATCTCTCTTATCATATTAATAATATGCATTCTTCATCAATTTCTTGTTTAATTTCAATTATGTCTGGCTAATTCATTGATTGATTCTAGGGTTAGTAAATTTAATTGATGATCACATGATATTCCTTTGATTACCTTTTGACCTTTCATCCTAGGCTTGTGTTCAAGTTGTGTTAAATCTCATGCTAGATTAAAGGGCCCTTAATTGATGCATGTTAGCTAATTAATTTTGTCCGGAAGGAGTAATTGATTAGTGGAAATACTTGACACACAATATGATTTTATCTTGAGACCTACCGGAGAAAGATAAATCATAGATAAATAAGTTGGTGCTTTTTAAGTGATTTCAATTCTTTGAGCCCTGACGGGGAAAAGGGTTTTAATTAACTATCTTTCTAGGTTGCCTTGACAGGAATTCTAGATCGACCGAGTGATTATTTCTAGGATTGAATTAAATTTTGGGGAGAAGGAATCAAGTGAATAAATTGTGTGAACTCAATTAGATGATACTACCCTAGGATCAATTACCTATCGACTTGTGATTTTATCTTGTTAATTTGCTTTATTTGCTTAATTTAGATTATTCATCTTTTATTCAATCTTTGTTCTTCGATTTTTAAAGTTAGATAATTAGAATCAAAACAATTTTTCGGATTCCTAAATAGCAGTCAAATTTTGAGTAGAGTTAATTCCTTTATTTTCGACACATCAATTCCCTTGGGTTCGACACCTTGGAAATACTCCGAGGTTTTACAAATTTTAAAATTGATCGGATTTGAAAACCATACTACGCGAATCCTAGCGATCAATTTTTGGCGCCGTTTGGGAATTGATAGAAAATTTAAGGGAATAATTCGAAAAAGAAGAGATTGTTACTTTAGGTAGTTTACTTTTATTATTAATATTCGATCTCGTTTCCTCACATCTTGTTTTCTTTTCCTTGTAGGCGGTGCATGATCACGAGATCCCAAGGAAAGAACTTATTTCCTTTGGATCCGGAAATCGAGAAGTCTTTGAGGAGGAAGAAGCAAGAAGCGAGAACCGAGACTATTACTATACCTTTCGTTGATACCATGGCGGCATTGTTGACCAACCACGAGAACTCGCTCGTCGAGAAGATCCCTTTGAATGCCCGCTTAGACCGAAGGCGGACGATTATCAAGAAGGAGGTTGGGGAAAGATTGATGCCAACAACTTCGAGCTTAAGCCGTCCCTCATTGCTACGGTGAAGTCTCAAACATACGGAGGGGAGTGAATGAAGATCCAAACGCTCATCTTGAGTCGTTTTGGACATATGTGCCACCATCAAGCAAAGCGGAGTGCCTCCAGATGTCATTAAGCTCCGCCTATTCCGGTTTTCTTTAGAAGACGATGCGCTAGATTGGTACAAGAGCCTAGATCGGAAGGAAATTGGTACTTGGAGAGAGATGACCGGTTGTTCTTAGCAGTTCTATCCTCCTCGAAGGTGCAAAAACAAATCAACGATATCTTGCAATTCGAGCAATATGAGGATGAATATTTATACGAGGCATGGATCCGATTTAAGAAGCTACTTCGCAAATGCCTGACATGGAATTGACAAGGAGGAGATCTACATTCGGTTTTATCGGGGTTTGACGAGGAAGGCTAGAAGAGAGTTGGACTATTCATCGAAAGGGGATTTCTTGCTAACGATTATGAAGAGGCCAAGAATCTCATTGGTGGCGATCAACAATGATTACGAGGAGGTGACCGATAGGAAGATGACGAGAAGAAAGGTTCCATCCGGTGACGAGGACGCCTACGGTGATTTAAAGGCAAAATTTGAAAAACAACAAAAAGAGCTCGAGATGCTAAGAAAGAATACTTTGGGAGTCAATTCAGTTTTGAAGAGTTAAACGAGCCGATTGCGGTTAAGGAGGATGTGAACTACATGCAAGGAGGAAACTTAGGCAAGGGGAAATTGGGGAACTCTTATCCGAACAATCGAAACCACCCTAATTTCTCCTATGCCAACCCGAACAATGCTCTCCACCACCACCGGATTTAACGTGAAAAATGGGGTTATTCAAGAGCCGATTGCTAAGACACCTATGGAAGAGATGTTGGAACGATTAGAGGCAAGCCAAAAAGATTTTATTTATAAAGTAGACAAGAGGTTCGGAGCTCTCGAGCATAGTGTGACATCTATTGGAAACTCGGTGATAGCCTTGACAAAGCAGATGTCGATGGTGGAGACCCAAATGAGTCAAATGGCGAACGCCTGCCGGATTTCATAAGCCGGGCCATTTTCCGAGCAAAGACCGAGACCAACCCGAAGACGCAACAATGCAACGCAATCGAGCTTAGGAGTGGGACAAGGTACAGTAATCATGGGGCTGGAGTTAAGGAATCTGGAAACGAGGATGTATTAGAAACGGGAGCCGAGAACGAGAAAGAAGATGGAATACAGCAGAACCTATCGGCCAGCCTATCGGCCGATAGGCCCAACCGATACCCATACTGACATGCGCGGTGAAACTATCGACCCACCTATCGGCCGAAAGGCTCCTGGAAGTTCGAATATGAAAGATTTTGAGGTAAAAGCTCCATTTCCACAACGTTTGGCCAAGTCGAGATATGATGAAAAGCTTCAACAATTTATCGACATGTTTCAAAAGGTGAATATCAACATTCCACTTCTAGACGCTTTGAGAGACATGCCGGGGTACGTAAAATTCTTGAAAGACGCTGTGGCAAGCAAGAGGAAGTTGAGGAAGTTTGAAACAATAAATATGACAGAGGAGTGTAGCGCTATCATTCAAAACAAGCTCCCACTCAAGCAGAAGGATCCGGGACGTTTTACTTTGACATGCATGATTGGCGACCAAACGTTCCGTAATGGGTTATGTGATCTCGGGGCAAGCATCAATCTTATGCCTCTATCCATCTTTAAGAGGTTGAAGATTTGGGAGATGAAGCCGACTACCATTTCTCTACTCATGGCGGACCGGTCGATCACTTATCCGAGGGGAATTGTGGAGGATGTGCTCGTTAGAGTCCAACACTTGGTCTTCCCGCCCGATTTCGTAGTTCTTGATATGCCCGAGGACGAAAATCAACCATTGATCTTTGGGAGACCGTTTCTAGCGACGGGGAGAGCACTTATCGACGTCCAGGAGGGTGATCTTACTTTCCGGGTCAATGATCAAAATCTGAAAATTTCCATCTATGACGCGATGAAGAAGCCCGACGATGCGCCCGAGGAATGTTTTGAAATTGAGTCTATTATGCCGCCCCCGACCGACTTGTTGGAGCATTGTATTTCACACTCCATTTACTCACATTCTGAGGTTGATGAAATTTCCGAGGATTTGCCGGAGTATGTTCGAATGTTGGAGGCGAACGAGTCTCGACCTAATGAGAGGAGCGTGTGCTATCTTGATATCAACAAACCCGTTCAAGGGGGAGTTGTCACTGAAGATCCGGGTTGAATGAGGTATCGTCTAGCTAAAGACGTTAAACGTAGCACTTGTTGGGAGGTAACCCAACGTATGTATGTATATTAGTTCGTTTTATTCATTTATTTTCGATTTTTCGTTTGCGTGATTTTTGTAGTTTCTAGTTTCGTAGTAGCTTTGCTAGTTTTTGTTAAGTTCTAATCCATGCACGCCGAGTTTTAAATACTTGCAGGTCTTTAATCGCCATATCCTAGCAAAAACGGGACCAATTATGCGAAAGAGAAAATGCTGGAATTTTTTTTTTTTTTGAGACAGAAGATCCTATCGGGCGAGCATATCGACCGATAGGCCCGGCCGATAGGCTGAGGAAAAATAGAAAATTTTTTATGTTACAAGCAGTGGTCGACAAGAATTCCACATCGACCGATATCCCGCCCGATATGAGCATAGTAAGAGACAGAAGTTCCTATCGGCCCAGCCTCTCGGCCGATAGGCCTGGCCGATAGGACATACCAGGCCCAGTATACACTACGAGCTCGCCGACAAACCCGCCATTTCCGCCACAGTGATCAGGTACTCCATTAACAAAGCCACTCCTTTCTCTTTTCAAACTTATTCCTCCTTTGGGATGCGAAATAAGTTTGGGGGAGAAGTGCGGCTTTGTTAATTTCTTTTCGTGTGAGTACCTTGTTTGCCTTGTATCATTATTTGCTTGTGTTGGTGCTCGTTGTGTTTATTTGTGCTTATCATTTTGGTGTTGCATGGTTTTGGCTTTTGGTTGCTTAGTTTTTCGATTTTTATATTCATTTTATTTGGGTGTGTTTGCTAGTTTCTATTTTCTATTTTTTTTAGGTCGTAGTAGTTTTTTTTTGATTTCGTGTTTGCTTTTATTTGCTTTTCGTTGTTTGTTTTAGATAGCCTTGCTTGTCTTAGTTTTTCTTAGTTTTTCTTTATTTGTGAATTTTTCGTGCTTCTATTTGTGTGATACCGATGTTACGACCTTTGTTTTTCTCTCTGAAGAAAGCGGTCGAGTTTTAGTCGAGTTGTAGTCGATAATTTCTTTTGCACGGTATTCATTTAGGTCCAAAATTTTTCGTGATTGTAGAGGTCTTGGCGTATAAGAGACGATACATACTTGTTTTAAAATCACCGTCAATACGTTTGGTTACATCTTAGGATAGTGAGTCGTCTGTTTCGTCGGTCGTGTTGGCACTTAGATTGAGTTTAGTGTCGGTCGGTTTCTCCCAAAAGTTGAGATAATGTTGTTCTATGAAGGGAAGTCTAGTAACCGGGGCATTCGCGTGACCCATTGTTTACCCTCGCGTAAAGCAGCGACTCTGATTAGACTAGTGATTTAGATATTTCACATGTGCCAATGATAGGGAACTTAGTAACCGGGGTATTCGCGTGACCATTGTTTACTCTCGCGTAAACGGCGACCTTGATTCGGACATGCGGAAATTATATATTCGAGTTGTTTCTCATTTGTAGACGGAACTTAGTAACTAGAAGCATCCATGTGCCCCATGAGTGTCTTTTACGTCAAACGGTTTCCTAATACATGAGAATGGAAGTTCCACCCTAGGATTACCCGATGAAACATCCGAGATCCTAACCTAGTGGTCAACTCGAATCAAATTCTTGAACATATATATAAGGGACTACGACCGAGGTTTATTTGTTATGTAACTCGTTAAAATTGTGCCACTAGGCGTAACGGACGAACTAGCTTGTTTATTTTAGCCTTTCATATTGGCGGTCGATTTGACTCACGTTTTGTTAATCTTTGAGTGGATTTTCTTCATGAGCGAATGATTAGGGTGAACTTGACTACTTTGCGGAATCATTATTCGAGTGCAGCTCGCTTTTACGACACTCGGATTATTTAGAGAGAATTACAGGATAGTATTGATTAAGTTGAACACTATGAGTTGCACGATGATTCACGACTTTCTTTTTCTTTTCTTTTTCTTTTCTTTTTGTTGTTCGGGACGAACAAGGCTTAAGTTTGGGGGGGTTTGATAAGTGGTAATTTTACCACTTATTTCTAGGATTTTATACTAGGTTTTTATCTCGTTTCGTGATTAATGTGCTCGTATTTGGCTTATTTATGATTAGTCGAGCCGTATTACGCGTTTGGGTTGGTTTTAGTGTGTTTGCAGGTTTTTAGAGCCAAAAGGACCCAAAACGAGACAAAGGACCGAGAGTCGAGTCAAACGGACGAAGAAACGGATTTTTGCGGAAAACAGAAGAACCTATCGGCCAGCCTATCGGCCGATAGGGGCGTCCGAAAGGAATTCCTTCCTATCGAGTGAAGAGATCGACGAAGCAACTATCGGCCAGCCTATCGGCCGATAGGCCAGCCCGATAGGCTGCCCAGCGGACTCTCGTTTTTGGACGGATTTTGACTCTTTTAGATAGATTTTATTTCCTAGATTAGGGCTAATCGGGAATGTAACCCCCTTAGGCTATAAAAACACCCTTCTAGACCTAGTTTCATCAGCTTTTATCATATTGGATCATTCTTTATCATTCTTTTTCATCTTTTACAATTTTTAGATCTTCTTAGCAAGATTAATTTCTTTGATGCAAGAACTTTTTGGAGGAGAATTATTATTGTTTTTGGGAGATTGAAGACTCGGAGTTCATCCATAAGGGTTGTAATCTCTCTTTTCATATTAATAATATGCATTCTTCATCAATTTCTTGTTTAATTTCAATTATGTCTGGCTAATTCATTGATTGATTCTAGGGTTAGTAAATTTAATTGATGATCACATGATATTCCTTTGATTACCTTTTGACCTTTCATCCTAGGCTTGTGTTCAAGTTGTGTTAAATCTCATGCTAGATTAAAGGGCCCTTAATTGATGCATGTTAGCTAATTAATTTTGTCCGGAAGGAGTAATTGATTAGTGGAAATACTTGACACACAATATGATTTTATCTTGAGACCTAGCGGAGAAAGATAAATCATAGATAAATAAGTTGGTGCTTTTTAAGTGATTTCAATTCTTTGAGCCCTGACGGGGAAAAGGGTTTTAATTAACTATCTTTCTAGGTTGCCTTGACAGGAATTCTAGATCGACCGAGTGATTATTTCTAGGATTGAATTAAATTTTGGGGAGAAGGAATCAAGTGAATAAATTGTGTGAACTCAATTAGATGATACTACCCTAGGATCAATTACCTATCGACTTGTGATTTTATCTTGTTAATTTGCTTTATTTGCTTAATTTAGATTATTCATCTTTTATTCAATCTTTGTTCTTCGATTTTTAAAGTTAGATAATTAGAATCAAAACAATTTTTCGGATTCCTAAATAGCAGTCAAATTTTGAGTAGAGTTAATTCCTTTATTTTCGACACATCAATTCCCTTGGGTTCGACACCTTAGAAATACTCCGAGGTTTTACAAATTTTAAAATTGATCGGATTTGAAAACCATACTACGCGAATCCTAGCGATCACGTACGCTACGCCGGTTCCTGCCGCACCCGTCCGACCGGTGCCCGCAATCGTCCGGCCAGTCCCGCAACCGTCCGGCCAGTGCTCGAACACCAGGGCTCGACGACTCGATTTCCGAAAACGTACGGAACGAACACGACGAAAAGTTCGCGGACAACATCAACGACCCGAAATGAAAACATAATGCAATAATTAATCATACACGACCAAGATACGGGTCGAGACAACAATTACAGAGACGGATACCCGTAACTTTTAAGAAATTATAAAATGGCCCAAAACGCCCGGAAATCACGATACGTGATCGAATGACCAAACCGAAGTTCACAACACGTCTAACAAAGTTAAACGGACTTACAGGAAACTCGAAACAGCAGTTTCGAACGAGATTCGCAAGAATCGAACTCAAGTGCGGAAAAGTCGCCAAAAAGCACGGAACTCAACAAAACAACACCGAAACGAACTCGGATGACAAAAAGTGCAGAATTAATCATTCTCAGAATGACGAAACGGTCATGAGCGAGTCGTCAAAACGGACTCCGGCCGAAAAAAGAAATTTACCGAAAATCGAAAATTGCGGATATTACATTCTACCCTCCTTAAAAGAAGTTTCGTCCCGAAACTTAAAACAAGTAGGGGGAAACAATATACCCGCCAGGAAAACTCGACGAGATACACAAAACCCAAAAACTCGCGCCCAACGGCGAAACGCTGCAAGAAACGCAAAGAGACATACGACGTGAAAACACGCCCCACGATGACCAACACAACGCCACTGGTAGAAACATAATAAAATCAACAAGTGGCAAGCGTCATCAAACAGACAATACAATCGAGTCGATTATCCAGACAATCACAAAACACAACAAACGAAAATCAATAGGATTGACCAACCCAACGGTACATCAATCAAAACGCGAGCCAACCGCTGAACAAATACGGAATTCCACCGCCCAAGGGTTGGAAGATTGAAAACGAGACTAACTTCCCGAACTTAAGGGAATTAGGAAGGAGCCTGAACGCTCAACAATCACGAAACGAGAACAAAACCAACCAAACAAACGATCGAGACAACAAAAATCGAACAATCATGTCCGAAACACGAAGGATAATAAAATTTAAACAACAACTCCCAGGACGATCTGGTGAGAACTACAAGACATGCATTCCCATAAGATCCACCGGAAAAGGAATAGCGATTGAAAAGTCACAACGACAAACGAGTTATTCCGAAATAATACCACACTCGTTCGATCAACTAAAGCAAGGGGCACGACAAGCCCAGAAATGTCAACGAGCATAAACGAGTCGACAGAGTCGAAAACACAAGAGTTCCAAATCCGATCCCCTTCGAATAAAAGAACTAATAGAACCAGATGATGTCACTCCCGAACAAGGTTCACAAGAATCGAACCGAACTCGAAAAGTCACAGCGATAACCAGATCGACCCACAACAAGATCACAGTTCGTTCGGACGATGAAACCAAAATACAGAACAAGTTCAGAAAGTAACAACGAACACGAGCGAGTCGATAGAATTGAGAAAGAGAAAATGCAGAAGCCAAAAATAATACGGGTATTATATTCGACCTCTTATAAAAGAAATATCGTCCCCGCAGCTCACAACAACGGAAACAAGTTAACCACACAAAAGCAGCAAGCTGAAAAATCTCCACTGGGCCTCTCGAGCCGATCCCGATAAGCTGTCTTTGAAGCGCGAACTCCGAAAGTCTCGGTAGCCAATTCGCAAAAGCGAATTCGGTGTCCTCGAGTGCACTCGAAATGTGTTACCGACGAGAAGGACAATTTACACGTGCATGCCCCAGCACATCACGGTTGAAACGTCTCGGCTCGGCATACCGAAAATACAAAATGCTAGATATAATGGGGCATAACGTCGCAAAACAACATAGCAGAGATGCCAACTCAGCACAACAAGGAATCATAACACATATCATATACAACGATTTCCATCGTAAAGTAATACACACACAAACAATACAGCAACGACGGTATCGTTCGGCAACCTTAACGGCCCGAACAATAACTAGCACATAATTACAAACATCTTGAAACAATCACACATGTACACAAACGTACAAACCCAAGCTTTAACAGCTCACACAGGTGCGATAACACGCAAGTCACCACGAAATGACAACATTAAAGATCGTCATCACACCTCCCACAAAGGGACAACAAAAACATATGCATGGCGAACGACTCAACGTTCACACCACCAATTCCATCATACTCGGGAGCTAACATTCTAACAACAATGTGAATATCATACACACATTCCTGGACTACAAATAGGAATGATAGGTTTTAAAAACGAAAACCACCTTTTGGAAACAGTTTGGAAACACCAGTTGATCTTGAGTATCATTTTACAAAAAGTTGAACAAACCTCATTTTCGAGACTTTGAAAATCATCTTGCGTTTGAACAAAAATGAGGACACCTTCTCTTAGTGAAAAACTTTCAGAATATTCGACCATCGGGCCTAAGTAAAAGTGTTTATAAAACATTGAAAATATCTCAAAACATTTTGGGTCCTCGAGGTAGAAGAATTTTGAAACATATTGTGGCACCTTGGATGTACCACGAGAAAATAATTCATTTTAAAAGTACGTCTCGAAATTTATTTTCTAAGATACTCAAGGTTTTCAAAGATAATTCAATGGGCTAGAATGCCCAAAAACTCTAGGTAATTACGCAAAACATTATAGCGCCGTGGGTCCCGCGCCAGAACTCACCAGGCTAAAAACCATTTACAACGTTAAAAAGGCCGATGACGGTAATATTTCAAAAACTCACAAAAGCCATTTACAAAATACTAAGTACCGTCACAAGAATTTTGCCAAAACGTTCAAGGCCATAACGCCAAAAACTCGGTTAAAGGAATTGGTTTTCGAAATCAAACTCAATTGGCAAAAGGCCGAAAGCCATTTGAAAGAACTCACGCAGCGGGAAAAAAAAATTTACAGTCCAAGATACACAATCCAGCAACACTACTCCTCATATGAACGAAATATGAGAGTCAAATAACCACATATCAAGAAATCAAAATCCATAAGAGGATTCCGTCACTAATCAAATAATCATAAAAATAGCTCGTGTCACACGAGGCACAACACAAAGAAGGGAGACTTACAGCCACAGGTCGCACGGAGGTGACGGTCGCCCACGATACTAATCTCGTCCGACAACATAACCGACACGTTGTGACTACACACAACTCAACTTGTCACCTAATGACTCGAACGACAAGACAACACATTACTCGACAAATCACGACTTGACTCGACCCGACAACCTAGGTTTCCGCAACCTAAGCTCCGATACCATAAATGTAACACCCCCAAAACCGTATGGGAATATTACACGCCGTAGACCCTTTCCGCAAGGATCTACCAGGCTAAACGTCCATAAACAACCAAATGCTTGCCCGGCCAGGGTCAAACAATATAATAATACAGACCGTTAAGGTCACTTACACATAAACACACAGGCCAGGTGAGGTCACACAACTCTATCAACAGATCGAACAACATTACCCACACAGGGGTCGAAATACAATACAGCGGAAGACTGAATCAACTCTAACAATACAACTAAACTCTACCAACTCTCAACTCTTGATTAGTATCGCAGCTCGTCATCCCCTTGTGCCAATCCTATGACTGCTCCCCTGAATCTGCATGTACCTGGACGCAAAACAGACATCCACCCCCGAATACTCGGGGGTTAGTAAAACTCCACTGTTTTACTAGTGCAAGTATCAAACCATACGAAATGTAACAAGCAGATAGCAACTACGAATTTAATACGGAAATCAATTATCAAAATGTTCCCGAGAAGTTTTAGAATTTCGAACTCAAGTAAGAGATATTTGAAAAGGAACACATCATCTCGAAGATTTTTAAAGCAGAAATTCTTTTGGACCTCGAGTCCCAATTTACAAAACCTTTTCGTAAACATTAGGGCCTTAGCCCGATTCTCGTTTCAAAGCATACTAAATAATATATCATTATGAGTCCGAGATCCATATTTAAAATGTTACCCGAACAATCACTGCTACACGATCATTGTTCGTACACATCATGTACTGAACTCCGGAGGCCTCGACGGACCTTACCCGGACCACACACACTGTTCGTACACATCATGTACCGAACTCCGGAGGCCTCAACGGACCCTACCCGGCCACAACATCATTCGTACACATCATGTACCGAACTCCAGAGGCCTCGTCAGACCCTACCTGGATCACACACCTTGTCCGTACACGTCATGTACCGGACTCCAGAGGCCTCGTCAGACCCTACCTGGATCACACACTTTGTTCGTACACATCATGTACCGAACTCCAGAGGCCTCGTCAGACCCTACCTGGAACACACACACATCGACACGACACAATTCATAATCATTAAATGTCAAGCCATTCCACATTACACCGAAATGTACAATCAAGTATGTAAACCAAACAACACAAACATCATGATCATCACAACGACTCTTAACCAACATAACACACATTCGGTACACAATACATTGAACAAACACGTGTACAACCATCTCATATGTACATCGCAATCCTGCACAAATGGCACAACGCCTAACACGTATACCAATATATCACTATTATCACAAAGCCTTCAAATTTCGGAAAACACAACCAACTCAAACGGAACATATTTACGGAGGCAAGCAAAATCGTCATACATATCATACGTAATTACTATTCACAAGATACAAGTCGTATAATAAGATACTTGCCTCGAAACCACGACGTGGAGAATCGACCGAAGTTGGTTGGCACGAACTGACTACGAACTTGCCGATTCCACCGAATGACAACCCGCAACAATAAACTAGGAAGGACAATAATAACAACGAAAATGAATTCCAAAGTACGACTCAAAGCCGCTGAATTCAAGGAACAAATGATGAAAGTTCAAGGGTTTCCCCCAAACGACCAAGAACACGATTCGTCCCGACAAAACACGAAAACGGAAATCCAAGTCGAAATATGGATATACAATCCGTAGAATATGTTTAACAACATCATTTAACCACAATTTATCCAACAAAAACGGATGGAAAATGAGATCAAGAACAAATCCCCCAAAAAGTCGATTCGAAGGAAATCAAGAAATATACTTCGATTCGACGAAGAACAATGGATTAAATGATGTTAAACACAAGAATACTACCAAGATTAATCATACCCATCATGAATTAGTCAACAGCACGGAACGAATCGGACAAAAATGCAAAAACCCCCAAATTCCCGAAATTAGGGTTCTAAGGAAGATTACCTTGATTCGCTGGATCAAAAGATGATAACGGATGATTGGTTGATGTTATGAACTCAAGAACTTCGTGGATTTGTTGAAAAACAACATGGCTTCGCCACCCTTGAATCTCCAGCCGCAGAAGAGAAAGGTAGGAAATAAAAAACGAGATGAAATGTGACTGCTCTGTCACATTTATACTGGGCCGGACTAGCGCGCGCTAGGCTGCCGAGCTAGCATGCGCTATCGGCCCAGGCCGCAATCCAGTGCCCTACTGGATTAGATTGCTCGTCCAGGTAGCGTGCGCAGCCTTCCGGCCGTAGCGTGCGTTACCTGCCGGCCGTAGCGTACGCAGCGTCCGACATTAGCATGCGCTACCTGTCGAGCCTAACCGATTCCAGAACCCCAGGACTCCACTGTCCAGACCCGATAGCGTGCGCTACACTGCCCGGTGGCGTCGCTACACTGCCGGTTAAGCGCGACCTTCCTGGCCGTAGCGTCACGCTTCGCCGGTTCTACCGCACCGTCCGGTGCCCGCAATCGTCCGTCGATCCATAACCGTCGGCGGTGCTCGAACACGTGGCTCGACGACTCGATTTCCGAAACGTCACGGAACGAACACGGCGAAAAGTTCGCGGACAACATCAACGAATTCGAAATGAAAACATAATGCAATAATTAATCATACACGACCAAGATACGGGTCGAGACAACAATTACGATACGAATACCCGTAACTTTTAAAAATTACAAAATGGCCCAAAGCCTGAAATCACGATACGTGATCGAATGACCAAACCGAAGTTCACAACACGTCTAACAAAGTTAAACGGACTTACAGAAACTCGAAACAGCTTTGAGCGAGATTCGCAAGAATCGAACTCAAGTGCGGAAAAGTCGCCAAAAAGCACGGAACTCAACAAAATGACACCGAAACGAACTCGGATGACAAAAAGTGCAGAATTAATCATTCTCAGAATGACGAAACGGTCATGAGCGAGTCGTCAAAATGGACTCCGGCCGAAAAAAGAAATTTACCGATAATTGAAAATTGCGGATATTACATGTTGTATGGAGATTTTAGACAGTTTCCATACTTAGCGACATATCGAATCCTTCGGGTTTCTTGAGGCAACTTGTTGTAGAATGGCTAGACTTGCTGTATGATGGCTTTGAGACAGCTTGCCGTATGATGGCTATTATCAAAACCAGGTACAAGATTATTTATCCCAACACATTGAATTTAGCAAAGGAACACTACTATTAAGAGAAGAAATTCTTGAATCGCTATATTGAATTTGTAACAATAATAGTTTTCAACATATTCAAAGCAGGAACAAAATGAATCAAATATATGGGAAGGCCAACGACAATTCCCACAAGAAATTCATCAATCTCTCAATTGATTTCGTACCCGACAACTATATTTTCTTAACTCAACGAAGAAAACCAGATTGATCAAACCTAATTACCGTAATAATTTGCATAAAAATCAAAATTAGAACAGAATTAAACATAAATCCTAACCATAATTGGGAGAAGGGTTCCAATTATTAGAGTGCCGAAGATGAGTACCACGGCTCTCTCTTGCTGCTATTATTCCCTTCTGTTTTTTGGGGGAGAGGTTCCAATTAGGGTTAGGGCTTACGTTTGAAAGGTGAGTAACGCGACTCTCTCGTGATACTAGTACCACCCCTACACACAAATGATCAGTTATTAGAGTTAATTTACAGAAAACTCAAAAGTGAGAAGGAGAGAGGAAGAGAGAGAGAGAAAGAAGTATATTACCATTGTTGCTGAGTTTTTGCGATAAGAGAAAAAATAAGATGGGAATTTCGAATTTGGAGTGGAAGAGTTGCAAGGAGAGAGAGTGTGCACAAACTTTCATAATTAATATTTTTTAAAATTCGGGGTGGGAAAAAGAGACCCGTGGACTAGTTAAGGGGTTTCTTATATATCTTATTTTTTGTTACGTGAGAAATTAGTGGGGGCCAATATAGATAAGAGACCTGTTAACTCTATAATCAGATCTCTTATATAAAATAGATCCATTGGTTGAAATAACAAGTTTGTTATAAGTGGTCTTTTTTCTAAGTTTTGTAGTAGTGTGAGACAGAAAAGTAGAGCAAAAATGTTGTATTCTCATTAATGATACCCCTATATATAGGGAGAGATTACATTGTAGCACTTTAATTCTACCATAACTAGAAAAACTCATAATTTACGGATTAAGGTACACAAAGTATCATTACTTTAACAAAAAGTATATAAGGAGAAAAGCTTAAGAGTGTAGTAGAATGGATAAGGATGTCAATGGGTCGGGTAGGGTACGGATATGCCTTCTCTATACCATACCCTATTTGATTCGGATCGGGTTCGGGTATTGCCCACCGGGTAATCGGGTACCCAATGAGTATTCGGGTACCCGTATACCCTATATTTAAGAGTATAAATATTTTTTAATATATATCATACATACATATAATGTAATTAGTAAATTTAATTTAGTATAATAAATAATTAAAATATAATATTTTATATAATAATATATATAATATGTAATATAATATAATAGTTGTGTATAATATATAATAATTAGATATTTATATAATTCAAATGGGTATGCGGGTCAGGTAATCAGGTAATATACTATACCCATACCCTATCCGTACTCATAAAATTTCGGGTTCGGCCGATACCCAATCCAATTTCGGGTTTATCTAACAAATAGGATCGAGTACGGATAAAGTTGAAATCACTAAGAATGGAATATGTAATATTGTTAGATTGATAATACTAATTAATAATTATACAAGTTGCAAGTACTGCATGATGTCTATATATAAATAAATTATTTGGACCAAATGAAATTACCTTTTCTATTTTTTTCCAAGTCCTATAAAAGAAGTTGCAAACCTCTATCTCCATGCGTAGAGCAGTTGGGTACATTTGGATATTAATTAGGCCGTATATTAACTCAAAAAGAAAAAAAATACTTATCATTTTTTTCTTGTCTTTGAGTAGTGCTCGTGAAGTTTTCAGCAGTAACAATATATAATGGCAGTGAAGAAGAAGATGAAATGGCGAGACTGTATTCTCCCCGGCTGTATAAAGCCAGATAGGCCGCCCCCGATTCAGAAGAAACCCGTCTCCAAACAACCTTCCTTCCAGAGGATTTCGCTGTCGGACTTTAGCAATTCAACTCTTTCGGAGGATCTCTCTATTTCTCTGGCGGGCTCCAATTTGCATGTTTTCACCCTTCAAGAGCTGAAGGTGATAACACAGAGCTTCTCATCCAGTAATTTTCTTGGTGAAGGCGGGTTCGGGCCGGTTCACAAGGGATTCATTGATGACAGGCTGAGACCCGGTTTGAAGGCTCAGCCCGTGGCGGTGAAGCTCCTGGATTTAGATGGCTCGCAAGGTCACAGAGAATGGCTGGTATGTGTGTGTGTGTGTGTGTGTATATATATGCATTTTTTTAATATAAATTCGAATAGCACTGTAATAATACAAATTGTTGTTTTTTTCTTCTTGTTTTTTGTCGTATGGATTTCATCAACAGACGGAAGTGATTTTTCTTGGTCAGTTAAGACATGCAAATTTAGTGAAGTTGATTGGATACTGCTGCGAAGAAGAACACAGGCTTCTGGTGTATGAATACATGCCGAGAGGCAGCTTGGAAAATCAACTCTTTCGAAGTAAGTGTTTTTTTTTCTAATTATTCATATACCCACTTCTCATAAATTGTAAATGTTGGATAATCCAAGTTTTTATCTTCTAAATTTTTGATATACGTGTTTCTCTAGTTTGCATCCTAAGATGTCTCAATTAAGATCCTGCAACATTATAGATTGTTAGTAATTGACATTTTTTTAGTAAAAAGATAATAATAAATCTAACATATTGATATTTGTGTGATTTGCGATTCAAATCAGCGTGTAAGACTATTACCCATAAAAATATTGAAGTGAAGATGTCTGATAGCTGTAATCATCACTAAGAAGGTCATTTAGTTTTGTTTTGTATTCAACTTTGTCAACTTGCTAAAATAAAGCTTTATTTTAAGAAAAGTGTGTTGAAAAAGTCAAATTATTTGAAACAAAAACAAAAAGAATTATCATGATATATATTTGTTTATATGCAACTATCACGTCTGCAATCACGCTTTACTTTCTTGGTAGGTGACACTGCCATAGAATCTCGTTTACAAAGTCGTTATCAGTGCGATTACGATCGTTTATACGGTAATAAATAGGGTGTTCAAAAACCAACAAAGAAGATTCCATGGAATGCTTATACCTGTCTATTCAAACTATCCGGCCCAACTATTCAACGACTCGACCTAAAAATTCTGTATATTTTTAAATTTTTTTAAATTTTTTCGGGCTGGATACTCGACCTGGAGAAAAGTCATATAATTGGGTCGGGTCATGGGTCGACTTGTTGCGTAAATTCGGGTATCTAAAAACCTGATTACTTTTTTAATAGTTATTTTTTTAATAAACTTTTAACTATTTAATTTGTAAGTATATAAAATTTTATCTTTCAAATAATATGAATTATATTTAATATGAAAATTTATGTTAATGTGTTTTTAGTAATGATACTTATTCTCACTAGTTTGGAAATTTACAAGAAGATAAAATCATTAAATAAGAAAAAATATATTCTCTCATATATAATTAAATATTAAATTAAGCATAATCATAAAATAAAAAAGAAATGATATAAAATTTGTAGTTAGTTTTGAAATTTACTTATTCTATTAATTATGTAATAAATTTTAAAATAAATTTATATTAAATTATAAATTATTTATATAAAATGTTAAACTAGTGGTGTTAAATTTTGGGCCGGGTACCCTATGATATGACCCAACCTGAAAAAGTCAAGTACCCATTTTTTGAGTACCCGACTTTTCGAATCGAGTCACAAGTCGAATTTTCAACTACCCACATAACCGAGCAAAAATCCAAGTACCCGATTATAAAAATCCCTAGTAACAACCCATAATGTTGATTTGGATATAGGGAGCATTAGTTTATTGCACATCATTAATAAATAACCCTACTTTTTGCTCACTATTCATATAAGTAATTTTGTACCCAAAGTTACTATACACCCCTTGTTAAGAAGGGGTCGACCGACAACATCGGGGAATCCATGTTTAGGCTTGCACGACCCTTGTCGGCTAGACAAGCCTAAACTTAGGCGGCAATTTGTATCATCCATTAAAATCTATGATGTATTATAGACCCAAATAAATATGAAAGTTAAAGTGAATACCATTTCATATTTATCATTTATTACTTACATATTTATGATGATTATGAGAACGATGGGTAATGAATATAAAAGTGACGGGATGATGAATATGAAGTAAGAGTGATAAATAACATGTGAATATCATCTCGTACTCACCATTTCTCACTTTCATATGCCTTACGTCATGCATATAGATGCATGATTTCCAATTGAATATAGGTGGTCTGATATAGAACATTCGCTGGGCTTGCACGACCCCACAAGTTTTATATGATCTTGCAAGCTTAAACAAAAGTGCTTTAATTGAGAACATTGAATATAGATGCTTGTATTAGGACTCAAAATTTAGAATTGAGATTTTGGATCCTAATATTTTTTTGTTATATGATTCAAAATTTAAATAAACATCATATATATATATATACTTTATGTCACATTATTTTCTCTCTGTTATTTTTATATTTAAGAAAACTACTTACATCTCTCTCTCTCTCTCCCCTTCTATAGGTAAAAAGATACAACTATTTTCATATCTCCGCTTTTTATATTTAAAGAAATACACTTCACCTCTCTCTATTTTTTATTTTCAAATAATATAATTAAATATTATGTAATAATGCAACATTATTTACTCTTGAGATATGATTTGATATCTAAGAAGTATGACTCTCAATTCTGCAACAAATAAAAAAAATTTATATTAACCACATCCCGAATGCTATAATTTTAAATTCCGAAAGAATTCTAAAACAAACGGTACTCAGGACTTCAAATTGTACAAGTCTAGCCGGTCGATGGCACCTTTGTATATTTTAATAAAAGCATTAAAGACTTTTTAATTCGAAATATATCACCGGCTTGGTATAAAATGACCATTTTCACTTTGAAGATATGCTTGGTAAAAATTATTGGTCTGAGTGTTTGACCAGTCAAATGATCCGTGTATGCACGGTGCACCTACTACCAGGGTCGAGATTCGTCAAAGCTTTGCAGTGTCATAGGATTGGAAATACGTGCCTTTGTTTATTATTACAATATTTAAATTATTATATACTACTGTTGATACATTCTTTTTTAACTTTTTTTTTTTTTATGATTTTTATACATAAAAAGGTATAATTAACTAGCATCTAGTTAGATTAATTTCAAAATCCAACTTCTTTACTTTTTACCTATAAATTAGTTATTATTTCGCAAAAATTTAGAACATTTTATGCATGTTCATTGGGTTTTAATTCATGTTTTTAATACTTCTACTACGAAAAGGTGGCGTATCACAATTCTAATCTAAAAATAAATTATGATAGAAAAAGTAAGGACAAACAAAAGAAAAAATAGGACTTAAATTGTGATAAAAATAAAAAGAATAATAAAAGGATACTGTAATTCTTTGATAAAATAGAAAGTACTAGAAAAAGAAGCCCTTTGAAGAAATAGGTAAGATCAATGCAAAAATAAGAGAGTTGAGAAATAGAATAAATTATCCAGGTTGAGGTTTGAAGGCTGAAACTCTCTAATACAATGAAAGTAACTACCACTGCACGCAAGAGAATATTCGGTTAGTCCAGGAGATTCTACATATTTTGCGTGGAAGGAAGCAGAACGAGCATGGGAGTATGATAATTAAGCTGGATTTAGAGAAAGCCTATGATAAGGTTAATTGGGATTTCGTTGAAGAGACTCTCGTTTTCTTTGGTTTTCCTGATAAGCTTAAGCACTTGATTATGTTTTGTGTTCGGAGTTCCAAGCCCAAGATTCTTTGGAATGGTTCCCAGTTGGACCCTCTCACTCCGTCCTGTGGACTTAGACAGGGGGATCCTTTATCCCCGTATTTGTTCGTGCTTTGCATTGAACGTTTGTCCTACTTGATTCGGGATAAGGTGGATGAGGGGAGATGGACACCGGTGCAAGTGTGTAGAAATGGGCCTACCTTTTCTCATGTGCTCTTTGCCGACGATCTTATTATTATGGCGAAGGCTGACTATGATAATGCACGATGTATTAAAAGTGTGTTGATGGATTTCTGTAAGGCTTCCGGTTTGAAAATTAGCGAAGCAAAGTCTAAGGTGTTCTTCTCTAGTGTGAGGGGGGTTATTAGGCAAAGAGTTATTGGTGATTTCTTGGGTTTTGGCATCACTACAGATTTGGGAAAATATTTGGGTGCTCCTTTGATTCATGGGCGTGTTACTACTAGAACTTTCCGGGGTTTGGTGGATAAGGTGACTAAAAAACTCTCATCCTGGAAGGCCAAGCTTCTCTCCCTTGCTGGGAGAGCGACACTCATTCAATCAGTTGCGAGTGCTCTTCCAGTTCATTTAATGCAATCGCATTGGTTACCTGAGGGAACTTGCAATACTTTGGATAGACTGAATAGGTCCTTTTTGTGGGCAGGAGACCCAAATAAAAGAAAGCTTCACCCTGTGAACTGGTATACAGTGACTAAACCCAAGATTTTAGGCGGCCTTGGGATTCGACAATCGAAAAAGTTGAATACATCTCTCCTTGCCAAAGAAAGTTGGCGACTTATAACGGGACAAAACAGCCCGTGGCTCAATATTTGTCGGGCTCGTTATCTTAAAGATAGCGATATATCCATGTATCGTTTGAAGGGCACTGAATCCAACATCTTCAAGGGAGTTTTTAGGTGTTTTCATGCGCTTGAGGATGCTTTTGGCTGGTGCATAGGGAGTGGCGAGCGAACTTCCTTTTGGTTCGCTAATTGGTGTGGGGGGAAGTCCATTGCGTCGAGATTGGATAATGGGATTCTTGAGCATGAGAAATTGCTGCGGGTAGCAGATGTATGGCACGCAGATGTGGGATGGGTTTTGGGGTTTGTGGATACCTCGATTACATCTGAAGTAAAGCATCACATTTTTAATTTTCCTATGCCGCGACACTCTTCGGGAGAGGATCAGCGCGTTTTTCTGGGCAGTGGTGATGGCGTCTTTTCCTGCAGAGGAGCGTACAGGTGGTTGACAAAGGAGTTAGTGCGAAGTCCTTCGAAGTGTGGCGGCGGAAAATGGGGCTGGTTATGGAAGTTAAAATGCCCAGCAAAAATCAAAACCTTTCTTTGGCTTTGTGGCCATGACAGCCTTTGTACTCGGCTACTATTGTTCCGTAGGGGTCTTGTGGAAAATGGCTTGTGCACTCGGTGTGGTCTTGGCGTCGAATCAATCAAACATATCCTTTTGGAGTGCGGTTTTGCGAGAGGGGTATGGGAGTTATGTGTTGGGAGAGGTGTGTTGAATCGGATTTGTAATATGGTGGAGGAGGATTGGTTGAGCCGTTTGTTGCATGGGGATTTTACTAACACACTTTCTCCTCGAACCCCATGGGCTGTTTTTTGTTTTGCTAGTCTATGGCACATTTGGAAATCGAGAAACGAATGGATTTTCCAACAACATCTACCTGCAGTCGCCATCGCTCGTAGAATCAAAATGTTTGTTGGCGAACTAAGGTTGGCATTTCCTACTATGGAGCGGCGCATACCAACACCACCGGCTATCCCCTGGAAGCGTCCACCGCATGCCTGGACGAAACTTAACACGGATGGCAGTCTTCGGCAAGCATCGGGAGAGGTAGCGTGTGGCGGTTTGCTCAGAGATGACGAGGGCACTTGGCTGTGCGGTTTTTCTAGGAAACTCCATGGTGTTACTATTACTGTGGCGGAATTACTAGCTCTTCGCGATGGACTCGAGATGGCTTGGGAGCGGCGGGTTCATCGCATACAAGTTGAAATTGATTCAGAGGTAATTTTCAAACTTTTTAATTCTCAGAACACGACGGCCCATCCCTTACATTATCTTCTCGAGGACTGCCGTAGATTCAAGACCCTCCGTGGGAATTCATTTACTTCACACTAAACGGGAGGAAATGCCTGTCTTGATTATCTCGCAAAATTGGGCCACGAGGTTGTTGGTTTCACTTTGGACGGATCCACATTGTTGTTATTGCCGATTTTAGCGGCAGATGTAACCATCATTTAAGTTTATTTCCTTTCTGCTGGAGCAAAAAAAAAAAAAAAAAAAAAAAAAAAAAAACTACCACTGCACCAACAATGATTGATAATTATATCTATACTATTACTATACAACACAAGATCATTAAAATATCATTTTACCCCAAAATTCTTGGGGCCATAGGCCCATACATTTTGATAGAGTTATCCATGAACATGCTCCTATAAATTCGGCGAAATTCAAACTATGAATCGACCCATATGTGGTGGGATGTTTGCTTGTTCAATTTGCCACAACATCAGTTTTGGTCGGTCGGGTACTCAGGCCGGTCCATTTTAATTAAAATATTTTTTTAAATATAAAAATTAAATAAAAATAAAAATATCATTAAGTTTTCTATTTTTTTAAAGTATCAACAAATTGACAAATGGGATTAAAACTCAAGTTTTTGTCATATCTCCAATCAGCAATAACACAACAATAGACGAAAAAAAGAAAAATAAAGCTTTTTAATATATTCGTATAAAAACATAAAAATACTCCTAACAGCGGAACGATTTAGGTAATCACCAGTACACAAAAATGAGAATTGTATGCCGGTCCACTACAATTTTGTGTCCGTCCATATACCCACCGCCAGCTTGCTCTAAGTGGTTCGGTTACTCATTTTTGCGGCTCGGATCGAGGCGATTTTTTGAGTTTTTCGATTTTTCAGATTTTTTGGACAACCCTACCCGTTGGACCTATATGGTAAGGACCGGCTTTGATAATTAAATATATTAATAGTTACAATTGCGTATAAAACAATGGAGGGAGAAAAATTATAAAACAACAAGAAACTTTATAGACTGAAGATATAAACTACTACATACGTTACTAATTATCACTTGCAACAATTTGATCTTCGCAATATTCGTATAGCAATAATTTGACCGTGTTTTTAAATATAAATGCAGTAAGATGGTGTTAGATTTATTGCCGTGTGTATTTTCAAAAAGATGTTTTATTATAATTTTTATAGTATATAACTAAAAATAATAATAATTAAGATTATACATAGAATGACGTAAATGTCAATCTATTATAATTTATTTGTACCAAAAAAAAAATCTATTATCTATTACAAGTGTTAACTAAATCAATATATATATATATATATATATATATATAGGATTTGAAGATTTTACTTAATAGATCCTTTCTTTTTCGAGGAACCAAATCATTTCTTCTGATCTCGGTGATGCGCAAATTTGATTTTGAACATGAACATGAACTTGACATGTTTTTTTTTTTTTTTTTTTTTTTTAAATGGGACAATTGCCATATATCCACCTAAGGTTTGATTTACTTTACAAATACCTCCTCTTGAAATGAGGACGTACTTTTGTAAGATTAGGAATTTTGTAATTTTAAAGATATTTGGGCTATTTTTGGTAATTACATTATGTTTTTTTCTCATAACTTACTTTTTGTAGTTTTATCTTTGAGTTTTTTTTTTAATCTTTTTTGGTTCTCCTCTTTAGAGGTGGCCAGTGGGCCGGCTCGACCCGGTCTTTCTAGGCCCACGGGCCGACAGGGCCAGACCGGCCCGGAACCGATCCCAGCCCCCTTGCCACCCGAGCGGTCCTGGTCTCGAACTCTCCAGCCCAGGCCCAATCTAGACTGACCCACCTCCGAGCCCAGATCGGCCCGGCCCCAACCCACCCGCAGCCCGGCCCACCCGTTGCCCACTCCCAGCCCATCCCAAGCCCACACAAGCCCACCCTAAATCCACCCAGCCCATCCCAAGCCCACACAAGCCCACCCTAAACCCACCCCAAGCCCACCATAAATAACCATTCAAATTTGAATGGGTTGGCCGGCCATGCCATGTGGCACCAACCGATTGATTGGTGTGAACTAGCCGTTGCCAACGGCCAGCCCATGGGTCGGGCTAGGGCGGGCCGGGCCTAACGCCCAGAATTTCCATTTTTTGTTTTCAAAAAAATCATCTTATAAATACTCAACTCCTATTAACCATTTTTCTACACCACCAACAACTCTATTCTCTTTTCTTAATTCTCAAGTTCTCACAACTCTCAAATTTTCACAATTCTCAAGTTTTCACAACTTCTAATTGTATTATTATCTTTTGCTAAATAACTTTATATAATTATATTAATTTAAATCTATCTTTATTAAAAAAAATATTATGGCGGACGGATTTATGAAGGCTCATCATGAAGGAACCGGCGACAATAATTTAACTATATATTCAAAATTATCTATTAATCAATGAACTTAAACACAGGATTCTCAGTTTCACTTCCATGGTCAACAAGAATGAAAATTGCTCATGGAGCAGCGGAAGGACTTGCTTTCCTTCATGAAGCTGAAAAGCCCGTCATCTACCGCGATTTTAAAGCTTCCAACATTTTGCTGGACTCCGTAAGTTTATCATATATTATCCTTTCGCTCCCTCTAACATCATATATAGTGTTCGTTTTAGATTGGTCTCATTAATCATGTTTGAGGCTCGCTCTTATAATCTTTATTCTTATATTCAGGATTATAATGCCAAGCTCTCCGACTTTGGACTCGCAAAAGATGGTCCTGAAGGCGACAATACGCATGTCTCCACGCGAGTTATGGGCACGCAAGGTTATGCTGCACCCGAATACATCATGACAGGTAATTCTGTTAAAACACTTGGATTCTATATTCCCCCTCATCAAAATTATTACACTTTGAGATAACTACCAAAGCTACACATGCGTGTGGTTTTAGCCTAGTTAAATAAATAAATAAAAATTTGATTTTATTTCTGTAGTAGTATTTTTCTTTTCTTTTTGTAATTAATTAGATTATCTCAATTATTTAGTTTATATGCAGCAGAGAACAATATTGACTTGATAAAATTCATATATTTATTGTGCAGGTCATTTGACTGCAGCAAGTGATGTATACAGCTTTGGAGTACTACTGTTGGAGCTTCTATCAGGCCGAAAGTCAGTGGACAAAAGCCGTCCTCACAGAGAACAGAATCTCGTTGATTGGGCTCTGCCTATGCTCAAAAATCCGCGAAAGTTGGGCCGTATAATGGATCCAAGGCTCGAAGGCCAATACCCGGAACAAGGGGCCCAAAAGGCAGCAACACTAGCTTATCAGTGCTTGAGCCATCGGCCCAAGCCCAGGCCGAAAATGAATGAAGTGATTCAAGTCTTGGAGCCCTTGAGGGATTTTGACGACACTCAAATTGGCACATTTGTGTTCGCTGTTTCGACTGATAGTGATTCGCAAAAAGAATTCCCAAGAGATGGTGAAAGGCATAGAAAGGGTAATGGCCATCACCACCGTAGACACAAGCTCCGTGAAAAGGACAGACATGGGGCTAAATCTCCACTTCCTTCACCGAGAAAAGGGTTGGATTGAAGTGAGAGAGAGCGTTGAAGGATATATTTGTAAATCAAAACTGATTGATGTATATAATATAAAGACTCAAAATACATACCTTTTTTTTCTTCTTCTTTTCTTCTTTCTTCATATCTTAATTTTGTACGTTTTTTCAGCTTTTATTGAAACTAGTGTCTTGCACCTGTGCGATGCACGGCCCACGATCTTGTATATGTCATTATATATTAAAACAGCCAAAAAAAAAAGAAATTGAAATAAAAATAGCATTATTGATCCATAATAACCACTACATATTATGATGTTCAAAAATTATTACAAATTTTTAAAAACCTCTTTGTAAACAATGTTAGTAGTTTTATTGCTTAATTTTCCATTTGCATCACAAACTAACATCTTGATCAATCCATTGATCATTCTGAAATTGCCACATATAATTGTCCATGGGTTAATACGGCGTCCTCAAAAATATTCCGACATGTGAAAGAGATTGTCCCCGATTTTTATTTATCGTCATAGCATAAGAAACCATAATAGGAGCTGTCTCCTTTAGGCGAAAAGCGTCTTGCGTCGGAAGGAGTAAGAGTCAATCTAGGAATGTAAACCACATCCCCTGCATTACTTCCCTCCAAAACTCTTGCTTGAAGAACATAAGATCCCAACTTTGTAATAACTAATCTTGTTCCATTACACAGACCAGATGTATGATCAATATTCCGCAACAACATTACAGGAACCCCAACCTATAGAAAAAATAACAATTAGTTGTCAATGCTATAAAATAAAAAAAAAAATTACAAAATAAAATTAATTTTCTGAAATTAAAAGCATATAATTCGTAATATAAACCTTTAATTTCAATTGATGATTGGGCACCCCAGAACACTTTATGCTATTTAAATATTCCACAGAGTGCATTTTCTCGAATGCACTTATCCCTCTATCCATAGTAGCAATTGAATCTGCACTTAAATAAATTTTTTCATCTGAATTTTGTGCAGACACCATATACTCATTAATACGATCAACTTCGTCTAAAGTAGGGTCTAAAATTGCTCTTCCTTGCAAATACGATAAATCTCCATTGTGATCCCAAAATGAAGGATAAGTTGCATCGACAATTGAACGAATATAGTCATTAGATTCAGTTATTAAAAGATCATTAGGAATCTCAACCTCAACCTCTCCATCATTGTCTCCCCCTAATGTTCCATCACCTATCGATGTCATCCAATGAGAGAATCTTATTAAACTATCTGCAACATCTGCATTCTGCAAATTCTGAAGCCTCATGTTCCTTGTTAAGCGCAGAACCTTGCAACTACGCCAAATAGCCGATGAATTAATTGTAGCATGTACAATATCTTGTCTAGTACCCTTAGGAATTACGGGCAATATCTGACGAAAATCTCCTCCAAATACAATTACCTTTCCCCCAAATGGCTGATTATATGCTTCGGGTCTTTCACTGCGCATGATATCGCGCAAACTACGATCAAGAGCCTCGAAGCAAAATCTGTTTAAAAAAAATTCAATCAAATGCAAGAAATATTGTCAATTGAAAAAAACATCTTTAACCAAATTTAACTATTAATATATCTTAATTTTATTTAAAATTAAAAATCGACCTATTCATCATTGGAGCCTCATCCCATATGGTAAGATCCGTTTTTACAATGAGTTCGAGAGCACTTGGTTGCTTTATATTGCATGTGGAAATCTCATTCAAATTTAAAGGAATTGCAAATGAATGAGTCGTCCGACGCCCGTAATAGCAATGAAGCTATGCCACTGGATGCGACATTTAATACAATACCACCTCTCGAACGAGCAATGAAAGTGTCTTCCAAACAAAAGTTTTACCAGTCCCACCAGAACCATACAAAAAGAAGACTCCCCCACGTTGGCTATCGACGGCTCTCATAATAGTATTGTACACAAGACGCTGCTCACTATTCAACATGCTTACAAACTTTTGAAATTCTGCTGTAAGCGCATCTCTATCATAAGAAAGCTCAGCAACTATTAATAGATTAGTGAAAGAAACAACGTCAATATTATCCGGATATGGCAAGCTCGGATATTCTTCAAGAGATCTACCTCTTTGCTGCATGATATTCTCAATCTCGCGCAAACACAAAGTCTTAATTTGATCCTCTGTAAGTATCAAATCTGTACGAAAGAAGAAAAAAATCAAAAAAAGAAGAGAAATTGAGGGAGTGATGGAAAAAATATCTAAATAGGTACCTTCACGCCTCAATCTCATTCTATATCTGAATTGAATATCAGCAGATAAATAACTCCAGCACTTATCCCAAACAAATTCTGGACGTGACAAAGAATCGGAAGTGAGCAAAGTGACAAACAATGATCTCAACATATTTTCTGATCCCCAAGAACTTGCTTCAACTATAGCATCAACATACTCTTTGTCATCATCTAATAATACTCGAGCATAACATGCATCTCTAAATGTCTGGTACAAAACACCATTAAATGTCCTTATATCATCATAGCATTCACATCCACGCACTACGTTCAGCAAGATTCTTAAGAAATATAGCTCCCCAGATCCTGGATAAACATAATATAACCTTCCAAATGCAGTACCCTTTTTCCTTGGTCGCCATTGTCGTAATTTAGCATCCCAAACAAACCACTTTGGAAACTCTGCATATGTCAATTCTTTTGCTTGAGGATAAATCTTGTTTGCCTCCATCCATGCTGTAAACATTGTACATTTGGAAGAATGTCGATCCAACACATACTGAAAAGAAGTTCCCTCTCGAAAGATCACATTTTGCTCTCCCTCAAGATGAAACCCAAGCCTGACTACCGTAGGTTCCCTAAAATGAATCTCATATCCAAACAACCTCCAAGCAGCCTCCGAAGCAGAAATATATCTACAGTCGTAGTACATTTTAATCTCATCAACAAATTCAGATGAAGTATCCCCACCAGCAGCACGATAAAATGAAGCTGTTACTCTATCATTGCCCTTGTGCACATACTTAAACAAATACTTTATAGATCGGGATTGATTGCACCATTCAACATTTATATGCGCACGGTACTTCATCAATAAATAACGATTGTGAGGAACGACGAACCTTCATTCATAAAAATAATAATGGTTATATCAGGAATTCCAAAATTGAAAATATTATAACATGAAAAGTAGTATACCTGTTGTCGAGATCAATACCGTTTTTAACAATTCGCCTTCCATCATCCCTACGACGGTATACTATATATCCCTCCACATCCACCGTAGTTCTATCGGTGAATTTTTTAGGGAAATGTTTAGTGCAGCTCCCATTAGACATGCACGACGAATTAGTATTTGCTAATCCACATGGACCATGCATCAAGTATTCCGACACGACATCGTAGTATAGAGGGTCAAGATCTTTATCTGGTATCTCAGCAGAAATTATACTGTCGGTAACATCCTCATTACACGTACCATCAAAATTACTCAAGAATAACAATATATGAGCATGTGGCAGTCCGCGCTTTTGAAACTCAATTGTATATACAACTGCATTTGAAAAAAAAATTAGAATAGTTCAGGTGAATATAATTATTGTCATAATCGGGTTTTTGAATGAACAAAATAAAGAATATAAAATAAACTCACCGGCTTTGGTCTCTCCAAAGATATTTCCATGACGAAATTCTCGTATTAGATTGTCCAATTTGGCGTGAAAAATTCGCGAAAGAATATCCGGACGATCCTCAGGACACAAATTCCTCTTCTTAATGAAGCGAACATATTCTGGCCATTTAGGATTACAGGTGAACGTAACAAATAGGTTTGGATAGCCGACACATCTGCATATACCCATTGCGTCATTATAATTTTGTGTCATATACCGCGCTCCACCAACAAATGATGAAGGTAATATAATTCTCTTTCCGGCCGAATAAGAATTTGTATCTCCGCGATTTAAAGCATCATCCAATGCAGAATAAGAATCACATCTGAAGTCCGATTGATGATTTCTTACGTATGTAATACAGTATGGCTCAACCATTGTATAGCCATCCACCAAAAACTGTTGAAACAAACGTCTTGAAAATAAGATATGAGGAGATTCATCAGACCTTTCTTGTAAACGATAAACAAAATACTCTCGCAAGGTCACGTTTTTCTGAGTACGTGCCTTACTCTTCTCAGTTTGGCAATGCGGAACGTCATCTCTGAAACCATCTTCTCCATATAAAAAACGCAGTGGATATTGCAAAGGCAAATAAGACACATGCAACTCACTTATTCGCCTCAACCGTCCCGATCGACTCTCTACAATAATATCTCTATTTCCAGGAATATCATCCATATCTCCAACAATTAAAGCTGCTACCTCTGAAACTTGTGGCAAATTATAGCGTCGCCCATCAGAATTTCTACGACAAACCAATTTCAATTTAAGGTCAATAGTTGCATCATCCCGTAATCTTTCTCCAGCAAAACGAAACCAACGCACAAGCAAATTATTTTCATCAAGAATTTTTTTTATTATTTTAACAATATCATTATGAACTCCCCCATCATTATCCTCTTGCCTGTTAAAAAAAACAATTGATAAGAAATATAAAATAAAAATACTTTATTCGATAGGAAGTAATAACGGAAATCTTATAAACAATCATAAAAAAGTTACCTTACAAATCGCATTCTATTACGTATCTCATTTTCTGTATCGTAAATATATAACTGAGCCAACATTGCTTCCGAGTTCCTGGTCGGCAACAAACTGCCCATCAAATGATAATTTTCCCCATTCAATCGAAACACTGGTGCTGATCTTCCATCATTTAACGACGTATCTATTTTGCCACCCATTGACGTGAAGGAGAACATTGTATTATACACTCGAATGCTCTCAATAAAGTACTTACTTAAATTATTTGTACCATATAATAAATTTTTGAACAATTGGGGAGGCTCTCTCATAAATGATAGTTGTATTTTCCCTGAAACAGAAAGCAAAAAATATTTCAACCGAAATAAAATCTTACATATTAAAAAATATTAATAGTGTAAGATTACAAATAAATAACAAAATTTACCATGAGTACAACACAAAGAATAGATGGGAGAATCAGTACACTGGGTACTTTTCTCCAATCTCTCATCGTACCAAAAAATAGCCCCACAATATTTACATTTCCAATTAGGATCCCCAAGATCATAATAACCTGCACATTAATTTTAATAATAAGAAAGAAAAAAACATCTAAAATGTTAGAAGAATATTTACTTAACTAACTTTATTATATATCATGTATAGCAAAATGTATTTATTCAATTGAAGATTGAACTCTAATATTTTGAAGAAGTATTTTTTTTTTGACAATTATCTGCTGTATTTATTATTTATAGATTATTTTATTTTTTTTTTATTAATTTCCTACACATTTTCTTGCGCAGTCGGTGGAGTGCATGCGCAGTCGGTGGAGTGTAGTCTTATCCCGTCCTTTATTAATGTCTTTATTAGTTTTTTTTTATTAATTTGCTACACATTGCATTCTTAACCCCACCTCCCACTTTCTTCCTCCCCCAGCTTCACAGATCGAATTGTGAGCTCATTCTTAACCTCCCAACCCTCCCAACCCTCCTAACCCTAATTCCCGTAGTAGTTAATAGCCGCCACCGCACCTTCCTTCCTCCCCCAGCTCCTGTAACACCCCGAGATATTCGGAATAATTACAGCGCCGTAAACCCTTTAGATAAGGATTTACAAGGCTAAATTTAAAAGAAGTGTAAAAATAATCCAATCGAACAACTGAAGTTCAAATACAGATTTGATTCAACCGATCAAATGAGTTAACTTATACAACCATATCGAAATGACCTTATTAAAACATACGTACTCGAGTACTAAACGAACCAAGAAGACAAATCACAATAACAATAACATCAACCACATCACTGAGCCATTTCATCGTCCTGTCGGTACTGTGGTTGCCTCCCCGCTCCTCGGCTACCTGAACATCAAAACAATGTCCACCCCCGAAGGGGTTAGCAAAACAATGCTAGTACAAGTATCATCATACAATAAATCATCAATGCATCATAAAACATGCAAAACGGACTTCCGCCACCGGAATCCAACGATGCGAATCCTCACGATTCCATCAACACAATACAGGGTAATCCAGCGATCCAGCGCCCTTGGTATAGATCCCCATGATGATCCCGTCGGACCAACGCATGGTGGAAAACCCGTCCAACGATCCAGCGCCCTCAGCATAGATCCCCATGATGATCCCGTCGGACCAACGCATGGTGGACATTCGATCCAGCGCCCTCAGCATAGATCCTCATGATCCCCTCGGATCATTTATACCATCAATCAACTATGCATACACATATGCATTTCAATATGTTCATCAATACGAACAAATAACAACGAATATCACGAGAATTTTCAGAAATACATCTCATATTCAACAATATGAACAAAACCACAAGCATGATCAAAGTTTCAATATAAATTGAACTCGACATATGATACTTGCCTCGAAAATGGCAAGGACGAAACACTTCAATGATCTCGACACACTCGAAGGCCGCCTCCTTCGATCAACGTAGCAAGCCCGAACCTTAACAAAAGGAATGATATACAAATCATCTCAAGTCGAACGATGGCCTAACAATTCGGTCTACGGCCGAAAAGCTCAAAATAAACAATCTGCTCGATCATGGCGTGCGCTACGTACTCTACGTAACGTGCGCTAAGCCGGCCTGTTAGCGTACGCTATCGTGTAAGACTAGCGTGCGCTAGCCACGAACTGACAGTTTGAACCGGCTGATACATAACGCACGCTACGTACGTATTGTGCATTAACTGAACCCCGATAGCACACGTTAACTCACATATGTTAGCGTGGGCTAATCTTGCATGGCAGAATACTGCTAACGGAAAAACTGGGTTGAAAGGTGGTGAATTTCATGAACTCTATGGTGATAATACAAATTACCCTCAGGCATAACATGCTAATAAGGTTTGTGGAAGTTCTATGATTATGAGATACAAATATATGGATAATTATCTCAACATCATAACTCATCCAAGATCTTCAAGAAATATTCTAAGTTTCGATTATTCCAAGTCCCAAAACATATGATGTACGACTAATAACGAATCTAACTGACTAGATGAACATGATCAACATCCTATAGAACACTACTAGTATTGGTGAAGAATCACCTACCTCAAGGTAGTGAAGAACACGGAGGAAATTGAAGCAATCCAACACCGAAGGCTTTGAACACCAATCTCCAATGATATACGATCTTCAATCACGAACTAGAATGTTGATATGAAGTGTTTAGGATGAAGGAAGTTATGTTCTAAGTGTAAGAATTCGGGTAATGGGAGAAGAAAGAACTGAAATCACGAATAGGATGCTGTCCTATTTATAAGAAATGGCTATTAGCGCACGCTAGACCCTGCTCGTAGCGTGCGCTAACGGCTCACTGACTAATCTGTACTCAGCACTTAGCGCGCGCTATGCACATACCTGTAGCGTGCGCTAAGGCGTTGACTCGGCTTTTCCCGAAATCCGTCCAGGTTCATCCCGACACGATCCGACAGGGGTCCCCCGGCCAGATCTCACCTACCGCACGTCTCAATCAAATTGACCACGCATAGCGTGCGCTAATGACCCTATGTAGTGTGCGCTATGAATCCACGTTAGCGCACGCTAAACATAGCCGATAGCGTGCGCTACATGCGCAGAATTACAATCTTTAAATCACAAAAAAGAAATTAAATGCTCGACAACATCGGATTATGAAATACGGTGAATAGTACTCAGACAAAAGTACAATCATTACAATATCACAAGTTCCAATTACATAACAGAAATCTCGGGTATTACATCCTTCCTCCCTAAAAAGAAGTTTCGTCCTGAAACTTAAGATGAAAACAACTCCGGATATCTAGTCTTCATACTGTCCTCCGTTTCCCAAGTGGCCTCTTCGACTCCATGTCGTGACCATTGTACTTTAACCAAGTGTATTGGTTTATTCCTCAATTGTTTGATCCGGCTCTCAAGTATCTTGATTGGTCTCTCTTCGAAGGTGCCATCATTAGCTATCTCGATCTCATCGAAATCAATGACGTGACTGGGGTCCGGTACATACTTCCGCAATTGGGATACGTGAAACACATTGTGAACGTGACTCAGCGATGGCGGTAAGGCCAACCTGTATGCTAAATCTCCAACTCTCGCGAGGATCTCGAATGGTCCGATATATCTCGGACTAAGCTTGCCTCTCCTCCCAAAACGGAAAATCCCTCGTGTAGGAGACACCTTCAATAGTACATGGTCCCCAGCGTCGAACTCTAGAGGGCGACGACGTACATCTGCATAAGACTTCTGTCGACTCTGGGCAGTCAACAGTCTCTCTCGAATCAAAGCTATCTTCTCTTGAGTCTGAATAATCAATTCCGGTTCCGTCCCGATCAAATCCGAAGAATCATCCCAACATAGGGGTGATCGACATCTTCTCCCGTACAAAGCTTCAAATGGTGCCATCTTAATTGAAGCATGCCAACTATTATTGTAGGTGAATTCAACTAATGGCAAATGAACTTCCCAATCAGTTGACCAATCCAAAGCACATGCTCTAAGCATGTCTTCTACAGTTTGAATAGTCCTTTCGGACTGACCGCCCGTTTGGGGATGATAAGCTGTGCTAAAGTTGATCTCAGTCCCCAAAGCCCTGTGAACTGCTTTCCAGAAGTGTGACACGAAGCGACCATCTCGATCCGAAATAATGGTCCTCGGCGTCCCATGCAATCTGACTATCTCCGCAATAAATACTCATGCCAACCTCTCGGGTCCCCATGTATCTTTAATTCCCAGGAAATGAGCCGACTTGGTTAGTCGATCAACTACAACCCAAATCATGTTCATTCCCGTTCTAGTCCTTGGCATACTGGTGATGAAATCCATCGAGATGTCCTCCCACTTCCATTCGGGGATCGGAAGCGACTTTAACATTCCGGCAGGTCGCTGATGTTCAATCTTAACCTGCTGACAAGTCAAACACTTCGAAACGTACTCTGCTACGTCCTTCTTCATATTCCCCCACCAGAAGTTTTGCTTTAAATCCTTATACATCTTACTACTGCCTGGGTGAATAGAATAGGGCGCGCTATGAGCTTCCTTCAAAATTGTCCATCTCAAATCATCATCCTCGGGAACGCAAAGTCGACTCTGAAATCTCAGAACTCCATCATCTTGTATCACGAATCCTGGGGCTTTTCCCTTCTTTACTTCATCACATAATCGAAGGATCAGAGAATCGTTCAATTGTTTAGACTTGATCTCCTCGACTAGTGATGAAGTCAGTTCCATCACATAAAGTTGCCCTCGGATTCCTGGTGCCCATACTTCAATCCCTTCGCGGATCAGTTCTCTTTGAAAACTGGTTTGGAACGTAAGTGCTTCCAACACTCGAAGAGAAACAGGTTTACGGCTCAAAGCATAGGCTACTACGTTTGCTTTCCCCGGATGATAGAGAATCTCCAAGTCGTAGTCCTTGATCAATTCCAGCCACCTTCTCTGCCTCATGTTTAATTCTTTCTGACTGAAGATGTACTTGAGGCTCTTATGATCTGTAAAGATCTGACAATGAGTGTCGTACAAATAATGTCGCCAAATTTTCAAGGCAAAGACCACAGCTGCTAGCTCCAGATCATGAGTCGGGTAATTAACCTCGTACGGTTTCAATTGCCGAGAAGCATAAGCAATCACTTTATCCTTCTGCATCAACACACAACCCAAACCCTGATTTGAAGCGTACCTGTAGACCATGAATCCATCGGTTCCTCGGCGCTTAATATAGGTGTCGTCGGTCTCCTCTTAAGTTCGTCAAAACCACTGGCACTTCTCATTCCACGTGAACTTTTGAGTTTTCAGAATAAATGAGTGAGCGGACGAGCAACTTTGGAAAATCCCTCTACAAAGCGGCGATAATATCCAGCAAGTCCTAAGAAGCTTGGACTTTTTCACGTTTTTAGAGCTTCCCATTCCAAGATTGCTTGACTTTCTTCGGTCCACCCGAACTCCGTCACCGATATCACATGTCCAAGGAAGGTTACTTCCTTAAGCGAACTCGCATTTTGAAAGTTTTGCATACACTGTTCCTTCATCAAGGTGCTCAAAACCACACGTAAATGTTCGATGTTCCTCTGCGTCCCTCGAATATATCAGGATGTCGTCAATGAAGACGACCACAAATTTATCCAAGTATTCCAAGAATACCCGATTCATCAATTGCATGAATACCGCAGGAGCATTGGTAAGTCCAAATGGCATTACTACAAATTCATAATGCCCGTACCGGGATCTGAAAGCAGATTTCGGTATATCCGACTCCTTAATTCTCAACTGGTGGTATCCCGATCGCAAGTCAATCTTCGAGAATACCCTTGCCCCTTGCAGTTGATCAAACAAGTCGTCGATCTGAGGTATAGGATACTTATTCTTGATTGTCATCTTGTTGAGTTCCCTGTAATCAATACACAGTCGGAGGGATCCGTCTTTCTTCCGGACAAAGAGAACGGGCGCTCCCCAAGGAGAAACACTAGGTTGGATATAGCCCTTCTGTAACAATTCCTCCAGTTGCTTCTTGTATTCATACATCTCGGTTGGCGCCATGCGGTATGGTGCCCTGGAAATAGGAGCTGCTCCAGGCTCTAATTCGATAGTGAATTCCACTCCCCTTTGCGGAGGTAACCCAGGTAGTTCGTCAGGAAATACATCTGAGAACTCATTCACAACTGAAATAGACGAGAGCTCTACTCCTTCCTCTTTCCTCATGGCATAGCACCAAAGTCCGTGACATCCCTGCTTCAGTAATTTCACGACTTTCATTGCCTTGATCAATTTTCCCGAGCTTCCTGGTCTCCATCCTCAGAATAAGTGTTCAGATCCGTCATCAGCAATGATGGAAATGACTCTCTCTCGGTAATTCAGAACAACTCCATAACGGTTGAGCCAATCATCTCCGAGAATTAAATCGTCACCGTAGATGTCAACTACAATAAGATTCGATGGCCAATCTCTTCCTTCTATAGATACTGGGAAATCCCTAGCTTCTAGGGTTCCCATAATTTTATCTCAGCTCGGTAATCCCACAACATAAGGTTCACAATTATACAAGCACGAGATTTTCAAACGATTAACACAGTTCAAAGATATAAAAGAATGCGTAGCTCCCGAATCGAACAAGACACTAACTGGTTGCAAAAGGATCTGAATCGTACCTGATGCAACAGCTGTGTTATGATCCTCAGATTTCCTCATTTCGTACAGGCGCGGAGGAACGGACCCAGCACTGGATGTCTCTCTCTTCCCAACGTTCTGCTGCTGAAATCCACTCTGCTGCGTCTGGTTCACACTCGTCTCCTTCGGAACTGGAGCTGGAGTGCGAGTACCAAAAGATCGGGTCACATTCCCACAAAATGTTGCACGATGTCCTTCCTGTCCACACTCGAAACAGGTCACAGTAGGCGTGAAACAATCACGTCGAACATGTCCCGCTTTGCCACAGTTGTAACACTTCTTCCCTGCATCTGAAACAGTTGGTGCTGCCCGGAACTTCTTTCCACCTCGAGAAGGATGCGGAGGTCTCCTGGATGAATGAAAAGAGGACTGACCCCTGCGAGGCCCGCTACTCTTATCCTCCGTGAAGTTGCCAGACACCTTCTGTTTCTTTGCTTCCGTCGATTTCTCTACTGCTGCCTCCTTCATATCATAGGCCAACGCCTTGTCCTGATACTGCCGCATGGTGGTACAATCAAATCTGGACATATACTGCTGAATTTCCGGCTTCATTCGCATGTCAAAATGAAAAATCCTCTCCGCCTCGGTCCTGACCAAGTGGCGCACATAAGTCAGCTGGTGATTAAAAGTCTTAATCACGTCCGTCACAGATGCTTCTGAATTCTGTGGTGAGAAAAACTCTCGAATTCGGGCCTCTCTAACTGGGCGAGGACAATACTGCGCTTCCATCATCAATTTGAATTCCGTCCAGTCAACATTGTGCTCCTCCGGTCGAATGGCCTCCCACCAGTCGAAAGCCTCCCCTGTCAGAAGATACTGGGCGACCGGAACCTTCCTATCGGTGGGACAGTTAATCCCCACAAAAATCTTCTCTAATTCCTTCAGCCAGTGATCCCAAGAAAGCGTCTCAGTCGAACCATCAAATTTCGGAGGATGCAATTTGACCACTTCGGTAAGCCATTTTTCTCCCCGATTATCCACGTTATGCTACTGTCCCATCGCCGTCTGCATGCAATCCACAACTTGAGAAAACTGGTTTATCTGGGCAACCACCTGCTGAAGCACTCCCGGCACGTTAGGATCTGCATTATTATTTGCCGATCCCTGCTGTCCCCCGGAATGGGAATCCGTTCGACTAGCGGTTATCTCTGGGGTAGATACTGACTCTTCTTGCCTCGCATTTCCACGTCCGCGTCCACAACCGCGTCCGCGTCCACGACCTCCTCTCAACATACTGTAAACATAAATACTCAATATCCAGGGCAAACTTTCTCAAAGTACATCCATCAATGTTTACAAGACATGAATTAAATAAAACGGTAGTATTCGAGATTAGGAAACTTACAACCACGGTCCACACGACGATGCTGGCTCAGCAGTGATGTTACGAACGACCAATAATCAAATAACGTAAACAGACCCAACTAACCCGACTGCCAAGATATGCATGAAACCTGTCTCCGATACCATATTCTGTAACACCCCGAGATATTCGGAATAATTACAGCGCCGTAAACCCTTTAGATAAGGATTTACAAGGCTAAATTTAAAAGAAGTGTAAAAATAATCCAATCGAACAACTGAAGTTCAAATACAGATTTGATTCAACCGATCAAATGAGTTAACTTATACAACCATATCGAAATGACCTTATTAAAACAGACGTACTCGAGTACTAAACGAACCAAGAAGACAAATCACAATAACAATAACATCAACCACATCACTGAGCCATTTCATCGTCCTGTCGGTACTGTGGTTGCCTCCCCGCTCCTCGGCTACCTGAACATCAAAACAATGTCCACCCCCGAAGGGGTTAGCAAAACAATGCTAGTACAAGTATCATCATACAATAAATCATCAATGCATCATAAAACATGCAAAACGGACTTCCGCCACCGGAATCCAACGATGCGAATCCTCACGATTCCATCAACACAATACAGGGTAATCCAGCGATCCAGCGCCCTTGGTATAGATCCCCATGATGATCCCGTCGGACCAACGCATGGTGGAAAACCCGTCCAACGATCCAGCGCCCTCAGCATAGATCCCCATGATGATCCCGTCGGACCAACGCATGGTGGACATTCGATCCAGCGCCCTCAGCATAGATCCTCATGATCCCCTCGGATCATTTATACCATCAATCAACTATGCATACACATATGCATTTCAATATGTTCATCAATACGAACAAATAACAACGAATATCACGAGAATTTTCAGAAATACATCTCATATTCAACAATATGAACAAAACCACAAGCATGATCAACGTTTCAATATAAATTGAACTCGACATATGATACTTGCCTCGAAAATGGCAAGGACGAAACACTTCAATGATCTCGACACACTCGAAGGCCGCCTCCTTCGATCAACGTAACAAGCCCGAACCTTAACAAAAGGAATGATACACAAATCATCTCAAGTCGAACGATGGCCTAACAATTCGGTCTACGGCCAAAAAGCTCAAAATAAACAATGCACTGGATCATGAAGCGTGCGCTACGTACTCTACGTAACGTGCGCTAAGCCGGCCTGTTAGCGTACGCTATCATGTAAGACTAGCGTGCGCTAGCCACGAACTGATAGTTTGAACCGGCTGATACATAACGCACGCTACGTACGTATTGTGCGTTAACTGAACCCCGATAGCGCACGTTAACTCACATATGTTAGCATGGGCTAATCTTGCATGGCAGAATACTGCTAACGGAAAAACTGGGTTGAAAGGTGGTGAATTTCATGAACTCTATGGTGATAATACAAATTACCCTCGGGCATAACATGCTAATAAGGTTTGTGGAAGTTCTATGATTATGAGATACAAATATATGGATAATTATCTCAACATCATAACTCATCCAAGATCTTCAAGAAATATTCTAAGTTTCGATTATTCCAAGTCCCAAAACATATGATGTACGACTAATAACGAATCTAACTGACTAGATGAACATGATCAACATCCTATAGAACACTACTAGTATTGGTGAAGAATCACCTACCTCAAGGTAGTGAAGAACACGGAGGAAATTGAAGCAATCCAACACCGAAGGCTTTGAACACCAATCTCCAATGATATACGATCTTCAATCACGAACTAGAATGTTGATATGAAGTGTTTAGGATGAAGGAAGTTATGTTCTAAGTGTAAGAATTCGGGTAATGGGAGAAGAAAGAACTGAAATCACGAATAGGATGCTGTCCTATTTATAAGAAATGGCTATTAGCGCGCGCTAGACCCTGCTCGTAGCGTGCGCTAATGGCTCACTGACTAATCTGTACTCAGCACTTAGCGCGCGCTATGCACATACCTGTAGCGTGCGCTAAGGCGTTGACTCGGCTTTTCCCGAAAGCCGTCCAGGTTCATCCCGACACGATCCGACAGGGGTCCCCCGGCCAGATCTCACCTACCGCACGTCTCAATCAAATTGACCACGCATAGCGTGCGCTAATGACCCTCTGTAGCGTGCGCTATGAATCCACGTTAGCGCACGCTAAACATAGCCGATAGCGTGCGCTACATGCGCAGAATTACAATCTTTAAATCACAAACACGAAATTAAACGCTCGACAACATCGGATTATGAAATACGGTGAATAGTACTCAGACAAAAGTACAATCATTACAATATCACAAGTTCCAATTACATAACAGAAATCTCGGGTATTACAGCTCCCAGATAGAACTTGTGAGCTCATCCTCACTCCCGCATTTGAGATTTCTGGGCAATCCCAATTGTATTCTTTATCTCCAGATAACCTTTCAACAACCCGATGGATTTTTCTTCTACCCCAGTAAGAAATCTAATCCCTCAACATAAATCATAAGACGCGTTCTTCCGTTGGCGGAAATTCTGGTGGTTTTCTACGGATAAGAATAGCAGAAGGATTAAATCTCCTTCGTTCAATTCATACATAAGTTTCATCCAGATTCTTCCAATCGGTAAAAGTTTATTATAAATATTTCATATTCTTAGTAATCATATCCAGATCTGATAATATTCTTACTAATCCTATAATTTTGTATTTTATAGGATCAGCCAGTCACGGGTTTCTGTTAATAACAATAGCAGTCCCGATTCAATCGGTAAAAGTTTATTATAAATATTTCATATTCTTAGTAATCATATCCAGATCGATAATATTCTTACTAATCATATAATTTTGTATTTTATAGGATCACCGATCACGGGTTTCATTAATAACAATAGCAGTCCGATTCAATCCAATCGATTTTATGCTAGCAAATTAAAGATCCGATATTGAACATGAATCCACAGAGATAAGTCCTTTATTGAATATTTTTCTATGTATTTATGTTTTAATCCGATAATATAAATACCATGCATGAGAAGAAAAAAGAGTTTGCATTTATTTAGTACTTATTATCTTACTCCAAAATCTCTCGCATTATTTTAAAATAAACACACAAAGAATTGAAAAATAATACTTTCGAACTGAAATATCTCGGTGTTCCCTTTCAAAGATCTTGATTTAGACTGACCACATCAATATAAGGATTTCCGATTGCATTGTAGGCATGAGTTTTGAAACGAAGAACCTTGCTCACGAAATACAAAAGTTTTTATCAAAATAATATAAATCATTTGAATAATTATGTATCTTATATAACAAACTCTGATTGCCAAATCTTATAACATGTTATTGATTGCAATTCATACCTGAACTTAACACATGTTGTCTTTTATTTTTGTATGTAGTCATATGTGAAAATGACTCCAAGATTGTAGGCAATTCATCATAATTGCCTACACTCTTCCCCAAACTCAGATTTGTTCTTCTTGTTTCAGACTGATTTCTCAATGACATGTTTAAGGAACTGGGATTTACAACAGTACCATCACATTTGTTCAATAATCTTGAAACTGAATGAAGTTCAGTTGAATCAGAAACTGTTCCCAAAGGATCATAAGATTCCAGAATATAAGGACCTGACAAATATTTGACAACATGATATAACCATACTTGTTCACAGGAAAATGTATAGAACTTAACTCAACAAAGAAAATATGTCCAACTTATGAAATCCATATGCATTGTTGAATCACTTTCAAAGATGTTGTTACTTGTCGCATCATTTTTTCTTCTTCTATTCCTTTTCATAGATCACAGTCCAGCCTTCATCCATTATGAAAACTAACATCAAACATTAATTATTTTGAACAGGAGCTGCAGCATTTTCCGAGAAAACATAGCAGACTAAAGAAAATTCAATAAGGAAATTGAGGAGGAAAGAATGAGGTTGCTGTCATTATATAGAAGAGTGTGTAGTTCAATGGTCAGAATACTAAAAGATGTTTTGAAAATTGAAATTTTGTTCATAGATCCCAATATAAATTTATGGAAATTCAACTATCTCTAGAATAACCCTAATTAAATGATGATGAGAATAATTAATGTTTATAGTCCCATCATATCCTACAGAAAATTGACTGCTACAGAAAAATAAATGATGTTTATAGATCCATTTACACTTTGATATTCTATTTTTTATGTTCAATTCATTAAATAGCAGTATACTATTATTAATAACAATAATAATTAAACATAAATTTTAATATTTTACAATGATGCAAATCTTTTATGAAATATATACTTATCTACATATAAGCTTTGAATAAATATTTTATTTTACTGATGGGATTATGAACATCATTTAATTTACAACTTTCCTATCAGTTTTGCTGGACATGAAATATAGATAAGTGAAGGTTGAAAACCCACAAATATAGAACTCATGTTTTTTTTATAAAAACAGCAAATATTTATGAAAGAGAGACAGATCAACTTTTCTGCCATAGCTTTGTATGTGCATACTAAATAAACTATTTAATTCATTAATAGCAGTACACTATTTATTAATAACAATAACAATTAAACATAAATTATTAATCACAATAACAATCTATAAATAAAAATCTGTATATCTGTGTTGGTTTCATAAATCATATGCTTAGTAAAGAAAATATTAGATCATCAAATATTAGATCAGATGAGAAATATTGGATCTGCTTAACCTTTATAACAATATATAATATCTATTTGATGTGCTTAACATTTTCTTTGTTATACAGGTGAGACATATTGGATCATCAAATTATCTTCAAATATGAACAGAAGTTTTTAATGAATTGTTAAGGTAAGAAATTAATTGAAATTTTCATACATAGCATATTAGAATTAAACCATCTTATGTGCATTTACTGTTAACATTATCTATTTTTTGGATAAGACATAATTTTATTAATACCATTTTCATGCCATTTTGGATAACAAATATTTGCCTATCTTCATTTCAATACCAGTTTGTTAACAACTATTCAATTTTAATGTTTATTTCATATGGATAACTTCAGATTTCAAACAACAATCAAAACTGAAAATATGCTAAAATAAGCATATTGTTACAGCATTCAACAAACTTATATTGAATTAACATTATAGATTATCTAAACAATAAACTCAGCTCATCTAAATTGAAAACTTAATGTCTACATCAACAAAGCCCTGTTCAGAATTCTTGAACTCTCTGCCCAACAAAGCCCTGTTCAGACTTATTATGTTCTAAAAATCCAGACTTATCAGACAAATGGAAAATTATTATGTTTTTCAAATCAGAATTATCAAACCACAAATAATGTCTTCATAAAAAACAATAAATTTAAAACACAGCAATAATTTCCAAATACAAACCAACATGAAAATAATTCCAAAATTAAAAAACAAAACAACAACAAAAAAAAAACTTCTCTCAGTTCCTTTCACCAGTATTATCCTCTTCCTTCACAACTCTATTCTTTGAGCAAATTGATCCTTCACCATCAGTCAAAAAATCTTCTCCACCAGAGGAAACTTCTGTTCTTTTTCCCAACACATGTTCAGGAGATTTAAACCCCTGCTCAAAATCAGATGGTTCAGGATCCCACTCATTATCCTGAACTATGTCCTTGTAGGGTCTTGTCACAAAGGTTGACTTGTGATCAGTAAGTTTATGGTCTTTGATCAATGCTGCATCCTCACAAACCCTCTCAACAACATACACATTGTCTCTGTTCTCCAGATGTCTAACATCAATATTAACTTTAAAAAGCAACTCTCTTCCAATAAGATTATCTACTTCATAAGGTTGTTCCAACCTGCAAGCATCCTTAGAAGAAGTCCCAGAATCAGTATTTCCTGCAGCAGATTCCTGTAAAAGTAAAATCATTAGACAAAATTCATAGCATGTTTGATTTTTGCAAATCAGACCTCATAAATAAGCATACCAAGGCAAGCCTTTCACAAACATTAGAAGCACTGGTCCCAATTAACATGCTGGCTATGTCATCCCAGAGAAGAAAAATTGCACTTGATTTCCCATCCACAACTTTAATATGAATTTTGAACCGAGCATTGCCAACAACATAATTTCCACACTTTTCACAAAAAAATTGTGCATCCTTCTCACTAACCTTCCTTCTACACTTTAAACAACTTGTGTAACACCAATCTTTCTCAAACAAAACACATAAATTGAGCAGACAACCCAAACCTTGGCAGCCTATAAATTTACATAAAACAAATTAAAAATAAAATAATGGTAAAAAAAAAATAGTGAAAAAATTTCAAAATACTTACAGTATCTAATGACTTCAATTGATCAAGAGCCATAAAAACACATGAGACAGACCCTAACTCTTCCTTGACACTAAGTACAGAAGATTTTGATAACTGACTGCCACCATAAGTTTTGGATGCCTCACTGACAGGTAACCTGAATGAACACAATTGCAAACTTTTTTCAACAACACATATATTGAATTCAACAAAAATCAATGATGTTGTTAGATAAAGACAATACTTGCTAATATACTCAACAATTTCATCCACTTGTTGATCAACAACCACCTTTGTAGCATAGAATGTATTTGAAACACCAACCTCACCTATGAAATAATATGCAGATTTTTATTTTTATCACAAATGATGATGTGATATTAAAATACAGTAAACAATATAGAAACCAAACCTCTCATATTTTTAGCTTTACATAACTGAACAATAATAACAGAGTACCCTCCGGATCTATTCTTCAATTGTTCAATGAGGCTCTGCACTTGATTACAATAAGGATCCCACAAAACACACTGCAATTTTGTCTTCCTAAAACATGTTAACAAAACAAAATATAAATATTATAATAATGACAATATTCATTATTATTATTATTGGAATAGATTAGTAAATGATGTAGTAGAGACAATTATGCACCATAAAATCAGAAAAAATATTAATAAAATCTTACTCCAAATCCTCCAACAAAAGATGAATACTCCTATTCCCCTTTACAATCACATCTTCCCTCATTCTTGAATCATTGAAATCAACAATATTACCAATAATATCTGCAAATATAATATATAATATGTAATTAATAAAACAGAAGACTAAAAAAAAAAGAGCACTTTTCAAGAAATTTACCAAACAAAGGTGCCTCATCCCTTGAAGAACCACTTTTAATATCAGAAAAATTACGAAAACTGAAAACTGTCTTGGGAAATCTAGTTGAAACTGTAGGACCAACATAGGTATTCTTATGGAACGATATTTTGTATGGATGTACTGCAACAGGAAAATTCCTAGGTCTGTCCACAACCGAAAATTGTTCTACATGGTAATGTCCACCCTCAGTAATTAAATCCAAGAATCTGTCAATGAAATATCCCTTCACTGATGCTTGAATGCGCGTACCCTTTGATTCAAATAAAAGTATATTGTTATAAAACTACAAAATAATACAAAGCAAAATCTATAATAAACAAACTAATGGTAAAAACTTACAAATTTATCCACCAGCAAAAACTCTAACGATTCAGAAAAATTTCCATGAGCAGGAATCTGCCACTTTCGACAGCAACGTACCTGAATTTTCCAATCAATCCTGTTTGTATTCAAATCATTCAATTTAGTGAAGGAGTTTGACATGATATTCTTGCACTCGGACAATATACTAACTATATGCTTATGCTGTTATAACACAGGTGGCTGCAAAAACAGGCTAGAGACCGATGAGGTTGATGAAAGCCAACACCTATTTATAAGCTTCGTAGAAGCACCTGGAAGGAGAATACGAAGAGACGAAAATACTAGTCTGTCACACGGCAGACGAAGGGATGAGACAGAGGACCATGACACGGGGGAATGTTAATAAGTTAATTATTAGTGCATTGTATAAGTAACTCATTAGTGCATTGTATAATAAATGAACAATGTAAATGCGAAAAAAACAGCAGATATGGAGAGGGTAAGACCGGGAGATAGAAGGTTGCACATTACAAATTAATGTGCATGAGGTAAAAGGAAACTGCATGAGATTAAACTGTATTGACAAACATAAAAATGGTACCCAACGGGCAGGGAAGGGTATTAATTTGAATGAGTTAGTATATTTAATTTATTGAGAGGGGGTGAAAGTAAAAAAAACGGAATAGGAAAAAGTTTATTGATAATAGAAGCTGTATTTGATAATGATGAAACGCATTGATGAAAGCAAAGAATAAAGGCGGCCCATTAATCTGCTTTAATTGATAGTAGGTCGTTGATAGTAGGTAGCTAAATTCTAAATCATCATTTGCTTTATTTAAGAAAAATATTAAAAAAATATCTTGCAAATATCGAAAAACATTAAAAAAAGTTTAATATCAGGATACAGTGGTGTGAAAACAAATGTGAACACAAAAAGGTTAAGAATGATTTTTTAGTTAAAAAATAAGTGGTTTAGATGTGAACACAGGATCTGGAATTATATATTTATAGATGAGATGATTGATTCATAAAAACAGAGATCATTGACCATGAGCACGGATGAATGAGATTGTTTTTGTGATTGCATGAGATTGATTACCAGCTTTGATATGTTAATATTGCAAAATTATCATTTAATACAGACAACAAATATTATAACCACCGGCGGAACCAAGTGGGTCAAGGTAGGCTTAAGCCCCGTCTCTACTCAAAATAATCAATAATTTTCTTTTAGCCCTAGATAATTACTAGAATATGAATAAAAAAATTTAAGCCCCGAATAATTTGTAGAATATAAAGAAATTCTTTTAGCCCCCGTTAAATACTAGAAAAAACTACTATTGTTTTATCTTTTTTTATTTATCAATTTAAAATTTAATAACACATATTTACATATTGCAATTATATTTAATAAATCACACACACATATATATATATATAAATATTATATTTTATAATTTACAAATACTCAAATTACCACATAAACAATTAATGGGTTCATTTAAAAAGAATAAAACTAAAGTTAAGAAGTTATAAACAAACAAACAATTGTCTATTTAACAGACCATCCGTCCATTCCATTTTTAAGCAAAAAAACAAACAGACTCGCCTCTCTGTCTCTCTGTGCTGTGCGTGGAGTGCGCCTCCTCTTGCGGTCCTGCCTCCAGAGTCCAGCCTCCTCCTCCTCCAGCCTCTTGGGCTCCTTGGCTGCTGCATCTTTGCTTCTCCAACATAAAACGGTAAAAGTTTTACTTGACTAAGTACCTAATTTTTACAATTTCATTTCTGACACTTATTTCTAGTTCTAGATCTGAAATTTGTCTAATTTAATATTATTAAATTAATCTTATGTTCATATTAAAAGTTTTATTACTATTAATTTGGAATAAATCTTATGTAATTATGATTTATGTACATGTTTGAAAGTTGTATTGAAATGGATAAGTTTTTAATTAAAATGCCAAGATGCCTATCTTTCTAATAATAATGCTCATGTTAGCTTGGATTTGGTGCGTAATGCAAATGCCAGTGCTTCTCTTCCAGAGTCAAAACACCTACTCATAAATCAAGTAATGTCGAGTTCAATTCTGATGATATTATATCAGATTCAGGGTTTCGAATCCCAATTGAAAGTTATAATATTAATATTAGAGATCAAGTTCGGAGACCATATATTGCTAAGGGCCCTTCTCGACCTAAAGAGTACAATTTTCCGAAGAAGCAATTTGGCAAAACAAAGAGAAGTTTCCAACAAAACTGGTTTGTAGACTTTAATTGGTTGGAATATAGTGTTGCTAAAGATGAGGCATATTGTTTATGGTGTTATCTCTTTAAGCCGAGTAGTGCACATTATCCAGGGAAAGATATTTTTACAACAACAGGATTTAACAATTGGAAAAAAGTATTGGAGGTACTCAGGGAGCATGTTGGTTCTGTTGGTAGTTTCCACAACGAACAAGACACTGTCATGCATTTAAAAATCAAAGGCAAAGCATATCACATATTTTTACTGCTCAAGGCTATGAAATTGAGGTTGATTATTGCAAACGTTTGACTGCAAGTCTAAATGTTATTCGATTGTTATTGCATCAAGGTTTTTCTTTTTGAGGTCATGATTAGTCTTCCACTTCCTTGAATAAGGGGAACTTTCTGGAGATTCTTGAATGGCATTGTGAGAATAATGAACTAGTTGCAAAAAATGCAAGCCTTGCTCCTGGAAATTTTCAGCTTACTTCCCCAAAGGTACAAAAAAGAAAATGGTAAATGCTTAACAGAGTCAAGATTAGCCATACTTGCTGACATTGGTGATAGGTTTTTCTCACTTATGGTTGATGAGTATCGAGACATCTCTTTGAAGAAACAAATGGCAGTTGTTTTTAGGTACGTGAACAAGAACGACGAGGTGACTGAAAGATTCTTTTCAATTGAACATGTGACAGACACTTCTTCTCAGACATTGAAAATTGCCATATATCATTATTTTGCTAGACATGGATTAGTTGTCCTGATTGAGAGGCCAAGGTTATGATGGAGCTTCAAACATGAGTGGAAAATTCAACGGTCTTCAATCACTCACATTGAAAGAAAATCTAGCTGTACATTATATTCATTGTTTTGCTCATCAACTTCAGTTAGTAGTGGTTGGTGTGGCAAAAAGTTCACCTTCTGTTAGTGATTTTTTTAATATCTATCTCGTATTGTGAATCTTGTTGGAGCTTCTTGTAAGAGGAAAGATATGTTTCTATAATAGCAACATGATAGAATAATTCAGCGTTTGGAAAGTGGTCAAATTATTTCTGGTAAAGGAAAAAAGCATGAAACTTCTCTGACTCGACCAGGAGATGCACGTTGGGGTTCACATCATAAAACAATACTCCGTCTTTTTCTGAATTGGCCAATAGTAGTGGAAGTACTTGGGGAATAACTTGAGAATGCTACTAATCACGAGCAAAAAGGTATTGCACATGGTTTACTTGAAAAAATGGAGATGTTTATGTCCGTGTTTATGTTGCATTTGGTGAAAGAAATATTGGGTATCACTAATGACTTATCCGAAGTTTTGCAACAAAAGACTCAAAATATTATCACTGCTATGACAATGGTTCGTGCTATGAAGGCGCAATTACGGTCATTAAGAGAAGAAAAATGGGAGACCTTTTTAGAAGGTGTTAAGAACTTTTGTGTTGATAACTTCATTGAAGTAACCAATACGGAAGATAGATTACCAACTTGGGGTCGCTCAAGGCGTGAAGGACAAGCTATTACTTACTTTCATCTATACCATGTTGAAATATATTGTGGGGTTAGTTATTTAATTCTCTTACCATTATATATTTATATAATACATTTTTGTTTAGTTTACTTATTTTCATATATACCATGTAATTATGTTAATATATTTTGTTTAAAATTATATATTAGGTTTTTGATCTTATTTCTCAAGAGATGAAAAATCGTTTCACATAAAGAAATACTGAGTTACTTATTTGCATTGGCTCTCTTGATTCCAGGAATTCATTTTCAAGTTTTGATCATGCAAACTTCTTCAATTTGCCCAATTCTATCCCGAAGATTTCTCTCCAATGGATCGAGAGTTGTTGGTCAATCAATTAATTTGTTGATCCCAATTAATTTCATTTATGATGCGAGGAGTGATGAAAGTTTCTCTAAAATTCAAGATATTGGACAACTTGCTATTAATTTGGTCAAGACGCATAGACATTCTGCTTATCCTCTTATTTATCGACATACACTACGCCATAGATGGCCTACGGCAATTCCTACAAAATGTTGCAAGAAGCAAAAAAAACGTTGTTGCAGACAAGAAAATTAAAACGGCAACACTTTTTTGGTGTTGCACTTTTCACCGCTGCCGTAGGTCCCTACAGCAACACTTCTGTCACCTACTGCAACACCACTCCTTTTGTTACCATAAGACTGCAAGACATCGTTAAATATAGTCTGCAGTAACATTAAATAAGTGTTGCAGCAGAGGTCAATTTTCTGTAAAAGTAGGGACCCATATGTGAGCCCCACATGTGGGGTCCAATTTGGGCCCCACGTGTGGGGTCCAATTTGGGCCCCACGTGTGGGGTCCAATGTGGGCCCCATACCTGTTAGGGAACCCTATTTTTGCAACACTTTTTAAGTTTCTGCATCACCTTTTTCTTAAGTAACTGCAACACTATGTACCACCTACTACAACACTTTCACAAAAAAAATTGACAGGAAATATTTGTTTATATTAATTACCAATCCATTACAATTCAGAATCCATTAATTCAAAATACAACCCATACCATCCATCCATCCATCTATCCAAAATATCAACCAAATAAAACCCATCCACACCATATAATTATAAGTCTAACCACCAAAGCAAAGACCCTCCACACCGTCCATCCACCATAATATCTAACCAAGCACATAGAGTTATAAGTCTTAAAGTACGTAATGAAAATAGTTAAATAGCTTAAATACAACGACCAAGAGCCATGAAATACAGTACTTAAAAACATAAAATCTAAGATGTAGCATCTCCTCTGGTAATAGGAGTGCCGTTGTCATTATCATTTGATATTGTGGGACAAAGTTCCACCAAATTGATGTCCGTGCTTGGGTTCTCCTGCACCTTCTTATTCACCTATGCATCTACTCCTTCTTGGACCTTCTTCTCCAGCTTTTCTTCCATTTTGCCAACAACTTCTTGCCTGATTTTGGTCGTCAAGTCTGCGAGTTTGTCGTGCCAGAAGTGGAGCATTTGTCAGACTTTACACATCTTCCTATAAGCCATGAAGAACCATGTGCTTTTCCATCCAATAGAAGTTTAGTGACACCTTCAGTTGGTCCTGATAAACCAGGACCAATAACCTTTTCAATTTTGTCTTACAAAATAAATCCACGGCCATGTCAAATTAAATAGACTTGAATGGAAGAATACACCTGGCATGTGATCAATTAAATAATAGAACACTTAAAATTATGAACTTAGTTACTTTTCCATCAGTCATGTACTCACCACCCTCTTTTCGCTTACGAGTCTTAACAAAAAAAAGGTTGTGTTTCAAAATTATACTATATTAGAGACAATCTAAAAAGTTATATGCTAATTCAAGAGAAACAAAATTGATGGCAAATCACCAAGAACAGAGAGCAGCAATATATAGACATATCACCAATAATAGAGATTAATATGATTAAAATTGATCCAGCATTTCTGCAGTAATCACTAATTAGGACTTCGCCTCCAGGCTTTAGCCACTTGTAAAACGATCTGAATAGTGCAGGTTTGTCCTGAAAAAATTAGACCAATAATGTGAATATTACAAAATGTAAAGAACAAGGAAAGTGAGACGACGCTTCTCTTAGTATAGTGGTAATACAGTATTAAAAAATAAAAGAACTCCATCAATTCAACTGGAAAAAAAAAGCTACGAAAATACCGAAAATCTCAGCTTAGTAAAGGAAGCTGATATTTTCTAGTTGTATCTGCTCAAAGTCAGAAGATGAAGTCAAGGGAAAAAAAACTCAAATCCATGAATGATGATAGCCATCATTTGAATACAGTTTGTCCAGAGAATGTTCTAATTTGCTCAGGGTATATAATCCAATATCCAAGTCTAGCGTACAATTCGGTTCAAGTCCATTGACCACATTTCATCAATATTACACGGACTAATAGCATTTCACAAAGTTATACTAATCGGGGATACTATTCTATTGGAATAACAACAGAATAGCTTTACTAAATTGTTCAGTAAATGCTAAAATCATGGATGATATATTGCAGTCACGGAAAAATACCTAGTCCTCCAGTGCTCACAAATCCATATCCAAAAACACGCTCATAACGCAATATTCCACTAGATTTATATTGGACAGTATCCAAAAACTTCTGGAAGCCCTTGTCATCATCAGAGCTAACTTTTTGCCAAATCCAGCAAATCTACACCAACACCAAAGTCCTAATTAGTGATTAGTGATTCACATCAAGGCTACTACTATAGTCAAAAAATTAATATGATTCTAAACCTCCATCTAACAAATCCTCGCAAGAGGAAAAAGGAAAGAAAAAAGACAGTATGTAAAGAAAATTAGGAAAAGAAAAAACAGCAGGAGTAACCATTAACCAATCATCTCAATACTAAGTATCTACCGAAAAAGGAGGATAAAGAAGTCGGCTAAAAACAAAAACAAGTACATAACAATGATCATACTTGTTGTTCAGTCACATTTTAACTCAAGATTGTTGCTACATTCATCCCCAAGCAAACCCAGTCTAGGGATTTTTTTGAAACTCCAACAATCAGATCAATGACAAAATCTCACGGTGTCCTCTAAGAACAAATTTTCTCCACCATAAACATTGCAAAATTAATAAAATCATCTCTGCTATTTATATGAAGAGGTGATTTATTTCAGTTGAGCAAGCAAGGGAAATTACATTATATTATCCAGACAACAAACTTTAAAAGGTCTTCTTTCATGATAGCACTGCATTAATAAAGGCTGTAACTTAATAATGTAACACCCCGATAAGTCGGCCATTACAGTGCCGTGGATCGCACACTAGGATCCACCAGGCGATACCCAAAGTACAGTTTAAAATACGCAAAACATGTGATGCCGAACCACAAAACAAGGTACTTACTCCGATCTGGAGTTTACAACAGTATGGCCTACGGCCTTATTACACACAGAATCCAAAACATAAGTATAATCCATATGGAGATGAATTATACCTTAAAATAACAATACATTTGTTCAAACTTAAAATAAAGTGAAAAGATAACATTACACGGTACGAACATGACCAGACACGAAAGACTTGGGGCCCCCGAACTAATATCCTTCGAACCCTTCGTCATCACCTTGATCTTCCCGTGCCTTGCCTTTTCCTCGACCTAAAATACAACAAAAGTATTTCGCCCAACACAGGGTCAGATATACATGATAAATGATTCTCAAGATAGTATACAATTCACGTATATAAGATTTTAAGAATAACTCCCTGACTAACGAACATACCCCTCGGGCGTATGAACGCTTAGTCACAAAACGTCGAACACATCCACACATTTAAATGGACTATGAACGAACAAAATTGTATGGCTCAACGATGGACATCACAGTACGCCCGATCCGAATATGTGTCAGTGCACATGTCCACCCCGTATACGGAATCCAGGATATACGCGGGACAATGTACCTAATTAGCCTCAACGAACTACGTCTCGTGTGCACAGCCTTTCACGGAAAAATATTCACGCATGACTATATATGTGCCCGGCTAAAATCCTACACAATATCCAATCGAACGTAGATATGACTCGGATATGTCACGATGCAACATGACAACGAATTCAAGAATTTCACACAATCCGAATAAGGATCGAGGACTCACCGAAATGACAACAAGATCAACAATATCGGGGTCCAAAAGTAACGAACTTGGGAATGCAATCCCACGATGAAAACGGGACATCATGAAGAATAACTTCAAGTCACAAGGCACAAGTTTATAAGTGTTTCATATACACGAAATGCATAATTATCATAAGAATCCACACATCATTATAACCAAGCAAGATAACTTGCCTCAATACGGAGGCGAGTAAAGTCCTTCTTTGTCGAGCGAGCAGTAGGCCCTCGATTCAAAATCGGTTACTCGGACAATCAACCTTGAATGAAGTATATTTCACTTAATAATGCGTTCATATAATCATCTATACCAAACTTCAACGAGACAACATCCTAATTCTCATTTGAGTAGTTCACTTATTAAGATGTTGAGGGTTTACTCCAAGAATCCTATTCAATGCCATTCTAATCTTACAATTGATTACAAGACGTTTACCAATTGTTTGTCGGATTAAGTTGTGTTATCAATAATTTCCTACTCCTTAATCTCATCAAGGACATCAAAAAGAAAATCAGACTTCCATCAACTACTTATGTTGAGTTAAGTAGTTGCAATTCCATATTATGATTATGAAGACCACTACAAGTTCAACACCTTCTTTATAATCTTTTAACTAACTTGGAGGTTCAAGCATTAATCCTCTGGATTCACTTAGCTTAGGTTCAAGAAGGTTATTCCAAACTTCTAATGATCAACAAGGGTTCTCAAAACATTTTATGGTAATTATTCTAAGAAGTTATTTACATCATAATGAAACAAAGATTATTAATAGTCTATTGGTGTTATTAGTCCGTAGTAAGAGTTTGGTTTAAGTAAACATGATCATCATCTTTGAAGATACTAAAAACACAACCTTACAAACCCTTAACTATCATATTCACCATTAAGTTGTTGGAAGTCTAACTATGAACATGTTTAGCTTGATTAAATCATCACTAGGTGGATTATACTTAATCACTATCATTATAACTATGAGATTATAGGGTTAAATCGTAGAACATACCTTCAGAAATGAAGAACAATACACCAAACCACAAGAACACAATATAAGCTTCAAGAATGTCTCCAAGTTCCAAACAACAAGCTCCAAAATCGAAATGTAAAGCTCAACCACAAATTGGGAGAAGGTAATTTGATCTAAGGGTGCGGAGGATAATTATCTAGGTGAAAATTCGAGTTTGGTCGCGAAATGAAAGACACAAGCTCTCTTTTTATAACAAGATTAGTTAAATGCGTTATCACAAAATGATAACGTCGTTAAGCGCTTTACGACGCTATAAGGAAAGTATTACGTCGTAAGATAAGTCGAGGCTCTTTGGTGAAATACGAACCGTTACGTCGTTACCTATCGTGGCATTACGTGCGTAAGATAGGTCAACTAGATTGGCTCCAAAAGATCGGATATTCAAATCTACCCGGCCCACACGCCGAAAGTTGGGATCGGATACGATTGCCCGGTTACGTGCGTAACAGTACCACTTTACGTCGTAAAGGCCTCAAAATAACGTACGCTATGCCTAACGATTAACGTCGTTAGGCTCAAGTTTAATAGTTCCATAAGCACTTATCTTTATAATACGAAAATTCGAACATAATGGAGTGATCATTATTATTATGTTTATTTATGATATATTCCAATAACCATACACAAATGCAACAAGAGTACAATGATTTTAAATTATCCGAATAGTACAACAATGAAGTAAGAATTTACCGCATATTACATACTCCCCCTTAAAAAGGGTTTCGTCCTCGAAACTAAGGGGTAAGCAATTCGGGATACCTCTCTTGAATGCTTGTGCTCCGTCTCCCACGTGGCTTCCTCGACCCCGTGTCGTGACCACCGCACCTTGATGGGGAATCGTCTTATTACGCAGTTGTTTGATCCTCCTCTCAAGTATTCGTGCGGGCGCTCCTCATACGAATGATCCTCCGCTAAGTCGATCTCATCGAATCAAGTACATGACTCGGATCGAACGTATTTCCTTAGCCGAGACATGGAACACGCTATGGATCCGGCTCGTGGTGGTGGTAAAGCCAAGCGATAAGCCAAATCGCCTACTGCTTCCAAAACCTCAAACGGCCCGATATACCTCGGGCTCACTTGCCTCGTTTTCCAAAACGAAAGACTCCTCGGGTAGGTGACACCTTCATTAGTACATGGTCGCCGACCTCGAACTCAAGCGGCCGCCGTGGTTGTCTGCGTGGGACTTCGTCGGCTTTGAGCCGTCAACAACCGACTCGATCGGAGCGATCTTCTCACGGCCGCTAGCAACATGTCGGGTTCCGTACCAGAGATTCCGATAGTTCGTCCCGGACAAAGGGGACCTACGGCACGGCCATATAATGCCTCATACGGTGCCATCCGAATCGAAGCATGCCAACTATTATTATAAGTGAATTCCACCAAGGGTAGCTGGGCCTCCCAATCATCCTTCCAATCGAGAACGCATGCCCTCAGCATATCCTCTAAAGTTTGGATAGTTCTCTCAGTCTGGCCATCCGTCTGCGGGTGAAATCTTTCTTTGAAGTTCAAGTGCGTACCCATCGCACGATGAACCGCTTTCGAAGTGTGACACGAATCGCCCGTCACGATCGATACAATACCCTTGGGGGTACTGCGATCTCACAATTTCCTTAATAAATAGTTGGGCCGATCTCTCGGGTCCCCAAGTATCCTTAATTTCCAGAAAGTGGGCTGATTTGGTTAAACGATCCACAATCACCCAAATCGTATTCATTCCTCGGCGACTCGTCGGCAATCTAGTAATAAAATCCATTGATATGTCCTCCCATTTCCACTCGGGAATCGGGAGCGGTTTCAGCATTCCTGCGGGTCGCTGGTGCTCAATTTTAACCTGCTGACAGGTTAAACATCTCGAAACAAATTCGGCAACCTCATGTTTCATATTTCCCACCAATAGTTACGCTTCAAATCCTTATACATTTTGCTAGACCCGGGTGGATAGAGTACGGCTAGCATGGGCTTCTTTCGGGATAGAACTCCTTAACTCGTCATCACGGTACACAAACTCGGTTTCAAACGTATTAATCCATCCTCGTGTATTACAAAGCCGGGAGCTTTCCCTTGGGTTATTTCATCGCGAATTCGAGATAAGAATGGGTCCGTAACTTGCTTCGATCTAATTATATCCTCAAGGGACGATGAAATCTCAAGTGTCTGAGTCGCCTTGAATATGCGTATCAGACTTCAATTTCCGGCCTCATCAATTCTAACTGCAATACCCTCTGAGTTGTTAGGCGGGCAAGCATCTGCTCCTGTACGGTTTTACGGCTCAAAGCGTCAGCAACTACATTTGCTTTGCCCGGATGATAAAGGATCTCGATATCATAGTCTTTGATGAGTTCTAGCCACCTTCTCTGCCTCATATTTAACTCCTTCTGAGTAAAAATGTATTTCAAGCTCTTGTGATCCGTAAAAATCTGACAGGTAACTCCATACAGATAATGACGCCAGATCTTTAAAGCAAACACCACAGCTGCGAGTTCTAAATCATGGGTGGGATAGTTGACCTCGTAAGGTCGTAGCTGTCTCGATGCATAGGAGATCACCTTCCCGTTCTGCATTAGTACACATCCAAGGCCCTGTTTAGATGCGTCACTATACACTACAAAACCTTCCGTTCCTTTTGGTAGGACTAAAATAGGCGCCGAAATCAACCGACTCTTAAGTTCATCAAAGCTCCGCTGACATGCCTCTGACCATAAATACTTCTTATCTTTTCTCAACAAATTGGTCATTGGTTGGGCAATTCTGGAAAAACCCTCTACGAATCGTCGGTAATAGCCTGCTAGTCCCAAGAAACTGCGTACTTCCTTGACGTTCTTTGGTGGTAACCAGTCTCGGATAGCTTCTGTCTTCTGTGGGTCTACTCGAACCCCATCAGCTGATATCACATGTCCGAGAAAGATAACTTCACGCATCCAGAACTCACATTTAGAAAATTTTCCATAAAGCTGCTCCCGCCTTAACGCCTCGAGAACTAGATGGAGGTGACGCTCGTGCTCTTCATGGTCACGAGAATAGATCAGGATGTCGTCAATAAAAACGACTACAAAGCGATCCAGATAATTAATAAACACTCGATTCATCAGCTCCATGAATACTGCCGGTGCATTCGTCAGTCCAAAAGGCATCACCACAAACTCATAATGCCCATAACGAGTACGGAATGCTGTCTTTGAAATATCAGACTCTTTAATCCTCAATCGATGGTAACCGGACCTCAGTCTATCTTAGAAAACACAGCACCCCTTGAAGCCGATCCAATAAATCGTCAATACGCGGCAATGGGTATTTGTTCTTAATGGTTACCTGTTCGACTCACGATAATCAATACACAGGCGTAGGGATCCGTCCTTCTTAGTACAAATAATCTTGGTGCTCCCCAAGGACGCGCTAGGTCTGATGTAGCCTTTCTCGGTCAAATCCTCAAGTTGGCTCTTGGCTCCTGCATCTCGGTCGGAGCCATACGATATGGTGCTTTTGAAAGCGGGACGTACGTGCTCTAACTCAATATTGAACTCTACATCACGATGTGGAGGTAAGCCCGGCAACTCATCCGGAAATACGTGCAGGTAGTCTCGGACTACCGGAATATCGATCAATTCGATCGGTCGATCCATTGTTTTGGTCATGTAACACCAATAGCCAATACATCCTTGATTAAGCGATTTCACCGTTTTCATAGCGCCGATGATTCTCCCGAACGGGCAAGTTATCACCTGGAAGGTACACTCAACACCATCGTCGATGTGACGGCCTTGTCGCCATGACACTAATTATGGCATCATGACGGTCCATCCAATCGATTCCCAAGATCACATCATCTTTAGGTAAATCGACCACGATTAAATTTGACAACCACTCACGGTCGTTCATTCGAATCGAGCGATCCTGAACTTCACGATTCCCAACAATTCTTCTACCATCGGGTAGACCGATTATATAAGGTTCACAATTGATAACATGCTCTAATTGCAAACGACTCAAACAGGAAATAGATAAAAAGGAGTGTGAAGCACCGGTATCAAAAAGGACACAGATAGGCTGAGATTGGATCACCAGAGTACCTGCAATCATGCTGGCTTCGGGATCTTCAGCCTTCTTCATCTCGTAAACTCTAGGTTTTGCGCCCCTGAACCAGACGTACTGCTTGATTTCCACGTCCCATCCCTTTGTTTGCCCCGGTAGTCGATAAGAAGCGGATGGAGGTACTCGGTCTGAATCAAGATTGTCTTTGGAGCATGAGATCTGCGGGAATACGTCTAGTCCACTCCTACAATAACGAGCACGGTGTCCGTTCTTCCCACATGTATGGCATGACACGGCTGGTCTAGGACATTTCGAATTGATGTGCCCCGGGTCTCCACAATTATAGCATACAACAGATAGGCTGACCGCTCGAGGTTGCGATCCGGTTGGCTTCGATGCCATAGGTTGCCGTTCAGAAGGATTTGGCACTGGTTGGGGTCTCTTGAATGTTCCCCGGTTGCTGTCTGACTGGTTCTGGTTCCTGAATTTCTTGTTGTTAGACTGCGGTTGCTTCTTTGAAATTTCCTTCACAGTCAATTCGTACTCCAGAGCTTTCTCGATGAACTCCGGTAGGGTCACACAATGATGGTTCAACAGCTGCATTCTCATTCGGGGTTTAAGCCTTTTGAGAAAATATTTAATCTTATCGGCTTAGTGTGGACAATCGTGACAAAAGGGAGGAGTGCCTGAATTTTCTCGGCGATCGATAGTACTTCATCATCTTCGGACGGCTCCGGATTCAGCAATTCGATAATTTGGCCTCGCGGAGAGGACACGGATAGTAACGATCTAGCATGAGATTTTTAAATTCTTCCCAAGTGCATACGCCATCAGGTAGCCTCACCGAAAGCCACCAAGTGTGGGCGCCCTTGCCCAAGTAGTAAGTGCTACGGAGACGCGATTCTCTATTGGACGATCTACCATATCGAACAACTTCTCAAGTGTTCGATCCAATGCACGATATCGCCGGCTCAGAGGAACCTTCAAAATCGGGGTCGTTGGCGCGAGATGTCGCGATGATCCGATTCACCGCCCGCCATGTACAGGAGGTGGCCCCGATGCCGGTTTCAGAGCGACTCTGCATTGCTTCCATTAATCGACCCATTTGGGTCATCTGAGCCATCATGCCCTGCATTACAGTGTAAGGATCGACTCGAGCATCCTCGTGTCCATTGTGGTGCGATTGGTCCCTAGAAGGCGAATCACTGCCTGCGGAGCTATGCTCTGCGTTTGCACGTCTGTTGGCTCGCGGTATCGGGATTCGGCCCCTTCCGCGGCCTCGTCCCCCTCTTCCACGGCCTCTCAAATTTCTTTCCATACTGAAAGAATCAATTTTTGAGATGATAATCATAAGTACAGTTCATAATACAAATCAGAATTCATGCTAAGTTAATGGCAGTAAGAAATTACATATTCAAGGAAGCAGTTTGTAATGAATTATCGTTACTACGAAAGTCACACAGAATATCAGATCGACATTTGAGTCAAATGATTTCAATCATATAATCGATCCCGAATTTTATTCGAATCATCAATCAGATAATTCCTGCCACAAACCCTTAGAATACCAAGATCAACAAGGAGATCTATTCAGAGATCAATATCATGTCAATAGTTTATTCATGGTTCATAAAGTACGTACCGCATTTGGCTCGTAGGATCAGGCGCTCGCACGGGTCACACGTGACACGAAGGTCTCTTGATACTAGTTCAATACACAAAGACTCAAAAGAAAGAAAACGACCTCTAGAAAAAAATTCCTCTCGATACCATCTTCTCGTAACACCCCGATAAGTCGGCCATTACGGTGCCGTGGATCCCACACTAGGATCCACCAAAGTATACCCAAAGTACAGATTTAAAATACGCAAAACATGTGATGCCGAACCACAAAACAAGGTACTTACTCCGATCTGGAGTTTACAACGATGTAACTACGGCCTTATTACACACGAGAATCCAAAACATAAGTATAATCCATATGGAGATGAATTATACCTTAAAATAACAATACATTTGTTCAAACTTAAAATAAAGTGAAAAGATAACATTACAGTACGAACATGACCGGACACGAAAGACTTGGGGCCCCGAACTAGTATCCTTGAACCCTTCGTCATCACCTTGATCTTCCCGTGCCTTGCCTTTTCCTCGACCTAAAATACAACAAAAGTATTTCGCCCAACACAGGGTCAGATATACATGATAAATGATTCTCAAGATAGTATACAATTCACGTATATAAGATTTTAAGAATAACTCCCTGACTAACGAACATACCCCTCGGGCGTATGAACGCTTAGTCACAAAACGTCGAACACATCCACATATTTAAATGGACTATGAACGAACAAAATTGTATGGCTCAACGATGGACATCACAGTACGCCCGATCCGAATATGTGTCAGTGCACATGTCCACCCCGTATACGGAATCCAGGATATACGCGGGACAATGTACCTAATTAGCCTCAACGAACTACGTCTCGTGTGCACAGCCTTTCACGGAAAAATATTCACGCATGACTATATATGTGCCCGGCTAAAAATCCTACACAATATCCAATCGGAACGTAGATATGACTCCGAATATATCACGATGCAACATGACAACGAATTCAAGAATTTCACACAATCCGAATAAGGATCGAGGACTCACCGAAATGACAACAAGATCAACAATATCAGGGGTCCAAAAGTAACGAACTTGGGAATGCAATCCCACGATGAAAACGGGACATCATGAAGAATAACTTCAAGTCACAAGGCACAAGTTTATAAGTGTTTCATATACACGAAATGCATAATTATCATAAGAATCCACACATCATTATAACCAAGCAAGATAACTTGCCTCAATACGGAGGCGAGTAAAGTCCTTCTTTGTCGAACGAGCGGCCCTCGATTCAAAATCGGTTACTCGGACAATCAACCTTGAATGAAGTATATTTCACTTAATAATGCGTTCATATAATCATCTATACCAAACTTCAACGAGACAACATCCTAATTCTCATTTGAGTAGTTCAGCTTATTAAGATGTTGAGGGTTTACTCCAAGAATCCTATTCAATGCCATTCTAATCTTACAATTGATTACAAGACGTTTACCAATTGTTTGTCGGATTAAGATGTGTTAACAATAATTTCCTACTCCTTAAACTCATCAAGGACATCAAAAGAAAATCTGTACTTCCATCAACTACTTATGTTGAGTTAAGTAGTTGCAATTCCATATTATGATTATGAAGACCACTACAAGTTCAACACCTTCTTTATAATCTTTTAACTAACTTGGAGGTTCAAGCATTAATCCTATGGATTCACTTAGCTTAGGTTCAAGAAGGTTATTCCAAACTTCTAATGATCAACAAGGGTTCTCAAAACATTTTATGGTAATTATTCTAAGAAGTTATTTACATCATAATGAAACAAAGATTATTAATAGTCTATTGGTGTTATTAGTCCGTATAAGAGTTTGGTTTAAGTAAACATGATCATCATCTTTGAAGATACTAAAAACACAACCTTACAAACCCTTAACTATCATATTCATCATTAAGTTGTTGGAAGTCTAACTATGAACATGTTTAGCTTGATTAAATCATCACTAGGTGGATTATACTTAATCACTATCATTATAACTATGAGATTATAGGGTTAAATCGTAGAACATACCTTCAGAAATGAAGAACAATACACCAAACCACAAGAACACAATATAAGCTTCAAGAATGTCTCCAAGTTCCAAACAACAAGCTCCAAAATCGAAATGTAAAGCTCAACCACAAATTGGGAGAAGGTAATTTGATCTAAGGGTGCGGGAGGATAATTATCTAGGTGAAAATTCGAGTTTGGTCGCGAAATGAAAGACACAAGCTCTCTTTTTATAACAAAGATTAGTTACGCGTTATCACAAAATGATAACGTCGTTAAGCGCTTTACGACGCTATAAGGAAAGTATTACGTCGTAAGATAAGTCCAGAGGCTCTTTGGATGAAATACGAACCGTTACGTGCGTTACCTATCGTGGCATTACGTGCGTAAGATAGGTCAACTAGATTGGCTCCAAAAGATCAGATATTCAAATCCTACCCGGCCCCACACGCCGAAAGTTGGGATCGGATACGATTGCACTGGTTACGTACGTAACAGGTACCACTTTACGTACGTAAAGGCCTCAAAATAACGTACGCTATGCCTAACGATTAACGTACGTTAGGCTCAAGTTTAATAGTTCCATAAGCACTTATCTTTATAATACTGAAAATTCGAACATAATGGAGTGATCATTATTATTATGTTTATTTATGATATATTCCAATAACCATACACAAATGCAACAAGAGTACAACAGTTTTAAATTATCCGAATAGTACAACAGCAAGTAAGAATTTCTGTCGGATATTACAAATAATTGAACTGAAAATACATGACAAAGCAACTAAAAGGAAAATATTTTACCTTTTCTCCCCGCCTATATAATACTCCTGAGGATTAAAATCAGAATCGCTATCAGAACCCTCGTTGTGTTTAGGGTTGTTATTCAGGTCCGCCAAGGTCCTTATTCCACCACCTCCACCTCCACCTCGGTGTCTCCGTGCACCAAGAGTTGAGCCCCCCATGCTAGGTTTACCGACGGAGCGAAGGCTATAAAAATGGGAAGCAGGCAGCGGCGAAGAAGATCGAGATCGAGAAGGAGAAGGGGACAGAGATTCGGAAGGCAAATAGTAAGATTGGGACTGTGCCACCGGCGAAATTGGATTGGCTGCGACGGGGTCAGGGTCGTCGAGGAAAGTGGAGACGGCGGCGTCGAGATCGAAGTTGTGAGACTCCAGGAAGAAGAGGGCTTCGGATTTGGAGGCGCAGGTGGTGATCTCGCAGAAGGTGTTGACGAGAGCAATATGGAGGTGGGTGTTGAAGCGAGCTTCGTCCGTGAATCTCAGTGACCGATTCTCCATTGTTTGAGCTTTTTCTTTTCTTTGTTTGCTTTAGGAATTGATTTTGAAGCGACTGATATATTGTGCAGACTGTGGTAGTAGAGTAATACTCACTCTACCGCTCAAAGCATGATATAGAGGTCTATTTTTTATTTTTTATTTATATTTTAGGTAATTATTGATGTAAGTAAAAATGATATATATATGGTGAAGATTGAAAAATAAAAAATATTGATGGAGTCGAACCATCACAAATATGACCAAAATCACCAAAATCCCAAACACGAATAGCAAAAGTGGAGTCGAACCATCACAAATTTCTTTTCAAAAATTCAGTAAGACCATCTCTAACTAAAAACCATCTATAAAACCAGAAATCCCATGGGACTCCTATTAACCTTGCACCATAAGAACTGAAATTCAATCGAGATAAAAAACCACCTCCTCAATCGACTTTAATTAGCAAATTGAAAAGTGAAATTGTTTTTTGTTTTTTACTTCACTAATATACATAACTGAAGTAAATTGTACCGAAGTTTTTGATGTTTATTCTACTAGTGAAATAAAACAAATCAGTAAAAAAAATTAATACCATCAAAATCTCAATTTAAAAATTTTTGGATATTACACATAATTATTGGTACCTTTTACTCTATCCAAATAATTATTTTAAATTATTATTTTTAATTTTTAATTTTATAAATATTATAGTTTTTTTAATTTGTTCATATCAAACCTGATTAAAAAGTATTACTTCTGAATAAATGTCATACTCCACTTCAATCAAAATTAATTAGTTCTCAAGTAAAAGATTATTTAATTTTAATTTTACATAAAAAATATGAAGTTTTTTTTAAATAGTACATCTACGGCAACACTGTGTCATAAAATGTTATAGCATGTAACACTTACTAAGGCAACACTTTGTAAACATATACAACAACATCAAAAAAGCAGTGTTGCAGCGGGTAAAATTTTTAGAGCTACTACAACATTTTCGAGCGCAACACTAACAAAATCCGTTGCCGTAGGTCATCTATGGCGTAGTGTATTGAGTTAGCTCTGGTTCTGCCCATTGCTAAGCAACTGTTGAGAGAGTATTTTATGTAATGAAGATAATCAAGTCTTATTTGCATAATAGAAGGGAGATGAGTGGCTGAATGACAGTATGATGAACCTGTATCCTTTCTTTAGGTCTGATTTTCGGGCAGTGAATTTCATCTTCATCGACTGGTCCGCCATCTTTATCTCGTACCATATCTCAATTGGGTTTTGTTTCAGGGCCTCAACTGCAATGCCCCGGTTCTCCAAGTTGAACGCATCTGCAATGGTCTATTTGGTTATGAAAATGGGTTCTCCGAAAATCGAGCTTTCAATGCCCCTTTCTGACTTGGGCCTCCTTATAAAAGCAAACGATAGCCTCTCTGAATAGCTGTGTAGGGTTATGTCCAGAAAATGGTAAATCCTGTTTTTCTCATTTTCCGGATTAGTTGCGCCATCAACACAGTGTTATTAGCCTCCAACAGACCGACAAAGTCTATGACAATACTGAATATTATCTGTTCCTTCACCATCCTCAGATTAGTGTTCTTGAAATAGGTATTGGCGTCCATATCTGCAAAATTTTCGGAGTTTAGTAGTGAATATTCGAGGGTTTTGATTTTCTCTAAAAAATTAGGGTTCTCCGCTTGAAGGTTGAAGACGATAAGGTTTTAGTGAAATGATTTCAACCGTCCTAAATAGCCACATAAGTGTTCTTCGCTTAAAGGTTGAATGTCGAACTGATAAGACAACATGATGAAGATGTGGAGTTAGTAGGATCGTGCGTTCTAGTCCACGTGTTATAAAATGAGTATTTAAAGAAATTGAAAACTTAGCTGGTTGACATTTTGACTTCTGATCGCTGACTTTTTGCATCATGGTTGTGGTCTTGATCAACTAGCTTTGCTCCTCTGTGCTTATGATCAAATGACTTTCCTTGTCTGTGGTTCTGATCAGGTGGATTTTCTCATCTGGTTCTGATCAGGTGACTTTTCTCGTCTGGTTCTGATCAGGTGACTTTTCTCGTTTGGTTCTAGTCAGGTGGCTTTTCTCATCTGGTTCTGATTAGGTGACTTTTCTCATCTGGTTCTGATTAGGTGACTTTTCTCATCTGGTTCTGATCAGGTGGCTTTTCTCATATGGTTCTGATCAGGTGACTTTTCTCGTCTGGTTCTGATCAGGTGACTTTTCTCATCTGGTTCTGATTAGGTGACTTTTCTCATCTGGTTCTGATCAGATGACTTTTCTGGTCTGGTTCTGATTAGGTGGCTTCCTCGTCTGTGGTTATGATCAGATGAATTTTCTTGCCTGCTTCATATCAGGTGACTTTTCCTTGTCTGGTTCTGATCAGGTAGCTTTTCTCGTCTGTTATTCGGACCAGGTGTTCTTCATCTTTATAGTTTCAGATAGGCACTAGATTTCGAGTCTAAAGTCCAAGATCCGTGCTTAGTTCGAGAAACCTTTCTTCTGGTAAAGGATTTTTGAATATATCAACAATCTGATACTCTGTGCTGACTCTTTCCACCCTTACTCTTTGTTGAGTACATGGTCTCTGATGAAATGATGGTTGACATCTATGTGCTTCCTCCTCGAATGTAAGACTGGATTGTTTGTTGTAGCAATTGCGCTATTATTGTCACACCAGATAGGGAATTCATTGGCAATGATGTTGTAGTCCATTAGCTATTGTCCGATCCATATAATTTGAGCACAACAGCTACCTGTAGCTAGGTATTTTAAATCAGTTGTGTATATTGAGTTGGATACCTGCTTCTTACTGAACCAAGATATTAGTCTGGTTCCAAGGAATCGACATGTTCCACTGGCGCTTTTTCTATTGATCTTGCATCCTGCAATGCCAGCATCAGAATATCCTGAAGGTTCAAAGTTATCATCTTTGGGATACCACAATCCAACATTGATTGTAGATTTTAGGTATCTGATTATCTTTTTGCTGCTTCCTGATGTGACTGTTTTGGCTTGGACTGGAATCTTGCAAATACTCCTATTGCATATGAAATATCTGGTCTGCTTGCAGTGAGATATAATAATGATCTGTAGTGGGTTGGATCCACTGGAATGCCTCCATCATCAGCATCAATGTGTAAAGATGTGCTCATTGGTACTCTCAGGGGTTTGGCTGACTCCATGCCAAATCTCTTGATCAGCTCCCTTGTGCACTTTGCTTGGTTGACGAATATTCCAGTGTCAACTTGTTTGACTTTCAAACCAAGAAAGAAATTCAGTTTACCCATCATGCTCATTTCAAATTCTCCTTGCATGAGAGTTGAGAATTTTTCACATAGCTCAGGGTTGGTTGAGCCAAATATAATATCATCGACATATACTTGAACTAGTAGTATGTGGTCTTCATGTTCAATCGTAAAGAGAGTTTTGTCTATCTTTCCTTTGCAAAATCCATTCTTTTCAAGAAATACGGATACAGTTTCATACCAGACTCCTGGTACCTATTTGAGTCCATAGAGAGCTTTTAGTAGTTTGTATACCTTGTCTCCTTTAGAAAATCCAGGGGGTTGCTCAACACAGACTTCTTCTTCTAGTACTCCATTGAGAAATGCACTTTTCACATCCGTTTGGTAAACCTCAAAATATTTGATGACTGCATATGCAAGAAATAGCCTGATTGCTTCTAGCCTTGCTACTGGTGCACATGTTTCATCAAAATCTATTCCTTCACATTGAGCATATCTTTTTTAAACTAGTTTGGCCTTATTCCTAACAACAACTCCAATTTCATCACACTTGTTTTTGTATAACGATTTGGTGCCAATGACCTTTTTGTGATTGGGTGTGTCTGTTAGTTCCCGTACATTGTTCCTCTCCATCTGGTTTAGTTCTTCTTGCATTGCAATCACCCATGTGTAGTCATCCAGGGCTTGATCTGTTGTTTTAGGCTCCATTTGGGACATGAAGCAAGAGAACATTGCCATTCCTGTTGGTTCTTTTGAGTTCCTGGTTTTGACTCTATCAGTTAGGTTCCCAATGATATGTTGAATGGGGTTATCTTTTATCCATTTGGGGGTGTCATCTTCATCTTCTTTTGGTTGGTGATCTTCATTGTACATTCCACTTGTTGAGTTGCTTTGAGGGACTACGTCTGACTCTGCATTAGCTTGGTTTTTACAATCTGTAGCAGTATGTGGTTCAGCTGTGATTCGGTCAACGTCAGCTATAGGTAGATCAGCTACGGTTGGATCAGCTGCATTTGGAGATCCTGGCTGATCTGCAGTTAGGTCTTCATCAGCTGTGTCCATCATTATTTTGTCATTGATGATGACTTCTTCTAGAGAGGTGGCTCTGAGCTTTTTCTCAATTTGTTCTGTAATATCCGGAATTTCTACTACTGTGGTTTAATATTATTTTATCCAAGTTATGTTGTACAGCATGGAATCTGTACAGTATGGATAAAATAAATGAAGGACTAAGACATCTGTATTGGTATTATTACCGCACTTGGTTGACAGTTGTATTGGAAGACATTGTGTGTCGGGCTTGTCGTATGAGAATATCGTTGGAAGATGTATATGTATTCAGTATGCCGTATGTTCGTGTTCTGCATGTCGAGACATTGGACAAGAGTAGCTGAAAATGGATAAGTACAGCCACATTAGCGCACGCTACGATGTATACTTAGCGTACGCTAAGGAACAAGGATTAAGTACGTTAATGAGAAGAATTAACATACGTTAAGATTCTAAGTGTTACGTACGCTATGTATAAGGCATTACGTACGTAACGAGAGGAATCAGACAGCTTAGGCTATGGCCGATAGGTGGGACCCGTGGTCGGCAGCTTTCGGCGAAGAACGTGCTTGGTCGAGTCAACCTTTGGTTAACGTACGCTATGGTAGTGCATTGCGTACGTTAAAGAGGATTTAATGTAGCAAGTCAACGTGCATATTACGTACGCTATGAAGGATATATTACGTACGTAAGCAAGTGAACGAAACCAGTCAGTGAGTTCTGGAATGATGTTACGTACACTATGTTGGATGCGTAGCGTACGCTAGTGAGCATTACGTACGTTAATGTTGAGTGATAACGTACGTAATGGACGATGCAGTTTATAAATGAAGATCGACTTCTCATTTCTTCACGAAAGAAAAACCTTTCCTCCTCCAACCTTCATCCCTCTGAGTGTGTTAGTGAGTTTTAGCCTCTTCCAAAAAGCTTGGAAACATGGATTTGAGACTTGGAGATGAAGATGTTGATGATCCTTGAAGAGTTTGATTGTGTTATTCATGTTCTTGAGGTATGTTGTTGAACTCTATACCTTGATTTTGGATTTTTGGTATTGTTATCCGTATTTGATTCGTATGATGATGATTAGGGTGTTGTTGTTACGATTCTTAAGGTTATGTGAAGTGTATACTGAAGAATACGATAATACATGACTTGGATGAAGAACTAGATGATTATCTACATGTTAAAGGATATCGAATGTAACACCCCCGATATATTCAGGAATATTACAGCGCCGTAAATCCTTTACATAAGAATTTATATGGCTAAATAAAGAAAATGACAATAACAGATACCAGTTTATGAAATTTCTGAAATAAAATTTTAACCGACTGGTTCAGAACCGAAATTACAAATATTCCAAGAAGAGTTATTATTACATCACTAAAATCCAAACATTATAAATTGACGACGTACTCGAGTACTTATTAAAATAACCAACAAATAATGCATGATAAACCCGGTCGGAACATCACTCTGCACCCTCGTCGTCATGCATCTCCAGTGGTTGTTTTCCCGCTCTCCTGGATCCTGAACATACACAAATGTTCACCCCCGAAGGGGTTAGCACAACGATGCTAGTACAAGTACAATAATCATACAACAGTGATATAATCAACAATTATATCATACCAAGTTTGTCCAACGAGAATATCCACAACACATATCATATCATAACAGTTTCAACATACTGATGGTATTCCAACGATCCAGCGCACACAGCTATAGATTCCCATGATGATCCCGTCGGACCAACACATGGTGGAACTACATCCAACGATCCAACAGACACAAACTATAGATTCCCATGATGATTCCCGTCGGATCAACGCATGGTGGACATATATTCACAACATATTTACACGATACAATCACATCATAATTGTCATAATATAAACAATTCTAATTAGAGTACTTGCCTCGGTTTGAAGACAAGAACAATACTTCCACAAAGACGAACACTCGAAAGTCGTTCTCCTCAATCAATCACGCAACAAGATCAAACCTTAACAAAAGAAATGATATAGGATTTATCTCACGTCGTACGGATGTTTAACAATTCGATTTACGGTCAAAAGTTCATAAAATGCAATCTGACTGAACTACTTAGCGCACTCTAAGTACTCTGGGTAGCGTGCGTTAAGTCTGATCGATAGCGCACGCAAAAAACAAAGCCTAGCGTACGCTAACTATGTATGGTCAGTACTTCACTGATCAGTCGACTAACTCGTCTGATAGCTTAGCGTACGTTACATACCAAATGTAGCGTACGCTAACTCGTGCTCGATAGCGCACGTTAATATTCATAGCATAGCGTGCGTTATCTATGCATGGCAGTTTACTGCTGAGCAGTAAACTGTTCTTGCCATGACCGAAACAATGAAATCTTCCGTGATACTTCATGTTACTTCCATGAATATCATGTACATACGATCATGAATGATCTTACGGATAATAACAACTTTGGATTTAAGGATATGCATACCAATATAAAACCATATTCCATCCCGATTACAAATCTTCATACGGCAATTCGAAAAGTTCAACGGTTGATATCAACACCTTATATCAATCAATATTATCATGCTGAAGTTGTTAAACGTTCCATCTATATTAGATAAATCTTTCCATGATCAATCCTTTAGATTTATCTAACAATAATGATGTTAAAGTCAAGTCCTAGATTGCTATGAAGTCATCTACTAGATTCGGATTACCAATGATAGAAGCTTCATTTACATATTCAATGTAATAAGATTCGAATCATGAAGAGTATAATCCAGGTACTAAAGGCTTATCTATCTCAATATTCCAAACATGATATACTTGGATAATTCATCTATGAAAATCCATATCTTCTTAACATGATCATCCAAATCGTTAGAATCCAACTCTAAGTCTGGAGATAGATTGAACATACCTTAATATGATGAAAATCACTGAACCGTAAGGTAGAATCCAACTCCGGTTGGTTGTATGCCACTCCAAGGTGCTATCCCACTTCAATGAATACTCCCAAGTGATAACCAATATATAAACACCAACAAGATGTGTTCTAAGTGTGAAGGAGGGTTACTTCAGCTCTCTGAACTCTCAAGGATGAAGAATAGGCGAAAGAAATGAAAGCCAAAACGGTTGTTGTTCCATTTATAATATTCTGCATTTTAACAAGTTAGCGCACGCTACTAAGCATTCCTTAGCGTGCGCTAATAATGGTTGACTTCAGAATTGTCCGGGTGCGTCCGCGGGAATCTTATCCGGACCCATGTCCCGGCTAGCGCATGTGCTAGCTGTCTCGCTCAATAATTGAGTCCTTAGCGCACGTTACTCCTACCAGCATAGCGTGCGCTAATAATAGCCCGATAGCGCGCGTTAAGATACATTCTTAGCGTGCGCTATCACGAGTTTGCATGCGAAATTTTTGCATGTATCTATACTTATGTACAATGATATCAATGCAAGAAATATCATAATCCAATAATCAAAACCACAAATCCGAATAATACAGAGTTCGAATACAGATGAAATACACCGTAATAAATCCGGACATTACATACTCCCCTACTAAAAAGGAGTTTCGTCCCGAAACTCAAGATGAAAATAATTCGGGATATCTAGACTTCATATCAGCTTCCGTTTCCCAGGTGGCTTCTTCCATTCCGTGACGTGACCATTGAACTTTGACCAAAACGATTGGTTTGTTCCTCAGTTGCTTAACTCGACTCTCGAGTATCTTAATCGGTCTTTCTTCAAACGTCCCATCCTGCTCGACTTCGATCTCGCCGAAATCAATGATATGACTGGGATCTGGTATATACCTCCGTAACTGGGATACGTGGAACACGTTATGAATATGACACAATAACGGCGGCAATGCCAATCTGTATTCCAACTCCCCAACTCTCTCGAGGATCTCAAATGGTCCGATATATCTCGGACTCAGTTTTCCTTTCCTTCCGAAACGAAAGATTCCTCGAGTAGGAGAAACCTTCAAAAGTACATGGTCTCCAATATTGAACTCCAATGGGCGACGACGTACGTCCGCATAGGATTTCTGGCGACTCTGGGCGGTGTGACCTTTCACGAATCAAGGCTATCTTCTCTCGAGTCCGCACGATCAACTCTGGTTACCATCGATCAAGTCTGACGAATCATCCCAGCATAGGGGCGATCTGCATCTCCTTCCGTATAATGCCTCAAACGGTGCCATCTTAATGGAAGCATGCCAACTATTGTTGTAGGTAAATTCAATCAACGGTAGATGAATTTCCCAATCGTTTGACCAATCTAAGGCACATGCCCTTAGTATGTCTTCCACCGTTTGGATAGTTCTCTCAGATTGTCCGTCAGTCTGCGGGTGATAAGCTGTACTAAAGTTTAATTCGGTCCCCAAGGCCTTATGAACTGCTTTCCAAAAGTGAGACACAAAACGGCCGTCTCGATCAGAAACGATGGTCTTCGGCGTACCATGCAGTCGAACTATCTCCGAGATAAATACTCGTGCCAACTTCTATGGTCCCCACGTATCCTTAATGCCTAGAAAATGAGCTGATTTGGTTAAACGATCAACTATCACCCAAATCATGTTCATTCCTGTCCTGGTTCTCAGCATATTAGTGATAAAGTCCATCGATATGTCCTCCCACTTCCATTCAGGAATCGGGAGTGGCTTCAACATTCCGGCAGGTCGTTGATGCTCGATCTTAACCTACTGACAAGTCAAGCATTTCGAAACATAGTCCGCTACATCTTTCTTCATGTTGCCCCACCAGAAATTCTGCTTCAAGTCCTTATACATCTTACTGGTGCCCGGGTGGATAGAATAGGGCGAACTGTGAGCTTCCTTCATAATCGTCTGTTTCAAAACATCAACATCGGGAACACAGAGTCGGTTCCGAAATCTCAAAACTCCATCATCATGAATTATGAATCCGGGGGCCTTTCCTTTGATCACTTCATCACGTAACCGAATCATCAGAGGATCATCTGCCTGTTTAGATTTGATTCCTTCGGTTAATGATGAAGTTATCTCCATCACGCACAGTTGTCCTTGGACTCTTTGTAACCATACTTCAATTCCTTCACGAATCATCTCTCGTTGAAGGCTAAGTTGGGAGGTCGGCGTCTCCGGCATCCCGAATAGAAAGCAGGCTTGCGGCTAAGTGCATCGGCCACTACATTCGCTTTGCACGAATGATATAAAATCTCAAGTCATAGTCCTTAATCGAGTTCTAACCATCTTCTTTGCCGCATGTTTAATTCTTTACATTGAATATATACTTGAGACTCTTGTGATCCGTAAAGATCGGCGGTGAGTCCGTCTGAGATAATGCCTCCAGATTTTCAAAGCAAAAACCACTGCTGCTAGCTCCAAATCATGTGTTGGGTAATTTACTTCATAAGGTTTCAACTGTCGTGACGCATAAGCGATCACCTTATCATTCTGCATCAATACGCACCCGAGTCCTTGGTTCGAAGCATCACTGTAAACTATAAATCCTCCAGTTCCCTGTGGAAGTGATAGGATCGGTGCCGTCGTCAATCTCTTCTTCAATTCATCAAAGCTAACCTGACACAGCTCATTCCACTCAAACTTTTGAGTTTTCTGCAGGAGTCGAGTAAGTGGGCGGGAGATTTTAGAAAACCCTTCCACGAATCGACGATAATACCCAGCAAGTCCCAAGAAGCTTCGGACTTCTTTCACGTTCTTTGGAGGCTTCCAATCCATAATTGCTTCGATCTTCTGAGGATCTACTCGGACTCCTTTAGCTGACACCACATGGCTGAGGAACATTACTTCCTTTAGCCAGAATTCACACTTAGAGAGTTTGGCGTACAATTGCTCATTTCTCAAAAGTTCCAATACAATCCGCAAATGCTGCGCGTGTTCCTCCGGGCTTTTAGAATACACCAGAATGTCATCAATGAACACGACCACAAATTTATCCAAAAATTCAATGAACACACGGTTCATCAATTGCATAAATACAGCAGGTGCGTTAGTGAGACCAAACGGCATCACTACAAACTCATAATGTCCGTAGCGAGTTCTGAATGCTGATTTCGGAACATCAGATTCCTTAATCCTCAGCTGATGGTACCCTGATCTCAGATCGATTTTTGAAAATACCGTTGCCCCTTGCAACTGGTCAAACAGATCATCAATCCGTGGCAACGGATACTTGTTCTTAATCGTCATTTTGTTCAGCTCTCGATAGTCAATACACAGTCGAAGCGATCCATCTTTTTTTCGGACAAAAAGAACTGGCGCTCCCCATGGTGAAACGCTCGGCTGAATATAGCCCTTGTCCAGTAACTCCTCCAGTTGTTTCTTCAGTTCGTACATCTCAGTAGGTTCCATACGATACGGCGCCTTGGAAATTGGTGTAGCTCCGGGTTCCAGCTCAATGGTAAATTCTACATCCCTTCGTAGAGGTAGTCCAGGTAACTCGTCAGGAAATACATCTGGAAATTCGTTCACAACAGGAATGGATGAAAGTTCCACAATTTCGTCTTCTTTCTTCATTGCATAACACCAATATCCTCAGATACTGTTTCAACAATCTGACAGCTTTCATCGCCTTGACCAATTTTCCTGAGCTTCCCGGTTTCCATCCTTCGAACAGTACTTCGGAGCCATCATCAGCGATCAGTGAAATATTCCTCCTTCGGTAGTCTACAATTGCTCCATACCGATAAAGCCAATCGTCTCCGAGTATCAGGTCATCTCCTTGCATTTCTATCACGATCAGATTTGAGAGCCACTCTCTGCCCCCAAATGATACAGGGAAATTTCTAGTTTCTAAATTTCCAACAATTCTCTCTCCACTCGGTAAACCAACAACATAAGGTTCACAAGTATAAAAACCGGAAATATTCAAACGATTTACACAAGACAAAGATATGAAAGAATGTGTAGCTCCTGTATCGAACAAAACGCTAACTGGCTGAGAAAGGATTTGGACAGTACCTGATGCGACAGCAGCATCCTGATTATCTGTCCTCCTCATCTCATACAAACGTGGGGGAACAGATCCGACACTCGATGTCCCCTTTCGGTCCCATTGTCCTCTGCCTCGTCCGCAGCCAAAATTTTGAGGCATCTGAACACTTTGCTGCGTCTGTTGGATACTAGCTTCCTTCTGAACTGGCTGTGATGAACGGGTTCCATTGTACTTAGTGGCGTCCTTACAAAACGTCGCACGGTGCCCTTCCTGTCCGCACTCAAAACATGTAACTGGAGTGCGCAAAAAATCACGCCAAAGGTGGCCTGGGCGACCACAGTTAAAGCACTTCCTAGCTGTATCCGTTGTGGCTGACATTGTTCCGTAATTCTTTCCGCTCTTAGATGGTGCGGAGGTTTCTTGAAAGAAAAAGAAGACTGGGCCTTGCGGGCCCCACTGCTCTTGTGCTCTGTAAAAGTACCAGAGACTTTCTGTTTCTTCAACTCCATAAACTTCTCCATTGCTGCTTCTTTTATTTCGTACGCCAACGCCTTATCCTGGTATTGGCGGAGAGTGGTACATTCAAAACCGGACATGTACCTATGGATTTCTGGTTTCATCCTCATTTCGAAATGAATCATCATCTCATACATTACGACGGATGTCGAACAAATGCTTGCTTCTTTGGTTAAACGTCTTAATAAATGCAGGATACGGGTTCGTCGATGGTTGAGCGCGAAAAATTCCCGAATTTTGGCTTCCCTCACGGGACGAGGGCAATCTTGAGCTTCCATCATCATTTTAAATTCCGTCAATCGGCATCATGATCTGCAGTCGGATAGCTTCCCACCACTCGGATGCTTCCCCTATCGTAAATCTTGGGCAATAGGAGCTCTCCTGTCGTCCGGGCAATTAATTCCAACAAAAATTTTCTCCAGTTCCTTCAACCAATGGTCCCAAGTGGGAGTCTCGGAAAAGCCGTCAAATTTGGGTGGTTGCATCTTTGCCACTTCTTGTAACCATCGGTCACCTCGATTTCCCATTTATGGAATCCTTTGTTGTCCATCTGCCTGCTGAATTCCTGCCGCCACTTGCATTCGGTCCACGACCTGAGCGAACTGAGTCATCTGGTTCATGACTTGACGAAGGATTTCTGGCACACCAGGTTCCGGTTCGTTATTGATGGATTGCTGCGGCTCGCCTGAGTTATGACTAGCCTGATTAGAAGGCGACGCCTCCCTTTCAACATTCCTTCGTCCGCGTCCACGACCGCGACCACGTCCACGTCCGCCTCTCAACATACTGTAAGCACAAGTACTTAATATACAGGAAACAACATCGTTCTAATATTCAAGTATAAAGAGACACACCATGTAAAGAACGAGATAGAGTTTAGGAACTTACAACCACCGTTCGCATGAAGACGTAGGCAGTGCAGTGATGTCATTTACGGCCGGTTACCTCAAAAGACATAAATGACCCCTATTTTAACCTAACGGCCAAGATATCCATAATCTTAGCTCTGATACCACATTCTGTAACACCCCCGATATATTCAGGAATATTACAGCGCCGTAAATCCTTTACATAAGAATTTACAAGGCTAAATAAAGAAAATGACAATAACAGATACCAGTTTATGAAATTTCTGAAAAAAAATTTTAACCGACTAGTTCAGAACCGAAATTACAAATATTCCAAGAAGAGTTATTATTACATCACTAAAATCCAAACATTATAAATTGACGACGTACTCGAGTACTTATTAAAATAACCAACAAATAACAGACAGTAAACCCGGTCGGAACATCACTCTGCACCCTCGTCGTCATGCATCTCCAGTGGTTGTTTTCCCGCTCTCCTGGATCCTGAACATACACAAATGTTCACCCCCGAAGAGGTTAGCACAACGATGCTAGTACAAGTACAATAATCATACAACAGTGATATAATCAACAATTATATCATACCAAGTTTGTCCAACGAGAATATCCACAACACATATCATATCATAACAGTTTCAACATACTGATGGTATTCCAACGATCCAGCGCACACAGCTATAGATTCCCATGATGATCCCGTCGGACCAACACATGGTGGAACTACCTGTCCAACGATCCAGCGCACACACCTATAGATTCCCATGATGATTCCCGTCGGATCAACGCATGGTGGACATATATTCACAACATATTTACACGATACAATCACATCATAATTGTCATAATATAAACAATTCTAATTAGAGTACTTGCCTCGGTTTGAAGACAAGAACAATACTTCCACAAAGACGAACACTCGAAAGTCGTTCTCCTCAATCAATCACGCAACAAGATCAAACCTTAACAAAAGAAATGATATAGGATTTATCTCACATCGTACGGATGTTTAACAATTCGATTTACGGTCAAAAGTTCATAAAATGCAATCTGACTGAACTGCTTAGCGCACTCTAAGTACTCTGGGTAGCGTGCGTTAAGTCTGATCGATAGCGCACGCAAACAACAAAGCCTAGCGTACGCTAACTATGTATGGTCAGTACTTCACTGATCAGTCGACTAACTCGTCTGATAGCTTAGCGTACGTTACATACCAAATGTAGCGTACGCTAACTCGTGCTCGATAGCGCACGTTAATATTCATAGCATAGCGTGCGTTATCTATGCATGGCAGTTTACTGCTGAGCAGTAAACTGTTCTTGCCATGACCGAAACAATGAAATCTTCCGTGATACTTCATGTTACTTCCATGAATATCATGTACATACGATCATGAATGATATTACGGATAATAACAACTTCGGATTTAAGGATATGCATACCAATATAAAACCATATTCCATCCCGATTACAAATCTTCATACGGCAATTCGAAAAGTTCAACGGTTGATATCAACACCTTATATCAATCAATATTATCATGCTGAAGTTGTTAAACGTTCCATCTATATTAGATAAATCTTTCCATGATCAATCCTTTAGATTTATCTAACAATAATGATGTTAAAGTCAAGTCCTAGATTGCTATGAAGTCATCTACTAGATTCGGATTACCAATGATAGAAGCTTCATTTACATATTCAATGTAATAAGATTCGAATCATGAAGAGTATAATCCAGGTACTAAAGGCTTATCTATCTCAATATTCCAAACATGATATACTTGGATAATTCATCTATGAAAATCCATATCTTCTTAACATGATCATCCAAATCGTTAGAATCCAACTCTAAGTCTGGAGATAGATTGAACATACCTTAATATGATGAAAATCACCAACCGTAAGGTAGAATCCAACTCCGGTTGGTTGTATGCCACTCCAAGGTGCTATCCCACTTCAATGAATACTCCCAAGTGATAACCAATATATAAACACCAACAAGATGTGTTCTAAGTGTGAAGGAGGGTTACTTGACTCTCCGAACTCTCAAGGATGAAGAATAGGCGAAAGAAATGAAAGCCAAAATGGTTGTTGTCCCATTTATAATATTCGCATTTTAACAAGTTAGCGCACGCTACTAAGCATTCCTTAGCGTGCGCTAATAATGGTTGACTTAATTGTCCAAGGTCGTCATTTGTAATATCCGCATTTGGATTTAGGTAATTTTATTTTTAGCGGAGGTCCGTTTGACGACTCGCTTTGACCGCTTCGTCATTCCGAGAATATTTAATTCTACACTTTTTGTCATCCGAGTTCGTTTCGTATCGTTTTGTTGAGTTTCGTGTTCTTAAATGACTTTTCCGCACTTGAGTTCGATTTTCGCAAATCTCGTCCGAAACTGTTGTTTCGAGTTTCTAAGTTCATTTAATGTTATTATTCATGTTGTAAGTTTCGGTTTGGTGTTTCGATCGTGTATCAGGTATTTCGGACGTTTTGGGCCATTTTCGTAATTTCCCAAAGTTTGGGGTAATTACTTTCGTTGTCGAATTTCGAGCCCTCGGGTGGTCGGAATCGGGTGTTCTCTTAGTATTCGGATTCGTCTTTGCGAGTACTTCATAATCGTGTTTTCGGTTTACGTTTAGGTCGGAGTTTCGGGATTTTTCGGACCGTCGGATCAACCGAGGCCTGGCTGGCCAGGCCTGGCCGAGTAACGGCCGTAATGGCCCGGCGAACGGCCGTAATGCCGATTACGTGCGTAATAGCCTTCCGGTTACGTAACATGTCCTAATCACCGCCCAGGAGTTCGGCCTTGGCCGATTACGTGCGTAGGCATTGGCCGATTACGTACGTGGCGGCCGGCCAGTCGGCTATTTATAGGCCTGGACCGAGTCATCCGGCCATTTCTCATCTTTTCTTCATTCCTTCCGCGATTTTTCACCCTAGATCGATGGTTTTGAGTGGAATCAACTTATATAAACATGTTTTGGAAGTTGGGATCATGGATTAACATCATCTTCCACCCGGATCGAAGGTAAGAACACCTAAACTTTTGGTTTTTGGATGTTCTTGAGGTTTCTTGGTGTTTTGGCCGATTTGCTTCGTTTTGATTCATATTATTGTTAGAACTTGATTGTAAACTCGTAATCATTCAATACCCTTGAAGTTTTGTGGAACGGATTTGAGTATTTCTTTGAATAATCGATTAAATTGGACTACGCCCTCAAAGTGTCCGATAAAATGCTTCAATGGGTAGAACTTGGGAAGTTCCATACGTTTTCGTAGAATTGTGATTGAATTGATATCGTTGTGACTTAGGAGCGAATTCTTGTGAAGAACTCGAGTCGGAACCCTTCCGTTCGTTGCCTTCTTTGGGGTCCGAGCTTCCCGGTCGAACCGTGTTCTTCGGAGCGTTCGGTAGCGGTTATTAAGGCAAGTATCTTACTATACGACTTGTATCTTGCGACTAGTAATTATGTATGAGATGTATGATGACTTTGCTTCCCTTCGTAAATATGTTCCGTTTGAGTTGGTTGTGTTTTCCGCAATTTGAAGGCTTTGTGATAATAGTGTTATATCAGTATACGTGTTAGACGTTGTGCCATTTGTGCAGGAATGCGACGTACATATGGGATGGTTGTACACTTGGTTGTACAATGTATTGTGTACCGAATGTGTGTTATGTTGGTTAAATGTCGTTGATTGATGATAGTTGTTGCGAGTGTCGAGGTTGTGTTATGTGCGTGCAATGTACGATTTTGTGGTGATCAAGGTGATTGATTAATTGTGCTCATTGTTGTATGTAATGTGAATGTGAATATGTGTGTGACCGCTAAGTTCACTCGTGTTGGTTCGACGGAATCTACGAGGATTCGTGGCAATGGACTACGGGATCAGAACTTAGTGAGGTACTGAGGTCCAATCGTCTTTGATCTGACGAGGCCTACGATAACGCATGGCGGTGGACCATGAGTTTCGGACACAGTGCGTCAACCGGGTGAGCTCGACGGGCTTACGGTGACACGTGGCGGTGGACTACGGTGTCGACTGTGTGTGTGATTGTTGTGATTGATATAGTCCGTGCGGGTTGTTATGCCTACGGAGACACGTGACAGTGGATCACGGTGTCGGAATTGGTTATGTTTGGTTAATAGTCCGTGTGGGTTGTTGAACCTACGAGACACGTGATGTGGATCACGGTGTCGGAATTGATTATGTTTGTTTAATTGTGCGTGATGTAGTCCGGGTTGTTGAACCTACGGAGACACGTGACAGTGGATCACGGTGTCATGAGCATGATACTTTTCAAATCAAAGTTTTTAAAGGAAAAGTTTTAAGAAAGAATGTTGGGCCGAGCCCCACGAGATTTATGGAAATGTTTAGGTATTGTAAACTGTTGAATTATGAAACAAGTTTTGGGTTAAGGCCCTTAAGTTTTTCGAAAGGTTTTGTGAATCGGGACTTGAGGTCTTAAGGTTTTGAAATTCTAAAAATTCGAGATGATAATCCTATTTTAGAATGCTTCATAGCTTATCTTCTCTTGTGAAAACCTCCGAATATTCGATACTTGATTATTATATTTGATCACGATTATTAATTGCTTGTTACATTTCGTATGATTTGATACTTGCACTAGTAAAACAGTGGAGTTTACTAACCCCGAGTAATCGGGGTGGATGTCTGCTTTGCGTCGGTACATGCAGATTCAGGGGAGCAGTCACAGGATTGGCACAAGAGGATGACGAGCTGCGATACTAATCATGAGTCGAGAGTTATTTTGATTTTTGTTGTGTTGTCAGAGTTGATTTCAGTCTTCCGCTGTATTGTATTTTGACCCCTGTGTGGGTAATGTTATTTAAGTCAGTTTTATCGATTGGGTTGTGTGACCTCATCGGTCTGTGTATTCACGTGTAGGTGATCATATCGGTCCGTATCATTTTATTGTTTGACCCTGGTCGGGCAAGCATTTGGTTGTTTATGGATGTTTAGCCTGGTAGATCCTTGTGGAAAGGGTCTACGGCGTGTAATATTCCCATATGGTTTGGGGATGTTACAATTATGGTATCGGAGCTTAGGTTGCGGAAACCTAGGCTGTCGGGTCAAGTCAAGTCGTGATTTGTCGAGTAATGTGTGTCTTGTCGTTCGAGTCGTCAGTGACAAATTGAGTTGAGCGTAGTCACAACGTGTCAGTTATGTTGTCGGACGAGATTAGTATCGTGGGCGACTGTCACCTCCGTGCGACCTGTGGATGTAAGTCTCCTTCTTTATGCGTAATACCTGTGTATCTCGATTTTATCTTAGTGAGTTAATTGCGGTGCATGATCTTGTTTACACAGTATTGTGTGATGTAGTTGTGTTTAATACTTGTGGTACATGGTATGAGTATAGCTGGGCGTATTGTTGTTTTACTTTTGAACCACCGTGTGGGGTGGTATGGTGTGAAAGATGTAAACCTTGATGGGTTCTGTGAAGATTTCAACGGTAGAGTTTGTGAGAAACTCCGATAAATGATTTTGCTGTGTGTTTAAACTTGATACCACGAGATGCATTTGATTGAATTGGCGACCCTGGTTGCCATTTGAGTATGTGGTTTTAAATTCGACTGTTTTTGGGATGTTGTAATTTTGTCCGCTATGGGTAACTTTAAGAATATTTTCTGAAGGACTTTACAGTTTGAGAATTTTTGTAGAAATCGATTTTTGGAAAATATTTGGGTGGTTCGGTCAAACCACGATTTATATGGATTTTTAAAAATTTGTAAATTTTGACAAATGGGCCGTATTTTCAAATGACACCATCGACGGTATTTGAAAAATGTGTTTTGAAGTACTTACATTGTAAAATATTACCGTCGTTTTGTTTATGAACTAAAGTGTTTTGGGAAAACTTTATTTTGCGTAACGATTTTTGGTTTTCTAATTTTGAACTTCTTATGTCCATGTGTTGGGGCTAAGTGGTTGTGATAAGTTTGTAGTGTTGTTGTGCTCACGAGAATGTTTTAGTGTTTTCTAAATGTTGAGATACATGGTTTTGATTAAACGATCGAGGTATTAAAAATGTCTTCAAAAATTTCATTTCACCAAATTTTTCAAACTTGAAAATTTTAAAATTTTATCATTTGAATAATACCTAAATATTTTATTTTTGCCGCGAGTGTTTGATCCCTACGATACGTGTGTGGTTTTGACTGTGTTTGGTTTGGTAAAATCCAAACACCTCTCGTTGATGTGACTGTGAATTATTTTTGAATGAAGTTCTTAAATTACGGTGTTGGTTCATGCCCTTGTGTGATGACTTGGAGTTGATGCTTTATCGTCGCTATTATCGCCCTATGTTGACGTTGTGACGCTTGTTTGGTTGCGTTATTCGCTTGGACGCCTGCTCGTAATGCCGAGAGGTCGTGGCCGAGGACGTGGTCGTAGTCGTGGTCGTGATCGGGAGCATGAGAGGGCGACTCCTCCTTGCCGGTACCGATCACCAAGATGATCGGGGACATTCGACTAGCGTTAATGTTGACGTTGGCGCCGCCACCATCCTTCGTCGGTGGTTGATCGCTTAGTGCAGATGAATCAGCCGTACATCGGGATGAGAACCCGGATGGGGATAACGGGGCTAGTAAGTGGTTACGAGATGTGATGAAGATGCACGCCCGTTTTGTGGGTTCATCTCGACTCGTTAGGTTGGGAAGGCCGGCTCTTCCAGCTAGACAGAACATTTGATGCCGTAGCTTGTCCTGGATGAGAAGAGGGTACCCATTGCTCAAGATTGCTTGACAAAGAAGCCGCAGATCGGTGGCAGTCAGAGTGCTGCAGATCGTACACCTACATGGGCCGAGTTTAAGACCGCCATGGAGGCAGCAGTATTGCCCGTTACTGCTCGTGAACGCAGGATTGTTGAGTTTTTCTCGCCACGCCCTGTGATGTGTCGATATCCTGGCGATAGTCGATTATAATCGACAGTTGGCTTATGTTCGTGATCAAGTGAGAAGTGAAGCGGACAAGGTCCGATACTTCAATATGCGCATGAAACCCCATATCCGTGAGAGTATGGCTCCGCTCATGTGTACCACCCTGAAGGAATATCAGGACCGAGCTTTAGCCATTGAGATGGCCGTTGCTGTGACGGAATCTGGTTCAGAGAGTAAGAGACAGAAGACCTCGAGAAATTTTTCAAGAGGCCAGAGGAGTGAGATCCGTGAGCCTGTTGCTTCGCAGTTTCCTTCTGGGAGCACTCCTCGTTCGGTTGACCAGTCTAAGAACCTTACCCCAGAGGCGAGTAAGACGATCAGTGTGAAGACCTGCTTTAACTACAGTCTTGTAGGCCATGCGAGACAGAATTGTCGTTCACCACCGGTTAATTGTTTTAAGTGCGGCCAACTGGGGCGCCAAGCGGTGCATTGTGAGACCGTTGCCAGGATGTTCGGGAATCGGGTTTTCGTTCCTACTCGGGGAGGGCCCGGTGGTGTCCAGTGATGTAGTTGTGTATCGTACTTTGTGCTGTAATTCGTGTAGAGATTGATATTTGCTGCATGAACTTTTTGGTTTTGTTTCTATTCTATCATGATGTTTTATTTTAAGTTTCGGGACGAAACTTAATTTTAATCGGATAGAATGTAATATCCGGTATTCTCGTTTTCCGTTATCTTGAATTGTTTGTGTTTTGACGTCAGACATTTTCTTGTTGATGAGAATCGGAATGATTTCTATCGTAATACTCTATTTGTTTCTGTCGCATAGCCGTTTTAGTCGGGTGCGACTTATTGTCGCGTACGTTTCTTTGATTAAATGTGTGCATATGATGTGGTATGTGATGCGTCGTTATTTGATCGTTATTGGTTGAATCATTGCCGGTGGCGTTGTTATGGTCGTCGTGTGGCGTGTTGTCACGCTGTATATTCCTTCGCGTTGCTTGTAACGTTCCGCCAATGGATGAAAGTTACGCGTTTCTTGTGTATCTTGTTGAGTTTTCTGTCGTGGTATTGCTTCTCCTACTTGTTTTAAGTTTCGGACGAAACTTCTTTTAAGGAGGGTAGAATGTAATATCCGCAATTTGATTTCCTAATTTTCATTTTTCAGCGAGGTCCGTTTCGACGACTCGCTTCGACCGCTTCGTCATTCCGAGAATATTTAATTCTACACTTTTTGTCATCCGAGTTCGTTTCGGTATCGTTTTGTTGAGTTTCGTGTTCTTAAATGACTTTTCCGCACTTGAGTTCGATTCGCAAATCTCGCTCAAACTGTTGTTTCGAGTTTCTCGGAAGTTCATTTAATGTTATTATTCATGTTGTAAGTTTCGGTTTGGTGTTTCGATCGTGTATCAGGTATTTCGGACGTTTTGGGCCATTTTCGTAATTTCCCAAAGTTTGGGGTAATTACTTTCGTTGTCGAATTTCGAGCCCTCGGGTGGTCGGAATCGGGTGTTCTCTTAGTATTCGGATTCGTCTTTGCGAGTACTTCATAATCGTGTTTTCGGTTTACGTTCAAGTCGGAGTTTCGGGATTTTTCGGACCGTCGGATCAACCGAGGCCTGGCTGGCCAGGCCTGGCTGGCCAGGCCTGGCCGAGTAACGACCGTAATGGCCCGGCAGTAACGGCCGTAATGCCGGTTATGTACGTAACAGCCTTCCGGTTACGTACGTAACATGTCCGGCAGAATCCGTCCAGGGAGTTCGACCTTGGCCGATTACGTACGTAGGCATTGGCCGATTACGTACGTAAGCGGCCGGCCAGGTCGGCTATTTATAGGCCTGGACCGAGTCATCCGCCATTTCTCATCTTTTCTTCATTCCTTCCGCGATTTTTCACCCTAGATCGATGGTTTTGAGTAGAATCAACTTATATAAACATGTTTTGGAAGTTGGGATCATGGATTAACATCATCTTCCACCCGGATCGAAGGTAAGAACACCTAAACTTTTGGTTTTTGGATGTTCTTGAGGTTTCTTGGTGTTTTGGCCAATTTGCTTCGTTTTGATTCATATTATTGTTAGAACTTGATTGTAAACTCGTAATCATTCAATACCCTTGAAGTTTTGTGGAACGGATTTGAGTATTTCTTTGAATAATCGATTAAATTGGACTACGCCCTCAAAGTGTCCGATAAAATGCTTCAATGGGTAGAACTTGGGAAGTTCCATACGTTTTCGTAGAATTGTGATTGAATTGATATCGTTGTGACCTAGGAGCGAATTCTTGTGAAGAACTCGAGTCGGAACCCTTCCGTTCGTTGCCTTCTTTGGGGTCCGAGCTTCCCGGTCGAACCGTGTTCTTCGGAGCGTTCGGTAGCGGTTATTAAGGCAAGTATCTTACTATACGACTTGTATCTTGTGACTAGTAATTATGTATGAGATGTATGATGACTTTGCTTGCCTTCGTAAATATGTTCCGTTTGAGTTGGTTGTGTTTTCCGCAATTTGAAGGCTTTGTGATAATAGTGTTATATCAGTATACGTGTTAGACGTTGTGCCATTTGTGCAGGAATGCGACGTACATATGGGATGGTTGTACACTTGGTTGTACAATGTATTGTGTACCGAATGTGTGTTATGTTGGTTAAATGTCGTTGATTGATGATAGTTGTTGCGAGTGTCGAGGTTGTGTTATGTGCGTGCAATGTACGATTTTGTGGTGATCAAGGTGATTGATTAATTGTGCTCATTGTTGTATGTAATGTGAATGTGAATATGTGTGTGACCGCTAAGTTCACTCGTGTTGGTTCGACGGAATCTACGAGGATTCGTGGCAGTGGACTACGGGATCGTAACTTAGTGAGGTGCGAGGTCCAATCGTCTTTGGTCTGACGAGGCCTACGATATCGCATGGCAGTGGACCATGAGTTTCGGACACAGTGCGTCCAACCGGGTGAGCTCGACGGGGCTTACGGTGACACGTGGCAGTGGACTACGGTGTCAGGACTGTGTGTGTGATTGTTGTGATTGATATAGTCCGTGCGGGTTGTTATGCCTACGGAGACACGTGACAGTGGATCACGGTGTCGGAATTGGTTATGTTTGGTTAATAGTCCGTGTGGGTTGTTGAACCTACAGAGACACGTGACAGTGGATCACGGTGTCGGAATTGATTATGTTTGTTTAATTGTGCGTGATGTAGTCTGTGCGGGTTGTTGAACCTACGGAGACACGTGACAGTGGATCACGGTGTCATGAGCATGATACTTTTCAAATCAAAGTTTTTAAAGGAAAAGTTTTAATAAAGAATGTTGGGCCGAGCCCCACGAGATTTATGGAAATGTTTCCGGTATTGTAAACTGTTGAATTATGAAACAAGTTTTGGGTTAAGGCCCTTAAGTTTTTCGAAAGGTTTTGTGAATCAGGACTTGAGGTCTTAAGGTTTTGAAATTCTAAAAATTCCCGAGATGATAATCCTATTTTCGAATGCTTCATAGCTTATCTTCTCTTGTGAAAACCTCCTGGGAATATTCGATACTTGATTATTATATTTGATCACGATTATTAATTGCTTGTTACATTTCGTATGATTTGATACTTGCACTAGTAAAACAGTGGAGTTTTACTAACCCCCGAGTAATCGGGGGTGGATGTCTCTGCTTTGCCCGTGTACATGCGTATTCGGGGAGCAACACAGGATTGGCACAAGAGGATGACGAGCTGCGATACTAATCATGAGTCGAGAGTTATTTTGATTTTTGTTGTGTTGTCAGAGTTGATTTCAGTCTTCCGCTGTATTGTATTTCGACCCCTGTGTGGGTAATGTTATTTATGTCAGTTTTATCGATTGGGTTGTGTGACCTCATCGGTCTGTGTATTCACGTGTAGGTGATCATATCGGTCCGTATCATTTTATTGTTTGACCCTGGTCGGGCAAGCATTTGGTTGTTTATGGATGTTTAGCCTGGTAGATCCTTGTGGAAAGGGTCTACGGCGTGTAATATTCCCATATGGTTTGGGGATGTTACATCCGCGGGAATCTTATCCGGACCCATGTCCCGGCTGGCGCATGTGCTAGCTGTCCCGCTCAATAATTGAGTCCTTATCGCACGTTACTCCTACCAGCATAGTGTGCGCTAATAATAGCCCGATAGCGCGCGTTAAGATACATTCTTAGCGTGCGCTATCACGAGTTTGCATGCGAAATTTTGCATGTATCTATACTTATGTACAATGATATCAATGCAAGAAATATCATACTCTAATAATCAAAACCACAAATCCGAATAATACAGAGTTCGAATACAGATGAAATACACCGTAATAAATCCGGACATTACATCGAATTGGGTTGTTTTGATGGCTATGAACATGATTTCGAAACACTTAGTATTCTTGAGGAACTTCTTGATGAATTTAACATAGCAAGACGATGGTATGTTGAATTATGGGTATCTTTAGGTATGAAGATCGAATGTTCATTGATTGTAGTGGTAGAATTCGTATGTTCTTGATGAAATACGAATCATGATATCAATTTGGAATCCGGAAAGATTATGATTGATCACCGAATATGATTTCCTTTACATTCGTATCCGTAATCGTATTTTGGTTATGATTTGATAATTCTTGAGTTGGATTGTTCGGACTTGTGTCTAATCGAGAAATTATGAAATCGTTGAGTTTGTCGATCAGTTATATTGATTGGTAATTATCGGATATCGGTTCATATGGTGGATATGAGTTTGTAATGGATTGAGTTATGCTATTTGGTTTTGTATGTGATCGAAGTGTCGTTGAACCGTTGTGATTGATTGGTTAGATATGTCAGCTATTGATTGTTATCGAATCGTTGCTATTTGATTACATCAATAGGTTGAGATTATTGATCGGTGATTATAACCGTATGTTGCGGTCGTGTTCGAGTATGTTCGTGAATTGCATTGGTCAGGGCCGAGGAACTCGTAGACGAAGGCAACGAGATTGGTAGCGGCTTCATCATCGTCGTATCGGTATCGAGGCGAGTTATTACTTGCACAATTTACAATATTTAATGAATAGTTTCCGTTTCATTAGTTTATAATTCGTATATCAATGTTTATAATTGTAATCACAGGAGATTTGGGATTATAAGTTGTATTCGAGTTTTGGGAATTAAATCATAATGTATATGTTTACATTTGTTGTTGGTATGCTTGGTATTGAGGATATATTGTGGTATAGACGAAGACGTGAATTATTTACCATCCGTGATATTTTGGATCGTCGAATTCAGAATAATGGTTCGTGATGGTCTGGACATCGAGATTGCTCTCGAAGGACTCGGAGTAAGTATTTAATCATTTGCGTCATTTATGTCGATCACGTTGTGGTACATTCATGTATCGTTGTTGTTATGCATTGTGTATCATTGTTATATGCGTTTGTTCATTGTTGTTGTATGTCCACCTCGGATTGGTTCGACGGGATCATCGGAGGATCTATGCTAGCGTGCGCTGGATCACCAGACAGGTTTTTCCACCACGGTTGGTCTGACGGGGTCATCGTGGGATCTAGGCAGTGAATGCTGGATCATCGGATTACATATGTGTTGTAATTGTGCATATGTATATTATGGGTTTGCCATAAGTATACAGTGTTGTTATTGATGTGAGCATATTGATGTTGTCATATGAGTATAAATCTATAGGTCTTGCGTTAGGACCATATCCGTATGTTGTGTTGATCTGATCTTGGATTAGATTGACGTGATTTGGTCGTGATATTTCATATCTTGAGGTATGTTCCGTATTTTCTTTGGTATTTGTCTTTGATGAACAATCAATTATTGTGTTGAGATGTGATGATGTTAACCGACGGATTGGGTTGGACAAAGTTAGTAGATTTCGTAGCAGTGAGTTATGATAATATTTTGAGAACCTTGGGTATTGTTGAGATACAATACAGTTATTTCGGTATGAGCTTATCGTGTTGTTGAAAGGATACGAGATGTGAACTTTGGTAACTATTATCACGATTTGGTAAAGTTATGGTGGTACGATTACATTGGTCGTATTCTTACTCAGTATTTTCATTGGTATATAATTATTGACGAGATGTGATGGTTATCATTGTTGAATATTATGGCTGACCCCGTCGTGGGCTTTCTTTTTAGGTTCCTGGATTATCAAGCTTGTAGCGGTCGTGAAGAGATGAGCTTCCCGTAAGATACTGGCTAGAGCATGTATTTGCATGTTGAGCTTCTAATCAGTTCTTTTATTCCGCTGCTAGAGTATTTTTAACTGTTGTCTTTTCCGCTGCGTGAGTATTTTTAATTGGCCTTTTGGCATATGGTAACTTAGGTTATTTTAGCAATCGTTTTCTAATCTATTTTGTCGGTATGTGTAAGCGATAGCTTAACGTATGTTTTTAAACTGTTGAGTTTTGGCATTTCGGGCCTTGTGGTTTCAAATGAGATTTTACGACGGTTTTGATAAACGAGTTTTATAAAGTCTTCGAATGTTTTTAAAAGACAGTACCATCGTTAGCCTCTTGGGCGTTTGTAAATGTTTGCGAAAATTTCCTTCAGCCTTGTGGGTTCCATCTCGGGGCCCACAACGCTATAATATTCTCGGTCAGATCTGGGGGTGTTATAGAATATGGTATCAGAAATTAGGTTGAGAAAACCTAGGCAGTCGGGTCGAGTTGGGTCGTGCTTTTGTCATTTGAGTTGTCGGTTAACAAGTGTTTGAGCTCTGGGTTTTTGTTGTTCACTCGGGCTTGTGTGTTATGTGATTTACCAGTGTAGTACTGGGTTGTTGTAAACTTTTCCAAATGGTATTAATGTGTTTCTTCAGATAGAGCTGTGTTGCGTTCTCGAGCGGAACTGTGTTTGCAAAATGTGTGTTTTGTAAATATTTATGTCGAGTATTTTCTTGAGTCGAGACATGTGCCAGTATCACGGGGAATCGTCGACTTCACGATCTGTAAGTATTTGGATTTTTGAATTGCATTGAGATTTATTGTCGTTCTAAGTTGTTATGTTTTGAGATTCAACAGAATATTATTCGTTACAGTGCGAGATGACGAAGTTGGGACATGATTGATGATCTTGAGAAGTTATGAATTTGGAAATCAATATGTCGGTTAAATTTTGGAAATGGAGTTGTGCATTTGGGAGGAATGTTGGGAATGGTTGAGAAGAACATGTAGCCATGTTAATTTATTTTGAGATATATGAAACTGTTTTCGAGCATTTGAAATGATACTTTTCAAAATGAATGTTTTGCGGATGTTTTACGGAAAATAATTTTGGGCCGAGACCCAATCGATTTTGAAATAGTTTTATAACTCAGGACTTGAGGTCCAGAAGGGTTTTCTACTTTATAAACTTCTTGAAATGCGGAATGAGATATGGGCCGAGACCCTAATGTTTCAAAAGGCTTTTCTGTTTTCTTAAAACTCCCAAGATTTGTAAAACACTTTATCAATCGTTTATCTATTTCGTTTCTGCCTTTCACGGTTTTGATTTACTTGTTCAAATGAAACTTCTCGGGAAGTCTTTCGCTGTGTTGATTTATTTCAATGTTTTGTCATAGCATAGTTGAGGTGATCCAGAATGGGATGATGGTCGACGTTACGAGCCATATGAGGAAAAAGGAGTTTTTAACAGAATTTATATTTTAGAACTCTATCGTGTGGTTTTCCCAATGGAATATCAGTGGATATTGGTGACGAGCCGAATTGGTATACAGGAGTATGGATGTGGGCAATCATTTGCATAGTTTTCATTTTAAAACTTCAAAATCGTGTGGATTCGAAGGAAACTGTTATCGAATACTTGGCACCAGTGAACCGATTTAATTTTTCGAAAAGTGATTTCGTGGTCTTACGAAAATTTATATTTTGGAGTTTTGAGACTCTTGAAAGAACTTTTGAAAATTTATCTTCTTGACGAGATTATATGATTTCAAACTGGTTTTGAAAATGTGATTGATATACATACGCAATTAGTGCATAATGCATATCATGGTGAAGTTATGAGTGTGACTCACGAACTGGATAAGACACCAGTATGGTACGAGGAAAAGAGATCCGAACTTTAGTATGGTAATTTAGTTATCCAGGGATGATCGGTTGATCGATCAGATAAGAGAAATATGCTGCATATTGTAGATTCGGGTACATAATATGATTTTGGAACTTTGGATTTTATGAAACCGAGACATACATACTATGTGATTCCATTGGTATAGTAGTAGCGCGGCTCTACTATAGTGACTTTTGAATGATTCTTTGTAAGTATATATTTGGGGATGGTAACCCCATGCTAGTTGTTTTGGATATTGAGTGGTCGTTCCCACTCCATGTATGATTGGATATGTTCGTCGGTTTGTGATTGGTTGTTCGTATGCCTAGGAATATGTTCATTAGTCGGGTATGTTTATTGAGATCCACTGTATGTGACTGGTGTGTCGTTTTGAGAACTTTATTCGTTCTTATCTCGGTTTCTGTGGTTCTGTGTTGATCATGTTGGAATTACTGTGTGAAGGTATTCTCAATTATCGCTGACCGTTCGTTGGTAAAATGGGAGTTTATCATGTTGATGATATTATCAATTGCGTTTTGGCCTTTAGATTGGTCGTATTAGAGTTTATCATGTCGATGGTATTCTCGGTTAATTTATTGGTTGATCATTGCTGGTGATCATCTGAGCGTTTAGATTTTGTGCCGATATTTCGGGATTTGTTGCTATTGTGTTGGGCAGTTGCTTCATAGATGTATCATGTATTATTTGTTTTATTAGAATTGGGGACTTGATTGTGTAATCAGAGAGACAGGATTTGACACAGATAGATTATTCCATCCGAAGATGATATAGTTTTGTTGAGACTCATAGAATGTGATTGTAAGCGTATTGAGGATTTACAGTGAAGTCACTTGCTAGTATCTCAGGAGATGTTGACTTTGCGCATTTGTAAGTGTACTGTTTTGGTTATTCGTTAATGATGATGATTGATCGTTGTTGTGATGGTTTCGGAATATGTTGGTTGAACGGTTTATTTGTTTTCTATGACGGATTGCAAGTTTCGAGGAAGAAATTTATTTTAAATGGTGTAGTATGTAATATTCGGAATTTCTACTACTGTGGTTTAATATTATTTTATCCGAGTTATGTTGTATAGTGTGTAATCTGTACAGTATGGATAAAATAAATGAAGGACTAAGGCATTTGTATTGGTATTATTACTGCACTTGGTTGACAGTTGTATTGGAAGACATTGTGTGTCGGGCTTGTCGTATGAGAATATCGTTGGAAGATGTATATGTATTCAGTATGCCATATGTTCGTGTTCTGCATGACGAGACATTGGACAAGAGTAGCTTAAAATGGCTAAGTACAGCCACATTAGCGCACGCTACGATGTATACCTAGCATACGCTAAGGAACAAGGATTACGTACGTTAATGAGAAGAGTTAACGTACGTTAAGATGCTAAGTGTTAAATACACTATACATAAGGCATTACGTACGTAACGAGAGGAATCAGACAGCTCAGGCTATGGCCGATAGGTGGGACCCGTGGTCGGCAGCTTTCGGCGAAGAACGTGCTTGGTCGAGTCAACCCTTGGTTAACGTACGCTCTGGGTAGTGCATTGCATACGTTAAAAAGGATTTACTGTAGCAAGTCAACGTATGTATTACGTACGCTATGAAGGATATATTACGTACGTAAGCAAGTGAACGAAACAAGTCAGTGAGTTCTGGAATGATGTTACCTACGCTATGTTGGACGCATAGCGTACGCTAGTGAGCATTACGTACGTTAATGTTGAGTGATAACGTACGCAATGGATGATGCAGTTTATAAAATGAAGATCGGCTTCTTATTTCTTCATGAAATAAAAACGTTTCCTCCTCCAACCTTCATCCCTCTGAGTGTGTTAGTGAGTTTTAGCCTCTTCCAAAAAGCTTGGAAACATGGATTTGAGGCTTGGAGATGAAGATGTTGATGATCCTTGAAGAGTTTGATTATGTTATTCATGTTCTTGAGGTATGTTGTTGAACTCTATACCTTGATTTCGGATTTTTGGTATTGTTATCCATATTTGATTCGTATGATGATGATTAAGGTGTTGTTGTTACGATTCTTGAGGTTATGTGAAGTGTATATTGAAGAATACGATAATACATGACTTGGATTAAGAATTGGATGATTATCTACATGTTAAAGGATATCGAATTAGGTTGTTTTGATAGCTATGAACATGATTTCGAAACACTTAGTATTCTTGAGGAACTTCTTGATGAATTTAACATAGCAAGATGATGGTATGTTGAATTATCGGTATCTTTAGGTATGAAGATCGAATGTTCATTGATTGTAGTGGTAGAATTCGTATGTTCTTGATGAAATACGAATCATGATATCAATTTGGAATCCGAAAAGATTGTGATTGATCACCGAATATGATTTCCTTTACATTTGTATCTGTAATCGTATTTTGGTTATGAATTCATAATTGTTGAGTTGGATTGTTCGGACTTGTGTCTAATCGAGAAATTATGAAATCATTGAGTTTGTCGATCGGTTATATTGATTGGTAATTATCGGATATCGGTTCATATGGTGGATTTGAGTTTGTAATGGATTGAGTTATGCTATTTGGTTTTGTATGTGATCGAAGTGTCGTTGAACCGTTGTAATTGATTGGTTGGCTATGTCGGTTATTGATTGTTATCGAATCGTTGCTATTTGATTACTTCAATAGGTTGAGAGTATTGATTGGTGATTATAACCGTATGTTGCGGTCGTGTTCGAGTATGTTCGTGAATTGCATTGGTCAGGGCCGAGGAACTCATAGACGAAGGCAATGAGATTGGTAGCGGCTTCATCATTGTCGTATCGGTATCGAGGCAAGTTAGAACTTGCAGATTTTGCAATATTTAATAAATAGTTTCCGTTTCAATAGTTTATAATTCATATAGCAATGTTTATAATTCTAATCACAGGAGATTTGGGATTATAAGCTGTATTCGAGTTTTGAGAATTAAATCATAATGTATATGATTTACATTTGTTGTTGGTATGCTTGGTATCGAGGATACATTGTGGTATAGATGAAGACGTGAATTATTTACCGTCCGTGACATTTTGGATTGTCGAATATTCAGAATAATGATTCATGATGGTCTGTACATCGAGATTGCTCTCGAAGGACTCCGAGCAAGTATTTAATCATTTGCGTCATTTGTGTCGATCACGTTGTGGTACATTCATGTATCGTTTTTGTCATGCATTGTGTATCATTGTTATATGCATTTGTGCATTGTTGTTGTATGTACACCTCGGATTGGTCCGACGGGATCATCGGGGGATCTATGCTAGCGTGCGCTGGGTCATCGGACAGGTTCTTCCACCACGGTTGGTCTGATGGGGTCATCATGGGATCTAGGTAGTGAACGCTGGATCATCGGATTACCTATGTGTTGTTATTGTGCATATGTATATTATGGGTTTGCCATAAGTATACAATGTTGTTATTAACGTGAGCATATTGACGTTGTCATATAAGTATGCATTTATAGGTCTTGTGTTGGGACCATGTCCGTATGTTGAGTTGATCTGATCTTGGATTAGACTGATGTGATTTGGTCGTGATATTTCATATCTTGAGGTACGTTCCGTATTTTCTTTGGTATTTGTCTTTGATGAGCAATCGATTATCGTGTTGAGATGTGATGATGTTAACCGATGGATTTGGTTGGACAAAGTTAGTAGATTTCGTAGCAGTGAGTTATGATAATGTTTTGAGAACCTTGGGTATTGTTGAGATACAATACAGATATTTCGGTATGAGCTTATCGTGTTGTTGAAAGGATACGAGATGTGAATTTTGGTAATTATTATCACGAGTTGGTAAAGTTATGGTGGTAAGATTACATTGGTCCTATTCTTACTCAGTATTTTCATTGGTATGTAATTATTGACGAGATGTGATGGTTATCATTGTTGGATATTATCGCTGACCCCGTCGTGGGATTTCTTTATAGGTTCTTGGATTATCAAGCTTGTAGCGGTCGTGGAGAGATGAGCTTCCCGAAGGATACTGGCTAGAGCATGTATTTGTATGTTGAGTTTCTGATCAGTTCTTGTATTCCGCTGCTAGAGTATTTTTAACTGTTGTCTTTTCCGCTGCGTGAGTATTTTTAATTGGCCTTTTGGCATCTGGTAACTTAGGTTATTCTGGTAATCGTTTTCTAATCTATTTTGTCGGTACGTGTAAGCGATAGCTTAATGTTTGTTTTTAAACTGTTGAGTTTTGGCATTTCGGGCCTTGTGGTTTCAAATGAGATTTTACGACGGTTTTGATAAATGAGTTTTATAAAGTCTTCGAATGTTTTTAAAAGACATTACCGCCGTTAGCCTCTTGGGCGTTTGTAAATATTTTCGAAAATTTCCTTTAGCCTTGTGGGTTCCATCTCGGGGCCCATGGCGCTGTAATTTTCCCGGTCTGATCTGGGGGTGTTACATGTTCCACCTGTTTTTTGTACTCAATAGTATATTCATCAAAGACAACATGAGGTGTTTCTTCCACAACTAATGTTCTTTTGTTACAAACTCTATGTGCCTTGCTTATCTGTGAGTATCCCATAAAGAGACCATCATGAGTTTTTGCATCAAAGGCATTGAGTTGGGTTTTTCCATTGTTGTGGATGAAACACTTACAACCAATGGTATGAAAATATGAAACAGTTGGTATACTGCCATTCCAAACCTTATAGGGAGTTTTACCGTGTCTCCCTACTATCATACTTCTGTTTTGAGTATGACAAGCTGTGTTGACAGCTTCAGCCCAGAACCTTTTTGGAAGATCAGTCTCAGCAATCATTGTTCTGGCTGCTTCCATGAGGGTTCTGTTCCTTCTTTCAGCTACACCATTTTGTTGTGGTGTTCTTGCAGCTGATGCTTCGTGCTGAATCCTATTCTGATCACAATACTCAATTATGGCCTTGTTGAGAAATTCTCCTCCTTTATCTGATCTGATCTTTATGATTGATAAGGATTTCTCATTCTGAATTTTCCTTAGCAGCTCAGGTAGGTTGGTTATAGTTTCACTCTTCTTATATAGAAACACTATAAAAGTGTATCTTGAGTAGTCATCCACAACGACAGGCATGCTTCCTTCTACTCAGAGTTCTTGGCTTGATAGGACCAAATTGATCCATGTGAAGTAGGTCCAAGATTCTGTGAGTAAGAGTGGTAGGTTGAACTGATTTGAAAGATGACTTTGTTTTCTTTCCCTTCTGGCATGCATCACAGAGAGTTTCCTTCTTGAATACTTCTTTTGGGAGTCCTCTGACTAACTTCTTTGAGCTTATTTTGTTGAGATCTTTGAAGTTCAGGTGACGCAGTCTTTTGTGCCAGAGCTATCCATTTTCAACTATTGTTCTGGATATAAAACAAGTATTGGGAGTGCCTGTATTCCAATTTATCATGTAGACATCCCTTCTTCTCTATCCTTGCAGTTTCACTTCTCCAGATAGGATATCAATTACCATGCACTTCCAAATAGTGAAAACTACTAGGTTCTTTTCATCACAGAACTGGCTTATGCTCAACAGGTTGTATTTGAGCCCTTTGACATACTGCACTTTTGAAATAATAATGTTTCCTTTGTGCAGCTCCCCATAATATTTTGTTTGTCTATGAGAGCTATCTCCAAATGTTACATCTGAACCTCTTTCTTTGATGTAACTTGGCAGAACCTTCTTATTTCCTGTCATGTGCCTTGAGCATCCTGAGTCCACAAACCATTCTTCACCTCCTACTCTTTAATTTGATGTGACATGATAATAGTCCTTCCAACTTTTCTTCAATCAGACAAGCAGAGATTTAGGTAACCACATTTGAGTGGGTCCTTTAGGGTTAGTGGATTGCCTAGAGAATTGATTTCTCATGGTGTTTGAAAAATGGTGTTGATTATTTCTATAGGGTGCATATAGTGGTGGTCTATATCCTTGGGTTGGGTTGTATATAGGATATGACTGATAATGATTTTGGTGTGGGCCATTCTTAAGTCCTAGCGGAGACCGGTTATTAAAGTTTTGGGGTCTCCACACCTGATAATTTTGAAAGTTTGGGTTCCCTTGTGGTTTCCATTTACCTCTCCCATTTTGAAATCTATTTTGTGGGGGTCCTTGGTAATGAGCAATGTTTTGACTGCTGATGCTGTTTTGGCCATTGCATAGTCTTCTGTCTAGGTGGATGCCTTGTAAACCTTGGTAGTTGCCTATAGTGTTGACTGGGCTGCTGCCTATTTCTAAATACAGGTTTGTTTATAGGCTTAGCGGTCTGGGCAATTGTTTCTCTCTTTATGAAGGTGGTTTTTGAACTTGAGGGAGAATTTGGGTCATATCCAAGGCCTGATTTTAAATAAAGTGGCTTCTAGTTTATACACAAACCATTCAAGGTTATCGATGCTTTTAAAGATGTTATTTCTTTAGCCTGTGTAATACTCAGTTGTGTCAGTTTAGAAAACTTAGATTTGTTATGAGCAAGTGCAGCTGATTTTTCATTGTTTAAAATTGTCAGCCTCTTAATCTCAGTTGTGGTAATTTCAGCTGATTTTTTCAAATTTTTATCAGTCTATTTTTCAAACTCAGATCTCATGTTAGCTGACTCAAGGTTGAGTTTGTCCAAATTATTTTTCAGCCACCTATTCTCATCTTGCAGCCGTGTTCTCAACTGTCGCAGTTAGGTGTGCAATTTAAGTGTTTCAAAATCTTTAAAGAGCTGATTTACAGATTTATGAAGATCAATATCTTCAAACATGTCTGAGATGACATATCCTGAAGTTGGAGGTTTATATGTTACCTCTTCATCAGCTAGATTGGCCATCAAGCAGTTGTAATTTTCATCATCATCTGAATAGAATCCACTACTTGATTCTACTCTCTCTTGGATCTGATCTTCTACAATGAGAGCTTTTCTTTTGTCTTCCTCCTTGCCCATGTCCTTCTTATCTTCATCTCTCTTGAGATTAGAGCAGTCAAAGTGGATATGTCCTGTCTTATGATTATTGTAGCATTCTACCTTCTAGTTTCCAGCTTTTTGGTTCCTTCTTGGGTTCTCCTTGTAGTTCTTCTTATATTTTGAGTAGTTCTTCCTGAAATTTCTGAATCTTTGCATAATGAATGCTATTTCTTCCTCAAAGTTTTGAGGACTTGGAGGATTAACTTCAGTATTGCCTTCTGCTAGTGATTCTGCTGCAAAAGATATTCCTTTTTCAGCTGGCTCAGTAAATGATGAGCATGACAGCTCGAACTCAAATGCCTTGAGGTCTGAGAATATTTTTTGGATCTTTATCTTGTTAAGATCCTTGGATTCCCTCATCGCAACAACCTTCATGCTCCATTCTAATGTAATACCTTCAGAGCCATCTCTCGGTTGCCATAGGTTTTACCAAGAGAGTTTATTTCATTAATGATCTCAGTGAATCTGGTATCCACTTTATCAATTGTTTCTCCATTCTTCATCTTGAAGTTGTCAAACTTTTGGGTAGCTATTGACAACTTGTTTTCCTTGATAAGCTCTGTTCCCTCACACATTACAGCTAATGTGTCCCATATATCTCTGGCATTTTTGCAATTCTTGATCTTTACCATGGTGGCTTTATCAAGAGTCTGCTACAAGATGTCTCTGGCCCGATTATGAAGGTTGGCAAGCTTTCTTTCTTCTGAGGTCATCTCTGTTCTTCTTTAGGGAATTTGCTCTGATTTCCCGGCTGCAATCTCCTCATCTGTATTGTCCTTCAGGAAGGTGAAGGGTCCATCCTCGATTATACACCACATATCATCATGGATGGATGATAGATGTGCCGCATTCTTATTTTCCATAAGTCATATTCATCAATAGAGAACACAGGTAATCTAGAGTGCATGTATTGCATGTGTTCCATTTTAATGAGAGATTTGAATGTATATACTCGAGTATATGGATCTGGTTCTGTAAAATTGAACCAACCTCTCTGATACCACTTGTAGGTCACAAGACTTCAGGTATAAGTCTAGGGGGGTGAATAGACTTATAAAATCTTTTGCTTAAATAACTGTTTTCAAAAACACGACTGAAGTGAAATCAGCTTAGGTTACTCATCTGGTAATAATGCAGGTAACCTTTATCAGATGTAAAATAGTTTGCGGAAAGATAGCTGACTCTGAGTGCAATAGTTAATATAAATGCAATAGTTTGTTATGATGATTAAAGCAGTAAATCACACAACATTTTTGTAGTGGTTTCAGAGGTGGGGTAATCCTCTACTAGTCCACTTCTCTCCAAACTAGTTGGAGACAAATTCACTATAACTTTCAGCCAGTGAAATTAATGTTACAATGAATCTTGTTACAACAACATCCAACCAGTGAAAACCCGTGGCCGTTGCAACTACTTCCCTTGGTTGCTTAATACCTCTTGATCAAAAACCCGTGGATGCCTCAACAACTTGAAAGCTGCCTATCACCTTTTAATCAAGAACCCGTGGATGTTTTACAACCTCTCACTTTCAAGAACCTCGTTCAAGAAAGTATCTCTTACTCAAACTTTAAGACAAGGGTATTGTCTTCTCCAACTTAAGAGCTTCTCTATATATGACCTTAGAAACTAGCTATTCATGATGCTACAGACTCACTTTGATTGATTTATTTGCTTGTAAGTATTGTTCGCATTGCACTTCTGCTTAATCTTTCTTCAGATATTCATAGTACGATCTTTGAGCTTCTTTATAGCCGTTGTATCATGTAACAATTCTGTCCATTGGAGACTGGACTTCATTGTTTATCTATTCATATCTTTGTAAGGCTTTATCTCTTTCTTCAAATCTGACCGTTTGAAGATGTATCTTCCCATTGCGCCGCTTCTCTTGATTACTATAATTAGAAATGTAGGTCACAAGTCGTCAGGAATAAGTCTAGAGGGTGGTGGATAGACTTATTCAACTATTTCCTTATTCACGTGAGTTTCTTCAGCTGTATAATATGCCGCTAACAAACCTTAGCTGCAGATGAGTAGTGCGAAATCACAACTGGTAACACCGTAGGTAACTTATATCGACTGCAGGTGACTTATGTCAACTGAAAAGACTAAGCAATGCGGAAGACAGTTGACTATTATATGGAACAGTAAATATGAGTGCAGCAGATAGGTATGACGTAATGCAATAAAACACACAAATACTTATAGTGGTCTCAGAGGTGGGGTAATCCTCTACTAATCTACTTCTCTCCAAACCAGTTCGAGATAAATTCACTATAACATTCAATATGTGATTGTAACAATGAAATCTCAGTTACAACAGCTTCCAACCAGTGGAAACCCATGCACGTGGATGCCTTAAAAACTCTCGAGCTGTCTATCACCTTCCAATCAAGAACCCATAGATGCCTTATCAGTCGCGAAACTTCTGAAACCTCGTTCACAGAAGTACCCCGTACTCAGCCTTTACGACAAGAGTGTTGTCTTCTCCAACTTCAAGAGCTTCTCAGAATACGATCTTTGAAACTTTGCCGTTCACGATGCTATAGTTCTCTCGATAGTTTTGATTGCTTTGATTGCTTGCAAGTATTGTTCGCATCATACTTTGCTCAATTCTGATATTCAGACATTTATAGTACGATTCTTTGAGCTTCCTTCATAGCCGTTGCATCTCTTGTAACACTGGGTGTTAGTACAATTGGTATTGTCGAAATCTCGCCCCTAAGTTCCTCTAGAATGACCTCACTCCTAGGCTTGTGGCTTATTACATAGTCCTCCTCTAAGAACCGGGCATTGGTCCTAACAATGACCTACTGATCTTTAGGATTGTAGAATAAGCCACCCTTCATTCCTTTTGGATATCCTACAAACACTCGTACTTCTGTACGAGATGACAACTTGTCAGCTTCCTTATTCAGCATGTGTGCTGGTGAACCCCAAATCTGAACATGTCCCAGACAGGGTTTGCGCCCATTCCATAGTTCTATAGGTGTTTTTGGAACTGATATCGAAGGCACCAAGTTTAGAATGTACGCCGCTGTTTCCAAGGCGTATCCCAAAACAAAATAGGCTAATCAGAATAACTTATCATTGACCTAACCATATCTAATAAAGTACGATTCCTTCATTCAGCAACACCATTTTGTTGTGGTGTACCAGGCGCAGTGAGCTGGGAAGTAATCCCCTTATGTGCCAAGAAATCCAAAAACTCTCCACTAAGATATTCGCCACCTCGATCAAATTGTAGTGACTCGATACTCTGTCTATGACGCTTCTCCGTTTCAGCCTTGAATTCTTTGAACATATCAAAATATTCAGACTTACTTCGCATCAAATAGATGTATCTATTTCTCTAATAATCATTTATAAACGTGATGAAGTATTTGAAACCACCCTTGGCCTGGATGCTCATTGGACCATATACATCGGTGTGTACCAATTCCAATACATTTTGTGCACGATTTCCTTTGCTTTGTAAAGCTCTTTTAGTCATTTTCCCTTTCAGACAGGATTCACAGATTGGAAATGACTCAACTTGGAGTGAATCCAATGGGCCATCGTTTACCAATCTTTGAATTCTTCTAAGGTTAATATGACCCAATCATAAATGCCACAAATATATTTGATTTATGTTCGAAGGTTCTTTTCTTTTATTAGGATTAGTCAAAGAATTAAGCGATTTATAATTATTCAAGGGAGTTGGTGCAGCATAAATGATATAAAGTCCTTCATTATAAATACTCGTGCAAACATATTCACCATTTCTTTTAATAATTGCACTATCTCCAAAAGAAAATGAATATCCATCACAACGCAATTTAGAAACTGAAATTAAATTTATTCTAAAATCAGGTACTAATAATACATTATTTAAGACTAGAATCCTATCATTAACTTTTAACTGCACGACTCCCACTGCAACAGCCTTCAGCCTAGAATAGTCGCCCCAGCTAATAGTAATTTCATCCGCACTAAGTACTTTGGTTACTTGGAACCTCTGCGAGTCATAACAAACATGACCAGTGGAGCCCGAATCTACTATCCACGAAGTGATAGAACAGGCAGCCAAACATGTTTTGACTATTAGTGCATGAGACGTACCTTTCTTAGGGCAGTCACTCTTGAAATGTCCCTTCAGACCGAACTTATAACATTTGCCCTTCGCCTTTTTGTTTGCCTCGGACTGAGGAGCCTTGTCCTTAGCTTTGAAGGTTGCTACTTGCTTCTTGTAACACCCCAAGTCATTCAGGGTATATTACGCCGTGAGCCCCACCGTGGGACCCACAATGCTAATCATACGCGGAACTATAAATCTTCATCGAGAAGGTCCAAATACAATGAAATGAAGGACAATACAAGGGGTATTCAAACCATATCCAATGTATCCAAATACATCGCAACACAAAACCAATACCTCGACAACACAGGCCGGAACATCAAGGAAACTGAAAAACAATACTCGAGTAACCATTCCAGTACAACAACACTGAATGGAGGAACACAAAATATAACCAGAGATAAGACACAGTATCACGCTTGCCCATCATCTTCATGCCGACCCGATACCTGCCTGTCCGCTCTCCTGGAACCTGAAATACATAAAAAGTATTTCCCCCATAAAGGGGTTAGCCGTCGAATAGCTAGTGCAAGTATATCGAATATGAAATACAATACTCCTCGACAATAAAGTAAAAGTAACCGTCAATTCTTTATTTCAAGACTAGTATTCCGGAATAACTAAATCTCATAGCATCACATCAATACATACATGATCAACCGTGGAACCGCACCAGAGGCTACAGAACACTCAGAGGACCCGTCGGTCCATCCCAGAGTGGTCAACCCAACTATCCGTGAAATCACACCAGAGCCTACGAAACCCTCAGAGGACCCGTCGGCCCATCCCAGAGTGGATATAAACAATCATGCCATTCATATATCTTACTTTCAAAGTCTAGAACGTACAATCATTAATATATACTTGCCTTTGAGACATCAAGAAATCGAACGAAAAAGAGTATGAGTTTGGTAGGTCCAAGAACGCACTTCCGGTACCTAAACGATTCGCAAGGGATATGATAATCAATAATCCATACTCATAACTCACGAAGAAACTCCCGAAACCTGCCTACGATTCACGAAACTACAAGGGTAAACAATTAAAGATTGGAAAATCACCCAAACCCTCACAAGTCCGAACACGGCACAAATCAATCCGTAAAATCATAAGGAAAACATTGATACTGGGTAGATAAATCATAATCTCAAGGTTCTCAAGCTTCACAATGGATGAATCGGACGAATCTAAGAAAATCCCCAAAATTTCCAAAATTAGGGTTCTAAGCATTATTACCTTGATTTAGAAGGTGGAAAAGGATTAAGTGTAGTGAGATCTTTGTTATCCAACTCAAGATGATGATTGATGGAGAAAGACCGCTTCAAATCGCCCCGAATCACCCTCCTTTAGCTCTCCCGATCGGACAATGTATAAAAAGGTGAAAGAAATGACAAGTACAAGGTCAACTGTCCTATATATATTGTGCCCAGTCTAGGGCACGCTATGCCTCAATATTAGCGTGTGCTAGCAGGATCACCGGGTAGTCCAGTGTCTTCTGCCATCCTCGTTAGCGTGCGTTAGGTATACCATTGCGTGCGCTAATCGCCTTCATTTAGCGTGCGCTAGCCGATAGTTAGCGTGCGCTACCTGGGAGTTGGTGTCCAGAAATTGGAGTCCAGAACATACCGTCCTCTGCCCTACTCGAGTCTTAGCATGCGCTGCTATGATAGCTTAGCGTGCGCTACGCAACACTTATAGCGTGCGCTAGCCAAAGCCTAGCGTACGTTACGTGATAGTCCAGACAGCCTGACAACCTCACTACCTCTTCCGACCCAGCTCGTTATCGTACGCTACGGACGTGTTAGCGCCCGCTACTAACCACGAATAGCGTGTACTAGCTAGCTCCTAGCATGCGCTAACTGCTAGTCCAGAGAGCAGAATTAGCTACTGCCTCTGCCCTGTCTGGTCCCTTAGCGCGCGCTAAGGCTCAAAGCTAGCGTGCGCTACTCAAGAAGAATTAGCATGCGTTAGCCTAGGCCTAGCGTGCGCTATCTCTCTGACCCAGAACACTTCCGAAAGGTCTAAACAACACGATCATGATCCAAATAAGGTATAAAACTCTATAACAACATTGACAACTATACAAAGAGTTTACAGAGCAACAAAATAGGAAGAACAGCAAGGTCAAACAGTTAATAAAAAGTACGGGTATTACATTCTCTCCCTCTAAAATGAAGTTTCGTCCCGAAACTTAAGAAATAAAAAGTTCGGGGTACTCCAACCGCATCTTCTCTTCCGTCTCCCAAGTTGCCTCCTCAACTCCATTTCTCGACCATTGCACTTTAACCAATGGAATGTTTTATGCTGAAGTTGTTTCTCACGACGTTCAAGGATCTTCAATGGGCTCTCCGGAAAGGTAATATCCTCGGCTACGTCAATCTCACTATAGTCTATAACATGACTCGGATCCGGAATGTACTTTCTCAACTGAGACACATGAAAAACACTATGGACGTGACTCAAATCTGGAGGCAACGCCAAGCGATAAGCTAAATCTCCAACCCTATCCAAAATCTCGAAAGGTCCGATATACCTCGGACTAAGTTTCCCCTTTTTCCCGTAGCGGAAAAAGCCTCTGGTCGGCGACACCTTGAGTAGAACATGATCCCCCACTTCGAACTCCAAAGGTCGAAGACGAGTATCAGCATAAGATTTCTGATAGCTCTGGGCAGTCAGCAACCGGTCCCGAATAATAGAAATCTTTTCCTTAGTTTCCATCAACATATCCGGCTCCATTCCGATTAGCTCCGAAGCCTCGTCCCAACATAATGGTGACCTACATCGCCTACCATAAAGTGCCTCGAATGGTGCCATTTTGATCGACACATGCCAACTATTATTGTAGTCAAACTCGATCAACAGAAAATGAAGCTCCCAATCATTACTCCTGTTTAGGGCACACGCCTGCAACATATCTTCCAACGTCTGAATCGTCCTCTCTATCTGACCATCTGACTGAGGATGAAAGGACGTGGTCAATCTCAACTCAGTACCCAAAGCCTGATGAATGGCCTGCCAAAAATGCGATATGAAACGACCATCTCGATCAGAAATAATGGTCTTGGGGGCACCGTGCAATCTCACGATCTCAGCTATAAAAGTTTGAGCCAATCTCTCCGGTCCCAAGTATCCTTAATACCCAAGAAGTGTGCAGACTTGGTCAACCGATCGACGATTACCCAAATCATATTCATTCCGTCTCTAGTTCTCGGCATGCCAGTGATAAAATCCATAGAGATGTCTTCCCACTTCCACTCGGGAATGGGAAGCGGCTTCAACAACCCCACCGGTTGTTGGTGTTCGATCTTTACTTGCTGACACATCAAGCACCATAGTACAAATTCCGTGACATCTTTCTTCATGTTATTCCACCAAAAATTTCTCTTCAAGTCTTTGTACATCTTACTTGTTCCGGGGTGGATTGAGTAAGGCGTAGCATGAGCTACTCGGAGAATTCTCTGCCTCAACTCTAGATCATTCGGAACACAAAGCCTGCCCTGGAATCTCAGAATACTATCTTCGTGAACCATAAAGCCAGGGGCTTTTCCTTTAATTACATATTCCTTCAGTTGAGAGATCATCGGGTCACTCCACTGTTTCCCTTTGATGTCGTCAACCAAGGACGAAGTAATTTCGAGAGTGCACAACTGTCCTTGTACTTGCTGAAGCCAAACTTCTATTCCGTGCTCAATTAAATCCTGACGAATCTTCGTCTGTGATGTAAGAACCTCGAGCATCTGAAGCGATGTCGATTTGCGGCTCAAAGCATCCGCGACGACATTAGCTTTTCCAGGGTGGTAAAGAATTTCCAAATCGTAATCCTTTATCAACTCTAACCAATGTCTCTGTCTCATATTTCAGCTCTTTCTGGCTGAAAATATACTTCAGGCTCTTGTGATCGGTATAAATCCAACACGGAGAACCATACAAATAGTGTCGCCAAATCTCGAGTGCGAAGACAATTGCGGCCAACTCCAAATCGTGAGTAGGATAGTTCATCTCATACGGCTTCAGTTGTCGTGACGCAAAAGCTATAATCTTATCATGTTACATAAGCACACATCCAAGACCTTGACCCGAAGCATAACTATAAACAGCAAATCCACCACTACCATGCGGTAAAGCTTGAATCGGCGCTGAGGTGAAACGTCTCTTCAGCTCATCAAAGCTCTGTTGTCTCTCAGCCATCCAAACAAACTTTTCTGTCTTCTGGAGTAATTTCATAAGTGGCCGAGCGAGTTTCGAGAACCCCTCGACAAACCGACGGTAATACCCAACAAGGCCCAAAAAGTTATGAACTTCCTTAACATTTTTAGGTGGTGCCCAATCTAGCACTACCTCAATCTTCTGTGGGTCTACACGAACCCCTTCGGCCGAAATCACATGGCCGAGAAACATAACTTCTTCCAACCAGAACTCATATTTCGAGAATTTTGCATAGAGGTGCTCGGTTCTCAAAATATCTAGTACCAAAGGCAAGTGTCGGGCATGTTCCTCCTTATCTTGAGAATAGATCAAAATGTCGTCAATAAAGACGACTACACACCTGTCGAGGTACTCAATGAATATCTTGTTCATTAACTGCATGAATACTGCCGGTGCATTAGTCAATCCAAAAGGCATAACTACAAATTCATAATGCATGTATCTCGTCTGAAATGCAGTCTTCGGAACATCGGACTCTTTCACCTTGAGTTGATAGTACCCTGATCTCAAATCAATTTTCGAGAAAACTGTATCCCCCTGCAACTGATCAAATAAATTGTCTATATGAGGCAAAGGATACTTGTTCTTGATGGTCACTTTGTTCAGCTCACGGTGGTCGATGCATAAACATAGTGAGCCATCCTTCTTTCTCACAAAAAAATAGGCGCGCCCCAAGGCGAAGCGCTCGGTCTGATGTACCCTTTCTCCAATAATTCTCCCAGTTGATTCTTTAATTCTTTCATCTCGGAAGGTGCCATACGATAAGGTGCCTTAGAAATCATAGTCGCATCAGACTCTAAATCCACAGAAAATTCTATATCTCGATCTGGCAGTAATCCCGAGAGGTCATTCGGGAAAATATCGAGATACTCATTAACAACCGAAATGGAAGAGAAATCGACTTCGTTCCCTTCCATCTTCAGAGCATAACACCAATAGCCCGTGCAACCTTTATTCAAAAGTTTTACGGCCTTTATGGCGCTGATAAGCAACTTAGATTGGCCCGACTTACGTCCCAAAAATGAGTACTCGGATCTGTCTTTAGTCATCATGGTGATAACCTTAGTACGGTGACTATCAAGCCAGTCTTCGCCGAGGATCACATCCTCGCCTTCTATATCAACTACAATCAAATTCGATAACCAATCTATACCGGCTATAATCACCGAAAAATCTCTAATATCCTAGTTTCCCACAATTCTATCCCTGCTAGGTAGTTTCACAATGAAAGGATCGCAAGCAGTCATACAAGTTATATTCAAACGACGTACACACTCCAAGGAAATGAAAGAATGTGTAGCACCCGTATCAAAAAGTACACGAACTGGATGAGATAAAATATGAATGGTACCTGAGGCCACCACCGCATCGGGTTCGTCTGTTCGACGCATCTCATAGATTCGTGGTTGTACCGAACCGACGCTAGAGTTTCCCCCTCCAGCGTTCTGACCCCGACCCCGACCCCTGCCGTAACTCTGCTGAGACTGACCAAAAGATTACCGCTGATTCACGCCTGATCTAGTGGCGCTGAGGCGGAAGCCCGAGTGTCCATAATCTGATTTGGTTCGGAACAATAAGCCGCTTTATGTCCCATCTATCCGCAAGTGTGACACTTCAAAGGTGGGAAATTGCATTCGAAATTAACGTGGCCTGGACGACCACAATTATAGCAAGTCACCGGGCGAGCTGAGGTGCCTGGAGTAGAACGGTAACTCGTCTTTCCTTTAGAAGAACGTGGCGACTATCTGGAGGAATGATTAGTCGTCTGAGGCCTCTGGGAGTTGCCACTCTTAGAGCTAGAAAAATTTTCCACGATCTTCTGCTTCTTTGATTCTTCATTGGTATCATTGTCGGGGCTAAACATGTCATGGACTAAAGCCCTGTCCTAATATTCCTTCAACGTGGTGCAAGAAAATCTGGCCATGTACCGTCGTAAGTCCATATTCATCCGCATATCAAAGTAATGGATCTTATCACGCTTGTTTCGCACTTGATCCTTCACGTGGATCAATTGTTGGTTGTACTCCACGATTGCCTGCGAAACGGGAATGTTCTGCGGCTTAGCCTCGAAAAAGGCTCGGATTTGGCCTTCTTGCACTGGCCAAGGACAAAACTCGGCCTCCAAAAGCTCTTTAAACTCTTCCCACGTAGCAACATGATTTTGTGGCTTGATAACTTTCCACCACGTAGCGGCCTCCTTAGTGAGGAAATACTGAGCAATCGGTACTTTCCTCGCTTCGGGACAGTCAACCGCTTCGAAAATTTTCTCTAACTCCACTAGCCAATCCTCCTAACCTAACGGGTCTGTGGCACCGCCAAACTGTGGAGGGTGCATAAGGATTACATTTTGAAGCAAGGCATCCGTTGTTGGGTTCGGATTGTTCAACTGAACGGCTTGGGCCAAGATGGTCATCTGGTTAGCCAATTGTTGAAGTACATTCGCAACTCCAACATCAGCGTTGTTCCCCTGGACAGTCGACTGGTTATGCTGACTTTCGATGTCAGGATGCACCGAGTTAGATAGGCTGGGGTTGGTCGATCCTGCAATGGAATTGAGGGAAATGGCTGCGCCACGTCCTCGTCCACGTCCATGACCCCGACCACGGCCTCATCCCCTACCAGCTGACATACTGAAGAACACACAAGGCACGTAAGTACAATTCAATCGCACGTCATCGAAGTGACCGATTCTCAAAAATATCAATTCAGAGGCAAAGCAAATAAGGAAACACTAGAAGAGTAAGAGGTCTTACAAGTACCGGTCGCACTATGATGATGGCAAAGTAGTGATACTGTATAAAAACAATGACTCAATCAACCCAAAAGACCGACAGCCTAGGTATCCATAGACCTAAGCTCCGATACCATATTCTGTAACACCCCCAAGTCATTCAGGGTATATTACAGCGCCGTGAGCCCCGCCGTGGGACCCACAAGGCTAATCATACGCAGAACTATAAATCTTGACCGAGAAGGTCCAAATACAATGAAATTAAGGACAATATAAGGGGTATTCAAATCATATCTAATGTAATCAAATACATCGCAACACAAAACCAATACCTCGGCAACACAGGCCGGAACATCAAGAAAACTGAAAACAATACTCGAGTATTCAATAACCATTCCAGTACAACAACACTGAATGGAGGAACACAAAATATATCCGGATATAAGATATAGTATCACTCTTGCCCATCATCTTCATGCCGACCTGATACCTGCCTATCCGCTCTCCTGGAACCTGAAATACATAAAATGTATTTTCCCCATAAAGGGTTAGCCGTCGAACAGCTAGTGCAAGTATATCGAATATGAAATACAATACTCCTCGACAATAAAGTAAAAGTAATCGTCAATTCTTCATTTCAAGACTAGTATTCCGGAATAACTAAATCTCATAGCATCACATCAATACATACATGATCAACCGTGGAATCGCACCAGAGGCTACGGAACCCTCAGAGTGGTCAACCCAACTATCCGTGGAATCACACCAGAGGCTACAAAACCCTCAGAGGACCCGTCGGCCCATTCTAGAGTGGATATAAACAATCATGCCATTCATATATCTTACTTTCAGTACAATCATAAATATATACTTGCCTTTGAGACGTCGAGAAATCAAACGAAAAAGACTATGAGTTCGGTAGGTCCAAGAACGCAATTCCGGTACCTAAATGATTCGCAAGGGATATGATAATCAATAATCCATACTCATAACTCACGAAGAAACTCCCGAAAACCATCTACAATTTACGAAACTACAAGGGTAAACAATTAAAGGTTGGAAAGTCACCCAAACCCTCACAAGTCCGAACACGGCACAAACCAATCCATAAAATCATAAGGAAAACATAGATACGGGGTAGATAAATCATAATCTCAAGGTTCTCAAGCTTCACAATAGATGAATCGGATGAATCTAAGAAAATCCCCAAAATTCCCAAAATTAGGGTTCTAAGCATTCTTACCTTGATTTAGAAGGTGGAAAAGGATTAAGTGTAGTGAGATCTTTGTTATCCAACTCAAGATGATGATTGATGAAGAAAGACCGCTTCAAATCGCCCCGAATCGCCCTCCTTGAGCTCTCCCGATCGAACAATGTGTAAAAAGGTGGAAGAAATGACAAGTACAGGGTCAACTGTCCTATATATACTGTGTTCAGTATAGCGCACGCTACGCCTCAATATTAGCGTGCGCTAGCGGGGTCACCGAGTAGTCCAATGGCTTCTGCCAGCCTCGTTAACGTGCGTTAGGTATACCATTGCGTGCGCTAATCGCCTTCATTTAGCGTGCACTAGCCGATATTAGCGTGCACTACTTGGGAGTTGGTGTCCAGAAATTGGAGTCCAGAACCTACCGTCCTCTGCCCTGCTCGAGTCTTAGCATGCGCTGCTGTGATAGCTTAGCGTGCGCTACGCAACACTTATAGCGTGCGCTAGTCGAAGCCTAGCGTACGTTACCTGATAGTCCAGACAGCCTGACAACCTCACTGCCTCTGCCGACCCAGCTTGTTAGCGTGCGCTACGGACGTGTTAGCGCGCGCTACTAACCACGAATAGCGTGCACTAGCTAACTCCTAGCGTGTGCTAACTGCTAGTCCAGAGAGCAGAATTAGCTACTGCCTCTGCTCTGTCTGGTCCCTTAGTGCGCGCTAAGGCTCAAAGCTAGCGTGCGCTACTCAAGAAGAATTAGCGTGTGTTAGCCTAGGCCTAGCGTGCGCTATCTCTCTGACCCAGAACACTTCCGAAAGGTCTAAACAACACGATCATAATCCAAACAAGGTACAAAACTATATAACAACATCGACAACTACATAAAGAGTTTACAGAGCAACAAAATAGGAAGAACGGCAAGGTCAAACAGTTAATAAAAAGTATGGGTATTACACTTCTGGCGAACCTTATTTTTCTTCTTTCCCCATTTGGGTTTTGAAGTAGTAGCACCGATTGCCGCAAGAATTTGATGATAACCTTGTTTGAAGAGACCTTCAGCAGATTGAAACTATGTCAGAAGTTCCGCCAAAGTGTATGTCCTACGATTCATATTGTAGTTAAGGCGGAACTGCTCAAAGCTTCTTGGTAAGTTGCCCAAGATAATATCGACCTGCGACTTCGCATCGATAGTAGCCCCCAATATGCTCAGTTCGTTCAAATGAGACATCATTTTCAGAACATGATCCCTTACTGGACTCCCTTCAGACATTTGGGTTGTCATCAACACCCTTATTGCATTTTGCCTAGCCACTCGGTTCTGATGACCAAACATCTCGATGAGATTTTTTATCATCTCCGCGGATGAGCCTATCATCTGATGTTGATGCTGCAATACATTTGTCAGTGGAGCCAAAATGTAACAGCGAGCCATCTCATCAGACTTCATCCATTTTTGAAATTCATCCAATTCTCCAGGAGTGGCATCCGGTTTTGGTTCAAGAGGGCTTTCCTCAGTTAACACAAATTTATGCCCCTCGGAAGTCAGGATAATGTCAATATTTCTTTTCCAGTCGGCAAAGTTAGTGCCATTAAGTTTATTTTCTTTGAGAATAACAGCTAGTGGATTGAAAGACACCTGAGAATAAAATTAAAAACACCATTCATCACATAATTCGACACAAAATATATTGAAAAACCTTAAAACACAATATATATGCAGTCAACCAACACCACGAAAAAACCCGCACATGCAAGCCACATTAGTGTGGACCCTTACATACACATTTTTCAAGTAGATTTTAACGTCTTTAATTTTACTATCCAGTCAAGATGCGTTTTGACAAGTAAAATTAATAGTTGGTTCCTCTTGGTCATGTATTAAATTAACGACTCCGATAGGGAGCTTATTAATTAATACACCTAAGTGAACACCATAATTTATCAAATCTTAGAATATTATTTAATGATAATAGTCCTATAGATGGAGAAGTCCTATCATAAAAAATAACATTCACCTTTTTGTTATCTAATTGAAGTTTAAAACTAGTGAGCTAATAATCAGCACATCCGATGTGGAGTAAGACTCTAATGTCAACGCGCATGCTAATTATTTCACAATTAAACCAATTATGGAGGCCAACTTGATTTCGAAAAATAAATTATGAAAGCACTTAATTATTTTTAAAAAAATAAAGTTTTTAATTTTCTCGTCCTAACATGCAAGAAACATATCACGCATACATCCATACACGTCATACATCAAAATAGTAAAACCAACAAATAATTAAAACTGGATAATTAAATACAATTATCATGGCTTTTATTCCTCATTTTGAATAACGAGAAAATCCTTGGCTCTTTTGCTCCCACTGCTTCAAGCATATGGTCACCTTCTCCCGGTTGGGGCACAAAAATGACCAAATTTAGAAACTTTCTTCCATGCAAAATTAATTGCATAAGAAATTTCCAAATTAAAATAATTGTGCTCCAACGGACGCAACGAACGGCGGATAAACGAATAGGACCATACACCGAACGAACCTGCCCGGACAAGCCCGACCCGCTGCCCGACCCGACCCATAATTGCCCGGCCCAGACTGTCGAACCCGCGGCCCTGCACAGCCCTACCCGCACTCGGTCTGCCCGGCTCGAGGCACCGGCGGACGAGACGGCATGTGCTGTCTGACTCCCGATCGGCAGCATGCTGGTCTCGGTCGGTTCGTCCGATCAGGATTCCTTTTTGCACAGGACTTATTTTTCTTCTTACTTTGTGTATCCAACTCGATTACAATTTTACACTCAATAAAATACATCGAATTTTACAACAAAAATTACAAGGAAAAATAAAATCATATTCTACCCATCGATTTTCTAATGGGAAAAACTTATACATGCCTCAAAACTGGGCCAAATTACCAAAAATACGTAAATAAATAAAAACATCACATAGCCATGATAATTGGACCATATTTACCTGCAAGACAATTTCTAGCAAAATATTCCAAACATTATACCATATGAACATATTAAATTGCTATCAAATTAATCAAAAAATTAATTAAATTGAACAAAACCTAAAGACTGGCTCCGATACCAATTGTTGGAATATAAAACACAGCGAAAGCGAGATTGATGAATGGAATGGATTTGGTTTTATAAACTAACTAACAAAATTGCGGACCTATTTAGGATTGTCAATTAATTAATTAAATAGACTAATTTAACAATTTTAATATACGCATTTACGCAGTAGAATTGGTATTCGTACCATTGAAGCAAAGTGGTATAAAATCCCTTTGGGTTGATCGAACTCCTCCTTGTACTCCTCCTTGATCTTCTTGTATTTCTACCTCAAGATCTTCTAAAGTATATCCCGCCTATGTCCGGATGTCGTGTGGGCAATAATCTACCGGACTGCTTGGACTGTAATATGGATCGGCCGAACCACTTTTTCTTCCAAAAATCACCTTACAAATTTTCTCTCTATTTTTCTTGAATATTTGTGTATTTAGAAAAATATTGTGTTAGCTAAATTGTGGGATCCAAGACACAAGTTAAGTTCCACAATTAAACACAAAATTAGAGAAAAAAAATTGAAAATTTTTATGCCAAGAAGAGTGAAAAATCGCCCCCCATCAAGTCTTATTTATAGTGTTTTGGACTACTCTAGGGACCTTAAGAAGGATAAAGTAAGGACTCCCAATAGATTTCATCTTACCAATATTAGGACTCTTCCTAATATAATGAATCTATTAATATCAACTTAGTCCACTAAAAGGTTGATATTGCACTTCCTACCAAAATCCCAAATTACGAAATTGGGCTCCCTTTTGAATTAATTATTTTCCATGTTTAAGATATTCCATGTCCATTAATTAATTTAAGCTACTGACAGCTTTTAATTAATTAATATGTTATACATGAGTATACCACTAAAGCTTTATTATTATATCGAAAAATTAATTCCACCTGCAAGGTTTAATATAATAATCCTTTCGAGTGCCTCAAGCGACATGATCAACCCGAAAGGTCGGGACATAATTTCTAGCTATAATATTAATTATAATATAAATAATAATATTGCCCAAAATATCGAGCATATTGAGTCAACCATTTTGACTCTTGCCCATGATAAATCAAAGCAATAAATATTAAATATATATAATTAAATATTAATCACTAGAATTAAGAAATAATAATTATCCGAGATGTACATTCTTCTTATACTCAGTATAGAAGAATCTATCTCACCACGGTTCTGTTCAACGTATACCGAATACGCTAATATATGCTAATGGTCAAGACCAACCAATCTCAGGCATATATTACAACCTTTCACATAACAGTATAATGTTATATAGGTTGTGAAGTAATTCTTATTATATAAGTGACCGATAATGTGATCTTCTGTGTGACTCGACACACCACATTATCTACAATATAAAGTAATTTAGACAACATTTGCATAACCATAGCGTGAATAAATGTGCAAAATATGTGACAAATGAATTAAATATTCTCATAGATAAAGACCGGGAAATTAGGTAATACAAGCATAAAGTATGCTTTGATGTATACAACCTAACATGGATCTGGTTCTGTAAATTAGAAACAACCTCTCTAATACCACTTATAGGTCACAAGTCGTCAGGAATAAGTCTAGGGGGTGAATAGACTTCTTCAACTCTTTTCCTTAATCAGGTGAGTTTTTTCAGCTGTATAATATGCAGCTAACATACCTTAGATGCAGATGAGTAGTGCAGAAGCACAGCTGGTAACACTACAGGTGACTTATATCGACTGCATGTAACTTAATCAACTGTAAAGACTAAGCAATGGTGAAGATAGTTGACTATTAAATGGAACAGTAAATATGAGTGCAGCAGATAGGTATGATGAAATGTAGTAAAACACACAAATACTTATAATGGTCTGAGAGGTGGGGTAATCCTCTACTAATCCACTTCTCTCCAAACCAGTTGGAGATAAATTCACTATAATGTTCAGCCAGTGATTGTTACAATGAAATCTCAGTTACAACAGCTTCCAACCAGTGGAAACCCATGGCCGTTGCAACTCTCTTGACTGTCTAGTACCTCTTGATTGAAACCCGTGGATGCCTAAACAACTCTCGAACTGTCTGTCACCTTTCAATCAAGAACTCGTGGATACCTTATCAGTCGCGAAACTTCTGAAACTTTGCTCTTCACTTCGGCTTTTAAGACAAGAGTGTTGTCTTCTCCAACTTCAAGAGATTCTCAGAATATGATCTTTGAAACTTTGCTCTTCACGATGCTATAGTTCTCTCGATAGCTTTGATTGCTTTGATTGTTTAGATTGCTTGTAAGTATTGTTCGCATCGTACTTTGCTCAATTATGATCTTCAGATATTTATAGTACGATTCTTTGAGCTTCCTTCATAGCCATTGCATCTCTTGTAACAAATCTGTCCCTTGGAGAGTGGACTACTTTGTTTATCTTATCATTCCGTTGCACGACTTGATTTCCTTTTCAATTCCGACCGTTTGAAAGAATTCTTTTGGTCGCCGCTTTTCTTGATTTGTATATTCATAAGTCTTCAGTATGCGTATCTCAAGGAATATTTTATTCCTAACTTTCCAGGAGTCTTGTCGGTTTGTCTCCTTACTTCTTTATGTGAATTTCCATTATTGTTAACTTCAACGCTTGCTGACGTGGACTGAGTTTCTTAAACTTAGATGATATCTTGTCTGAAAAACTTATCTGATATCTCTTGGTCAAACCTGCCAGATGTACGATCAACCCTCTTTGATGTAAAACTTCTCTGATCTAATGAATGTTCTCTGATCTGATGAATGTTCTCAAATCTGATGAATGTTATCAGATCTAATGGTCAAACTTCTCTGATAAATTCTGTTGACCAGAACTCCTCTGGTAATAGGTTGCCTGATGATAACTTGTTTGTGGTCAACCTTCTCTAATCTATTTGAGTTAACCAAGACTCGGCTGAACTTTTCTCGCCTGATGATAACTCGTCTGGTCTTCGGCTGCTACAGTGTTTTGGTCAAACCTCTCTGACATTTATATTGACCAAAACTCGCCTGATAAAAAGGTCGTCTGAAAACTTATCTGATACATCGTCAGTTCTATACTTAACCGATTTTTAACTGATTAACTCCAGATCACTCTTAGCCTACATCAATGACTCATAGAAGATACTCATTTGGTTCTTCTTTACAATGCCAAGTACTTAGAGTATACATTTGAATAAATCACAAGTATAGGGATGGCATTATCAAAATCTAACAAGTATTCCAACAAAAAAGTCTTCAGGGCGTGAATATCTAGGAATAAAATATTCCTTAACTTTTGGGAATCAATCACTTTGTCCCCTTGACTTTTGCGTCTGCATGTATCTTGTGGTTATTGTTGATTTTTCAACGTATGCTGACGTGGACAGTTGATATCCAAGACTTGGCTGATAAATCGTCTGAGGTAAACTCATCTGATATTTTCTTTGGTCAAACCTGGCTGATGTTCCGCCTGGATAAAAGTTGTCTGGTATCTAGTCTTTAGAAAGTTGACTGATATTGTTTTGGTCAACCTTAACACATATTATGTTTGACCAAAAACTCAGCTGATATATTGGTTGTCATGTACTTAGCCAAACTAAAATTAGCAAAAGAGACACATAGCTACAATGAAACTTCTTAACCATTACCAAGTTTTATCTTACGAAACTCAGTCAGTCAAAGAAGAAAAACGATTTAATTGAAAATAACTACATTAAAATAAAATAAAAAATTTGGTCAACTGGGACTGAAGCACAAAATGAGTTAAACCTGGAGTTGTGAATGCATCATGCATCCTAACAAATCCAATGCAATTGTTCCAATTTTATCGAGTTACAAGGAATCAAATCCTAACATAACTGTAAAGATCACTATGATGAAACCTGGAATACCTAGAAGTTCAACTAAACTGAAATATTCAGCATTCTAAAATAAATAATATATTCCAAATTCTTGTACAAATCCTTTTAATTTCAAACAGTTGGTAATTGGTTGCAAATTGTAATCCAACATGATTGTACTCTAAAGTTTTACAAACATTCCAAAGATCAAATCCTCTCTCCTAAAACAATTTCATGTCACCATTATCACCATTATCATTTTCATAAGCAAATACAGTCAATGCCATCGCAAATAAACATTAAAATGAAACCAGGGAACAAATGTGACTAAATTCTGAGCGGGCAGATATAGAGACAAGAAATTGGTGCCCGTCTAGTTATGAACTGCTGGTAACCAAGAAACAAGGACATCTTTTGGTACTATATCTATTAAATTAAATTCACACTAAATAAGTACAACTCTCAGATTATATCAAGATTTGGAGCTGGCAAACAGGCTCATCCAATGTTGTTAAACGTGATATGCGCACTGAAGGGCAAAGGTCTCCTAGAGTATAAGCGCAACGCGCAACGCGATAAGCGCGCTTTTTGAAAAAAAACACAAAAGTTGGCAGAAATGCATAACAATAAATCTAACATACTATAAGCAAACTAAATTGTCATAAAAATTGTTAATGATAACCAGATTCAAACTCAAGGCACAAAATGAAGTCGTGGTAACAAAATAAAGATAGAGAATCAACTACAACCCCTATAGATTTAGTTCTGGGCCCTAGAGATTTAGTTCGTAGTGGAAGGACGCCCCTTATAGTCCTGCACAGCCTGGGCAGCCATGGTCGCCGCCTGAAGAGAAAGGGCGAAAGCAGCCTATATTGTACTCCCAGATCGCTGACGAGCGATCGCGTCTAGATCGGTCGTCCAAGCATTCGGTAAAGCGGAAATGGCCCGATTGACGTACAACGGGATATCACATGATTGGCGAGGAGATCGGCTCGCTAGGAAGTCCCGCACCATCGGCGGACAAGACGGATCAGTGCTACGGATCCTGCATCAAAACAACAAAGTTAGCACATCTCCCACGCAAATGATAAGTTTCAACTCAGCAAGCAAAGTCAACCTCTCGGTTTTCTCAGGATCGCGACTGAAGTGTGGCTTTCCGCGAGGGGTCTCAGCTTCGGTGATCGCCATCTCCCGCAGGAAAGCCGCGGAGGGAGTAGGCTCAATCTCCGGAGGAACGACAGTGATCGAAGGCACGACGATCGGCACCTCACTGGCAGGGGCAGAAACTGGAGTTTCTCCCGACCACTACCGTTTGCGGTTCGTTCGAAGCCCCTCCTCAGGAACTTCCTCCTCAGCCACGATCGGCCCTACGCGAGGCTCCACCTCCGGAATGATAGGTAACGACACAGGAGGAGCTCGAGATGATGTATTCTGGCGGAGGCGACCCAATACTCCAGGGTTCGACATAGCTTTCTCCAGTGGGGGCTCCAAAAAGCGAGGAAATCGAACCTCTACAAATGAGAACAAGCAAACCATGGTTAGACCTATTCCTCCAACAGGACGATCGCCCAACAAATGGAGATCGTAGAAATTCGTACCTGAGACCGAGAGATGTCTCGGGAAACGGAATAGCCGAGCAGACAACCAACGACTCTCCCTGTTGATCCATTGAGCATCTAAGTCGTCGTCCGGCAAACTCCGTATCCGCTCCCAGACGACCAGAAAATCAAAAGATATCTCCTCGATCGCCGGAATGTGGAAACCTGCAGAAGCAAGACCAAATTAGATCAGTTCAGAACATATCCGAACGAAGGGAGAGTCCGAACCCTTACTGGGATTCCTCTCCCGAAAGCTAGTGGGGATCTCCAGCTCGCTAGTGGGGTTGTCGCTCGCTGAGGCTTTCCAGGCACCGACGACCCTGAACCACTTCGCCAGATCGCCCCGCGCCTTGTTCGGGACTCCAAGGATCACCCGACCGGATCGGCCTTGTATATGATAGCCTCCGACCGCCCCTTTCTGAACCGTCAGCTTGAACAGGTGGTTCATCTCCGACGGCGAAGGGAGGCGGTACAGTCGGTGACCGCCGAACAACGTAAGAGTGTAGATTATCTGGAGCCAAGCGTTTGGCGTAAGCTGGAGTGGAGCCACGTTCCAAGCAGCCAGCAGATGGTAGATGGAGAACGACAAAGGAAATCGCAACCCTGCCTCCATGATCGCTTCGTTCACAGCGACCATCCCCTCCGGAGGCTGATCGACTCTCTCATTCTCAGCCGGCACAAAGAGATCCACGTCTGAAGGGATATGAAACCTCGTCCTCTAGGCGGACATATCCTTCCTGGTCGCTGAACTCCTGATTTGGCCAAGAGACCACAGATAACGCTGAGCAGCCCGAAATAGCGATCGCTTGGGAGGTTGATAAGGGTGAGCTATCGAATACTCCCGGAAATCAAATCTTGGAGACGGACCGTCCAGCCTCTCCATAATCTCAGCAAAGGCCACATAAGCCTGGCCAAAGGAACTGTGCCGCTCCCAGTAGGCCCTGACCGCAAGATCTCTCTCCATCTGCGAGCGCCAGTGTTCGACGGCCGCCTCCTTAGCCACGTCGGCCTCGTTGAACAGCGCCTCAACCTCCGCAGGGTCAATTCCGGCCCGAATAGCCTCGGCGGACATCTCCAGATGGAAGTCCGCGGAGGATCCTCCCCGGGCATTACAAGGCCCAGCGGCGGAGGAAGTGCCCTTTCCCGATGACGAAGATGTTCCAGTCATTCTCGAAGAAAAAGAGGAGAAAAAGAGTGCTCTTCTTACCCAAGATTGAATCGATCGACGATCGGAAGCAAAGTCTCCAGAAAAATCTTCAGCGAAATCCTTATTTCTTTGATAAATACGCGTAGGAATGAACACTGCAACCCTGCACCTTTTTATAGGAGGTGACAGGGACTCGTGAGAAATTAAGAAAAGTCTCAGGGGTTGAATTGCAACCGTCGCATTTATTGACCCCCTTGAAACCCGCGTACACGTCTTTTCAAGGATGCATCAGATGAGGAGTCATAAATGACCGTCGGTCTACCCCAACAGGAACCCGACATGTGTCCCAAAGACCTTTCCGCTTCCGCTGCCGTTTCCCGCTCTTTTCAGCGACCTACCAGATCGTCCAAATTCAGAATCAATCAGCTGAAAGACGATTGCCAGTTCAGTGAAACGCAGAGTCGCTCGTCGAAGTTCAGCGATCGCCAGCAGAACCACCTCACCCCACGTTTCCAACATAGGAGCGAGCTGGGGGGCAATTGTTGTATCGAGATTTATTCACCTCGACAGGCGGTCGACTACAAGGCCGAGCGACCGAGTCCATAACTAATCAAGCTATGGCGAACTCGCCTAAGCGAAGATACCAGACCACCTACAGGTATCTAGCGATCGACTCCCAAGGCGATCATCCTTTGGCACCTAGCGATCGACTCTGGTGCCCGGCTAAAGACGTCCGTCCTACGCCCCGATCAGAGACGATCGCCCATCAAAGGCTACGAAGACTCGATCTCAAAGCAGAACCCATGTGCAGATCCGAGACAAGATCCGCATTTCATGGATCATTGACCACTAACAGTTGTCTCTGACAAGGGCGGCTTTACCTACCGACAAGCCCGCTGAAAGGCACAAGGTGGGACCGCCCGTGACAGCAACTCAGACGCGTACAGGCTTCTCATTGGACCGCACAACTGACTGCCAGCAACTCCTGCAGGCTTTAAGGAGACAAGCCCATGTGCTAAAAGACGATCGCCCGCTTATTATAACACAGCAAAGGCGATCGCCCAACAGATCAAAGTCCTATAAATAGAGAACCTCTATCTACTGGAAAAAGGTTCAGGAGTTCCGGGTTCAGTTCACGAATTCTTCATTCGGTTCACGCATTCTCCATTAAGTTCAGAGAAAATACATACAATCTTACATACTTTCAAGCTCCCAGCTTCCTCTCCCGAATCTACCTCAGGATTTCTCCTTCAGCACCTCTCAACCAGAAGACGGTCGGCAGAGGCAAGAAGTCTCCACAGTGCAGATTCAAAGAGACTCACAAGCTCAGGAGCTCTAACATTCAGCAGCTACACGCCGTGAGAGACTGTCGATCTCTCACCGCCGTCACAGCTCATTAACGTTGTTACAAGTACTCACATAGCATCATATCTGGTTCTTCCGGCAATCTACATGCTCACAAGCTAAGATAACTAGAAGTCTTTACACTCATTGTAATAGATTCTAACATTAATACTTGTATCCCAGAATATTCGTATTAATAACATCTCGCGAGAGCATTCAAGCCCGGGACTAACAACCCCGACAAATCTTGTGTTTTTACTTTTCCCACGGAAGTGTTCTCGCACTTTGTTTGCTATCCACTCATCCAGCAATATCTATCTTCGGATATTATTTTGGGTAGCAACACACTGGAAAGGTTTATAGCTCAAATACTTAATCGTTCGCAAGTCGATGAAACTTGACTGGGCGTTAAGTTTATGTGAAGACTTGTATGACGTGTTTTTTGACATGGAGAGTGCCTGTCGAACACTAATGGTTAGTGGGAGCACACGTTATAGCTATCCTAATTGGATTAGTATACTCGAACCGACTCACCCTCGATTCATCACACGGATTTCACTCTGGGACAGTCAATGACGGAATCGAAAGGTTGTGATAGGTATTCATGAACCTTCAACTTGAGGATTTAGTAGGGATGTTCTTGTGACGTTAAGATTTTCATTAGAGTAGTTCGACCCTATAAACCGGAAGGTGGGGGTCAACCTCGACGTGCATCTTAACGGGCAAGTAGCAGGTCCTACTGAATACCAAGATAGAATTCTTTCTCCCGTTAATGAGAAGGTTATATGTCCTATGTGGTTATTGGCAGATGAGATCATAAGTCTTTGGCCAAAGTATTAGATACACAAGAGCTCGATGATCTCGATTTGCATTAACGCATGCATAGAGTCAAGTACAGATAGGGTTTGACTGACCGTGACCCTATAACGTGATCGGGATATTTGAAAGAAGGGTTTATACGTATACTGGTATTCATGACAGAATGGTTCTTGAATGATCCCAATCATTCGTTCTCAGTTGGGGTACAGTGTAGGCCGCCAGGCTGGCTAGGTGGTGCTACTACTCTTTGGTTCCTCCCATTGCTGACTGAGACGGATCTACTGAGTCGCGCAATAGGATTGACGACGGAATGAATCGAGCTAATTCTCTCATTATGAATATTAGATATTGGATATCTAATTTGGGATATTAGATGTCTAAATCGATATATTGGATAAATTGATTTACGGCCTAATAAATTAAATAAATTAATGGGTGATTAATTTAATTCATGTATATAATTATTTCTTGGAGAAATTAATTATATTATTTTGTATTTGATATGTTTAATTAATTGGTTTAATTAATCGATATAAATACATCGAAATGGAATCGGAGTTTATCTGTTTGGACTTTCGGGAGTCCGAAACGAACCGAACTCGTCCGTTTTTCCCATCATGGACGCCCTCCTCCTTTCCACCTAATTTCCCCTTGTCTTTTGTTTCCATTTTATATGGATGATATTGACATGGTTGGGATACCTCTCATGTGAATGAGTTATATTGTTTGGTGGAAGGTGTATAAAGAATTATATGTTGACTTGTGATTGAGGAGACTTCCATATCACATACATAATTCACACCTTTTTTGTGATGAACGTGAGAGAGGTTGAAGTAGAGAGATAAAAGAACTTAGAGTTCATTTCATGGTGTTCATACTCATCTTCATCTTCTTCACTAACTTCTTCTTCATTTTTCTTGGAGAAAATTTAGAGAAAATATTGAGAGAATTTTGATAAACATACTTGGAGTATATTCATCAAAATCAATAGCTTCATCACCTTGATTCTAGCCGTAACCTTAGAGGTTAATCGGGTGTTGTCATTCCGGTTGTTTTTTCGGCGCGTGGCAAGTAGAGACGCGGTGCTTTCGGCGTTGGATCGTTTAAGGGCTTGGAGCAGATTGTATTCGTAGAGATCAAGCAAATATTGGGGGATAGCTCAAAAGAAGGTCACCATTTAATCAACGGACTTCAAGGGTGAGTTTCTATATCTCTTGTTATTCGTTTTTGATATTCGTATATACGTAGCTCGATCGATCCTCGTAGGGATTCGGATCGAATTAATTTTCATTTTACCGCTTCCGCTGGTCCTTCGTTTTAGGCACCGAATCCCAACAGTGGTATCGGAGCGTAGGTCTTGCGATCATATATACGATATTGGCATTTGGAATGCTTGATTAGATGGTGTATGATTTTGAATCATAATCGTATTAATCGTTGATTTTATATTGTTCATCCAAAAATTATTTTTTCATGATTTTATGTTACAATGTAAATCTATTTTTCTTTTGAAAAACTAATTTAAAGTGTAATATAAAGATTAGAAAAATGTTATTTTTGGAATCGGGGCGAAAAATGAGCCGAAAACATAATCGTACCCGGCAGCCTGGGGCTGGTCGGGCGCTGCCTCGCGGTCCGAGGCATCAGATCGCGATCTGGACCCGTGATCGGCCATGGTCGGCTGCGGTGTGGCATGCTCGGCACTTATCGGCCGCCCGGCAATGGTCTCTGCTCACGGTCTGCTTCGGCAGCCTGGCGGCTTCTTTGGCAAGTGCTCTACGTGTTTTTCGACTCCGTTTTTATATTTCGTTCGATAATTAATTTTCCACAAATTAAATTGGATTTAATTTGGCTAAGATTTAATTATGGTAATTTTAATCTTAGGGGAATTAATTTAATGAAATATTTTATCGTCCGGAACAAGTTAAAATTGATGGTTGTTTGAATTAATTGGATTAATTCGTTTTGAATGAATAGATTGGATCGGTTTGTATTGTTGATTAGATAAATGTATATCTACGCTTTCCATTTATATAGTATTTATTGGATGAATGCTTTTGAATGGGGATGTGGTTCGTAGACTTAGTTTTTTGAATTGTTCGTTTTATTCGATTGGGTTGTAAAGGCTCTTTTGAGCCTATTTATTTTACTAGAAATATTTGTATCTAGGATGCAATTTTCAATGTAAAATTTATATGTAATGACGAAGACCGGAGGAAGATCCGTTTCGAGAAGACGAAGATTCAAGACGAAGACTTGTAATTAGATTACGGTGTTTTTGTTTTCTAGGAACGGTCCATGAACCACATGTTGGTAGTAACTAGGTTGTGTATGGTTTTTTTTCATATTGTATGAATGCCACACACGTGCTTAAATGAATTAATGTGCAAAGTGTAACATTAATCGCGATAATTCTCCCACAACAAATTATTAAGTTTATAAGGTTTCAAGGTTTTCCTTCCCTCCATCGAGCTTTCAGAAAATTGAAATCCAAACCGGATGTGCTATGCTTCCGAGTTATCGGGGTAGTCATTCGGGGAGGACGGATAAATTACCGGGAGCGCATTGGATGCCTTCGGTTGGAGTAAATTTTATCCCTAGAAACCTGATAGGTTGCCGGATAAGATTCAATTGTGAAACTGATTTGCGTCGATGGTATAAACTTAACTTGTTCACGAACCATAGAAACTGTATAGGTTGAGGAGAGTGAACAAGGGGAAAAAGAAGATTGAATCATCCATTAGATGGGTTGGTGTTGGACACCACTTTATGAAAATTAATAGACTAGAAACTTGTTCGGTTGCCCTCTATTAAGATTTATAAAGAACTCGATTACCACTATGAAGTAGAGCGACGATACTTCCGGATTTCACATGGGAGTGTGTTATTCCGATAAAAATAGTGGGAGCTGGGTAACAAGATTAAAAAGACGTTAATTCAATACTCAGAACATAATATAACAAGTCACTAATTAATCTGTTATACTTAATGCAGATATAACTCTCAATATGACAATGAATCCACTCGCAATTCTACTCGAAAAGAACACTCTGATTGGACCTAACTTTTTGGACTGGCTCCGCAATCTGATGATTGTCCTTAGTATAGAGGCATTGGGATACGTCTTGGAGACGGACATTCCGGCGCCTCCTGTGCGGACCAGAGCCAATCAGGAAGAGATTGAAAACCACGAAAAGTGGGTTAACAATGACATAAAAGTCCGTGCGTACATGATGGCTTCTTTGTCTAATGAGCTTCAGAGACCTCATGAGAAAATGACTTCTGCTAGGAAGATTCTATCTCACTTAACCGAACTTTATGGTGAGCACAGCAGAACAGCTAGATATGAGATATCCAAGCAACTGTTCGGTGCAAGGATGAAGGAAGGTGAGAAGGTTGGGGAACACGTCCTCAAAATGATATCCATGATCGAGAGATTGGAGGCTCTTGATTTTAAAATGGATATTTCTCTCCAATCCGACCTTATCCTACAGTCTCTCCCTGATTCCTTCTCACAGTTTGTTATGAACTTAAACTGCAATGAGATTGCATGTCACTTAGCTGGGCTAATGAACAAACTGGTGACCGCTCAGTTTCAGATGAAGACCCCGCGGATGAAGGAGTCTGCCCTTGTGATTTCTTTTGGACCTCGGAGGTCTAAGAATAAGAAGAAAAAGACCAAGAAGCAAACAGGACCACAAGTTAAGAACCTTAAGGGAAAGGGCAAGGCCCCGATGGTTCCGAAGAACAAGAAGAAGAAGGATGCTTGTCTCAAGTGCGGTGAGCTGGGCCACTGGGCTAGAGACTGTCCGATTCTTCATGGCACTTCAGGTACAGAACTTTTAGTTTTGGAAATAAATTGTTCTGATACTGTATTTTCTACTTTCTGGATACTGGATTCTGGTGCTAGTTCTCATATTTATACCGTGAATCAGGATCTGGAACAAAGTAGGAAGCTTGGAGCTGGAGAAGTTATGATCACAGTCGGAAGCGGGCATAGTGTCGAGGCGACCGACATAGGATCACTTCTTTTGGGTTTAGAATCTGGATTTGTTTTGACTTTAGAAGATGTACTTGTTTTGCCCAAAGGGCACAAAAACATTGTATCCATTCCGGTCATGGACCGAAAAGGCTTTTCATTTTTCATTGGTGATGGTTTCTGCAAAATTTATTTTAGAAATAAACTAGTGGGTACTGCTACATTGTTGAATGGATTGTATCATCTAAATCTCAGCAATAAAGTAGTTGTGAATACTATGACTAGAAAATGTGGTAGGGATGAAACCAATCAAGTTTTGAAATGGCATCTTAGAATTGGTCATGTTGGTCAGACCAAGGTTTACAAGAAGGAAAAAGATGGACTTATGGGTCTATTGGGATCAGATCCCTTTCCTACTTGTGAATCTTGCCTTAAAGGCAAAATGACTAAGTCCCCCTTAACAGGGACTTTTGAAAGAGCCGCTGATAAACTGGGATTAATCAATACCGACGTATGTGGTGCTTTGGAAGCAGCACGTGACGGATATCAATATTTCATTACATTAACAAATGATCATACTAGGTATGGTTATGTATACTTAATGAAACATAAATCTGAGGCCTTTGAGAAATTCCGGGAATTCAAGGCCCTAGTCGAGAAACAAACTGGTAATCATATCAAAGCACTTCGGTCGGACCGAGGTGGCGAGTATATGAGTACGGAGTTTGACGAGTTCCTTAAGGAACATGGAATAGTTTCACAACTAACACCTCCAGGTACTCCTCAATTAAATGGTGTGTCAGAAACAAGGATCCGGACCTGGTTGAACATGGTCCGTTCCATGCTGGGCTATACTGACTTACCAATTTACCTGTGAGGGTATGCACTCCTGACTGTTGATTACATCTTGAACAGATGTCCTCCCAAATCCGTTCCTAAAACTCCACATGAGATGTGGGAGGGCAGGAAACCAAGTCTTAATCACATTAGGATTTGAGGATGTCTCGCCTATGTCAAGAAGACTAAGGTGGAGAAGTTGGAAGCTAGGTCCGCGAAAGGACGTTTCATTGGATTCCCATCTAGGACGATGGGATATCTATTCTACATGTCCGAAGATCGAAAGATCATTGTTGCTTAACAAGCACACTTCCTGGAAGAAGAGATTCATTCAGGAAGGCGGAGCAGGTAGAAATATTTCTTTGGAAGAATACAATGAAACTCCTCAGGAGACACCTGTGTAAGAAAATGGAACCAAACCTTCTATAAAACAAGTACAACCACCTCGTAGGTCTAGTAGGGTATCTCATTTACCTGAGAGGTATAGTTTTATGCACTTGGAGGAACTGAGTTTCCACGAGGTTCCAGGTGATAAACAAGAGATCGACCCACGACCAATGACCTAGCAATGGTGGATGTAGACTCCATGAAATGGACTGTAGCAATCTTCATGTAGTTGGGACTTTTGTTTTGACGAGACAGTAAAAGAGTTTGACTTCGTGCAAAATGAAGAGGAACCTTGTGTATGCAAGAGGGTTAGTGGGAGCAAGATCGCATTCTTAGTACTATATGTAGATGAGATTCTACTAATAGGAAATGATGTGGGAATGCTCAGTTCTGGGAAAGCTTGGCTTTCGAGTAATTTCTCCATGAAAGACTTGGGAGAAGAAACCTATATTCTTGGGATTCGACTCTATTGGGATAGACCGAAGAGAATGATAAGTTTTTTCCAAGCCCTCTATATAGATTAGATCTTAAAGAGGGTTCCTTCCGATGCGACATGGAATAAAATTCACCTTGAAGATGTGTCCTCATAGTGAGGAACAATGAAAGGAAATGAGTTATATACCATATGCTTCGGTAGTGGGTAGCCTTACATATACTTTATTGTGTACAAGACCTGACATTGCGCATGCTGGAAACGTGGTAAGTAGGTTTTGGGCTAAACCAGTCAGGGAACATTAGACCGCCGTAAAGAATGTTCTCAAGTACTTTAGAAGTACTAAGAGATCTGATTCTTATATATGGTGGTGGAGAACACAGTGTGGTGGGATTCACTGTATTGGACTTCCAAGGACAGAAAGACGATTATATGTCTACATCTGTCTACATTTACTCTTAATGGAAGAGCAGTATCTTGGCATAGTGCCAAGTATAGCACGACTGCTGATTCCACCAGTTATGCTGAGTATAAAGCGGCCTCGGAGGCCTCCAAAGGAAGGGTTAAGAAGTTACTAGGTAAACTTCTCGTGAGACTTTGTGCTACGCTATCTGAGCGATAGCACAGGCCTAGGAGCCGAGGTTTCAGAACAGTACAAAATATATTGAGAGAAGGTATCATCTCGTAAGAGAATTTGTTCGCATAGAGATACATTGTGTTGCATAGAGTAGAGTCAGCCGACTACGTCGCTGTTCCACTGACCAAGCCACATTCTCAGATTAGCTTGGAGCGTAATCTGGAGAACATGGGTATTAGATACCATAATATGTGGCATTGAGTGCAAGTGGGAGATTGTTGGGAGTATGCCCTCGAATGCCACTCAGAGGATGTTGAGTGAGGGCATTATACTTGTAATTATGTAAAATAATTAATATAAGGCAATGCATGTTTCTTTATTTACTGGCAGTTACTGGCATTCCTAACTCGTAAATATACATATAGAAACTAGTCCGCGTATTTGAGAGCAAAACGTTCCACTCCTTATTTGATAAGAGAGTCGGCACTGGAAAGGTTTATAGCTCAAATACTTGATCGTTCGCAAGTCGATGAAACTTGACCGGGCGTTAAGTTTATGTGAAGACTTGTATGACGTGTTCTTTGACATGGAGTGTGCCTGTCGAACACTAATGGTTAGTGGGAGCACACGTTATAGGTATGCTAATTGGATTAGTATACTCGAACCGACTCACTCTCGATTCATCACACGGATTTCACTCCGGACAGTCAATGACGGAATCGAAAGGTTGTGATAGGTATTCATGAACCTTCGACTTGAGGATTTAGTAGGGATGTGCTTGTGACGTTAAGATTTTTGTTAGAGTAGTTCGACCCTATAAACCGGAAGGCGGGCGTCAACCTCGACGTGCATCTTAACGGGCAAGTAGCAGGTCCTACAGAATACCAAGATAGAATTCTTTCTCCCGTTAGTGAGCTGGTTATATGTCCTATGCGGTTATTGGCAGATGAGATCATAAGTCTTTGGCCAAAGCATTGGAGCTAGCTGTATTAGATACACGAGAGCTCGACGATCTCGATTTGCATTAACGCATGCATAGTGTCAAGTACAGATAGGGTTTGACTGACCGTGACCCTATAACTTGATCGGGACATTTGAAACAAGGGTTTATACGTATACTGGTATTCACGACAGAATGGTTCTTGAATGATCCCAATCATTCGTTCTCAGTTGGGGTACAGTGTAGGCCGCCAGGCTAGCTAGGTGGTGCTACTACTCTTTGGTTCCTCCCATTGCTGACTGAGACGGACCTACTGAGTCGCGCAATAGGATTGACGATGGAATGAATCGAGCTAATTCTCTCATTATGAATATTAGATATTGGATATCTAATTTGGGACATTAGTGTTGGAATATTTATTCCACACATTATTTAATTTGTGTTTTGATGATTAAAGTTGCTAAACAACAAAACAACATCAAGACGAAGCAAAACGACGAAGCAAATGAAGACGCAAAATCTAAGCAAAATGCATGTCTAGCGCACGCTAAGACATATATGTTAGCGCACCCTAACGGGAAGTCATCTGCATATCAGCCTAGTTCGAAGTTACCTGAAGGAAAGTCATCTGATGAAGTAACGCATGATACACCTTATATCTAACGCACGCTATCGAGCCTTATTACCATTGGGAAGACATTCAAACACAGAATGACGCATGCAATGAAGTCACTCTAGCGCATGCAAGGGATGATATTTAGCGCACGCTAAATATCAGTTTGAATTCTAGTCAATCTGAATGTTGGAAAGATTCGGCGGAAAGTCAAGCATCAAACGGATAGTTTGACAAGAGAAGGCAACGGATATATTTCGTTAACGCACGCTACTCAATCATGGTTAACGTACGCTAAGTAAGTCAGATAACGTACGTAACAAAGAAGGCATAATGTACGCTAAAGAAGAAATGAAGCTACTGGACTGAAACTGGGAACAGTCTAGCGCACGCTAATAGAGAAAGGCTAGCACACGCTAGCAAGTCAAAACAGCCAGCAACGGCTAGTTTGTGGGAAATGCCTATAAATACCATTCCTATGGTATTGTTTGAGTACAACAACTCCAAGCATTCAAGACATTGATCTTATATTCATATACTTACATTGTTGTTGTAATATTGAGCTTATATTGTTAGTTTGAGTGTTTATACATTCAACATTATACACGAGAGGTAAAAGAAAAGATACGATTGGATTCGGTGCCATTAGGATCAAGTATCCGGCATTGTTAGAATTGCAATCGATATCTAAGTGAGGTTTATCTAGTACCCATAGAAAGCTAGAGTGGTTGTTTCCTTATCCAATAGAAAAGGAAAAATGGTTTTACTTGGACCGATAGAAGACGAGCTTGTAACGGTAATCCCTCGACCGATAGAAGAGAGGCATAGAGGTTTTGATCTTAATCCTAAAGAAAAAGATACATCGAGAGAGGATGTAGGCTTCATTAATAGCCGAACCTCTATAAATCCTTGTGTGATTTATTTTCCGCAATTTATTTATGCTTCCGTACAAACGGCGCAAATATTCGATTTTATACCAACAATTGGTATCGGAGCGGTACTCCAATACATGGCTTAACATCCGAGGAGAAGATCCAAAATGGTGTTTCAAATGGCTCCAGTCTAAGGCCTTGCTCTCAACCGACCACCATTTTTTGATGGATCGAATTTCATGACTTGGAAGAAGAAAATGTCTATTTTCATCCGAGCTTACGATATCGAATTATGGTAGGTGATATGCCTTGGTCCCAAAATCCCGACGAACTCAAACGGAACTCTCAAAACTTTTGAAGAGTATGATGATGCGGATTGGAAAAACGACCATTATAATTGCAAAGCCACGCAATTATTATATTGTGCTTTAAATCCGGAAGAACACAACCGGATATCATCGTGTGATAGTGCCAAAGAAATATGGAAAATGCTTGAGGTAACACACGAAGGTATGTCTCAAGTCAAAGAGACGAAGATAAACATGCTCCTTCACGATTATGAATTATTCCAAATGAAGGATGACGAATCCATCTCGATTATGCTCGACCGATTCTCGGTCATCACCAATGGATTAGCATGTTTTGGAAAACCACTTTCGAGTAGTGAGAAAGTAAAGAAAATTCTCCGATCACTACCTCGAGAATCGGATGGTACGGTTACGGCAATAATGGAATACAAAGATTTAAATACTCTCGATTTTAGTGCTCTCGTTGGTTCTCTTATCAACTACGAGATCGTTCTAAAATCTCGGAATGCCAAACCGAAACCGAAGGAAAGATCGATAGCCTTCAAGGCTAAAATGTCTAAAAAGAAAGAAGAAATCCCGGTGGACGAAAGCGACGAAGAATCGGCATATTATGCCAAGAATATTAATAAGTTCCAACATTTATTAAACCAGAGAAAGAAGGACATTCAAGCGGGCGAATCTAAGAAATTCGACAACACCTGTCGACTATGTGGTAAACCAGGCCACTTTGCTAAGAACTGCCGAGTAAAGCAAAAGGAGGTTTTAGTTGCAACATGGAGCGACGAAGATCCTGATGAAGATTTCATGGATCAAAATAATCTCGCGCTCATGGCCCGGAGTTCATTCGACGATAGTGACGTCGAAAGCCAAGTAAGTAACTCCTACGACGAACTCTTTGAAGCATTCGAGTTATTACATACGGACTATCAAAATACTTTAAATGAAATTAAATCCCACAAGTCCAAATATAAAACTTTGGAAATTGAAAATTCCAAAATACTTGAAAAAGGGAAATTTGTTGAAATCGATCATTCGAAATGCATTGAAAATGAGAATATTTTAAAAAATGATCTTTTAAAAAATGAACTAAAAATTTTGCAAAGAAATTCTAGTGCGGCAACGATAAATTTGAACAAATATTACGTGTTCAAAAATATACTCTAAATAAAGAGGGGTTAGGATTCAAACCACATTCGAAAAACGAATCCGTCAATTTCAAAATACCGCGATGTGAAAAAAGTTTGAAAATTGGGCATCATATTTCTAACTATAAAAGCCCACGCCGGACGATAAAAATAAAAAAGATTTGGGTTCCTAAAGGAACAATTATTCCAAACATCGTCTACGTTTCAAAAGAAAAACCAACTATAGGTTGGATCCTCAAAAATAAATTTTAATTGATATTTTATTAAGGGGGAGATAATACTTTCAGGGGGAGTTCATACCCTTATTAATGCATAAATTGGTATCATGCATATTTATTTCATTTGGTATTCTATATATTTTTTTACACTTTTTGATGAAGACAAAAAGGATGAGAAGGAGATGAATTGATAAAAATAGGAGAAAAGAATAGTCGAAAATAAAGAAAGCATACAAAAAGGGGGAGAAACGAAGGAGTTGAAAAATAAAAGAGAAGTCGACAAATGTCAAGAGAAGAAAATTGATGAAACTAACGAAACGATCAATGTCGAAAACTTTGATTCGTAGAAATATACATATATTATTTTTACAGGTTTTATCCAATTCAAGAGTTGTTTTGTAATCATCAAAAAGGGGGAGATTGTTGGAATATTTATTCCACATATTATTTAATTTGTGTTTTGATGATTAAAGTTGCTAAACAACAAAACAACATCAAGGCGAAGCAAAACGACGAAGCAGACGAAGACGCAAAAGCTAAGCAAAATGCATGTCTAGCGCATGCTAAGACATATATGTTAGCGCACGCTAACGGGAAGTCATCTGCATATCAGCCTAGTTCGAAGTTACCCGAAGGGAAGTCATCTGATGAAGTAGCGCACGCTACACCTTATATCTAACGCATCTATCGAGCCTTATTACCATTGGGAAGATATTCAAACACAGAATGCCGCATGCAATGAAGTCACACTAGTGCACGCAAGAGATGATATTTACGGCACGCTAAATATCAGTTTGAATTCTAGTCACTCTGAACGTTGGAAAGATTCGGTGGAAAGTCAAGCATCAAACGGATAGTTTGACAAGAGAAGGCAATGGATATATTTCGTTAACGCACGCTACTCAATCATGGTTAACGTACGCTAAGTAAGTCAGATAACGTACGTAACAAAGAAGGCATAACGTACGCTAAAGAAGAAACGAAGCTACTGGACTGAAACTGGGAACAGTCTAGCGCACGCTAGCAAGTCAAAACAGCCAGCAACGGCTAGTTTGTGGGAAATGCCTATAAATACTATTCCTATGGTATTGTTTGAGTACAACAACTCCAAGCATTCAAGACATTGATCTTATATTCATATACTTACATTGTTGTTGTAATATTGAGCTTATATTGTTAGCTTGAGTGTTTATAGATTCAACATTATACACGAGAGGTAAAAGAAAAGATACAATTGGATTCGGTGCTATTAGGATCAAGTATCCGGCATTGTTAGAATTGCAATCGATATCTAAGTAAGGTTTATCTAGTACCCATAGAAAGCTAGAGTGGTTGTTTCCTTATCCAATAGAAAAGGAAAAATGGTTATACTCGTACCGATAGAAGACGAGCTTGTAACGGTAATCCCTCGACCGATAGAAGAGAGGCGTAGAGGTTTTGATATTAATCCTAAAGAAAAATATACATCGATAGAGGATGTAGGCTTCGTTAATTGCCGAACCTCTATAAATCCTTGTGTGATTTATTTTCCGCAATTTATTTATGCATCCGCACAAACGGCGCAAATATCCGATTTTATACCAACAATTAGATGTCTAAATTGATATATTGGATAAATTAATTTACGGCATAATGAATTAAATAAATTACTGGGTGATTATGTTAATTCATGTATATAATTTTTTCTTGGAGAAATTAATTATATTATTTTGTATTTGATATGTTTAATTAATTGGATTAATTAATCGATATAAATACATCAAAATGGAATCAGAGTTTATCTGTTTGGACTTTCAGGGGTCCGAAACGAACCGAACTCGTCCGTTTTTCCATCATGGCCGCCCTCATCCTTTCCACCTAATTTCCCCTTGTCTTTTGTTTCCATTTTATATGGATGATATTGACATGGTGGGGATACCTCTCATGTGAATGAGTTGTATTGTTTGGTGGAAGGTGTATAAAGAATTATATGTTGACTTGTGATTGAGGAGACTTCCATATCACATACATAATTCACACCTTTTTTGTGATGAACGTGAGAGAGGTTGAAGTAGAGATAGAAAAGAATTTAGAGTTCATTTCATGGTGTTCATACTCATCTTCATCTTCTTCACTAACTTCTTCTTCATTTTTCTTGGAGAAAATTGCGAGAAAATATTGAGAGAATTTTGATAAACATACTTGGAGTATATTCATCAAAATCAATAGCTTCATCACCTTGATTCTAGCCGTAACCTTAGAGGTTAATCAGGTGTTGTCATTCCGATCGTTTTTTCGGCGCGTGGCAAGTAGAGACGTGGTGCTTTCGGCGTTGGATCGTTCAAGGGCTTGGAGCGGATTGGATTCGGAGAGATCAAGCAAAGCTTGGGGAATAGCTCAAGAGAAGGTTACCATTTAATCAACGGACTTCAAGGGTGAGTTTCTATATCTCTTGTTATTCGTTTTTGATATTCATATATATGTAGCTCGATCGATCCTCATAGGGATTCGGATCGAATTAATTTTCATTTTACCGCTTCCGCTGGGCCTTCGTTTTAGGCACCGAATCCCAACAATACTAACTCAGATTTTTCATTAGACAAAGAAAAGTCCAAGTCTACTTTAGGTTATGTGTTTACTCTGGGTGGTGGAGCCATTAGTTGAAGGAGTGTGATGTAGAAATGCATCTCGGACTCTACCATAGAAGTCGAGTATGTGGCAATCTCTGAGGCAGTCAAAGAGGTGGTATGGCTCAAGTATAGCCAAAGAGTCCTTGTAACGCCCCCAAAATAAATCGGGACGCCACAGTGCCGTAGATCCCATGAGGGACCCACAAGGCAATTTTTGAAAATATTTTATTCAACTGGTAGTATGCGGAAGTAATTGAGAAAGTATTCGTACAACCCAAAGTACAAAGAAAATAGTGTTCGTACATACGGTTATTACACAACGTGGAATGTTCAAATTGATTTAAGAAATTAACAGGCCTTCTTCCAACACAGCTCATGCCTGGCCACCTTCGGGGGTGTCCTGCAAAGATTCAACAAATTTACCTGGCACGACATGTCGTGCCAGTAGCCTAGGTCAGAAAATCCAAACCAAACTCAAAGATAAAATCTGTTAATTTCAAGGAACAAAGTTATCACCGAATGTTCAATGTTATCCCTTTTATCAGCACATAAACTCCCAAGGTCGCAACCAAGGGTCACAGAAGTATCTACACAGGAATACTCCGGACGTGGGTACCATTGAGGTTTTATCCCGCAACACGGTTCTACAAGAAAACTCCCAAGGCCGCGGCCAAAGGTCACGGTATTATCTACTCAGGAATACTCCGGACAAGATAATCGAAAGAGCACCATTCCACAAATAGTAACACTTACTATGTTTTGAAATTTTAAGACGTAAAGTCTGAGCAAGATTCACTTGCCTCAAATCCGACGAGAGTTATTTCTTGACAAGGCAACGGCTTGAACGATCACACTCGGAAGTCCGACCTATTACATGTTTGTCGATTAACATATTATGATACCAATGATGATCAACGACATTCCTCACCCTCCCGACTGTTAGAACCCTACCCTAGTTGCTTATGATGTCGGAATCGAAATTCTCTGTTTTTAACCACAATGCGTGCCATTAAATTCTTAGGTTCGGAAACATTCTTTATAAGTTATCCTTTCGCTGAACAATAGTGTTCTAACACAACATTCCTACGTTAATTATAACCAACAACCACCGAGATTTCATCGTTTGTCATAATATGTAAGTCTAGAACGATTAATCCATCATCTTAACATGTTTCGGTATCTATTCGACTAGAAATTGTTGGTAAGTTCATCAAGGATTTATTAACGGTTTTATTCAACATGATAATATGGTTATACATGAAATCCTTCAAAGATGATTCCGAGAAATTGGTGATTAGCAATATGATTATGAGTTCTACTATTATTCATTCCAATTTCTAGCTTTGATGGATATCGATTAACAATTGTGATAGTTACATACCGGTCCGATTATTACTGAGGGTTCTAAGCTACCCAAGGCATCCGAAATTTACTATAACTTACTAAACAACACTGAAATGAGTTCAAGGTTTGATAAACTTACCTTTACTGACAAAAGATGATGAAGAACGACGGTGGACGAAGGAGAACGAGAGGATAACACCTTCAAAACATTCCCCAAAGCTTGACTAACGCACTCTAATAGGAGAACACTTGAATTGGGAGGTTAGAATTGGTTCAAGGATGATGGAGAGCAGTGTATATGAAAGAAGAATGATTTTTGGGATGGAAGAAATGAAAGGCAAAGTGTTCTTTTATAAACTCAGATTGCCCTTACGTACGTTATGCCTGACGGTTTACGTACGTAAGGGACTTTACGTTATGAAAAAGTATTAACATACGTAAGGAAACTCGCTGGACTAATTTACACACATCGTTACATGCGTAACGAAAGCGGGTTAATGTACGTAACACTTCGTTGACTTACCTGTCGCAATCACGCCGAAAGTTGGTCGGCATGCGTACTACCTGACGAAGATTCCTGTCCGAAGACTGAAGACCGATGTTACGTACGTAAGGTCCGATCTTTAACGTACGTAATGACTCGGATATAGCGTACGTAATGACTCGGAGGATAACGTATGTAAGGACTAGTTTTGTTTACTAAATTATTATCACATTAATTTCTTATGACACGACTCCCTCTCCATATCGTCAGGAAATCTCTCGGGGAACAAGACGTTGGCCACCGTCATATTCGCACCGATAATTACCTAACGACATCAAGGTATGTCATTGAAAGTTCGTCAATCATCACACCATCACAATACACGAATAACAGATGCGAACAATACACTACAACCATTTTATACAAAATATGTTTTATCGCAATGGAGTACATTTATTTATCAAATAGAAGGAATGGACATGAGCGCCCAAAGTGAAAAAGCATGTAATACTGGTGGTATTACAGTCCTGCAGGACTTCGATGTGATTCCCGATTTGCCAAAGAGTATTACAATTTACTATGATAATACCGGTGCAGTCGCAAATTCGAGGGAACCACGAGCCCATAAGGCAAGTAAAGATATCAACCGCAAGTACCATATCATACAACACTTCATAAAGGAAGGAGAGGTAGTTGTAGCCAGGGTTGCATCAGAAGATAATCTTGCTGATCTTTTTACAAAGGGCTTACCCTCAAAAGTTTATGAAGGACATGTGGAAGGAATGAGATTACGGTGTATGTCAGCATTACTTTGAGTATAAGTGGGAGATATGATAGACTATGCAATAGAGTAATATAGTTAAAAGTGTGCTTTGAGTATAAGTGGGGGTTTGTTAGGGTTGTATACTGCAAAGCATACTTTATGCTTGTATTACATTATTTCCCTGTAACTATCTATGAGAATATTAATTACATCTTATCACATGTTTTGCTATTCACATTATGGTTATGCAAATGCAATGTCTATTTATTTTATTGTAGATAATATGGTGTGTTGGTGTCACACGGAAGATCATATTATCGGTACCTTATAAAATAATATAATGGTTCACAACCTATATAATTGCTAGATAAATTATATGAAAGGTTGTAATGTATGCTTGAGTTTAGTTGGTTTTGACATGACCGTGCATTACCATATTTACAATATGTTGAACTAGATCGCAGTGAGATAATGTCTTCTGTACTGACCGAAAGAAGAACACAAATCTAGGATAATTATTATTTCTTATATCTAAATATATTATTTTTAATTGTGTATTTATAATCTAAACCCTAAACCCTAATTATTATTTTATTTTACCATGGGTGAGTGTCACAGTGATTGACTCAATATGTTTCGTATCTTGGACAATAATATTATTTATATGATAATTATTATTATAGCTAGAAATTGTGTCCCGACTCATGCAGGTTGATGATGTCCCCTTGAGGAAATCGATAATGAGTATTATATTAAACCCTGCAGGTAGATTTAATTCCGATATAATAATAAGGTTCGAGTGGTACTACTCTTGGATAAAAAATTAATTAATTAAAGATGTCAGTAGCTTAAGTTAATTAACGGATATTTGATATCTTAAACAGGGGAAATAATATATTTATATAAGGAGCCTGATTTCATAAATTGACATTTGGATTGGAAGTGTAGTATTAATTCTTTAGTGGATTGAATTGATACTAGTAAACTCAACCATATTAAGAAGTGCTTAATACGGAAGATTGGGTTATAGTCGGAGTCCTAACCCTAACCTTCTTAAGATCCCTAGAGTATCCCAAAGCCTATAAATATGATATTTAAAAGGAGGGGGTTTAGCCGATCTCAATCTTGTATACAAGGGATCTTGACTTGTGTCTTTGATTCCATAATTGAGATAACTCTTTAATTCTTGTTATTAATCAGAATTACTTGAAGAAAAAAATCGAGAGTTGTGAGAAATTTGATTCGGCCGATTCATCCTCAAGTGTCAAGTAAGACCCGGTAGCGAGGTTTTGAGGAAGAGATCTCAAGTAAAAACCGCTTCGCTTCAAAAGGTAATATCCCATGATCTCTTGATCTAGATTAGGATATTGAAGTTCACCAACAATATTGTTTAATAAATAATAAATTATATTTAAATTGCTAACTAATCTTAGTAATTAATTAATTAGCATGCCTAGATAGATCTTGTCCTCGTGGATGCGTAAAACGCGTTATTCAAAATTTTCAAACTTTACTTCCGCTGCATTTTATTTCCAACACCTGAACCAAAACAAATCGGAATTGGTCCAAAGACAGTTGACTGCATATTTATATGTTATGCAAACAACAGTAGTGCATATCAGTTTCTGATTCATTAGTCTGAAGTTCCCGATATGCAAGAGAGAACTATTGTTTTCTTTGAAAACATTTTTCTTTGCAAAGAGAGGGTTGAAACAAGCTCGAACAAAAGAACCCTTGAAACTGCAAATAATTCAAATTATAGGGTTCTGAGGCAAAATAGAGTAAGATAGTCAGAAAGGCTAAGTCATTTGGTCCTAATTTTGTGATTTATGTAATTAATGATGATACAAAAATGATTCAGGAAGCTTATGATAGTCGTGATGCTCATTTCTGGAAAGAAACTATTCATAGTGAAATGAATTCCACATGCAGAATTATATTTGGAATCTGGTTGATCTCCCTCCATGATCCAAGACTTTAGCCTATGTTATGGCCAAAGGGTTTAAACATAAAGAAGATTATGATTTCTTTGAACATACTCACCAGTAACCATAACAACTTCCATTCAAATGCTTATTTCTATTGATGCATCGCACAATCTCGAGATTCTTCATATAAATGTCAAAAATATGTTTTTGAATGGTGACTTAGAAGAAGAAATTTATATGCAACAACTTGAAGGTTCATTCTCAGGGTTCTAAAAACTGCTTTGCGCTAAGTGTTGGGATTTATAACGCCTAACACCTAGAGGATTAATCGAGAATTAATCAAGGATTAATTGGACAAGGCGGATTTATTTTTTAATTAATTTTAATGAGTTTTATATATAAATAATTATATATATGTAAACTAATAAACTGTAGTGAATATTTATCTATTTAAACAGACATATAATTAATTATATAGTAAAAATGAAATATTGATATATGTATAAAGGAGTCCATTATATCCATAATATTCCAGTTTAGGAATTTATAGTACTTTTAAAAAAAAGCTTAGCCACCAAGGCACCCTCCTAGCTTGCCTTTGTTAAGAATACTATTTTAGATTTTGATGATGTCATCCCTATATTCATGATTAAGAACCAAATGAGTATCTGCTATAGGCTTAGGCTAAGTATTGATCATGTTGATCAAGTAGAAATTTAGCTAAGTATAGAGCAAGCTTATTATCAGTTAAGGCTTGGTCAACGCAAGATAACAAAAAGGTTTGACGATAAAATATCAGGCGAGCTTATTATCAACCGTGCTTTCAGACAAAGGAAATATCAGGCTAGTTTTATCCCAACTAAAAGCAGACAAGTTTTTATCAGACGAGATTATATCAGGCAAGGTTTAATCAAAGTATGACATCAAGCTGAGGGTTGACCAAGGGAATATCAGCCAACTTTCTAAAGACAAGATATTAGACAACTTTTATCCAAGCGGAACATCAGCCAGGTTTGACCAACATATTAGGCATGTTTGACCAAGGAAACATCAGATGAGGATTTATCAGATGACATATCACCCAAGTTATTGGATATCAACTGTCCACGCCAGCAAGCATTGAAAAGTCAACAATAACGGCCAAACTCATGCAGACATAAAAGCCAAGGGACAAAGTGATTGATTACCGAAAGATAAGGAATATTTTATTTCTAGATTTCCGTGCCCTGAAGACTTTCTAATTATAGTAATCAAGAAAAGCGGCGCAATGGGAGAATACATCTTCAAACGGTCAGATTTGAAGAAAGAGACAAAGCCTTGCAAAGAGATGAACAGATAAACAATGAAGTTCACTCTCCAACGGACGGAATTTGTAATATCCGAAATTTCTACTACCGTTGTTTAATATTATTTTATCCGAGTTATATTGTACAGCGTGGAATCTGTACAGTATAGATAAAATAAATGAAGGACTGAGATGTCAGTATCGGTATAATTGTCGTACTTGGTGGACAATTGTAGTAGAGGATATAGTGTGTCATGTATACGTATTCAGTATGTCGATGCGGACGACAAAAGTTGGAAATGACCGAGTGTAAAATTATTAGCGCACGCTAATAATCACGAGTAGCGCACACTATCGTGTAGGTTTAGCGCACGCTACGGACATAACTTAGCGTACGCTAGTGAAGAACAGCTCAGAGGGAATCTACGCGTGGACCAGGCCACTTTCGGCACACATTCTGATAAGTCAACAGATATTGTAATGTAGTGTTAGCGCACGCTAATGCATGTTGATTAGCGCACGCTAACTGTATATCGGTCAATGGGAAATCTTGGCTTTATTGGTTGCTTTCGGCATGTGAGGTCACGAGAATATTCGGGGTAGGTGCAGACTCTAGTAAGTCATCTTTGGATAGCGCACGCTGAGGGCAAAGGACTTGCATACGCTAGAGAGTGTAAGTTACGTACGCTAAGGCAAGGGCATTACGTACGTAAGCACATGTATGAAGCCAGAAAGTAGCCACTGGACTGCGATAGCGCATGCTAACAAAGTCAGTTAGCGCACGCTAAGTCGTAGAGCACGCTAAACATGAGATGTTAGCGCACGCTAGTAATGTATTCTATATAAAGGGGATAGACGGGTATTATGAAGCATTTCGTCTATTTCTTTCCTTTCTCCCGATAGAGAGAACCTTGGGAGGACATTTAGAGTTTCTAACACCGAGGGATGATCCTCTTTAACAAGATTAATGATGGAAATCATGGATTAAAGCTTTGTTCTTGAGATCATTGGCGATTCTTGGAAATGGATTCAACCTTGGAAATCAATCCATTCCTTCATAAAGGTAATCACTCTTCATCTTTGGATTTTGTTTTGGATTGAATGTTGATGTTCTTGATTTCATGATTATCATATAAACAAGTTGATAAGCATGATTATAATATGGATTACCGGATTATGATGATGTTATTGTTGATATGAAGATATTGTTATGATTCTTGAGGTTTGAAATGTGTAGTTCGTTTTCTTGAGATAAGTTGGTGAATCTTTCTTCTCCTTTGCGGATGTTGATATCATTGTTGATGATTAATCTCTGTAACGTTAGATTAGGGGAGTGTTGTTAAGGTTCTTGGTGTTCATGATGTTGATATTTGAGGAAGAAGAAAATATATGGATATAGAACTTGGATTATAAGTTGGATGATTGTTTATATGTTAAAGGATATCGGATTTCATTGTTGAGCATGATTTAGAATCACTTAGTGTTCTTGATAATCGCCATATGGTGATCGGTATCTGAAAAACATGCATCAGTACAGCATTAGCGCACGCTAAGCTTACTGGCTAGCGCACGCTAACGGGATCAACTTAGCGCACGCTACGTTAAGTGATTAACGTGCGCTAAGTAGGCAGACAGTGCAGTATTTTTGTGTTGTGATTATGAATTCGTGCTGGTTCGAGTTGGATTGTACACTCTATGTTTAACCGAGATATTGTAAAACTGTTGATTTTGTGGATTGGTTATATCGATTATTGATTGTTATCGAATGTGTGTTAAATTTATTATTGCGATAGGTTGCGATAATCGATCGGTGATTATAACCGTATATTGCAGTCGTGTTCGAGCATGTTCGTGAATTGCGTGGTCAGGCCTGAGGATCTCATAGACAAAGGCAACGAATTTGGTAGCGGCTTCATCATCGTCGTATCAGTATCAAGGAAAGTTATTACTTGCTCAGTTATGATATTTAATGAATGGTTTCAGTTTCATTTCGTTTATAATACATATAGCGATGACTATTATTGTGAACTCTGGGTATTTGGATCGTATATCGTTCTTCCAATTCTGGGAGGTAAATCATAATGTATATGCTTTATCTCGATTATTGGTATGTTCGGGTATCGAGGTTATGTTGCGATAAAGACGAGGATATGAGTATCTGTAGTTCATTGTACGTTTGGATCGCCGAGCATTGCGGATAATCGTCGGTGATGGTTTGATATCGAGATTTCTCCCGAAGGACTTGGGACAAGTATCTTATATCGGTTCGGTTAGTATTAGTGATTTGATCATGCATATTGTCCTTCATGTTGTTGAACATGAGGTCGTCTTAGTTTATTTGTCATATTGTCGTTCATGTTGATGAACATTTTGATTTGCATATGTGTATGCATAATTGTGTTGTTTGCGTTGTGTTGATCTGATGGGATTGTGTGATCTATGCTGAGGGCACTGGATCAGATGTCCACCTCGTGTTGGTCCGACGGGATCATCTTGGGATCTATGCTGAGGGCGCTGGATCATTGGACGGGTTTTTCCACCTCGTGTTGGTCCGACGGGATCATCTTGGGATCTATGCTTAGGGCACTGGATCATTGGATTACCCAGTGTCGTGTTGATGGAATCATGTGGATTCGCATCGTTGGTTTTATATGTGTTGTTGTATGTATATTGGTTATCCACCTCGTGTTGATCTAGTAGGATCATCTTAGGATCTATGCTGAGGGCGCTGGATCATGGGATTTCCATTGAGTATACATTGATGTTTTGTTTTGAGCATATTGATATTGTCATATGAGTATGCATTTGTAGGTCTTGTGTTAGGACCGTGCCCGTATTGCATTGATCTGATCTCGGATTAGATCTGATATGATTGTCGTGGCACTTCATATCTCGAGGTATGTTCTGTATTTCCCTTGGTATTTGTCTTTGATGGACAATCGGTTTTCGTGTTGAGACTTGATGATGTCACCGACGGATTTGGGTTGATCAGAGTTAATAGATTTTCGTAACAGTGAGTTATGATGACGTTTTGAGGATTTTGGCGTATTGTGTGAGATACAGTACGAGAGGTGAATTTTGGTAGAGTTATGACGATAAGATTACATTGGTCGTACTCTTATTTTGTATTCTCATTGGTATGTAATTATTGATGTGATGTGACGGTTATCATTATTGGATATTATGGCAGACCCTGTCATGGGCTTTCTTTTTAGGTTCTTGAGATATCGAGCTTGTAGCAGTCGTGGAGGGATGAGCTTCCCGGAGGATACTGGCTAGGACATGTTTTTGTATTGAGTTTCCTGATTAGTTGTTGTATTCCGCTGCTAGAGTACTTTTAACTATTGTCTTTTCCGCTGCGTGAGTATTTTGAAATGACCTTTTGTTTCTGGTAAGTTGAGTTACTTTGGAAATCATTTTCTAAACTATTGAGTTTCGGTCGTTTGGCCTTGCCCTTTTCAAAACGAGATTTCACGACGGTTTTGATAAATAGATTTTATAAAGTCTTCGAATATTTTAAAGATACTACCGTCGTCGGCCTCTTGGGCATTTGTAAATGTTTGCGAAAATTTCCTTTAGCCTTGTGGGTTCCATCTCGGGGCCCACGGCGCTGTAATATTTCTGGTTAATTCTGGGGGTGTTACAGAATATGGTATCGGAGATTAGGTTGAGAAAACCTAGGCATTTGGGTCGAGTTGGGTCATGTTTTGGTCGCGTCATTCGAGTTGTCGATTAACAAATATTGGAGCCGTGAGTTTTTGTTGTTCACTCGGGATTATGCGTTATGCGATTTGCCAGTGTAGTACTGGGCTTGTTATAAACTTTTCCAAATGGTATTAACGGGATTATGCGTTATGCGATTTGCCAGTGTAGCAAGGAAACAATTGTTAACAACAAGAACATAAAACAACACGTTCGGTACAGCCGGCATAGTAAATCTCAACCGACAAATATAATAACTACAACGAAGACCAATCACAATCCGAAAGGAAAAGCCTAGGTACTCGCGAGTACAATCTATAAGTTTATAATTTGGAAAACATCCACATCAAAAGAGACGGTAGGAAATAACAAGACTCAATTGCACATGTCAACAACCTCGGCCGACATCCTCGTACCATCCCAGCACCCGCTCGTCTGGCTGAACATAACCTGAAATCCATAACAAGAATTTCCCCGACAACGGGTCCCCAGAGGGGTTACCAATTACGCTAGTACAAGTAATCAAGGCAAACCAATCGCTTACACATTTCATAGTACATGCACCAATATCATTTCAAAACCAAAACCAGACATGTCTTTTCCAAAAACAAACAGTCAAATAATCAATTTGCCTAGGACCAGGACGCCACCATGAATCCCACCCGAGGCCTCTAAGGACCCTCCCGAGCTGGCCACTTTATAAAACAAATCACGCACAAGCATCGCCTAGGACGTGGACGCCACCATGAATCCCACCCGAGGTCTCAAAGGACCCTCCCGAGCTGGCTAGCGAAACAAACTCGTGAATACAGAGTGAAGTCATAGATTCCCCCGAGGCCCCGTCGGACCCTCCCAGGTTGAGTAAAGCACACACAATATACATTACCATTTCATGTTAAGCATAAAGGTTTCCAAAAATACTTGCCTTGAATAATTTACGACGCAACGAATGGAAAGGAAAGTCGCCGACGAACGCTAGGAACCAACAAAACCGAACCTAACGATTCGAAGAATACAATCACAACCATTTCTAAACGAATATGGAATTGGAATACACCCGAAAACCCGCCTACGATTCATGTATATTCGTATATAAACAACAACGAGGGCGGACCACAACCAAACCCTCTCGATTCCGTAAAAACAACGAAATATACCATGAATCCATAGGGAGACTAAGAATACCAACAAGATTAGTAATATTCATCATGAATTAATCAACAAAATGGAACGAATCGGACAAAAACACGAAAACCCCCAAATCTACCCAAAAGTAGGGTTCTAATTGTTAAACAACATGGCTTCGCCACCTCCGAATCGCCAGCCGCGGACAGAAAAGGAAGGAAGTGAAAAATGAATGAAAATGTGACTGCTCTGTCACATTTATACTGGGCCGGAACTAGCGTGCGCTAGCCTTCCCGGACCAGCGTGCGCTATCGGCCAGTATTGGCCCAGTACCCTCGGCCAGGGCCCGCACGACCCGGCACCACCGACCAATCCTGCCGACCGTGGCCTGTCCGCCCGACCCCCGCTAGCGTGCGCTACGGCCGGAAGCCTGCGCGCGCTAGCCGACCTGTCCAGTAACCTCTGGACTAAACAGCTAGCCCAGGTAACGTACGCTAGTCGGCCGACAGCGCGTGCTACCCCTGCCGGTTAGCGTGCGCCACGACCGACAGTAACGTGCGCTACCTGCCGATCATCCCCGAGTCCAGAACCTCAGAACCTCTCTGCCTTGACCCGATAGCGTGCGTCGGCGGGCCGCGTAACGTGCGTTACCCCTGCCGGTTAGCGCACGCAGCCTTCCAGCAGTAGCGCGCGCTACGCCGGTTCCTACCGCGTTAGCCCGGCCAGTGCCCACAACCGTCCGGCCAGGACCCGCCACCATCCGACCAGCGGCTCAGACGTCATGATCCGACGACTCGATTTCCGAAAACGTACGGAACGAACACGACGAAAATATCGCAGACAACATCAACGACCCGAAATGAAAACATAATGCAATAATTAATCATAAGCGACCAAGAAAAGGGTCGAGACAACAAATACAGATACGGATACTCGTAACTTTGGGTAAATTACAAAATGGCCCAAAACGCCCGAAAATCACGATACGTGATCGAATAACCAAACCGAAGTTCACAACACATCTAACAAAGTTAAACGGACTTACGGGAAACTCGAAACAGCAGTTTCGAATGAGATTCGCAAGAATCGAACTCAAGTGCGGAAAAGTCGCTAAAAAGCACGGAACTCAACAAAGCAACACCGAAACGAACTCGGATGACAAAAAGTGTAGAATTAATCATTCTCAGAATGACGAAACGGTCATGAGCGAGTCGTCAAAACGGACTTCCGCTGAAAAAAGAAATTACCGGAAATCGAAATTACGGGTATTACATTCTACCCTCCTTAAAAGAAGTTTCGTCCTGAAACTTAAAATAAGTAGGGAGAAGCAATATCCCCTGCCAGGAAAACTCGAAGAGATACACAAAAACCGAAAACTCGCGCCCGACGGCGAAACGCTGCAAGAAGCGCAAAGAGATATACGGCGTGAAAATACGCTCCACGGCGACTAACACAACGCCACCGGTAGAGACATAATAAAATCAACAAGTGACAAGCGTCATCAAATAGACAATACAATCGAGTCGATTATCCGAACAATCAAAAAACACAACGAATGAAAATCAATATGATTGACCAACCCAACAGTACATCAATCAAAGCGCGAGCCAACTGTTGAACAAATACGGAATCCCACCGCCCAAGGGTTGGAAGATCGAAAACGAGACTAATTTGCCGAACTTAAGGTAATTACGAAGGAGCCTGAACGCTCAACAATCACGAAACGAGAACCAAAAAACGAACGAACAAACGATCGAGACAACAAAAATCGAACAATCATGTCCGAAACACGAAGGATAATAAAATTCAAACAACAACTCCCAGGATGATCTGGTGAGAACAACAAGACGTGCATTCCTATAAGATCCATAGGAAAGGGAATAGCGATTGAAAAGCCACAACGACAAACGAGTTATTCCGAAACAATACCACCCTCGTTCGATCAACAAAAGCAAGGGATAGGGAAAGTTCCGAAAATGTTAACGAGCATAAACGAGTCGATAGAGTCGAAAATACAGAAGTTCAAAATCCAATCCACTTCGAATAAAAGAACTAGTAGAACCAAAAGATGTTACTTCTGAACAAGGTTCACAAGAATCGAACCGAATTCGGAAAAGTCACAGCGATAACCAGATCGACCCAAAACAAGATTACAGCTCGTTCGAACGATGAAACCAAAGTACAGAACAAGTTCAGAAAGTATCAATGAACACGAGCGAATTGATAGACTAGAGAAAGAGAAAATTTAGAAGTCAAAATAGTATAGGTATTACCTCCGACCTCGTCCACGAAATTCACAAAAACGGGAGTAAGGTAACAAGACATTAAACAACCGACACATAACGGAACCATCACCCATGCACACGGTCATACCATACCAAGCTCTAACAGCTCGCACATGCGCGACAATGCAGAAATCGCTACGAGGCGACAATATTCAATACCAACATCATACACACTTTGTCCGACCACAAGCAGGAAATGATGGGTTTTAAAAAAAAACGAAAACCACTTTTTGAAAACAGTTTGAAAACACCTGTTGATCTTGAGTATCATTTTACAAATAGTTGAACAAACATTATTTTCGAGACTTTGAAAATCATCTTGCGTTTGAACAAAAATTAGGACACCTTTCTTTTAGTGAAAAACTTTCAAAAATATTCGACCCTCAGGTCTAAGCAAAGCATTTCCAAAATTACTAGAAAAAGGAAAAAAAAATATTTTGATCCTCAAGGTAGAAGAATTTTGAAACAGATAGTTGCGCTAGTAGGCGCCTTGAAAATACAATCCATTTAAAAGTACGTCTCGAATTTTATTTTCTAAGATACTCAAGGTTTTCAAAGATAATTCAGTGGGCTAGAATGTCCAAAATTCGCACGTATCAACATTCACTTAAACACATCATATCACACGCATCAAATCGTTCAAAATCACAACAGTGATATACAATCCCTAGGATATGTTTAACAACATCGTTAAAACAACAATCGGTTTATCAAAACTGGATGGAAAACGATATCAAGAACAAAACTCCAAAAAGTAAACTCTAGGGATTCCAGAAAAATACCTAGATTCGGCGAAGAACAATGGATTAGATGATGTTAAAAATAATCTAGGATACTCCAAAACACCTTTGGATGAAAGAAAAATCAGCCCCGATGCGAACCCTAGTTGCTACGTCTCAAACTCATGGAGGAAGAAGAAAAAATGAAGAAAAATGCAACTTCTAGATTGGTGTCCAGTATTGATACTGGACACAATTAGCGTGCGCTAATCATTAAGGTTAGCGTGCGCTATCACGGCACCAAATAAAACTCCTGACCAAAAATACTCTGTTAGCGTGCGCTAACCCCAACTGTTAGCATGCGCTAACGACTCACAGAGACAGCAACAGAACATATCAGAAATCCTCCTAGGAATATCACACGCCGTAAACCCTTCTCACAAGGATTTATCAGGCTAAGCACAATTTTACACGTCATTTCAAAAATGCCAAAAAGCCCGATGACGATAATATTTTCTAAAACTCACAAAATCATTTGTCAAACCGTCATAAAATGTTCAAGGCCAAAATGCCAAAACTTGATTTAGGGAATCAGTTTTACGAAATAAAGCTCAGTTTGCAAAATACCGAAAGCCGTTTTGAAAGAACTCACGCAGCGGATAAAATGCGGTTCGAAAATACATCAGCAGCGACGACACTCCTCGTATAAACCAAATACGAGAGTCGAATAAACACATATCGTGAAATCAAAATCCACAGAAGGATTCCATCATTTAACAACTAATCAAACAAATAACTCGTGTCAGACGAGGCACAACACAAAGAAGGGAGTTTAACATCCATAGGTCGCACGTAAGTGACGATCGCCCCTCGATAATAATCACGACCACTGATCTCAAACGACGCATCGGGATGCGACTAAGTCAGACAAAATCCGACGAGACAAAACTCAACAAATACAACTTGACTCGACAGCCTAGGTTCCCCAAGCTAATCTGATTTTTTTTTAAATCGTATACTCTAGTTATTCGAAAATAAAACCGATAAGTTAAAAATCGTTTTCAAGACCCTTTCAAACACGACAAGGGTTTAACAGCGGTATCATTTTATAAAATGTCCTAAACACTTCTATACACAACTTTTAAATACCGACACAAGGTTTTTATTTGAAAATACAAGGCTGGCTCGCCCAAATTCATGTCACTTTTCAAAAACCCACAATACGATCAAGTCTAAGAAATTTTTATGCATGCACGCCGCATGTATTATTATTAATAGAAACACATTGGTTGTAAATAACAATAATTAGCCAAGTACCATCAATTCCCGAACACACGCATATACGGCATTCAAAAATCACCAGTTCAACAAGCGCAACTCGGAAACACTAATTCCAAGCATATGTCAAACTATCTCTTCAAGTTTAACAGCATAACCAAAGAACACCGATTTGGACATATGTCGAAACCATCTATGTGAGTTTCTCAACAAACTCTGCCATCAATACCTTTCCCAGAACATATCAATGTTCAAAATTTCTACATCATACTGCACCCTTCGGTGTCCAAACCATCAATACACTCGGCTCAATATACATTTAGTATATCGCAATTACCAAACACAGATTCCATCATACAACAAAAGACTAGAAAGTCAAGCCCTCTCACAATATACCACGGAGCAAATCTCGGATCTTTCGATCACCAACGATCCCACCAATGCTAGGAAGTTTAGCGATGGAAGGCTCGCAAGATGACAAACGGTCAAGCCCAGAACGGCTCACATACTCCAGAGAGATAAAGGACTGCGCAATACTAGAATCAAAAGTACACAAACCGGATGGATCAAAAAAAAACAACTCGACGATAAGTACAAGAGAGACAATCACAGTTCAAGAAGTGGAAATACAATACGAGAAAACAAGAGAATCGAGTAAGGAAAACTTACGAGCACTGGATGTACTGATATGCCGGCAGCGGTGTGACAATATGCAAAACAAAACACAACTTGACCCAAATAACCAACAAGCCTAGGTATCCATAAACCTAGAGCTCCGATAGCATTTTCTGTAACACCCCCGAGATATTCAGAGTATATTACAGCGCTGTGGACCCCTACATGGGACCCAACAGGCTCACACAAGAAAACACCACTCCACTAACCGTCTCGGTTAGCAAGGAAACAATTGTTAACAACAAGAACATAAAACAACACGTCCGGTACAGCCGGCATAGTAAATCTCAACCGACAAATATAATAACTTCAACGAAGACCAATCACAATCCGAAAGGAAAAGCCTAGGTACTCGCGAGTACAATTTATAAGTTTACAATTTGGACAACATCCACATCAAAAGAGACAGTAGGAAATAACAAGACTCAATTGCACATGTCAACAACCTTGGACGACATCCTCGTACCATCCCAAAGACCCGCCGTCTCTGGTCAACATAACCTGAAATCCATAACAAGAATTTCCCCGACAACGGATCCCCAAAGGGGTTAGCAATTACGCTAGTACAAGTAATCAAGGCAAACCAATCGCTTACACATTTCATAGTACATGCACCAATATCATTTCAAAACCAAAACCAGACATGTCTTTTCCGGAAACAAACAGTCAAATAATCAATTTGCCTAGGACTAGGACGCCACCATGAATCCCACCCGAGGCCTCTAAGGACCCTCCCGAGCTGGCCACTTTATAAAACAAATCACGCACAGGCATCGCCTAGGACCAGGATGCCACCATGAATCCCACCCGAGGCCTCAAATGACCCTCCCGAGCTGGCTAGCGAAACAAACTCGTGAATCCAGAGTGAAGTCATAGATTCCCCCGAGTCCCCGTCGGACCCTCCCAGGGTGAGTAAAGCACACACAATATACATTATCATTTCATGTTAAGCATAAAGGTTTCCAAAAATACTAGCCTTGAATAATTGACGACGCAACGAATGGAAAGGAAAGTCACCAACGAACGCTAGGAACCAACGAAACCGAACCTAACGATTCTAAGAATACAATCACAACCATTTCTAAACGAATATGGAATTGGAATACACCCGAAAACCCGCCTACGATTCATGTATATTCGTATATAAACAACAACGAGGGCGGACCACAACCAAACCCTCTCGATTACGTAAAAACCACGAAATATACCATGAATCCGTAGGGAAACTAAGAATACCAACAAGATTAATCATATTCATCATGAATTAATTAACAAAACGGAACGAATCGGACAAAAATGCTAAAACCCCCAAATCTACCCAAAAGTAGGGTTCTAAAGATCTAACCTTGATTCGCTGGATCGAAGGATGTTATAGGATGATTGATCAATGATATAACCTAAAGAACTTCATGGATTTGTTTTTAAACAACATGGCTTCGCCACCTCCGAATCGCCAGCCGCGGACAGAAAAGGAAGGAAGTGAAAAATGAATGAAAATGCGACTGCTCTGTCACATTTATACTCGACCGGAACTAGCGTGCGCTAGCCTTCCCGGACCAGCGTGCGCTATCGTCCAGTATCGGCCCAGTACCCTCGGCCAGGGCCCACACGACCCGGCACCACCGACCAATTCTGCCGACCGTGACCTGTCCGCCCGACCCCCGCTTGCGTGCGCTACGACCGGAAGCCTGCGCGCGCTAGCCGACCTGTCCAGTAACATATGGACTAAACAACTAGCCTAGGTAACGTACGCTAGTCGACCGACAGCATGCGCTACCCCTGCCGGTTAGCGTGCGCCACGACCGACAGTAGAGTGCGCTACCTGCCGATCATCCCCGAGTCCAGAACCTCAGAACCTCTCTGCCTTGACCCGATAGCGTGCGTCGGCCGGCCGCGTAACGTGCGCTACCCCTGCCAGTTAGCGCACGCAGCCTTCCGGCAGTAGCGCGCGCTATGCCGGGTTCCCCGTGGTCACCGCCGGCCTGTAACCGCCCGGCCAGCCGCTCACCATGATCCGACGACTCGATTTCAAAACGCGTTTTAACGAACACGACGAAAATCTCGCAGACAACATCAACGACCCGAAATGAAAACATAATGCAATAATTAATCATACGCGACCAAAAAAAGGGTCGAGACAACAAATACAGATATGGATACCCGTAACTTTGGGTAAATTACAAAATGGCCCAAAACGCCCGAAAATCACGATACGTGATCGAATAATCAAACCGAAGTTCACAACACATCTAACAAAGTTAAACGGACTAATGGGAAACTCGAAACATCAGTTTCGAATGAGATTCACAAGAATCGAACTCAAGTGCGGAAAAGTCGCTAAAAAGCACGGAACTCAACAAAAAACACCGAAACGAACTCGGATGACAAAAAGTGTAGAATTAATCATTCTCAGAATGATGAAACAGTTATGAGCGAGTCGTCAAAACGGACTTCCGCCGAAAAAAAGAAATTACCGGAAATCGAAATTACGGGTATTACACATGATAGATCATTTTGTGATACATGAAATTGCTTTTGAGCATTTGAAAATGATACTTTTCAAAATGAATGTTTTACGGAAAATAATATTTGGGCCAAGACACAATCGATTTTGAAATAGTTTTGTAACTCAGGACTTGAGGTCCAAAAAGGGGTTTTATACTTTTTAAACTTATTGTAATGCGGAACAAGATACGGCCTGAGACCCTAATGTTTCAAAAGGCTTTTTCATGTTTTCTAAAACTCCCGAGATTTGTAAAGCACTTTACCAATCATTTATCTATTTGATTATTACCTTTCGAGGTTTTGGCTTACTCATTCAAATGAGACTTCTCGGGAAGTCTTTCGCTCTGTTGATTTGTTTCAATGTTTTGCCATAGCATATTTGAGGTATTCCAGGATGGGTTAATGGTTGACGTTGCGAGTCATATGTGGAAAAGGATTTTTTGGTCGGAGTTTATATATTGAGATTTTGGAACTCTATCGTGTGGTTTTCCGATGGAATATCAGTTGATATTGGTGACGAACCGAATTGGTATACAGAAGTTTGGAAGTGGTCATTCATTTGCATAGTTTTCAATTTTAAAAAAAAACTTCGAAATCGTATGGATTCGGAAGACACTGTTATTGAATACTTGGCATTAGCGAGCCAGTTAATTTTTCAAAAATTGATTTCGTGATCTTACGAAAATTTATGTTTTGAGTTTTGGAATTTTTTAAAAGAACTTTCGAAAATTGTCTTCGTGACAAGATTATACGATTTCAAACTGGTTTTGAAAATGTGATTGAGGTACATACGCATTTAGTGCATAATGCATATCGTGGTGAAGTTCTGAGCGAGGCTCTCGACTGGATATTTCATCAGTATGGTACGAGGAAAAGAGATTCGAATTTCAGCATGGTAGTTTGGTTATCCAGGGATGATCGGTTGATTTATCGGATAAGAGAAATATGCTGCGTGCTGTAGATTCATGCATAGGATGTAATTTTGGAACTTTGGATTTTGCGAAATCGGGGCATATGTGTTATGTAATTCCATTGGTATGGTAGTAGCGCGATTTTTACCATAGTGATTTTTGAATGGTTTCTTTTGTAGACTTGGGGATGGTGACCCCATGTTGGTTGTTTTAGATGTTGAGCGGTCGTTTCCACTCCAGGTATGATTGGTTGTTTTCATCGGCTTGATTGGGTGTTCGTATGCCGAGGGGTATGTTCACCAACCGGATGTGTTTCTTTGAGATCTACTGTATGTGATTTGTTTAGTGTTTTGAGAATTTTGCTCTTTCGTGTATCTGTCTCTGTGGTTCTGTGTTCATCGTGTTGGAACTTACCGTGTGAAGGTATTCTCGATTATCGTTGATCGTTCATTGGTTATATTGGAGTTTATCATGTTGATGATATTCTCAATTATTTTTTGACCTCTGATTGGTCGTATTGGAGTTTATCATGTTGATGATGTTCTCGGCTGCATTTTGACCTTTGGATTGGTCGTATCGGAGTTTATCATGTCGATGATATTCCCGGTTAATTTATTGGTTGATCATTGTTGGTGATCATATGAGCGTTCAGATTTTGTATCGATGTTTCAGAATTTATATCGTTGTTTTGGGCAGTTGTTTCACAGATGTATCGTGTATTATTGATTTGTATCTGAATTGGGATTTGATTGTGCAATCAGACAGACAGGATTCGACACGAATAGATTATTTCATCCGAAGATGATATATTTTGTTGAGACTCAAGGAATTGTGATTGTAAGCGTATTGAGACTCTACAGTGAGGTCACTTGCTAGTATCTCAAGAGATCGTCGACTTTGCGCATTGGTAAGTATGCTGTTTTGGTTATTCGTGAATTATGATGATTGATCTTTGTCGTGATGGTTTCGAAATATTTTGGTTGAACGATTTGTTTGTTTTTCTATGACGGATTGCAAGTTTCGAGGACGAAACTTATTTTAAGTGGTGTAGTATGTAATATCCGGAATTTCTACTACCGTTGTTTAATATTATTTTATCCGAGTTACATTGTACAACGTGGAATCTTTACAGTATAGATAAAATAAATGAAGGACTGAGATGTCAGTATCGGTATAATTGTCGTACTTGGTCGAAAATTGTATTAGAGGATATAGTGTGTCATGTATACGTATCCAGTATGTCGAGGCAGACGAGAAAAGTTGGAAATGACCGAGTGTAACATTATTAGCGCACGCTAATAATCACGAGTAGCGCACGCTATCGTGCAGGTTTAGCACACGCTACAGACATAACTTAGCGTACTCTAGTGAAGAACAGCTCAGAGGGAATCTACGCGTGGACCAGGCCACTTTCGGTGCACATTCTGAAAAGTCAACGGATGTTGTAATGTAGTGTTAGCGCACGCTAATGCATTTTGATTAGCGCACGCTAACTGTATATCGGTCAACACGGAATCTTGGCTTTATTGGTTGCTTTCGGCATGTGGGGTCACGAGCATATTCGGGGTAGGTGCAGACTGTAGTAAGTCAACTTCGGATAGTGCACGCTAAGGGCAAAGGACTTGCGTACGCTAGAGAATGTAAGTTACGCACGATAATGCATGGGCATTACGTACGTAAGCACATGTACGAATCTAGTCAGTAGCCACTGGACTGCGATAGTGCACGCTAACAAAGTCAGTTAGCGCACGCTAAGTCGTAGCGCACGCTAAACATGAGATGTTAGCGCACGCTAGTAATGTATTCTATATAAAGGGGATAGACGGGTATTATGAAGCATTTCGTCCATTTCTTTCCTTTCACCCGATAGAGAGAACCTTGGGAGGACATTTGGAGTTTCTAACACTGAGGGATGATCCTCTTTAACAAGATTAAAGATGGAAATCATGGATTAAAGCTTTGTTCTTGAGATCATTGGTGATTCTTGGAAATGGATTCAACCTTGGAAATCAATCCATTCCTTTATAAAGGTAATCACTCTTCATCTTTGGATTTCGTTTTGGATTGAATGTTGATGTTCTTGAGTTGATGATTATCATATAAACAAGTTGATAAGCATGATTATGATATGGATTACCGGATTATGATGATGTTATTGTTTATATGAAGATATTGTTATGATTCTTGTGGTTTAAATTGTGTAGTTCGTTTTCTTGAGATAAGTTGGTGAATCCTTCTTCTCCTTTGCGGATGTTGATATCATTGTTGATGATTAATCTCTGTAATGTTAGATTAGGGAAGTGTTGTTAAGGTTCTTGGTGTTCATGATGTTGATATTTGAGGAAGAAGATGATATATGGATATAAAACTTGGATTATAAGTTGGATGATTGTTTATATGTTAAAGGATATCGGATTTCGTTGTTGAGCATGATTTAGAATCACTTAGTGTTCTTGATAATCGCCATATGTTGATCGGTATATGAAAAACATGCATCAGTACAGGATTAGCGCACACTAAGCTTACTGGCTAGCGCACGCCAACGGGAGCAACTTAGCGCACGCTACGTTAAGTGATTAACGTGCGCTAAGTATGCAGACAGTGCAGTATTTTTGTGTTGTGATTATGAATTCGTGCTGGTTCGAGTTGGATTGTACACTCTATGTTTAACCGAGATATCATAGAACCGTTGAGTTTGTGGATTGGTTATATCGATTATTGATTGTTATTGAATGTGTGTTAAATTTATTATTGCGATAGGTTACGATAATCGATCGGTGATTATAACTGTATATTGCGGTCGTGTTCGAGCATGTTCGTGAATTGCGTGGTCAGGGCTGAGGACCTCGTAGACAAAGGCAATGAATTTGGTAGCGGCTTCATCATCCTCGTATCGGTATCGAGGCAATTTATTACTTGCTCAGTTATGATATTTAATGAATGGTTTCAGTTTCATTTCGTTTATAATACATATAGCGATGATTATTATTGTGAACTCTGGGTATTTGGATCGTATATCGTTCTTCCGATTCTGGGAGGTAAATCATAATGTATATGCTTTATCTCGGTTATTGGTATGTTCGGGTATCGAGGTTATATTGCGATAAAGACGAGGATATGAGTATCTGTAGTTCATTATACGTTTGGATCGCCGAGCATTGCGGATAATCTTCGGTGATGTTTTGATATCGAGATTTCTCCCGAAGGACTTGGGACAAGTATCTTACATCGGTTCGGTTAGTATTAGTGATTTGATGATGCATATTGTCCTTCATGTTGTTGAACATGAGGTCGTCTTAGTTGATTTGTCATATTGTCGTTCATGTTGATGAACATTTTGATTTGCATATGTGTATGCTGTTGTGCGGCGATTAATACGCCTCAAAGGCGATCGGCATAACGATCAGATAGTCTACCATAGAAGACATACTCTGGGCAAACACCCAGCAGTCGGCACCCACGGCGATCGTCTTTCGGTATCCGGCGATCGTCTTTTGTTAATTGGCGATCGTCTATGATGTCCAACCAGAGACGATCATCTCGTGCCACGTATGAATCCAACATCCGTCAAAGTCGTCGAAGACCGAATCTTAGATGGTGGCCCACGTGCAGATCCATAAAGGGCGCCGGGAAATAAGACATTTGACCCCAGCCTGTCACCTACCTCACCTACCGACAGGGCCACCGAAAGGTACAAAGTGGGTCCTCCCCGGACAACGATTCAGGACGCGTGCAGGCTTCCCATTGGCCCGCACAGCTGGTCGCCAACAGCAGCCCCAGACTTTAAGGGAACAACCTCACGTGACGGGACGATCGACCATCTTATTATAATATAGAAAACGGCGGTCGCCCGTGATCGCCGGAGAGGTCCCAGCAACCTTGTCTCCTATAAATAGGAGGCTCACTACAGTGGCTAGGATAGGCTGTCATTACCGTGAATACAAGTGCAAAACATACAGAGAGAGAAACATAGATTCATCTGGAAATTACTTACACATTCATAGTGATATTCATACATACTTACAATACATCCCAAGCAAGAACCCACAGATCTTCATATCTGGTTCTTCCGGCAATCTATACGCTCTACAGCTTAGATAACTAGAAGTCTTTACACTCATTGTAATAGATTCTAACATTAATATTTGTACTCAACAGTATACTTATTAATAACATCTCGCGAGAGCATTCAAGCCCGGGATTAACAACCCCAGCAAATCTTGTGTTATTTATCTTCTCACGGAAGTGTTCTCGCATTTGTTTGTTACTCAATCATTCCAGCAATACTATCTCCGGATAATATTTTGGGTAACAAGAATTGGCGCTAGAGGAAGGGGAGGGGTCTAAACCTTCATTTTTATTCCTACCGACTCGAAGAAACACTCACTGTTCTCCAGACATATACTTGAAGAAACACTCACTGTTCTTCAAAAGAAAAGCCTTCAGAAAAATGACATCTACAACGACCTCCAAAAGAGCCACCCTGCGATCTGCCGGAAACCTCATTCCGGCCCGGACCGAATCCCAGCCCACGGCGAAAGGTGACCACGGCGACTCAAGGCTCTCACTCCCGCCCCCGAGGGACGGTCGTAGCCTCTCACTCGATCAGTTTCGGACCGCGGAACAGATTGAGGAGGCTATAGCCATCCTCAGGGAGCGACGGAGGGCATGCGACTCGCCCACCATCACTCCGTAAGCCATACGCCGAGTAGGCAAGCGGAAACTCAAGGGGATCTATGTTGAGAAATCGACAGAAAGCCCCGAGCCGCAGGAGAAGGCTCTCGTCAGGCGGGATGACTCCGTCTTCAGCCGCCTGGGAAGCGATCCCTTATGGCGACCCGGGCACTCAGGCCCCAGTCGGGAAACATAGGTATCCGAATCCTTTACCAGGAGCTCGGCATATCCGACTCCCAGAAGACAAGCCGGTCAGCGAGCCCCCGCTCGCCCAAGAAATGAACCTACTGGCAAGGAAATCATCGTACACCATGGGGCCAAGGGATCTGTGCACGATCGCCTTGGCTCGCGCTCCGGGAGCCAATCAGCGAGCAGTCAGGCGACGGCGATGGCCGCCATGCAGCGCCAGCTCAACGAGATGAAGGTGCTCCTGGAAACTGGGGCAGGCGCCAGGAGATGGATCGCTGGACCAAGTGAACCACTCGCGGTCCAGATCGAGCTCGCCCCAGTACAACCGAAGATCGCTCCCCCACAAACACCTCTGTATGAGGGGAGATCAGATCCGGAGACCTATTTGAGCAAATTCCGGATCTACATGACCGGATGCGGAGAATCAGATGCGACAAAATGTCGAATGTTCCCATTAACTCTGGGCGACCTCGCCCACAGGTGGTACATCTCGCTGCCACCTCTCTCAATCAACTGCTTTGAGAAGCTGGCGAACGACTTCATGTCGTACTTCGCCGCCAAAGTCGCTCGCCCGGAAGGCCCCCACCGCATGATGAAAATCAGGCAGGGGAAGGACGAATCAGATGAAGATTACATCGATTGGGTAGATGAGATAGTCCTCAGCGGCGAGCCCATCAGCGACGAGTTCGCCCTCTACTCAATCCTGGGGGGATTCTTCGGCCACTCACCCATGTTCAGGCACCTCACTAAGGACATCCCCCCGACCTACTCAGTCTTCCGCGTCAGAGCCGCCGATTTCCTGGTCAGGCAAAGGATGCTCTCCCTCCGCTTGGGCGAGGGACCCTATGGGGAAGGGAAGGCGCCGTCCCACGTCCAGAAAAAGGCGGTCGCCAAACCCAGAAAGGCGGTCGCAAATCCACCTGGTGAGTTCAAAGCCTTCGAAGATGTGGAGGTCCACCTTCTCCATAACCTCAACTTATCTCCGGCCCACATCTTCAACGCAATCAAGGGGCGCGAATGGCTATCCAAACCAAAGCCGATAAGGGACCACGGTCATCTAGACCGTAGCAAATTATGTGCCTATCACAAGAGTCCCGACCACAACACCAGCCAATGCCGCGACCTCCTCAGACAACTCTGGCGACTGTTTGAGGAAGGCAAATTGGACAACTTGGTCACAAAGCCAGAACCGAGGACCGGAGGGCGCGAGCGCCGACCAAACGAAAGAACCCCTCCCAATCCGGTCGCCAGGATCGAGCATGAGCCGGAGTACTCTGATGAATCAATCCCTCCGATCAACCCTGGCGGTCGGATTAATATGCTTCAAGCAGGAGGTGGAAACCTCGGGGGCCTTTCCCCAGTTTCCACCATGTCAAACAGGAAACGAAAGGCCGAACTGAGGGCGTTCGTCGGGGTCCACGTCGTGGTACCTCCAGAGCCGACCATCTCTAAAGACGCGCTCATCACCTTCTCCAATAAGGACAGGGAGGGAGTACAATGCCCCAAAGAGGATGCATTGGTGATCTCTGCTTGTATCCTTGGAAAGATGGTCGATCGCGTATTGGTCGACAATGGGAGCTTCTGCAATATAATATTCAAATCCGCCCTAGACCAGCTCGGCAACTTGACCAAGTTCATCAAGCCGTTCGGCACCGTGCTCCAAGGGTTCGGCGATAGAACAGTCCAAGCCTACGGAAGGATCAAGCTCTCTGTCGAGCTAATATGCTTTTATGATCCCAAGGTTAGGATTACTAGGAACCTAAATTTTGTAATCATAGATAGGCCCAGCATCTATAATGGGTTCCTAGGTCTTCCATTTCTAGAGACCTTTGAGGCGGTCGTTTCATCTTTCTTTTACTGTATCAAATTCCCCACTGCTGATGGGACGGTCGGAACTGTAAAAGGAGATCAGCTAATGGAAATGAAATGTTTGAACTACTCCTATGTTGTAACTTCTTTCAATACTTCCCATGCTATGTGTAACATTGAAACGATCGACGATCAACCCATAGAGATCGATGAGCCAAGCACATCGTACCAACTCGATTCAGAGGACGCCATCTCACATCGATTAACGGACGACATCGAGCCAAGGATCGGTTTCGAGCCAAGTATCGACATCGATCTAAGAATCGAGTCCAGAAATCGTTCCAAACGAGAGGCGACCATCCCCATTGAAGAGTTGGAAAATGTAACGATAGATCTAGCTCTCCCGGAGCGGGAAGTACAGATCGGCGCAAACATAGATCGCGAATTAAAAGAGGACCTGATCAATTTACTACGTAAGAACATCGGAGTCTTTTCCTGGTCGCATCAAGATATGGTTGGCATAAGTCCTGAACACGCCTGCCACTATCTAAAGATCGACCCGGCTAGGAAGCCTGTTCACCAGAAACGTAGGAAATTCGGTCCTGAGAAGTACGCAACGCTCGACATAGAAGTCAAAAAGCTGCTCAACAACAAAGTAATCGGAGTAGCTACAGACGAACCACAATGGGTCGCCAATGCGGTGCTCGTCAAAAAGCCAAACGGCTCCTGGAGGTTATGCATCGAATTCACCGACCTCAACACGGCATTTCCGAAATATCACTTTCCGATACCTCATATCGATCATCTGGTCGATAGTACAGCATGGATGCCTTCGCCGGATACCATCAAATCCCAATGGCAGAGAAAGACATAAAGCACACATCTTTCCACACAGAAAAAGACATATACTTTTGGGTCCGAATGCCTTTCGGCTTGAAGAATGCGGGGGCAACCTACCAGCGTCTAGTCAATGGAATGCTCGCCAATCAGATCGGCAAGACCATGGTAGTCTACATTGACGATATCGTGGTCAAAAGCCTCAAGAAGGAAGATCACCTCAATGATCTCGCCGAGACGTTCGCCATCCTCGAGAAGTTCAACATGAAACTGAACCCCAAGAAATGTAACTTCGGGGTGAGCTCCGGAAAATTCCTGGGGCACATCGTGAGCCAAAGGGGGATCGAAGCGAACCCCACCATGATTCAGGCGATCCTCGACATGCAGGAGCCACGAAACGTCAAGCACGTGCAACGCCTCACAGGTTGTCTAGCCGCCCTCAACCGTTTCATATCTCGACTCTGCGATAAAAGCAAGCCTTTCTTTGCGACCATAAAGAACAAGAAGTTCGCATGGACGAAGGAGAATAAGGTAGTGTTCTCCAAAATCAAGGAAGACCTATCTAACCCCCAGATCCTGGAAAAGCCGATCCCCGGTGAGAAATTATTCCTTTACCTAGCAGCCCCGGAGGTCACATTGAGTGCCGTTTTGGTGCGAGCGGAGGGACAAGTCCACTTGCCGATCTACTATGTTAGTCAAGCGCTCCACGATGCTGAGACACGTTATACTCCATTGGAGAAGATCGCCTATGCTCTAGTCATGAGTGTTCGCAAGCTAAGGGCTTACTTCTTCGAACATCAAGTGGAGGTTCTGACGACTCTCCCTCTAAGGCAAGTTCTACACCGACCGGACACCAACGGGCGACTCCTCAAGTGGTCACTGGAAATCGCCCAATACGCTTTCACGTATGCTCCTCGCACAGCGATCAAAGGCCAAGCTCTGGTAGACTTCGTGGTGAAATTAACATTCCCTCATAGTCCGACCCAGATCGGTCGACCGGCCTGGAAGCTATACGTGGATGGCTCGGCGACCAACTCGCGAGCAGGGGCTGGGATTGTCCTCATTAGCCCCGACGGCCAAAGTTTCACAAATGCCGTGCGTTTCGGGTTTCGTGCGACCAATAATGAAGCCAAATACGAAGCCTTAGTAGGCGGGATCGATCTAGATCTCGCCCTAGGTGTTCGTCGCCTCCATATCTTCATGGACTCCCTCTTGGTCGTGAACCAAGTCAAAGGAGATTATGAGACGCGCGGTGAACAGATGGCCAAATACCAAGAGCTGGTCGCCGAAATGTGCACGAAATTTGAGGAAGTGCTAATCGAACAAGTCCCGAGAGAGCACAACTCCCAGGCCGATGCCCTATCCAAGCTAGCGTTGTCAGATGGGGCAGCCAACTTCTCTAATATCCAAATTACAAAATCAGCAAGGCCGGCGATCGACAGAAACCTGGTTACCACAGTCGCCGTTGCCGAGGAGAACTGGATGACTCCGTTCATCAAATACTTAAAATATGGAACAGTCCCTGACGACCGTATCAAAGCTCGCCAACTCCAGCTCCGTGCGACCAAATACCCTATTGGACGACCGGCTTTACAAGCGAGCTTTCAGCCTTCCCCTCCTCAAGTGTATTACACCGGAGGAAGGTCGGCTCGTTTTAGCCGAAATCCATGACAGGATCTGTGGAAACCATGCTGGCGGGCGAGCTCTCATCCATAAAACAACCAGACAAGGTTTTTTCTGGCCATCACTTCAGAAGGATGCGATCGCCTATGCCAGATCGTGTCATAGGTGTCAAGTAATGGGACCAAACATCAAACTCTCCCCCGAGCAACTCACTTCAATGTACAACCCTTGGCCTTTCGCCCAATGGGGCATTGACCTTATAGGTCCCTTGCCGACGGCACCAGGGGGCTGTAATTTTGCCATCGTAGGGGTAGACTATTTCACCAAATAGGCTGACGCCGAACCGCTAAACAAGATCGGCCAAGAGCAAGTAATCAAGTTCATTTGGAAAAACATCATATGCCGGTTCGGTCTGCCCCAGGCCATCATCTCCGACAACGGAAAGCAGTTCGATGGTTTAGAAGTCATGCCATTCTGTGAGAAGTGGGAAATCAAGAGATTGTTCTCGGCCCCCTACCACCCTCAGACGAACGGGCAGGTAGAAGCCGTAAACAAAATCCTCTAACACACGATTAAAGCACGACTCGAATCCAGGCAAGGACGGTGGGCGAGCGAGCTCCCGAACTTTTTGTGGTCTTATCGAACGACGACCTGTAATTCAACCGGCGAAACCCCATTCGCCCTTGCCTTCGGAACAGAAGCGGTGATCCCCTCGGAGATCGCCGTCCTCAGCCATCGAACCGAACAAGAGATGACGACCGACAATGATGTGGCCCGACGGATCGACCTCGACATGCTCGAAGAACGATGACTGACCTCAGAAATGAAGAACACTATCCACAAAAGGAGATCCGAGAAGTTCTTCAATTCGAAGGTCAAGGAAAGAAGGTTTCAAGTGGGCGATCTCGTCCTCAAAAAGATCCAGACCCACACAGGTGTTTTTGGCCCGAACTGGGAAGGCCCCTTCAGGATATCTAAATGGCTAACTAAGGGAGCCTACGAACTTGAGCACCCCGACGGTACTCCGGACCAATATCCTTGGAACGTCGTACATCTGAAGAAGTACTACCAGTGAAAACTTTGTATTCAGTTTCTACTACCCTATGTACAAGGAATATAATGAGATTTCTTCCTATCCCATCTATTCTAACGATCGCCCCACTAGGCATATCGTATACCGTCGAGGTTCGCCATCTAACATGACAATCCGAGGTATAAGAGTGCAGCCCTGGTCCTGGTAGTCGATGGAACCGACTGTTTCGGCCATGCAAGGTCCCTTTGGGCCAAGATCGCCCGCCCTTCATTTAAATATGAGGCCGGCGTAGTCTGAGGGCCCTCCAAAACTAATCAGTGGACACGATCGCCTGCCCTCAAAGGTTCATCATCTAACGTGGTGAACCCGGACAATGCGACGTGCCACTACCCCCGTCTCAACGTACACTGTCGAGGATCGCCATCTTCATGGCGGGCCAAGGTAGAAGCAGCGCTAACAAGCCACGGACGTGGAGTCGAATAAACCGACGACGCCCCGTGCAAGGAATCCTCCAGACCAAGACCGCCCACCTTTCGTTTAAATACAAGGCAGGCGCAGCCTAACGGAGGACCCTCACAATAAAGTGAGTCGCGGGAATATCCCTCGCACACAAAGACACAGTTGTGGAGATCGGTCCATCGAACTCCGCGACCATGCACGATTCCTCTGAGTCGGTAAAACTGAAAATAGCTCACCAAACACACTATTTTTGTTCCCTTACTTACAATAAGTAAACAAAAACAAGGGGGCAGAGAAGGGGAGTTAATCCTAAATGCTATCAGACAGAAGGAACCGTACTCGATCGGCTTCGTTCAGACACACGCAAGACGATCGGAATTGTTCAAACAATATTTACAAGTAAGAATTTCCAGAACATGTCGATACATTCAAACATTCAAACAATCAGTCAGATGAACAAGACATCGGAAGCAATCATACACATACTTGAAAAAATTTGCATGCAAACATTCAAAGGCGGTCGTACATGTGAAATCACAGATACAAAAAGGGAGTATTTTATTCATGACAAGGAGTTCGTACAATACGAAGCCCGAAGGCAATACAAAGAAAGAGCAAAAATTACAAGTGAAAGAAAACAAAGAATTCACTCAGGGCCCCTCCGGCTGGTCTTCACCCCCAGGAGGCGGATCGGCATGCGCTCCCCCTCTGGCCTCAGGATGAATGAGTTTATCTGGAAAAGGATACCAACTCAAGTCGATCTCCAAGTCGACGAGGTCAAGGATCGGCAGGGAAAACTCCGGATGCAAAGGGTGCTCGAGTGCATAGGCCTTAAAGCTCTCCATCAAAGGACCGATCTCGATCCCTACCTTTTTGGCGGCTCGGGCAGTGTCGGCATAGGCCACTTAATAAGCGAACTCACCGACGAGTGCCACATTGAGGTAGGGATCGGTCTCGATCGCCTTCAGCTGCCCTCTCAGCTCAGTGGTCGTCTTCTCAGCTTCTGCCTGTTCGACCACCTTAGCGGCCGTTTCCCCCTTAGCCTTCTCCAGCTCTCCCGTCGCCGCCTCCAGCTCGCGGTTGAGCCGATCCACCGTCGCCTTCAGCCCGGCCTCCTCCTCCTGCGAGGCCGCGTGCATCCGGCGAGACTCCTTTTCCTGGTCGCGGAACCGATCAGACACTTCCTTGGAGCGACTCAGCTCCTGCTTCATCCGATCGTTGTCTCGTTTAGCTCGTTTGGCCGTCTCTATGTACTCCTTCTCCATAGCCTGGATCTGGTTAGCAAATTCAACGTTTTTATTCCGGGCGGCCTCGAGATCGCTATGGAGACGAGCATTAGAGGGTCGCCCCTCGTAATCCCTTGCAGCTTGGACTGCCATCGTCACCGTCTGGAGAGCCAGGACAAGGGTCGCCTGCATGGCATCTCCAGATCGCCGACGAGCGATCGCATCGAGATCGGTCATCCAAGCCTTGGGCAGAGAGGTGATGGCCTTCTGGACGTAAGTAGGGATGTCGAGGGACTTCTGCGGAGACTTGCTCGCCAGGAAATCCAGCACCATCGGCGAGACGTCCGGATCAGCAAGACGGACCCTACAACACAAACAAAAGAGACAAAGGAGTTAGAATATACCTAAATAAATTTTCCAACTTGGAAAGTTCAATCCGATCTCACCTGTTGACCAGCTCAGGATCGCGGACAAAATAGGGCTTTCCCCGAGAAGTCTCAGCCTCAGCGATCGCCGCTCTTTTCAAGAAGCCGGCCGGTGACCTGGAACCGGATGCCGAGGGCCTGGGAACAGACCCCTCCGCCATCGGAATGGAAGAAATGGGGGGAGCGGCGATCGTAGGCTCCAAGATATCTAAGTCCACCTCAGCTGTCGGCAGGGACCCCTCCGGCCTCTGCCTCTTGCGGTTGCGCTGAAGTTGTTCCTCCTCTTGAATTTCCGGCTCGGCGACTGGCACCACAGTGGGCCTCTCCACAGGGGCAGGGCGAGACGACGTCGCAGCAATGCGACCCGTCTTCTTTCCCAGGTGAAGACGACCGATGAGACCAGGGTTAGACATGGCGATCTCCTGCGTTGGCTCGACGAAGCGGGGAAAATGAATCTCTGCCAAAAGAACAAATTCGAACAAGTTAAACACCTCCTTCAATCAGACGATTATCAAGCAAAGAAGAAGTAAAATTTATACCTGGAACTTTCAGATGACGAGGGAAGCGAAACAACCGTGCCCCCAGCCGATGAAGTTCGTGACCGAGCGAGCGAACGTCTATGTAGGAATTCGGCAAGGCACGAATTCACTCCCAAACGATCAAGAAATCGAAGGGGAGATTGCTGATTGCCGGAACAAGAGATCCTGCAAAAAGGAAACAAAATTAGATCAGTCCAAGACGTATCCGATCAAAGGGAGAGTTAAAACCCTTACTCGGATTCCTCTCCCAGAAATTGGTGGGAACCTCCAACTCTTCCTCCGGCCTTTCGCTCGACGCCGACCTCCACGCTCCGCCAACCCAGCACCATTTTGCCAGATCACCCCGAGACTTGTTCGGCACCCCGAGGACCACTCTTCCCATTCGGCCTTGAATGTGGTTACCGCCGACCGACCCTTTCTGCGCAGCCAATTTGAAGAGATAGTTCATTTCCATCGCAGAAAGGAGACAGAACAACCGGTGTCCGCCGAAAAGTGTGTGAGTGCAGATGATCTGTAGCCAGGCGTTCGACGTCAGTTGGAGCGGCACCAAATTCCAGGCGATCAACAAATAGGATACGGCGAACGGCAAGGGGAACCGCAAGCCGGCCTCCATAATCATCTCATTGACGGCGACCAGACCCTCGGGAGGTTGATCGGCACGCTCGTTTTCCGAGGGCACGTACAGGGAAACATCAGAAGGAATGGGATATTTCGCCCTCCAGCGTTTCAAGTCTCTCCGGGTCGCCGAACTCCGGATCTGACCAAGGGTCCACTGAGACGGGTCGGCGGCCCGAAACGCCGTCCGCTTCACATGTTCATAAGGATGAGCGGCGGAGTAAGCATCGAAATCAAATTCTGGACAGGGTCCGGCGATCCCTTCCATAAGCTTAGCAAAAGCCCTATAGGCGGGGCCAAATACACTGTCCCGCTCCCAAGATATCCGCACCAATTCATCTTCATCCGCCGGCGAGCCCCCCTGCTCCGCCGTCGCCGCCGTTCTCGCCACTTCGGCCTCGTTGAAGAGCTCTTCAAGTTCTGCGGGTGCAATCCCCGCACGAATAGCCTCAACGGCCGTTTCCATATGAAGTCCCACGGGAATCCCCTCCCGGTCAGGCGAAGCCGCAGCGGCGGAGGTGCTTCCGGTCTCGAAGGTCATAGATCCTCCAGACATATTATGAAACGTAAAGGGAGAAAGAAGATTGGTTTTCTTACCTAAAAAGAAAATGGAGGACGATCGGCACAAGAAGCTTCGGAGATTTCTGCAGAGTTTCAGCAAGAAGGCAAGGACGCATGATGAGTAAAAATGAAGTAGCCCTAGCCCCTTTTATAGGCTGGAGCAGGGGTCTCCGTGCAATTAGGCGAAATTCCGAGGGCTGGAGTGCAACCGTCGGAAGGGGGACACATTAAATGCAGCCCTAGAATCCCGCGTACGCATCTTTTCGAGGGCACGCCAGGCGACAAGTCTAACAAACCGTCGGACTCCCCCAATGGTGGCGCGACGCATGTCCTTGCAATGTTTCGAGAGCCTGCCTTCCTTTCCCGCTGATCCCAGCGCAAAGGAGATCGTCCAAATTTGAAATCAGATCGCCTGATCGTCTAAACACTGGCGATTGCCAACAGTGCCACCTCACCCCGTTTTTTCAACATCGAAGCGAGCTGGGGGGGCAATTGTTGTGCGGTGATTAATACGCCTCGAAGGCGATCGGCATAATGATCAGAGAGTCTACCATAGAAGACATACTCTGGGCAAACACCCAGCAGTCGGCACCCACGACGATCGTCTTTCGGTATCCGGCGATCGTATTTTGTTAATTGGCGATCGTCTATGATGTCCAACCAGAGACGATCGTCTCGTGCCACGTATGAATCCAACATTCGTCAAAGTCGTCGAAGACCTAATCTTAGACGGTGGCCCACGTGTAGATCCACAAAGGGCGCCGACAGATAAGACATTTGACCCCAGCCTGTCACCTACCTCACCTACCGACAAGGCCGCCGAAAGGTACAAAGTGGGTCCTCCCCAGACAGCGATTCAGGACGCGTGCAGGCTTCCCATTGGCCCGCACAGCTGGTCGCCAACAGTAGCCCCAGACTTTAAGGGAACAACCTCACGTGATGGGACGATCGGCCATCTTATTATAATATAGAAAACGACGGTCGCCCGCGATCGCCGTAGAGGTCCCAGCAACCTTGTCTCCTATAAATAGGAGGCTCACTACAGTGGCTAGGATAGGCTGTCATTACCGTGAATACAAGTGCAAAACATACAGAGAGAGAAACATAGACTCATCTGGCAATTACTTACACATTCATAGTGATATTCATACATACTTACAATACATCCCAAGCAAGAACTCACAGATCTTCATATCTGGTTGTTCCGGCAATCTATACGCTCTACAACTTAGATAACTAGAAGTCTATACACTCATTGTAATAGATTGTAACATTAATATTTGTACTCAACAGGATACTTATTAATAACATCTCGCGAGAGCATTCAAGCCCGGGATTAACAACCCCGGCAAATCTTGTGTTATTTATCTTCTCACGGAAGTGTTCTCGCATTTGTTTATTACTCAATCATTCCAACAATACTATCTCCGGATAATATTTTGGGTAACAACATATGCATAATTATGTTGTTTGCATTGTGTTGATCCGATGGGATCGTGTGATCTATGCTGAGGGCGCTGGATCAGATGTCCACCGCGTGTTGGTCCGAAGGGATCATCTTGGGATCTATGCTGAGGGCGCTGGACCATTGGACGGGTTTTTCCACCTCGTGTTGGTCCGACGGGATCATCTTGGGATCTATGCTGAGGGCGCTGGATCATTGGATTACCCAGTGTCGTGTTGATCGAATCATGTGGATTCGCATCGTTGGTTTTATATGTGTTGTTGTATGTATATTGGTTATCCACCTCGTGTTGATCTAGTAGGATCATCTTGGGATCTATGCTGAGGGCGCTGGATCATGGGATTTCCATTGGGTATACATTGATGTTTTGTTTTGAGCATATTGACGTTGTCATATGAGTATGCATTTGAAGGTATTGTGTTAGGACCGTGCCCGTATGTTGCATTGATCTGATCTCGGATTAGATCTGATATGATTGTCGTGGCACTTCATATCTCGAGGTATATTCTGTATTTCCCTTGGTATTTTTCTTTGATGGATAATCAGTTTTCGTGTTGAGACTTGATGATGTCACCGACGGATTTGGGTTGATCAGAGTTAGTAGATTTTCGTAACAGTGAGTTATGATGACGTTTTGAGGATTTTAGGGTATTGTGTGAGACACAGTACGAGAGGTGAATTTTGGTAGAGTTATGACGATAAGATTACATTGGTCGTACTCTTATTTTGTATTCTCATTGGTATGTAATTATTGATGTGATGTGACGGTTATCATTATTGGATATTATGGCTGACCCCGTCGTGGGCTTTATTTTTAGGTTCTTGAGATATCGAGCTTGTAGCAGTCGTGGAGAGATGAGCTTCCCAGAGGATACTGGCTAGGACATGTTTTTGTATTGAGTTTCCTAATTAGTTGCTGTATTCCGCTGCTAGAGTACTTTTAACTATTGTCTTTTCCGCTGCATGAGTATTTTGAAATGACCTTTTGTTTCTGGTAATTTGAGTTACTTTGGAAATCATTTTCTAAACTATTGAGTTTCGGTCATTTGGCCTTGCCCTTTTCAAAACGAGATTTCACGACGGTTTTGATAAATAGATTTTATAAAGTCTTCGAATATTTTAAAGATAGTACCGTCGTCGGCCTCTTGGGCATTTGTAAATGTTTGTGAAAATTTCCTTTAGCCTTGTGGGTTCCATCTCGGGGCCCATGGTGCTGTAATATTTCCGGTTAAATCTGGGGGTGTTACAGAATTGTTACAAGATGCAATATCTATGAAGAAAATCAAAATCGTACTATAAATATCTGAAGAATGATTGAGCAGAAGTACGATGTGAACAATACTTGCAATCAAACAAAGCAAACAAAGCAATCTATAGCATCGTGAAGAGCTAGTTTCCAAAGTATTATACCAAGAAGCTCTTGAAAATTGGAGAAGACAAACTCTTGTCTTAAAAGTCCAAGTACGGGTACTTCTTTGAATGAGGTTCTTAGAAGTTCAAGGTTGTAAACGCATCCACGGGTTCTTTATTGGCAGGTGATAGACAACTTGCGAGTTATTGAGGCATCCATGAGTTTTCGATTAAGAGGTGCTAGACAACCAAAAGGGAGTTGCAACGGCCACGGGTTTCCACTGGTTGGAAGCTGTTGTAATGAAGTTCATTGCAAAATTATTTCACTAGTTGAAAGTAATAGTAAATTTATCTCCAACTGGTTTGGAGAGAAGTGGATTAGTAGAGGATTACCCCACCTCTGAACCACTATAAAAGTGTTGTGTGATTTACTGTTTTATCATCATACTTAACTGCTGCATACATATTTACTATTCCATTATACAGTCAGTTACTCTTACGCAAAACAAGTTTTATAGCTGACATAAGTCATCTGCATTATTTTCAGATGTGTCTTCCGCATTACTTATCTGTAGCCGAGGTTTGTTAGCTGCACACAATCACAGCTAAGGTTACTCAACTGATATATTCAGGAAAAGATTTGAAACAGTCTACTCACCCCCATCTAGACTCTACTCTGAGTATCTGTGACCTAAAAGTGGTATCGGAGAGATTGGTTCAATTTTATCGAACTAGATCCATATATATTTGAGCATATATATTCTAATCTCTCATAAATAGAACACATGCAACATATGCATTTTGGATTACCTATATTCTCTGTTGATGGATATGGCTTACAAAAAAATAAGAATACAGGCACATCTATCATCCATCCATGATGACATGTGGTGTATCATTGAGGATAGACCCTTCATATTCCTAAAGGACAGTGCAGATGAGGAAATAGCAGCTGGGAAACCAAAACAGATTCGCAAGAAGAGAACAGAACCTGGAGAAAGAAAGCTGGCCAACCTTGACAACCGGGCCAGAGATGTATTGTACTAGACTCTTGATAAAGCCACAATGGTGAAAATCAAGAATTGCAAAAATGCAAAAGTGATATGGTACACATTAGATGTAATTTGTGAAGGAATAGAGCTTATCAAGAAGAATAAATTGTCAATAGGTACTCAGAAATTTGACAATTTCAAAATGAAGACACATGAAACAATTGACCATGTGGATACAATATTCACAAAAATCATCAATGAGATAAACTCCCTTGGAAAGACATATGGCAACAAGGAGATGGCTCTGAAAGTTCTAAGATCTCTCAATCCAGAATAGAATATGAAGGTTATGTAATATCCGGAATTTCTACTACTGTTGTTTAATGTTATTTTATCCGAGTTATGTTGTACAGTATGGATAAAATAAATGAAAGACTGAGAACGATATTTGTATAATTGTCGTACTTGGTCGACAATTGTATATGAGGATATCGTGTATCAGAGGAATCATATGAAAATATATTTGAATTGAGTATATGCATATTCAGTATGCCGTATGTTCGTATTCTATATGTTGAGATGTTAGACAAGAATAGCTGAAAATGGCTAAGTACAGCCACATTAGCGCACGCTACGATGTACACAAGGATTACATACGTTAATGAGTAGAGTTAACGTTCATTAAGATGCTAAGTGTTACGTATGATATGTATAAGGCATTACGTACGTAACGAGAGGAATCAGACAGCTCAGGCTATGGCCGACAGGTGGGACCCGTGGTCGGCAGCTTTCAGCGAGGAACATGCTTGGTCGAGTCAACTCTTGGTTAACGTATCCTACGGGTAATGCATTACGTACGTTAACTGAGAAATTACTGTACCAAGTCAACATACGTATTACATAGATTATGGAGGGAACATTACGTACGTAAGCGAGTGAACGAAACAGGTCAGTGAGCTCTGGACTGTCATTACGTACGCTACCAAGGAAAGATAGTGCACGTAATAGGTTGTTACGTACGTTAACATGGATATGTTACATACGTAATGAATAGAAATGTTTTATAAGTGTACGCCCATCATTTCATTTCTCTCCGGAAGTTCACTTTGTTTTTCACCTCCAACCCTCAAAAATGGATTCTTGATTCTTCTAAGTCGATTTTGAGCTTGGGAACATGGGATTGGAGTTTGAGATATGAAGATAGTGATGATTCTTGAGGTGGTTACTTGTGTATTTCATCTTCTAAGAGGTATGTTGGATAATCCCTTCTTGAATTTCGGATTTTTGATGTGTTGTTGATGAATAATTCGTATGTAGATGATTATGGTTTTGTTGTTATGGTTCTTGAGGTTATATGAACTATATGTTGAAGGATATGATGGTTTATGTCTTGATTATGTTTGTTATGATTATGGAATCATAGTGTTCTTGGTATTCTTGGTAGAATTGTTTCGGTTCTTTATGTTAGGAGGACATATATTGGAAAATATGATAATATACACCTTGAATTATGAATGAGGATTGTTTAGATGTTAGAGGATATCCAATTACATTGTTTTGATGGCTATGAACATGGTTTCGAATCACTTAGTGTTCTTGAGGAACTTCTTGATGAATTTATCATAGCAAGACAATCGTAAGTTGAATTATCGGTATCTTTAGATATGAAGATCGAATGTTCGTTGATTGTAGTGGTAGGATTCGTATATTCTTGGTGAAATACGAATCATGATATCAATTTGGAATCTGGAAAGATTGTGATTGATCACCGAATATGATCTCCTTTACATTCATATCCGTAATCGTGTTTTGGTTATGAATTCATAATTGTTGAGTTGGATTGTTCGGACTTATGTTTAATCGAGATATTGTGAAATCGTTGAGTTTGTCGATCGGTTATATTGATTAGTAATTATCGGATTTTGGTTCATATGATGGTTATGAATTTGTAAAATGGTATGAGTATATTATTTGGTTTTATATATGATCGAGGTATCGTTGACCCGTTGAGCTTGATTGGTTGGCTATGTCGGTTATTGATTGTTATCGAATCGTTGCTATTTGATTACTTCAATAGGTTGAGATTATTGATCGGTGATTATAACTGTATGTTGCGGTCGTGTTCGAGTATGTTCGTGAATTGCATTGGTCGGGGCTGAAGAGCTCGTAAACGAAGGCAATGAGATTGGTAGCAGCTTCATCATCGTCGTATCGGTATCGAGGCAAGTTATTACTTGCTAAGTTATAATGTTTAATGAATGGTTTCAGTTTCATTTCATTTATAATGCATATAGTGGTGATCATTATTGTAAAACCCTGGAGATTTGGATTTTATGTTATTTTCCGATTCTGGGAGTTAAATCATAATGTATACGATTTATTTCAGTTATTGGCATATTTGGGTATCGAGTTTACTTTTTGGTAAAGACGAGGATATGAGTATCTATAGTCCATGGTACGTTTGGATAACCGAGCATTGAGGATAATCGTCGGTGATGATTTGACATCGAGATTGCTCCTGAAGGACTCGGGACAAGTATCTTAGCTTTGATTTCGGTTTAGTGTTGATGATGTTGATCATGCAGGTTGTCTTTCATGTTGTTGAACATGAGATCGTCCTAGTTGTTTTGTCATAATGTTGTTCATGTTATTGAGTCATGTGTTGTTCATGTCGATGAACATATTGATTTGCATATGTGTATGCATAATTTTATTGTTTATGTTGTGTTGATCCGTTGGGATCGTGTGATCTATGCTGAGGGTGCTGGATCAGATGTCCACGTCGTTATGGTCCGACGGGATCATCTTGGGATCTATATTGAGGGCACTGGATCATTGGACGTGTTCTTCCACCTCGTTATGATCCGACGGGATCATCTTGGGATCTATGCTGAGGGCGATGGATCGATGGAGTACCCAATGTTGTGTTGATGGAATCATATGGATTCGCATCGCTGGTTTTATATGTGTTGTTGTGCATATGTATATTGTTGGTTATCCACCTCGTGTTGATCTAGTAGGATCATCTTGGGACCTATGCTGAGGGCGTTGGGTCATGGGATTTCCATTGAGTATACACTGTTGATATTGTTTTGAGCATATTAACGTTGTTATATGAGTATGCATTTGTAGGTCTTGTGATAGGACCATGTCTGTGTGTGGTATTGATCTGACCTCGGATTAGACTGACATGATGGTCGTGGCATTTCATATCTTGAGGTATGACCTTTGGTATTTGTCTTTTGATGGGAAATCGGTTATCGTCTTGGGATTTGATGATGCTATTCGATGGATCGAATTGGTCGGAGTTGGTATATTTTCGTACTGCGACTTATGATGATGTTTTGAGAATCCTGGGTATTGCTTGGGGTACCGTTTGATGTTATGTTTGAGTTTATTGATTAATCGAGATTGCGAGATGTGCTTGTGATGATGGTTAATCTGATGAGAGTTATTTGAGAAACTAAAGCTATGACGGTAAGATTACATTGGTCGTATTCTTACTTAGTATTTCCATTGGTATGTAATTATTGATGTGATGTGATTGATATCATTGTTGGATATTATGGCTGACCCCGTCGTCGGCTTTCTTTTTAGGTTCTTGGATATCAAGCTTGTAGCGGTCGTGAAGAGATGAGCTTCCCGGAGGATACTGGCTAGGGCATGTAATTGTGTATTGAGCTCTTTATCAGTTGTTGTATTCTGCTGTTAGAGTACTTTTAACTGTTGTATTTTCCATTGCGTGAGTATTTTTAAATGACTTTTTGTTATCAAGTAACTCGGGTTACTTTGGAGAATCGTTTTCTAAACTATTGAGTTTCGGCTTTGGCCTTGTCCTTTCAAATGAGATTTTGCGACGGTTTTGATAAACGAGTTTTATAAAGTCTTCGAATGCTTTTAAAGATAGTACCGTCGTTCGCCTCTTAGGCATTTGTAAATGTTTGCAAAAATATCTTTTAGCCTTGTGGGTTCCATCTCGGGACCCACGGCGCTGTAATATTCCTGGATGGATCCGGAGGTGTTACAGAATATGGTATTGGAGCATAGTTTGAGAAAACCTAGGCAGTCGGGTCGAGTTGGGTCGTGCTTTTGTCGTGTCATTCAAGTTGTCGATGGACAAATATTAGAGCCGTGAGTTTTTGTTGTTCACTCGGGCTTGTGCGTTATGTGATTTACCAGTGTAGTACTGGGATTGTTGTAAACTTTTTCAAATGGTGTTAACGTGTTTCTTCGGATGGAGATGTGTTGTGTTCTCCAGTTGAACTTATTTTGCAAAATGTGTGTTTTGAAAATATCTATGTCGAGTATTTTCTAGAGTTGAGACATGTGCCAGTATCATGGGGAATCGTCGGCTTCACGATCTGTAAGTATTTGGATTTTTGAATTTCATTGAGATTTGTTGCCGTTCTAAGTTGATATGCTTTGAGATTCAGCAGAGTATTATGCGTTACAATATAAGGTGACAGTGTTGGGACAGGATTGATGATCTTGAGAAATTATAATTTTGGAAATCAGTATGTTGGTTAGATTTTGGAACGGAATTGTGCACGTGGGAGAAATGTTGTGGATTGTTGAACAGGTAGTCATGTTAGTTCATTTTGTGATATATGGAACTGTTTTCGAGTATTTGGAAATGATACTTTTCAAAGTGAGTGTTTTATGGATGTTTTACGGAAAATAATTTTGGGCCGAGACCCAATCGATTTTGAAATAGTTTTGTAACTCAAGACTTGGAGTCCGAAAAAAGTTTTCTACTTTTTAAACTTCTTGTAATGCGGAATAAGATACGGGCTGAGACCCTAATGTTTCAAAAGAAAGCTTTTCTGTTTTCTAAAACTCCCGAGATTTGTAAAACAATTTACCAATTGTTTATTCATTTTATTACAACCTTTCGGGGTTTTGGTTTACATATTCAAATAAAACTTCTCGGAAAGTCTTTCGCTGTATTGATTTATTTCAATGTTTTGTCATAACATAGTTGAAGTGATCCAGGATGACATAGTGGTTGACATTGCGATTCATATGTGGAAAAGGAGTTTTAACGAAATTTATATTTTAGAACTCTATCGTGTGGTTTTCCCGATGGAATGTCAGTGGAATTTGTGACGAGCCGGACTGGTATACAGGAGTATGGATGTGGTCAATCATTTGCATAGTTTTCATTTTAAAACTTCGAAATCGTGTGGATTCGAAGAAAACTGTTATCGAATACTTGGCATTAACGAGCCAGTTTAACTTTTCGAAAATTAATTTCGTGGTCTTACGAAAATTTCTGTTTTGAGTTTTGAAAAAAAAAATTGAAGGAACTTTCCAAAATTTGTCTTCTTGACAAGACTGTAACACCCCCAGATTTAACCGGAAATATTACAGCGCCGTGGGCCCCGAGATGGAACCCACAAGGCTAAAGGAAATTTTCGCAAACATTTACAAATGCCCAAGAGGCCGACGACGGTACTATCTTTAAAATATTCGAAGACTTTCTAAAATCTATTTATCAAAACCGTCGTGAAATCTCGTTTTGAAAAGGGCAATGCCAAACGACCGAAACTCAATAGTTTAGAAAATGATTTCCAAAGTAACTCAAATTACCAGAAACAAAAGGTCATTTCAAAATACTCACGCAGCGGAAAAGACAATAGTTAAAAGTACTCTAGCAGCAGAATACAACAACTAATCAGGAAACTCAATACAAAAACATGTCCTAGCCACTATCCTCCGGGAAGCTCATCTCTCCACGACCGCTACAAGCTCGATATCTCAAGAACCTAAAAAGAAAGCCCACGACGGGGTCAGCCATAATATCCAATAATGATAACCGTCACATCACATCAATAATTACATACCAATGAGAATACAGAATAAGAGTACGACCAATGTAATCTTATCGTCATAACTCTACCAAAATTCACCTCTCGTACTGTGTCTCACACAATACCCCAAAATCCTCAAAACGTCATCATAACTCACTGTTACGAAAATCTACTAACTCTGATCAACCCAAATCCGTCGGTGACATCATCAAGTCTCAACACGAAAACTGATTGTCCATCAAAGACAAATACCAAGGGAAATACAGAACATACCTCGAGATATGAAGTGCCACGACAATCATATCAGATCTAATCCGAGATCAGATCAATGCAACATACGGGCATGGTCCTAACACAAGACCTACAAATGCATACTCATATGACAACGTCAATATGCTCAAAACAAAACATCAATGTATACTCAATGGAAATCCCATGATCCAGCGCCCTCAGCATAGATCCCAAGATGATCGTACTAGATCAACACGAGGTGGATAACCAATATACATACAACAACACATATAAAACCAACGATGCGAATCCACATGATTCCATCAACACGACACTGGGTAATCCAATGATCCAGCGCCCTCAGCATAGATCCCAAGATGATCCCGTCGGACCAACACGAGGTGGACATCTGATCCAGCGCCCTCAGCATAGATCACACAATCTCATCGGATCAACACAACGCAAACAACACAATTATGCATACACATATGCATATCAAAATGTTCATCAACATGAACGACACAACATGAACGACAATATGACAAATCAACTAAGACGACCTCATGTTCAACAACATGAAGGACAATATGCATGATCAAATCACTAATACTAACGGAACCGATATAAGATACTTGTCCCAAGTCCTTCGGGAGAAATCTCGATATCAAACCATCACCGACGATTATCCGCAATGCTTGGCAATCCAAACGTACAATGAACTACAGATACTCATATCCTCGTCTTTATCGCAACATAACCTCAATACCCGAACATACCAATAACTGAGATAAAGCATATACATTATGATTTACCTCCCAGAATCGGAAGAACGATATACGATCCAAATACCCAGAGTTCACAATAATAATCATCGTTATATGTATTATAAACGAAATGAAACTGAAACCATTCATTAAATATCATAACTGAGCAAGTAATAACTTGCCTCGATACCGATACGACGATGATGAAGCCGCTACCAAATTCATTGCCTTCATCTACGAGCTCCTCATCCATGACCACGCAATTCACGAACATTCTCGAACACGACTGCAATATACGGTTATAATCACCGATCGATTATCGCAACCTATCGCAATAATACATTTAACACACATTCGATAACAATCAATAATCGATATAACCAATCCACAAACTCAACGGTTCTACGATATCTCGGTTAAACATAGACTGTACAATCCAACTCGAACCAGCACGAATTCATAATCACAACACAAAAATACTGCAGTGTCTGCCTACTTAGCGCACGTTAATCACTTAATGTAGCATTCGCTAAGTTGCTCCGTTAGCGTGCGCTAGCCAGTAAGCTTAGCGTGCGCTAATGCTGTTCTGATGCATGTTTTTCATATACCGATCAACATATGGCGATTATCAAGAACACTAAGTGATTCTAAATCATGCTCAACAACGAAATCCGATATCCTTTAACATATAAACAATCATCCAACTTATAATCCAAGTTCTATATCCATATATCATCTTCTTCCTCAAATATCAACATCATGAACACCAAGAAACTTAACAACACTCCCCTAATCTAAATTTACAGAGATTAATCATCAACAATGATATCAACATCCGCAAAGGAGAAGAAGGATTCACCAACTTATCTCAAGAAAACGAAGTACACAATTCAAACCACAAGAATCATAACAATATCTTCATATCAACAATAACATCATCATAATCCGGTAATCCATATCATAATCATGCTTATCAACATGTTTATATGATAATCATCAACTCAAGAACATCAACATTCAATCCAAAACGAAATCCAAAGATGAAGAGTGATTACCTTTATGAAGGAATGAATTGATTTCCAAGGTTGAATCCATTTCCAAGAATCACCAATGATCTCAAGAAGAAAGCTTTAATCCATGATTTCCATCTTTAATCTTGTTAAAGAGGATCATCCCTCAGTATTAGAAACTCCAAATGTCCTCCCAAGGTTCTCTCTATCGGGTGAAAGGAAAGAAATGGACGAAATGCTTCATAATACCCGTCTGTCCCCTTTATATAGAATACATTACTAGCGGGCGCTAACATCTCATGTTTAGCGTGCGCTACGACTTAGCGTGCGCTAACTGACTTTGTTAGCATGCGCTATCACAGTCCAGTGGCTACTGTCTGGCTTCGTACATATGCTTATGTATGTAATGCCCATGCATTAGCGTACGTAACTTACACTCTCTAGCGTACGCAAGTCCTTTGACCTTAGCGTGCGCTATCCGAAGTTGACTTACTACAGTCTGCACCTACCCCGAATATGCTCGTGACCCCACATGCCGAAAGCAACCAATAAAGCCAAGATTCCCTGTTGACCGATATACAGTTAGCGTGCGGTAATCAACATGCATTAGCATGTGCTAACACTACATTACAACATCCGTTGACTTATCAGAACGTGCGCCGAAAGTGGCCTGGTCCACGCGTAGATTCCCTCTGAGCTGTTCTTCACTAGCGTATGATAAGTTATGTCCGTAGCGTGCGCTAAACCTGCACGATAGCGTGCGCTACTCGTGATTATTAGTGTGTGCTAATAATGTTACACCTGGTCATTTCCAACTTTTCTCGTCCGCCTCGACATACTGGATACGTATACATGACACACTATATCCTCTAATACAATTGTCAACCAAGTACGACAATTATACCGATACTGACATCTCAGTCCTTCATTTATTTTATATATACTGTACAGATTCCATGCTGTACAATATAACTCGGATAAAATAATATTAAACAACGGTAGTCGATATTCCGGATATTACATACTACACCACTTAAAATAAGTTTCGTCCTCGAAACTTGCAATCCGTCATAGAAAAACAAACAAACCGTTCAACCAAAATATTTCGAAACCATCACGACAACGATCAATCATCATAATTCATGAATAACCGAAACAACATACTTACCAATGCGCAAAGTCGACGATCTCTTGAGATACTAGCAAGTGACCTCACTGTACAGTCTCAATACGCTTACAATCACAATTCCTTGAGTCTCAACAAAATATATCATCTTCGGATGAAATAATCTATTCGTGTCGAATCCTTTATGCCTGATTGCACAATCAAATCCCAATTCAGATACAAATCAATAATACACGATACAAAACAACGACATAAATTCCGAAACATCGATACAAAATCTGAACGCTCATATGATCACCAACAATGATCAACCAATAAATTAACCGGGAATATCATCGACATGATAAACTCCGATATGACCAGTCCAAAGGTCAAAACGCAGCCGAGAACGTCATCAACATGAAAAACTCCAATATGACCAATCAGAGGTTAAAACATAATTGAGAATATCATCAACATGATAAACTCCAATATAACCAACGAACGATCAACGATAATCGAGAATACCTTCACACGGTAAGTTCCAACACGATGAACACAGAACCACAGAGACAGATACACGAAAGAGCAAAATTCTCAAAACACTAAACAAATCACATACAGTAGATCTCAAAGAAACACATCTGGTTGGTGAACATACCCCTCGGCATACGAACACCCAATCAAGCCGATGAAAACAACCAATCATACCTGAAGTGGAAACGACCGCTCAACATCTAAAACAACCAACATGGGGTCACCATCCCCAAGTCTGCAAAATAAACCATTCAAAAATCACTATGGTAAAAATCGCGCTACTACCATACCAATGGAATTACATAGCACATATGCCCCGATTTCGCAAAATCCAAAGTTCCAAAATCACATTCTATGCATGAATCTACAGCACGCAACATATTTCTCTTATCCGATAAATCAACCGATCATCCCTGGATAACCAAACTACCATGCTGAAATTCGAATCTCTTTTCCTCATACCATACCGATGAAATATCCAGTCGAGAGTCTCGCTCAGAACTTCATCACGATATACGTTATGCACTAAATGCATTTGTACCTCAATAACATTTTCAAAACCAGTTTGAAATCGTATAATCTTGTCACGAAGACAATTTTCGAAAGTTCTTTTCAAAAATTCCAAAACTCAAAACATAAATTTTCGTAAGATCACGAAATCAATTTTTGAAAAATTAACTGGCTCGCTAATGCCCAGTATTCAATAATAGTGTCTTTCGAATCCACACGATTTCGAAGTTTTTTTTTTTAAAATGAAAACTATGCAAATGAATGACCACTTCCAAACTCCTGTATACCAATTCGGTTCGTCACCAATATCCACTGATATTCCATCGGAAAACCGCACGATAGAGTTCCAACATCTCAATATATAAACTCCGACCAAAAACTCCTTTTCCACATATGACTCGCAACGTCAACCATTAACCCCTCCTGGAATACCTCAAATATGCTATGGCAAAACATTGAAACAAATCAACACAGCGAAAGACTTCCCGAGAAGTTTCATTTGAATGAGTAAGCCAAAACCCCGAAAGGTAATAATCAAATAGATAAACGATGGGTAAAGTGCTTTACAAATCTCGGGAGTTTTAGAAAACATGAAAAAGCCTTTTGAAACATTAGGGTCTCATCCCGTATCTTGTTCCGCATTACAATAAGTTTAAAAAGTATAAAACCCATTTTTGGACCTCAAGTCCTGAGTTACAAAACTATTTCAAAATCGATTGGGTCTCGGCCCAAATATCATTTTCCACAAAACATCCGTAAAACATTCATTTTGAAAAGAATCATTTTCAAATGCTCAAAAGCAATTTCATGTATCACAAAATGATCTATCATGACTACATGTTATTCTCAACAATCCATAGTCCTTCTCCCGAATACACAATTCCATTCCAAAATCTAACCAACATACTGATTCTCAAAATCGTAACTCCTCAAGATCATCAATCCTTTCCCAACTCTGTCACCTTATACTGTAACGCATAATATCTGCTAAATCTCAAAACGTATAAACTTAGAACGGCAATAAATCTCAATGAAATTCAAAAATCCAAATACTTACAGATCGTGAAGCCGACGATTCCCCGCGATACTGGCACATGTATCAACTCAAGAAAATACTCGACACAGATATTTTCAAAACACGCATTTTGCAAAATCAGTTCAACTCGAGAACACGACACATTTCTATCCGAAGAAACACGTTAATACCAATTGGAAAAGTTTATAACAAGCCCAGTACTACACTGGCAAATCGCATAACGCATAAGCCCGAGTGAACAACAAAAACTCACGGCTCCAATATTGGCCAATCGACAACTCGAATGATGCGACCAAAACATGACCCAACTCGACCCAAATGCCTAGGTTTTCTCAACCTAATCTCCGACCCATATTGTGTAACACCCCCAGATTTAACCGAAAATATTACAGCACCGTGGGCCCCGAGATGGAACCCAAAAGGCTAAAGGAAATTTTCGCAAACATTTACAAATGCCCAAGAGGCCGACGACGGTACTATATTTAAAATATTCGAAGACTTTATAAAATCTATTTATCAAAACCGTCATGAAATCTCGTTTTGAAAAGGGCAAGGCCAAATGACCGAAACTCAATAGTTTAGAAAATGATTTCCAAAGTAACTCAAATTACCAGAAACAAAAGGTCATTTTAAAATACTCACGCCACGGAAAAGACAATAGTTAAAAGTACTCTAGCAGCGGAATACAACAACTAATCAGGAAACTCAATACAAAAACATGTCCTAGCCAGTATCCTCCGGGAAGCTCATCTCTCCACGACCGCTACAAGCTCGATATCGCAAGATCCTAAAAAGAAAGCCCACCACGGGGTCAGCCATAATATCCAATAATGATAACCGTCACATCACATCAATAATTACATACCAATGAGAATACAAAATAAGAGTACGACCAATGTAATCTTATAGTCATAACTCTACCAAAATTCACCTCTCGTACTGTGTCTCACACAATACCCCAAAATCCTCAAAACGTCATCATATCTCACTGTTACGAAAATCTACTAACTCTGATCAACCCAAATCCGTCGGTGACATCATCAAGTCTCAACACGAAAATCGATTTTCCATCAAAGACAAATACCAAGGGAAATACAGAACATTCATCGAGATATGAAGTGCCACGACAATCATATCAGATCTAAACCAAGATCAGATCAATGCAACATATGGGCACGGTCCTAACACAAGACCTACAAATGCATACTCATATGACAACGTCAATATGCTCAAAAGAAAACATCAATGTATACTCAATGGAAATCCCATGATCCAGCGCCCTCAGCATAGATCCCAAGATGATCCTACTAGATCAAAATGAGGTGGATAACCAATATACATACAACAATACATATAAAACCAATGATGCGAATCCACATGATTCCATCAACACGATACTGGGTAATCCAATGATCCAGCGCCATCAGCATAGATCCCAAGATGATCCCGTCGGACCAACAAGAGGTGGAAAAACCCGTCCAATGATCCAGCGCCCTCAGCATAGATCCCAAGATCATTCCATCGGACCAACACGAGGTGGACATCTGATCCAGCACCCTCAGCATAGATCACACGATCCCATCGGATCAACACAACACAAACAACACAATTATGCATACACATATGCAAATCAAAATGTTCATCAACATGAACGACAGAACATGAACGATAATATGACAAATCAACTAAGACGACCTCATGTTCAACAACATGAAGAACAAAATGCATGATCAAATCACTAATACTAACCGAACCGATATAAGATACTTGTCCCAAGTCCTTCGGGAGAAATCTCGATATCAAACCATCACCGACGATTATCCGCAATGCTCGGCGATCCAAACGTACAATGAACTACAGATATTCATATCCTCGTCTTTATCGCAACATAACCTCGATACCCGAACATACCAATAACTGAGATAAAGCATATACATTATGATTTACCTCCCATAATTGGAAGAACGATATACGATCCAAATACCCAGAGTTCACAATAATAATCATCGCTATATGTATTATAAACGAAATGAAACTGAAACCATTCATTAAATATCATAACTGAGCAAGTAATAACTTGCCTCGATACCGATACGACGATGATGAAGCCGCTACAAAATTCATTGCCTTCGCCTACGAGCTCCTCAGCCCTGACCACGCAATTCACGAACATGCTCGAACACGACCGCAATATATGGTTATAATCACTGATCGATTATCGCAACCTATCGCAATAATAAATTTAACACACATTCGATAACAATCAATAATCGATATAACCAATCCACAAACTCAACGGTTCTACTATATCTCGGTTAAACATAGACTGTATAATCCAACTCGAACCAGCACAAATTCATACACAACACAAAAATACTGCACTGTCTACCTACTTAGCGCACGTTAATCACTTAACGTAGCGTGCGCTTAGTTGCTCCCGTTAGCGTGCGCTAGCCAGTAAGCTTAGCGTGCGCTAATGCTGTACTGATGCATGTTTTTCAGATACCGATCAACATATGGTGATTATCAAGAACACTAAGTGATTCTAAATCATGCTCAACAACGAAATCCGATATCCTTTAACATATAAACAATCATCCAACTTATAATCCAAGTTCTATATCCATATATCATCTTCTTCCTCAAATATCAACATCATGAACACCAAGAACCTTAACAACACTCCCCTAATCTAAATTTACAGAGATTAATCATCAACAATGATATCAACATCCGCAAAGGAGAAGAAGGATTCACCAACTTATCTCAAGAAAACGAACTACACAATTCAAACCACAAGAATCATAACAATATCTTCATATCAACAATAACATCATCATAATCCGGTAATCCATATCATAATCATGCTTATCAACATGTTTATATGATAATCATCAACTCAAGAACATCAACATTCAATCCAAAACGAAATCCAAAGATGAAGAGTGATTACCTTTATGAAGGAATGAATTGATTTCCAAGGTTGAATCCATTTCCAAGAATCACCAATGATCTCAAGAAGAAAGCTTTAATCCATGATTTCCATCTTTAATCTTGTTAAAGAGGATCATCCCTCAGTATTAGAAACTCCAAATGTCCTCCCAAGGTTCTCTCTATCGGGTGAAAGGAAAGAAATGGACGAAATGCTTCATAATACCCGTCTGTCCCCTTTATATAGAATACATTACTAGCGGGCGCTAACATCTCATGTTTAGCGTGCGCTACGACTTAGCGTGTGCTAACTGACTTTGTTAGCATGCGCTATCACAGTCCAGTGGCTACTGTCTGGCTTCGTACATATGCTTACGTATGTAATGCCCATGCATTAGCGTACGTAACTTACACTCTCTAGCGTACGCAAGTCTTTTGCCCTTAGCGTGCGCTATCCGAAGTTGACTTACTACAGTCTGCACCTACCCCAAATATGCTCGTGACCCCACATGCCGAAAGCAACCAATAAAGCCAAGATTCCCTGTTGACCGATATACAGTTAGCATGCGGTAATCAACATGCATTAGCATGTGCTAACACTACATTACAACATCCGTTGACTTATCAGAACGTGCGCCGAAAGTGGCCTGGTCCACGCGTAGATTCCCTCTGAGCTGTTCTTCACTAGCGTATGCTAAGTTATGCCCGTAGCGTGCGCTAAACCTGCATGATAGAGTGCGCTACTCGTGATAATTAGTGTGTGCTAATAATGTTACACTCGGTCATTTCCAACTTTTCTCGTCCGCCTCGACATACTGGATACGTATACATGACACACTATATCCTCTAATACAATTGTCAACCAAGTACGACAATTATACCGATACTGACATCTCAATCCTTCATTTATTTTATCTATATTGTACAGATTCCATGCTGTACAATATAACTCGGATAAAATAATATTAAACAACGGTAGTCGAAATTCCGGATATTACATACTACACCACTTAAAATAAGTTTCGTCCTCGAAACTTGCAATCCGTCATAGAAAAACAAACAAACCGTTCAACCAAAATATTTCGAAACCATCACGACAACGATCAATCATCATAATTCATGAATAACCGAAACATCATACTTACCAATGCGCAAAGTCGACGATCTCTTGAGATACTAGCAAGTGACCTCACTGTACAGTCTCAATACGCTCACAATCACAATTCCTTGAGTCTCAACAAAATATATCATCTTCGGATGAAATAATCTATTCGTGTCGAATCCTGTATGCCTGATTGCACAATCAAATCCCAATTCAGATACAAATCAATAATACACGATACAAAACAACGACATAAATTCCGAAACATCGATACAAAATCTGAACGCTCATATGATCACCAACAATGATCAACCAATAAATTAACCGGGAATATCATCGACATGATAAACTCCGATACGACCAGTCCAAAGGTCAAAACGCAGCCGAGAACATCATCAACATGAAAAACTCCAATATGACCAATCAGAGGTTAAAACTAATCGAGAATATCATCAACATGATAAACTCCAATATAACCAACGAACGATCAACGATAATCGAGAATACCTTCACACGGTAAGTTCCAACACGATGAACACAGAACCACAGAGACATACACGAAAGAGCAAAATTCTCAAAACACTAAACAAATCACATACAGTAGATCTCAAAGAAACACATCCGGTTGGTGAACATACCCCTCGGCATACGAACACCCAATCAAGCCGATGAAAACAACCAATCATACCTGGAGTGGAAACGACCGCTCAACATCTAAAACAACCAACATGGGGTCACCATCCCCATGTCTACAAAAGAAACCATTCAAAAATCACTATGGTAAAAATCGCGCTACTACCATACCAATGGAATTACATAGCACATATGCCCCGATTTCGCAAAATCCAAAGTTCCAAAATTACATTCTATGCATGAATCTACAACACGCAACATATTTCTCTTATCCGATAAATCAACCGATCATCCCTGGATAACCAAACTACCATGCTGAAATTCGAATCTCTTTTCCTCGTACCATACCGATGAAATATCCAGTCGAGAGTCTCGCTCAGAACTTCATCACGATATGCGTTATGCACTAAATGCATTTGTACCTCAATAACATTTTCAAAACCAGTTTGAAATCGTATAATCTTGTCACGAAGACAATTTTCGAAAGTTCTTTTCAAAAATTCCAAAACTCAAAACATAAATTTTCGTAAGATCACGAAATCAATTTTTGAAAAATTAACTGGCTCGCTAATGCCAAGTATTCAATAACAGTGTCTTTCGAATCCACACGATTTCGAAGTTTTTTTTTTAAAATGAAAACTATGCAAATGAATCACCGCTTCCAAACTCCTGTATACCAATTCGGTTCGTCACCAATATCCACTGATATTCCATCGGAAAACCACACGATAGAGTTCCAACATCTCAATTTATAAACTCTGACCAAAAACTCCTTTTCCACATATGACTCGCAACGTCAACCATTAACCCATCTTGGAATACCTCAAATATGCTATCGCAAAACATTGAAACAAATCAACACAACGAAAGACTTCCCGAGAAGTTTCATTTGAATGAGTAAGCCAAAACCCCGAAAGGTAATAATCAAATAGATAAACGATGGGTAAAGTGCTTTACAAATCTCGGGAGTTTTAGAAAACATGAAAAAGCCTTTTGAAACATTAGGGTCTCATCCCGTATCTTGTTCCGCATTACAATAAGTTTAAAAAGTATAAAACCCATTTTTGGACCTCAAGTCCTGAGTTACAAAACTATTTCAAAATCGATTGGGTCTCGGCCCAAATATCATTTTCCGTAAAACATCCGTAAAACATTCATTTTGAAAAGTATCATTTTCAAATGCTCAAAAGCAAATTCATGTATCACAAAATGATCTATCATGACTACATGTTCTTCTCAACAATCCATAGTCCTTCTCTCGAATACACAATTCCATTCCAAAATCTAACCAACATACTGATTCTCAAAATCGTAACTCCTCAAGATCATCAATCCTTTCCCAACTCTGTCACCTTATACTGTAACGCATAATATCTGCTAAATCTCAAAACGTATAAACTTAGAACGGCAATAAATCTCAACGAAATTCAAAAATCCAAATACTTACAGATCGTGAAGCCGACGATTCCCCGCGATACTGGCACATGTATCAACTCAAGAAAATACTCGACACAGATATTTTCAAAACACGCATTTCGCAAAATCAGTTCAACTCGAGAACACGACACATTTCTATCCGAAGAAACACGTTAATACCAATTGGAAAAGTTTATAACAAGCCCAGTACTACACTGGCAAATCGCATAACGCATAAGCCCGAGTGAACAACAAAAACTCACGGCTCCAATATTGGTCAATCGGCAACTCGAATGATGCGACCAAAACATGACCCAACTCGACCCAAATGCCTAGGTTTTCTCAACCTAATCTCCGACCCATATTCTGTAACACCCCCAGATTTAACCGAAAATATTACAGCACCGTGGGCCCCGAGATGGAACCCAAAAGGCTAAAGGAAATTTTCGCAAACATTTACAAATGCCCAAGAGGCCGACGACGGTACTATCTTTAAAATATTCGAAGACTTTATAAAATCTATTTATCAAAACCGTCGTAAAATCTCGTTTTGAAAAGGGCAAGGCCAAATGACCGAAACTCAATAGTTTAGAAAATGATTTCCAAAGTAACTCAAATTACCAGAAACAAAAGGTCATTTCAAAATACTCACGCCACGGAAAAGACAATAGTTAAAAGTACTCTAGCAGCGGAATACAACAACTAATCAGGAAACTCAATACAAAAACATGTCCTAGCCAGTATCCTCCGGGAAGCTCATCTCTCCACAACCTCTACAAGCTCGATATCTCAAGATCCTAAAACGAAAGCCCACCACGGGGTCAGCCATAATATCCAATAATGATAACCGTCACATCACATCAATAATTACATACCAATGAGAATACAAAATAAGAGTACGACCAATGTAATCTTATAGTCATAACTCTACCAAAATTCACCTCTCGTACTGTGTCTCACACAATACCCCAAAATCCTCAAAACGTCATCATATCTCACTGTTACGAAAATCTACTAACTCTGATCAACCCAAATCCGTCGGTGACATCATCAAGTCTCAACACGAAAATCGATTGTCCATCAAAGACAAATACCAAGGGAAATACAAAACATTCCTCGAGATATGAAGTGCCACGACAATCATATCAGATCTAAACCAAGATCAGATCAATGCAACATACGGGCACGGTCCTAACACAAGACCTACAAATGCATACTCATATGACAACGTCAATATGCTCAAAAGAAAACATCAATGTATACTCAATGGAAATCCCATGATCCAGCGCCCTCAGCATAGATCCCAAGATGATCCTACTAGATCAACACGAGGTGGATAACCAATATACATACAACAACACATATAAAACCAACGATGCGAATCCACATGATTCTATCAACACAATACTGGGTAATCCAATGATCCAGCGCCCTCAGCATAGATCCCAAGATGATCCCGTCGGACCAACACGAGGTGGAAAACCCCGTCCAATGATCCAGCGCCCTCAGCATAGATCCCAAGATGATCCCATCGGACCAACACGAGGTGGACATCTGATCCAGCGCCCTCAACATAGATCACACGATCCCATCGGATCAACACAACACAAACGACACAATTATGCATGCACATATGCAAATCAAAATGTTCATCAACATGAACGACAGAACATGAACGATAATATGACAAATCAACTAAGACGACCTCATGTTCAACAACATGAAGGACAATATGCATGATCAAATCACTAATACTAACTGAACTCATATAAGATACTTGTCCCAAGTCCTTCGGGAGAAATCTCGATATCAAACCATCACCGACGATTATCCGCAATGCTTGGCGATCCAAACGTATAATGAACTACAGATACTCATATCCTCGTCTTTATCGCAACATAACCTCGATACCCGAACATACCAATAACTGAGATAAAGCATAGACATTATGATTTACCTCTCAGAATTGGAAGAACGATATATGATCCAAATACCCAGAGTTCACAATAATAATCATCGCTATATGTATTATAAACGAAATGAAACTGAAACCATTAATTAAATATCATAACTGAGCAAGTAATAACTTGCCTCGATACCGATACGACGATGATGAAGCCGCTACCAAATTCATTGCCTTCGCCTACGAGCTCCTCAGCCCTGACCACGCAATTCACGAACATGCTCGAACACGACCGCAATATATGGTTATAATCACCGATCGATTATCGCAACCTATCGCAATAATAAATTTAACACACATTCGATAACAATCAATAATCGATATAACCAATCCACAAACTCAACGGTTCTACGATATCTCGGTTAAACATAGACTGTACAATCCAACTCGAACTAGCACGAATTTATAATCACAACACAAAAATACTGCACTGTCTACCTACTTAGCGCACGTTAATCACTTAACGTAGCGTGCGCTAAGTTGCTCCCGTTAGCGTGCGCTATCCAGTAAGCTTAGCGTGCGCTAATGCTGTACTGATGCATGTTTTTCAGATACCGATCAACATATGGTGATTATCAAGAACACTAAGTGATTCTAAATCATGCTCAACACCGAAATCCGATATCCTTTAACATATAAACAATCATCTAACTTATAATCCAAGTTCTATATCCATATATCATCTTCTTCCTCAAATATCAACATCATGAACACCAAGAACCTTAACAACACTTCCCTACTCTAAAATTACAGAGATTAATCATCAACAATGATATCAACATCCGTAAAGGAGAATAAGGATTCACCAACTTATCTCAAGAAAACGAACTACACAATTCAAACCACAAGAATCATAACAATATCTTCGTATCAACAATAACATCATCATAATCCAGTAATCCATATCATAATCATGCTTATCAACTTGTTTATATGATAATCATCAACTCAAGAACATCAACATTCAATCCAAAATGAAATCCAAAGATGAAGAGTGATTACCTTTATAAAGGAATGGATTGATTTCCAAGGTTGAATCCATTTCCAAGAATCACCAATGATCTCAAGAACAAATCTTTAATCCATGATTTCCATCTTTAATATTGTTAAAGAGGATCATCCCTCAGTGTTAGAAACTCCAAATGTCCTCCCAGCTTTCTCTCTATCGGGTGAAAGGAAAGAAATGGACGAAATGCTTCATAATACCCGTCTGTCCCCTTTATATAGAATACATTACTAGCGTGCACTAACATCTCATGTTTAGCGTGCGCTACGACTTACCGTGCGCTAACTGACATTGTTAGCGTGCGCTATCGCAGTCCAGTGGCTACTGTCTGGCTTCGTACATGTGCTTACGTACGTAATGCCCATGCATTAGCGTACGTAACTTACACTCTCTAGCGTACGCAAGTCCATTGCCCTTAGCGTGCGCTATCCGAAGTTGACTTACTATAGTCTGCACCTACCCCGAATATGCTCGTGACCCCACATGCCGAAAACAACCAAAAAATCCAAGATTCCCTATTGACCGATATACAGTTAGCGTGCGCTAATCAACACGCATTAGCGTGCACTAACACTACATTACAACATCCGTTGACTTATCAGAACGTGCGCAGAAAGTGGCCTGGTCCACGCGTAGATTCCCTCTTGCTGTTCTTCACTAGCGTATGCTAAGTTATGTCCATAGCATGCGCTAAACCGGCACGATAGCGTGCGCTACTTGTGATTATTAGCGTGCGCTAATAATGTTACACTCGGTCATTTCCAAATTTTCTCGTCCGCCTCGAAATACTGGATACGTATACATGACACACTATATCCTCTTATACAATTGTCGACCAAGTAAGATAATTATACCGATACTGACATCTCAGTCCTTCATTTATTTTATCTATACTGTACAGATTCCACGCTGTACAATATAACTTGGATAAAATAATATTAAACAACGGTAGTAGAAATTCCAGATATTACAAAGACTATATGATTTCAAACTGGTTTTGAAAATGTGATTGATATACATATGCATTTTGCATATCATGGTGAAGTTCTGAGTGTGACTCACAAACTGGATAACACACTAATGGTACGAGGAAAAGAGAACCGAACTCTAGTATGATAGTTTGGTTATCCAGGGGTGATTAGTTGATTGATCGGATAAGAGAATATGCTGTGTATTGCAGATTCGGGTACGGAATATGATTTTGGAACTCTGGATTTGGTAGTATCGGGACATATGTGCTATGTGATTCCATTAGTATGGTAGTAGTACGATTTTACCATAGTAATTTTGAATGATTTCTTTGTAAGTGTAGGTTTAGGGATGGTGACCCCTTACTGGTTGTTTTGCATATTGAGTGGTCGTTCCCACTCCATGTATGATTTGGTATGTTCGCCGATTTGCGATTGGTTGTTCGTATGTCGAGGGGTATGTTTATTGAGATCCACTGTATGTGATTGGTGTGTCATTTTGAGAACTTTATTCATTCGTATATCGATTCCTGTGATTATGTGTTGATCGTGTTGGAGCTTACCGTGTAAAGGTATTCTCGATTTTCATTGATCGTTCGTTGGTAATATTGGAGTTTATCATGTTGATGGTATTCTCGATTGTGTTTTAACCTCTGATTGGTCATATTGGATTTTTTTTTCTCATTTTATACACTGGAACCCTATTTCATAAAAAAAATGGTCTTAATAAAGCATAATTTTTGCGCAAAAATTTTCATGGCCATCCACCCCAAAGGCTAAGTAGATATGATGATGAGAATCAAAGCTACAGAGATAAAACAACAACACAATGTTTGCCTTCATCTTGGGCTTATTACAAAAGATATCGAGGTGCATGGTCTCACAAATCCAGAGAGAGGGAGAGAGAGAGGGGAGGGAGAGAGGGGGAGGGGAAGCCGGAGGGAGAGGAAGGGAGGGACAGACACAGAGAGGGAGGGAGGGAGTGTAATACCTGGATTTTCGGTATAAATTTTTCGCGTTATTTTATCTGAGATATACTGTATAGTTGGGTATCTATATAGTGTGGATAAAATAAATTGAGAACCGAGACAGTTATACTGGTGTAATTATCATTTTTGATTGACAGATATATTCAGGATATGTTGTATCAGGTTGTACTGATTTTGATGTCAGGTATATCGTATGAGAATATTTTTGGGTTGAGTATATGTGTATTCAGTATGCCGTATGTTCGTATCCAGTATGTCGAGACGAACAGGAACAATTGGATTTTTGACTAATTATAAAAGCCATTACGTACGTTAAGCCTTGGAGATTACATACGTAAAATGTGTTAGCTTACGTACGTTATATAGTGTACATAACGTACGTAACAAGAGGAATCAGACATGTGATCGGATAGTGGGGCCCGTGGTCGGCAGCTTTCGGCGTGGATGTGGACAGGTGAGTCAGCGGATGGATTTACGTACGTTCTACAGGGTGTACTATGTACGTAATACGAGTATAATACTGTAGCAAGTCAACGTACATATTACGTACGCAACGGATTAAGTGTGTAACACCCCCGAGATATTCGGAGAATATCACAGCGTCGTGAATCCCGACCTGGGACCCACTAGGCTTATCTTACTCACAATGTACCAAATTTGACAAAATCCACTTGGGAATCAATAAATTCGATACGAACAAGGAAGTTCAACCACGGACAAACAATACCATAAAGAAATACAAGGAGTTATACGACAATGGAAAAGGACTTTCCTAAAGTACTCGAGTACCATTTATTATTACAAGGATAAAATGGAGCGAAGAGAACAACGACCAAACAAAATGGAACACAACTAGACACAGTATCACGCCTCGCCATCCTCATCGTATCGTCCCGGTGCTCGCTCGTATGGATCCTTAGGACCTGAAAAACACAAAAGTAATGTTCCTCAAACGAAAGGGGTTAGGGCAAGTATTACAAGTGAAATGTCAAGTCTTATACATAAAAGCATATGCACCAATTCAAAGCCATGATAATGATTTTCCGGAAAATACAATTATCCAAACATATTTAGAAATGATGATATCTCTTGATTAACCGTGGACTCGACAATGCGCGAATCCCTCCTCAACCCCGTTGGATCATCTCGGAGTGGCTAACCCAAATGTTCACGGAACCGACATAAGCGGAACCCTCCTCGACCCCGTCGGGTCCTCTCGGAGTGAACGAAAGCAACTCTCACAATCACATGCATTACTTTTCACATTTAAGAACATAACTTTCACAAGAATCACTTGCCTGGAATCGAGAGAAAAGGGTGCGAACGACAAGGTACCAAGATTTAAGGATTCGACAACTCCGAACCTAGACAAGTTCGTAATTCAATTATCAAAACCCCATCAGTATGAAAATAAGTTGGAATCACTCGAATTTACTACCCCGATACATGTGTTCCCCGGAATAATTCTCTTAGATAGTAAATCGCAAGTCAAATATCCCAAATACTCAAGAACTCCGGAAATATACCAATAAATCCGTAGGAAAACATGTATCCAAGGTAGATAACTTGTAATCGATATACTCTAACATAACAACAAGCTGGATCGAAGAGATAGGATGGAAAATTCCCAAATCCCGAAAATCAAGGGTTGTGAGAAGTTTACCTTGATTTGGAGCGGTGGAGAGGATTAAACGTTGATAAATCCGAACTAGTAACTCAAAGATGTTGCTAGATAATTTCAGCTCGAATAACTCCTCACAAATCGCCCGGAATCGCCCGAAATCGTCCAAGGAGGTGAAGGAAGGAAGAAATGACGATTTGGGAACGGAAATGTCCTATTTATACTAAATAGGAACTAGCGTGCACTAGTCATGAAAAATAGCGCGCACCATCGGACTCACTAGGCAGTCCAGTAGCCTCTGCCATCTTCGTTAGCGTATGCTAACACCTGCTAATAGCGTGCGCTAGAGACTTCAAATAGCGTGTGCTAATTTTTTCTAATAGCGTCCGCTACCTGGTAGTCAGTGCCCAGTCCAGAACCTACTGTCCCCAGCTCTGCTCTCTTTAGCGCACGTTACTCTAGTAATGTAGCGTGCGCTACCACTAAAATCTAGCATACGCTACCAGTCACACCTAGCGTACGCTAGGAATTCCCTTTTTCAGTCTAGCAACTATTAGACTGTATGCCTCCAATACATTAGTAGCGTGCGCTAATTATAACGGATAGCGTGCGCTACCCTCACTAAATTAGCGTGCGCTACAAGGTGTGCGTAGCGTGCGCTACCCTTTACATGAAGGTAGTATAATCGCATCAAGGATCCAAAAACAGCGACGATCCGAACAAGAAAAGGGGGTAAATCCAATTGACAAGAGTTCCAAGATTAATATAAGCTTACTAAACACTTAGACGAGTGTAAAATTTACAAAGCACAAGAGTAGAAGATTTACAAAAAGTATGGGTATTACATCATCCCCCTCTAAAATGAAGTTTCGTCCCAAAACTTAAGAAATGAATAACTCTAGGTATCTAGTGCGCATGCTCTCTTCGGTTTCCCACATCGCTTCCTCAACTCCGTGTCGTGACCACTGAACTTTAACCAATGGTATGGTTTTGTGCCGGAGTTGTTTTACTCAATGCTCTTGTACTTTCACTGGTTTCTCTTCAAATGTGACATCCTCTACGATCTCGATGTCCCCGTAATCAATGATATGACTCGGGTCACGGACATACCTCCTCAGTTGGAAAACATGGAACACACTGTGAACATGGCTAAGGGCTGGAGGTAAAGCCAACCGATAGGCCAGTTCCCCAACTCTGTCGAGAATCTCAAATGGTCCAATATATCTCGGACTAAGTTTGCCCCTTTTCCCGAACCTGAAGACTCCTCTAATCGGTGATACTTTGAGTAGAACATGATCTCCCACATCAAAGTCCAAGGGCCTACGACGATTGTCAGAATAGGATTTTTGTCGACTCTGAGCGGTTAACAATCGGTCTCGGATGATGGAAATCTTCTCTTTGGTTTCCATCAACATATCGGGTTCCGTCCCGACTAAATCTGAAGCTTCATCCCAACAAAGTGGAGATCTACACCGCCTACCATACAATGCCTCAAAAGGTGCCATCTTGATCGATGCGTGCCATCTATTATTGTAAGTGAACTCGATCAAAGGTAGGTGTATTTCCCAATCGGTACTCCAGTCCAGGGCACACGCCCTCAGCATATCTTCCAATGTCTGGATCGTCCGCTCGATCGGCCGATCAGTGGGTGGAAAGAAGTACTCAACCTCAACTCGGTGCCCAAGGCTTGATGGACCGCCTTCCAAAAATGCGACACGAAACGACCATCACGATCGAAAACAATAGACTTTGGCATACCGTGTAATCTCACGATCTCCGATATAAAAATCCGGGACAATCGCTCCGATCCCCACGTGTCCTTAATTCCAAGAAAATGTGCCGACTTAGTCAATCGGTCAACAACAACCCAAATCATATTCATCCCCGTCTTAGTCCTCGGCATCCCGGTGATGAAATCCATGGTAATATCCTCCCATTTCCATTCGGGAATAGGGAGAGGTTTCAACAGCCCGGCCGGCCGTTGATGCTCAATTTTGACTTGTTGACATGTCAAACACCTTGACACAAACTCAGTGACATCTATCTTCATATTATTCCACCAAAAACTCCTTTTAAGATCCTTGTACATCTTACTCGTCCCAGGGTGGATCGAGTAAGGTGTAGCGTGGGCTTCTCGGAGTATTCTCTGTCTCAACTCCGAGTCATTCGGAACACAAAGCCTACCTTGAAATTTCAAAATGCCATCCTCGTGGATCATAAAACCAGGGGCTTTCCCTTTTTCCACGTCCGTCTTCAGTTGGACAAGCATTGGGTCATTCTCCTGTTTTTCCCCGACGTCATCGATCAAGGACGGGATAGTCTCAAGAGTACACATCTGACCCTGAACCCGTTGGATCCATACTTCGACTCCCTGCTCAATTAACTCCCGTCTGATCTTAACTTGAGGCGTAAGGACCTCAAGCATCTGAAGAGATATCGACTTCCGGCTCAACGCATCAGCTAAAACGTTAGCCTTTCCTGGATGGTAAAGGATTTCCAGATCATAATACTTTATCAGCTCTAACCAACGTCGTTGTCTCATATTCAGCTCTTTCTGGCTAAAAATATACTTTAGGCTCTTGTGGTCGGTATAAATTCGACATGAAGAACCGTACAAATAGTGACGCCAGATTTTCAATGCAAACACTACAGCAGCTAACTCCAAATCATGGGTAGGATAATTCAGCTCATACGGTTTAAGTTGTCGTGAAGCATAGGCGATAGTTTTATCATGCTGTAAGAGTACGCACCCAAGTCATTGTCCTGATGCGTCACAATAAACCGAATACCCACCGATTCCCTAAGGCAGGGCTAAAACCGGCGCGGTAGTCAGACGCCTTTTCAGCTCTTCAAAACTCCGTTGTCTCTCTTCATTCCATTCGAACCTTTCGGACTTCTGGAGTAATTGAGTAAGTGGTCGAGAAAGTTTGGAGAACCCCTCGACGAACCTCCGGTAGTATCCGGCCAGACCCAAAAAGCTATGAACTTCCTTCACGTTCCTAGGTGGAGCCCAATCTAACACTGCCTCAATTTTCTGGGGATCTACCCGAACCCCTTCCGCTGAAATCACATGTCCGAGAAACATGACTTCCTTCAGCCAGAATTCACACTTAGAAAACTTTGCATAGAGGTGCTGAGTCCTCAAAATCTCCAACACCAATCGCAAATGCTGAGCGTGTTTCTCTTCATCACGAGAGTAGACCAGAATATCGTCGATAAAAATGACTACACAATTATCAAGATGCTCAATAAATATTTTATTCATCAATTGCATAAATATCGCCGGTGCGTTGGTTAACCCAAAAGGCATAACCACAAACTCATAGTGCCCATACCTCGTACGAAAAGTGGTCTTAGGAACGTCGGATTCCTTAATGCGAAGTTGATAGTAACCGGACCTCAAATCAATTTTCGAGAACACCGCGGCTCCCTGCAATTGATCAAACAAATCATCGATATGCGGCAAAGGGTATTTATTCTTAATGGTCACTGTGTTCAGTTCCCGATAATCAATACACAAACGTAGTGAACCATCTTTCTTCCTTACGAATAAGACCGGTGCACCCCATGGCGAGGAACTCGGTCTAATATGTAACACCCCCAATCCGCTCAGGGATATTACACGCCGTAGAACCTTTCCTCAAGGATCTACCAGGCTGGTAACAACATATAACAACTCAACCATGCCTTTAAGGCTAAAATGACTCAGTAGACCGATTTGGTCTTTCAATAAATACATACAACTCAAATATAACTCATGCCTATGTAGGGGTCAAAACACAACCACACCCGTACAACGGGAAAAAATATAGCAGCGGAAAATAAAGTACAACTGAACCAATAAACAATGTACGGTTCCTCATGTGATTAGTATCGATCATCTTTCATCATCCTTCATGCCGACCCTGTGTTATGCTCCAAAACCTGAATGCAAAAATAGACATCCACCCCCCAAATACTCGGGGGTTAGCAAAACTCCACTGTTTTGCTAGTGCAAGAACAAAGTGCAAATACGAGCCATACAATTCACATTCCACGAATAACAATAACCAGGAATCCTTAAAAATCCAAACGTAAAGAAAAGTACTTCCCGAGGCAAGAGTTTGGGTAAATATTTCCAAAACCGAAAGATCACAAATAAAGGGAAACAATTTATAAAACAGTTTAAGATGCCATCGAGAGTTTTAATAGAAAACAATTTAGGATTACTGAATCCTTCTCTTTCCAAAAATCAACAGGGTCACAGCCCAAAGGTTTTGTTTTTCACAAATGAAACCAACAACAATACACAAGGTTAAAACCCACGTCACGCATCCTCGACGGACATAAAATACACACGCACCCGTGAAGTTTCACTCGTGAATATAGGGCGAAACCATTGGAGTCCTTCCGTGGCCCCGTCGAACCCTCCCGAGGTGAGCAAACACATTCACAAAACATACACACGCACTCGTGAAGTTTTTACTCGTGAACCCAGAGTGAAGTCATAGATTCCCCCGAGGCCCCGTCGGACCGTCCCAGGGTGAGCAAAATACATTCACTAAACATACACACCAAGCTGTGAAGTTTTTACTCGTGAACTCAGAGTGAAGTCATAGATTCCCCCGAGGCCCCGTTGGACCGTCCCAGGGTGAGCAAAATACATTCACTAAACATACACGCACAGGCATCGCCTAGGACCAGGACGCCACCATGAATCCCACCCGAGGCCTCTAAGGACCCTCCCGAGCTTGTTAGCGAAACAATCAAGCACAGGCATCGCCTAGGACCAGGACGCCACCATGAATCCCACCCGAGGCCTCTAAGGACCCTCCCGAGCTGGCTAGCGAAACAATCAAGCACAAATAATATATCACACCAAGGATATCCAAAACAACTCAATAAGAGGCATCAAACACCTAACAAAACAACACGTCAAACCATAATGCATCGAAAGGAGATAATATATGTGCACACACATTATCAAGCGCAACATCAACACCAAACATATCCGTAAGATTCACATACTCGTTCACGAAACACACTAATCACAAAACACACACGGTTTTGAAAGAGGGCCTTTAACGAGGCTAGCCGATTCTTTTGAAAACTCATTTCAAACAAATAAACAAACACACCAAGTCGATCACCAATTATCATATCCACAAAACAAGAATAGTATGGACAAGGTACTTGCCTCGAATAATAACAACGTGGAGAATCGACCGAAATACGTTGACACGAACCGACTATGAACCCGCCGACTCCACCGATCGCCAACTCGCGGTCATAAACTACGAAGGACAAGAACAACAATGAAATGAATTCCATAACACGACTCAAAGCCGTTGAATTCAAAGAACGAACGACGAAAGTTCAAGTGTTTTCCCCAAAACGGCCAAGAACACGATTCGTCCCGACAAAACACGAAAACGGAATTCCAAGTCGAAATATGGATATACAATCCATAGAATATGTTTAACAACATCATTTAACCACAATCTATCCAACAAAAATAGATGGAAAACGAGATCGAGAACAAATCCCCCAAAAAGTCGATTCGAAGGAAATCAAGAAATATACTTCGATTCGACGAAGAACAATAGATTAAATGATGTTAAACACAAGAATACTACCAAGATTAATCATACCCATCATGAATTAATCAACAACACGGAACAAATCGGACAAAAATGCAAAAATCCCCAAATTCACGAAATTAGGGTTCTAAGGTGAGATTACCTTGATTCGCTGGATCAAAGGATGATAACGGGTGATTGATCAATGATATAACCTCAAGAACTTCATGGATTTGTTGTTAAACAACATGGCTTCGCCACCTCCGAATCGCCACCATGCGTAAAAGGAAGGAAATGAAAAACGAGAGGAAATGTGACTGCTCTGTCACATTTATACTGGGCCGGACTAGCGTGCGCTAGGCTGCCGAGCTAGCGTGCGCTATTGGCCCAGGCCGCAGTCCAGAGCCCACACTGCCCTACTGACTCGGCCAGGTAGTGTACGCAGCCTTCCGGCCATAGCGCGCGCTACCTGCCGGTCGTAGCGTGCGCAATGCCCGACAGTAGCATGCGCTACCTGCCGATCGTCCCCGAGTGCAGTACTCCAGTAACCCCTCCTCGGCCCAGATAGCGTACAAATGGGCGGCTATAAGATGCGCTACACATGCCGGTTAAGGCGCAGCCTTTCCGGCCAGAAGCGTGCGCCACGCCGGTTCTCGCGTGCTTGCTTGCCAAGGCCCAAGACTTTCCGACCGTGCCGGCCGCACCTGTCCGGCCAGTGCTCAGGCGTCATGACCCGACGACTCGATTTCCGAAAACGCACGGAACAAACACGACGAAAAGCTCGCGGATAACATCATCAACCCGAAATGAAAAACATAATACAATAATTAATCATACGCGACCAAGAAACGGGTCGAGACAACAATTACAGATACGGATACCCATAACTTTGGGTAAATTACAAAATGGCCCAAAACGCCCGAAAATCACGATACGTGATCGGATAACCAAACCGAAGTTCACAACACGTCTAACAAAGTTAAACGGACTTACGGAAACTCGAAACAGCAGTTTCGAACGATATTCGCAAGAATCGAATTCAAGTGCGGAAAAGTCGCTAAAAAACATGGAACTCAACAAAACGACACCGAAGCGAATTCGGATGTCAAAAAGTGTAGAATTAATCATTCCCAGAATGACGAAACGGTCATAAGCGAGTCGTCAAAACGGACTTCCGCCGAAAAAAAAAAAGAAATTACCGGAAATCGAAATTACGGGTATTACATTCTACCCTCCTTAAAAGAAGTTTCGTCTCGAAACTTAAAACAAGTAGGGAGAAGCAATATCCCCTGCCAGGAAAACTTGACGAGATACGCAAAAACCGAAAACTCGGGCCCGACGGCGAAACACTGCAAGAAACGTAAAGAGACATACGGTGTGAAAACACGCTCCACGACGACCAACACAACGCCACCGGTAGAAACATAATAAAACCAACAAGTGACAAGCATCATCAAACAGATAGTACAATCAAGTCTATTATCCGAACAGTCACAAGACACACGAACGAAAATCAATACGATTGACCAACCCAACGGTTCATCAATCAAAACGCGAGCCAAACGCTGAACAAATACGGAATTCCACCGCCTAAGGGTTGGAAGATCAAAAACGAGACTAATTTCCCGAACTTAAGGGAATTACTAAGGAGCCTGAATGCTCAACAATCACGAAACGAGAATAAAAACCGAACAAACAAACGATCGAGACAACAAAAATCGAACAATCATGTCCGAAACACGAAGGATAATAAAATTCAAACAACAACTCCCAGGATGATCTGGTGAGAACAACGAGACATGCATTCCCATAAGATCCACAGGAAAGGGAATAGCAATTGAAAAGTCACAACGACAAACGAGTTATCCCAAAACAATACCACCCTCTTTCGATCAACAAAAGCAAGGGATAGGGAAAGTTCAGAAAATGTTAACGAGCATGAACGAGTCGACAGAGTCGAAAACACAAGAGATCCAAATCCGATCCACTTCGAATAAAAGAATTAGTAGAACCAAAATATGTTGCTTCCGAACAAGGTTCACAAAAATCGAACCAAATTCGGAAAAGTCACAACGATAACCACATCGACCCACAACAAGATCACAATTCGTTCGGATGATGAAACCGAAATACAGAACAAGTTCATAAAGTATCAACGAACATGAGCGAATCGATAGACTGGAGAAAGAGGAAATACAGAAGTCAAAATAGTACGGGTATTACCTCCGACCTCATCCACTAAATTCACAAAAACGGGAGCAAGATAACAAGACACTAAACAACCGACACATAACGGAACCATCACCGATGCACACGGTCATACCAAACCAAGCTCTAACAGCTCGCACATGCTCGACAACGCAGAAATCACTACGAGGCGACAATTTTCAATACCAACATCCCACCTCTCACAGAGGGCTAACACAACAAATGTGTGGAAAACGACTCAACACTCACACCGCCGATTCGATCATACTCGGGAGGAAACATCATAAGGACAATGCGACATCATACATACCTACCCAGCCCTCAAATGGGAATGGATAGGTTTTAAAAACGAAAACCTCATTATGAAAATAATTTAGAAGAACACCGATTGATCTTGAGTATCACCTTTCAAAAAAAGTACAAACGTGCGACATCGTTATCGAGACTTTGGAGAACCATTTCACATTAGATAAAAATGGGGACACTTTCTCTTAGTAAAAACTTTCAGAATATTCGACCCTCGGGTCTAAATAAAAGTGTTTCTAAAACATTGAAAATATCTCAAAACATTTTGGTCCTCGAGGTAGAAGAATTTTGAAACATATTGTGGCACATTGGATGTACGATGAGAAAATAATTCATTTTAAAAGTACATCTCGAAATTTGTTTTCTAAGATACTCAAGGTTTTCAAGGATAATTCAATGGTCTAGAATGCCCAAAAATTTCAGGTAATTACACAAAACTTTATAGCGCTGTGGGTCCCGCGTCGGAACCCACCAGGCTAAAAACCATTTACAAAAACGCCAAAAAGGCCGATGACGGTAATGTTTCAAAAACTTACAAAAGCCATTTACAACATGTTAAATACCGTCATAAGAATTTCGCTAAAACGATCAAGGCCATAATATCAAAAGCTCGGTTAATGGAATCGATTTTCGAAATAAAACTCAGTCGGTAAAATACCGAAAGCCATTACAAAAGAACTCATGCAGTGGATAAAAGAAATAAAGTCAAACATGCATAATCCAGCAACACTACTCCACACATGAACGAAATATGAGGGTCAAATAACCACATATCAAGAAATCAAAATCCATAAGAGGATTCCGTCACTTAGCAAATAAATCATACCAATAGCTCGTGTCACACGAGGCACAACACAAAGAAGGGAGACTTACATCCACAGGTCGCACGAAGATGATGATCACCCCACAATACTAATCACGACCAACAAAACTCAGACGACGCGTCGCGACACGACTCAGTTAGACAAAATCCGACGAGACAAAACTCAACAGACACCACTGACCCGATAGCCTAGGTTTCCACAACCTAAGCTCTGATACCATTTATGTAACACCCCCAATCCGCTCAGGGATATTACACGCCGTAGAACCTTTCCTCAAGGATCTACCAGGCTGGTAACAACATATAACAACTCAACCATGCCTTTAAGGCTAAAATGACTCAGTAGACCGATTTGGTCTTTCAATAAATACATACAACTCAAATACAACTCATGCCCATGCAGGGGTCAAAACACAACCACACCCGTACAACGGGAAAAAAATATAGCAGCGGAAAACAAAGTACAGCTGAACCAATAAACAATGTACGGTTCCTCATGTGATTAGTATCGATCATCTTTCATCATCCTTCGTGCCGACCCTGTGTTATGCTCCAAATCCTGAATGCAAAAATAGACATCCACCCCCCGAATACTCGGGGGTTAGCAAAACTCCACTGTTTTGCTAGTGCAAGAACAATGTGCAAATACGAGCCCTACAATTCACATTCCACGAATAACAATAACCAGGAATCCTTAAAAATCCAAACGTAAAGAAAAGTACTTCCCGAGGCAAGAGTTTGGGTAAATATTTCCCAAACCGAAAGATCACAAATAAAGGGAAACAATTTATAAAACAGTTTAAGATGCCATCGAGAGTTTTAATAGAAAATAATTTATGATTACTGAATCCTTCTCTTTCCAAAAATCAACAGGGTCACAGCCCAAAGGTTTTGTTTTTCACAAATGAAACCAACAACAATACACAAGGTTAAAACCCACGTCATGCGTCCTCGACGGACATAAAATACACACGCACCCGTGAAGTTTCACTCGTGAATCCAGGGCGAAACCATTGGACTCCCTCCGTGGCCCCGTCGAACCCTCCCGAGGTGAGCAAACACATTCACAAAACATACACACGCACTCGTGAAGTTTTTACTCGTGAACCCAGAGTGAAGTCATAGATTCCCTCGAGGCCCCGTCGGACCGTCCCAGGGTGAGCAAAATACATTCACTAAACATACACACCAAGCTGTGAAGTTTTTACTCGTGAACCCAGAGTGAAGTCATAGATTCCCCCGAGGCCCCGTCGGACCGTCCCAGGGTGAGCAAAATACATTCACTAAACATACACGCACAGGCATCGCCTAGGACCAGGACGCCACCATGAATCCCACCCGAGGCCTCTAAGGACCCTCCCGAGCTGGCTAGCGAAACAATCAAGCACAGGCATCGCCTAAGACCAGGACGCCACCATGAATCCCACCCGAGACCTCTAAGGACCCTCCCGAGCTGGCTAGCGAAACAATCAAGCACAAATAATATATCACACCAAGGATATCCAAAACAACTCAACAAGAGGCATCAAACACCTAACAAAACAACACGTCAAACCATAATGCATCGAATGGAGATATTATATGTACACACACATTATCATGCGCAACATCAACACCAAACATATCCGTAAGATTCACATACTCGTTCACGAAACACACTAATCACAAAACACACACGGTTTTGAAAGAGGGCCTTTAACGAGGCTAGCCGATTCTTTTGAAAACTCATTTCAAACAAATAAACAAACACACCAAGACGATCACCAATTATCATATCCACAAAACAAGAATAGTATGGACAAGGTACTTGCCTTGAATAATAACAACGCGGAGAATCGACTGAATAGGTTGACACGAACCGACTATGAACCCGCCGACTCCACCGATCGCCAACTCGCGGTCATAAACTACGAAGGACAAGAACAACAATGAAATGAATTCCATAACACGACTCAAAGCCGTTGAATTCAAAGAACGAATGATGAAAGTTCAAGTGTTTTCCCCAAAACGGCCAAGAACACGATTCGTCCCGACAAAACACGAAAACGGAATTCCAAGTCGAAATATGGATATACAATCCATAGAATATGTTTGACAACATCATTTAACCACAATCTATCCAACAAAAATGGTTGGAAAATGAGATCGAGAACAAATCCCCCAAAAAGTTGATTCGAAGGAAATCAAGAAATATACTTCGATTCGACGAAGAACAATGGATTAAACTACAAAGATTAATCATACCCATCATGAATTAATCAACACGGAACGAATTGGACAAAAATGCAAAAATCCCCAAATTCATGAAATTAGGGTTCTAAGGTGAGATTACCTTGATTCGCTGGATCAAAGGATGATAACGGATGATTGATCAATGATATAACCTCAAGAACTTCATGGATTTGTTGTTAAACAACATGGCTTCGCCACCTCCGAATCGCTAGCCGCGGACAGAAAAGGAAGGAACTGAAAAACGAGAGGAAATGTGACTGCTCTGTCACATTTATACTAGGCCGGACTAGCGTGCGCTAGGCTGCCGAGCTAGCGTGCGCTATCGGCCCAGGCCGCAGTCCAGAGCCAACACTGCCCTACTGACTCGTCCAGGTAGCGTACGCAGCCTTCCGGCCGTAGCGCGCGCTACCTGCCGATCGTAGCGTGCGCAATGCCCGGCAGTAGCGTGCGCTACCTGCCGATCATCCCCGAGTCCAGTACTCCAGTAACCCCTCTGCCCAGCCCGATAGCGTACGTTGGGCCAGCTTATAGCGTGCGCTACACCTGCCGGTTAGCGCGCGCAGCCTTTCGGCCGTAGCGTGCACTACGCCGGTTCCTACCGTGCTTGCCCAGCCAGTGCCCAGCACTTCCGACCGTGCTGGCCACACCTGTCCGGCCAGTGCTCAGGCGTCATGACCCGACGACTCGGTTTCCGAAAACACACGGAACGAACACGACGAAAAGCTCGCGGACAACATCATCGACCCGAAATGAAAAACATAATACAATAATTAATCATACGCAACCAAGAAACGGGTCGAGACAACAATTACAGATACGGATACCCATAACTTTGGGTAAATTACAAAATGGCTCAAAATGCCCGAAAATCACGATACGTGATCGGATAACCAAACCGAGGTTCACAACACGTCTAACAAAGTTAAACGGACTTACGGGAAACTCGAAACAGCAGTTTCGAATGATATTCGCAAGAATCGAATTCAAGTGCGGAAAAGTCGCTAAAAAGCACGGAACTCAACAAAACAACACCGAAACGAATTCGGATGTCAAAAAATGTAGAATTAATCATTCCCAGAATGACGAAACGGTCATAAGCGAGTCGTCAAAACAGACTTCCGCCGAAAAAAAAAAGAAATTACCAGAAATCGAAATTACGGGTATTACATAATATACCCTTTATCCAACAATTCTCCCAGTTGTTTCTTCAACTCTTGCATTTCTGAAGGTGCCATACGATACGGTGCCTTAGAAATTGGGGTTGCTCCCGACTCCAAATCAATTGTAAATTCAACTTCCCACCCCGGTGGTAGTCCCGGTAATTCGTCTGGGAAAACATCCGGAAAATCACTTACAACAGGAATCGAGGGAAGTTCAACTTTCCCATCTTCGACTTTAATGGCATAACACCAATACCCAACACAACCCTTTCTAATAAGTTTTGTCACCTTCAAGGCACTAATAAAAAATTTCTGACATCCCCTCTTGTACCCCGCAAAATGATGTTCGGTACCGTCTTTGGCTAACATCGATATGATCTTCGTGCGATAATTCATTACCGCACCGTGTCTATCGAGCCAATCATCACCGAGGATTAGATCTTCATCAATAATGTCTACGACTATCAAATTCGAAAACCACACTCTCTCAGCGATTAACACCGGACAATCTCTAACTTCCTTGTCCCCCACGATTCTATCACCACTGGGCAACTTAACCACAAAGGACTCACAAGGAGACAAGCCCTCAATATTCAATCGACGCACACAATCCAAAGAGATGAACGAATGAGAAGCACCAGAATAAAAAAGCACTCTAACTGGATGAGACAAAAGAGAAATGATACTTGTCGCCACGGTAGCCTCTGGATCTCCAGCTCTCCTCATCTCATAGACACGAGGTTGCACTGAACCAGCACTGGGGGCTCCCCCTCTAACAGACTGACCACGGCCTCTACCTCGACCGTAACTCTGGGATGGCTGACCCGTAGATGATTTCTGATTAACACTCGGTTCTCCAGGCGTAGGGGCTGATGCCTGAGTTCCTAGTGGATTTTCTTCTTCTGTACAGTACATGGCTCTATGGCCTTCCTGGACGCAATTAAAACACTTCAATGGGGGTAGACCACAATCATGATTAAGATGGCCCTGTTAGCCACAATTAAAACATGTCACAACCCGGTTGGACACACTAGCACCAGCTCTGAAATTCCATTTACCTCCCGATGCACGGGAAGACCCTTTGGTTGTATAGCTTGCCGACTGCGATCCCCGCTGATTGCCACTTCTACCGCTAGAAAACTTTCCAGTTGTCTTCTGCTTCTTACTCTCACTTGTCGTTTCGGTAGTAGTGAAGGACATATCATAAGCTAATGCCCTATCTTGATACTCCTTCAATGTGGTGCAAGCGAAGCCCGACATATAGTGCCGAACTCTTGGCTTCATTCGCATGTCAAAGTGACGGATTCTATCTCTCACTTGATTTTTCACATGGTTGAGTTGACGGTTGTATTCAATGATTGCCTGAGATACAGGGACATCCTGGGGTTTAGCTTCGTAAAAGGCTCGAATCCTGGCCTCCTGAACAGGCCACGGGCAGAACTCGACCTCCATCAATTCATTAAACTCATCCCATGAAACCACACGATCCTGAGGTGCAACAGCTTGCCACCAACTAGCCGCATCCCTGGATAGAAAGTACTGGGCAACTAGAACCTTACGTGCCTCTAGACAATTCACGGCCATGAAAACTTTATTCATCTCATTAATCTAATCTTCCCAGCCGATCGGATCATTTGCACTAATAAATTGGGGAGGGTGCATACGAATAACATCTTGTAACCACTTCTCAGCCCCAGTGTCGGTAACAAGAGGTGGTTGGTTAAGCTGTACGGCATGGGTTAAAAGAGCCATTTGGTTCGCCACTTACTGCAGTATGGTGGCAACACCCACATCCGGTTGGCTCCCTGTAGAAGTTCCCAGACTGGCTGACGGCTCCTGATGACTACTGGTGCTAGGTTGAATAGAGTCCGACAAGCTAGGCGTAGCTGAGCCTCCTACCGAGCTGAGGGACATGGCCGCTCCACCGGCTACGCCACACCCTCGGCCACGACCACGGCCGCGTCCACGTCCTCTACCAGTTGACATTCTAAAGAAAAATGGAAGTAAAATCATAAGCATAGCTCGAAGCAATTCCATCTAGAATATGGACTTCTCATGTCCCATAATCGAATGATAATGAGTGAATAAAGAGGGTAAATAAGAGAGGGAACTTACGAGTACCGGTCGTACGAGATGACGGCAGCGCGATGATACTGTGTTCTCGGAATAATACATTTAGACCCAGCAATCCGACAGCCTAGGTATCTATAAACCTAAGCTCCGATACCAAATTCTGTAACACCCCCGAGATATTCAGAGAATATCACAGTGCCGTGAATCCCGACCTGTGACCCACTAGGCTTATCTTACTCACAACGTACCAAATTTGACAAAATCCACTTGGGAATCAATAAATTCGATACGAACAAGGAAGTTCAACCACGGACAAACAATACCATAAAGAAATACAAGGAGTTATACGACAATGGAAAAGGACTTTCCTAAAGTACTCGAGTACCATTTATTATTACAAGGATAAAATGGACCGAAGAGAACAACGACCAAACAAAATGGAACACAACTAGCCACAGTATCACGCCTCGCCATCCTCATCGTATCCTCCCGGTGCTCGCTCGTATGGATCCTTAGGACCTGAAAAACACAAAACTAATTTTCCCCAAACGAAAGGGGTTAGGGCAAGTATTACAAGTGAAATGTCAAGTCTTATACATAAAAGCATATGCACCAATTTAAAGCCATGATAATGATTTTCCGGAAAATACAATTATCCAAACATATTTAGAAATGATGATATCTCTTGATTAACCGTGGACTCGACAATGCGCGAATCCCTCCTCAACCCCATCGGATCATCTCGGAGTGGCTAACCCTAATGTTCACGGAACCGACATAAGCGGAACCCTCATCGACCCCGTCGGGTCCTCTTGGAGTGAACGAAAGCAACTCTCACAATCACATGCATTACTTTTCACATTTAAGAACATAACTTTCACAAGAATCACTTGCCTGGAATCGAGAGAAAAGGGTGCGAACGACAAGGTACCAAGATTGAAGGATTCGACAACTCCGAACCTAGACAAGTTCGTAATTCAATTATCAAAACCCCATCGGTATGAAAATAAGTTGGAATCACTCGAATTTACTACCCCGATACATGTGTTCCGGGAATAATTCTCTTAGATAGTGAATCACAAGTCAAATATCCCAAATACTCAAGAACTCCGGAAATATACCAATAAATCCGTAGGAAAACATGTATCCAAGGTAGATAACTCGTAATCGATATACTCTAACATAAGAAAAAGCTGGATCGTAGAGATAGGATGGAAAATTCCCAAATCCCGAAAATCTAGGGTTGTGAGAAGTTTACCTTGATTTGGAGCGGTGGAGAGGATTAAACGTTGATAAATCCGAACTAGTAACTCAAAGATGTTGCTAGATAATTTTAGCTCGAAGAACTCCTCACAAATCGCCCTGAATCGCCCGAAATCGTCCAAGGAGGTGAAGGAAGGAAGAAATGATGATTTGGGAACGGAAGTGTCCTATTTATACTAAATAGGAACTAGCGTGCGCTAGTCATGAAAAATAGCGCGCGCTATCGGACTCACCAGGCAGTCCAGTAGCCTCTGCCAGCTTCGTTAGCGCACGCTAACACCTGCTAATAGCGTGCGCTAGAGACTTCAAATAGCGTGCGCTAATTCTTTCTAATAGCGTGTGCTACCTGGTAGTCAGTGCCCAGTACAGAACCTACTGTCCCCAGCTCTGTTCTCTTTAGCGCACGTTACTCTAGTAACGTAGCGTGCGCTACCACTAAAATCTAGCGTACGCTACCAGTCACACCTAGCATACGCTAGGAATTCCCTTTTTCAGTCTAGTAGCTACTGGACTGTCTGCCTCCAATACATTAGTAGCGTGCGCTAATTATAACGGATAGCGTGCGCTACCCCCACTAAATTAGCGTGCGCTACAAGGTGTGCGTAGCGTGCGCTACCCTTTACACGAAGGTAGTATAATCGTATCAAGGATCCAAAAACAGCGACGATCCGAATAAGAAAAGGGGGTAAATCGAATTGACAAAAGTTCCAAGATTAATATAAGCTTACTAAACACTTAGACGAGTGTAAAAATTACATAGCACAAGAGTAGAAGATTTATAAAAAGTACGGGTATTACAAAGTGTTACGTACGTTACGGGGCGGCTAGCCGAGTCGGGCCCGAGAGGACCTATAGTGGCCGAGCATGGTCGGCAGTGACTCGCAGGGGTGGCCGATCACGGTCGGCAGTGACTTGCTGGGGGCAAGGACTGGCCGATAACGTACGTAAGGCTGTGGCCGGTTACGGCCGTAAGTGCCCGTTACGTACATAAGCAGCTGTCGGTTATGTACGTAAGGCTGTCGGCCAAACTAGGAAGTAGGGTACGCCACGACCGGCTACGTACATAAGGACCCGCCGGTTACGTACATAACGTGCTGGCAGGTCTCGGCCTATATAAGGCCTGGACCGAGTCATCCGACCATTTTCATGTTTTCTCTTCATTTCTTCGTAATTTCTTCAGCAAAATGGATGGATATGAGTAAGACCATCTTATAAAAACATGTTTTGGAAGTTTGATACATGGATTAACATCATCTTATACCCGGATCGAAGGTAAGTACACCTAAACTTTTGGTTTTTGGATGTTCTTGAGGTTTCTTGGTGTTTTGGCCGATTTGCTTCGTTTTGATTCAGATTATTGATTGAACTTGATTGTAAACTAGTAATCATTCAATACTCTTGAAGTTTTGTGGAACAAATTCGAGTATTTCTTTGAATAATCGATTGAATTGGACTGTGCCTTCAAAGTGTTTGATGAAATGCCTCAATGAGTAGAACTTGGGAAATTCTACACATTTTCGTATGAATGTTGATTGAATTGATATTGTTGTGATGCTTCTTGGTAATTATGAGAATTTTGTTAAGGGAAGATAATGAATTGGTGATCAAATGATTCGATTATGTCGTTATGATTATGGAATCGTAGTATTCTCGATGTTCTTGGTAGTTTGTTGCGATTCATGATGTTATGAGAAGTATATATGTTGAAGGATATGATTATATATACCTTGAATTGTGAATAAGGATTGTTTAGATGTTAGAACACATCGGATTATGTCATTTGAGGATTTTGAATGTGATGTCGGAATAAGTTGTGTTCTTAAGGAATTCTTGGATTATATGAATTGATGAACATGTTTAAGTGATGTTGGTGTTTTGGATATGAATATGGAATATTCATATCTAAAACTAAGTTATGTGTTTTGGTACAATATTCGTATAGGAATACGAATATGATTTTCGGGTTTGATAAGATTATGATTCACTTTTGAGACGTATTGAACAAGTGTTCAATTCGGATAATGGAATTATTTGAAACCTTTGGAATATGGTTATCTATGATGTTGAATTAATCGAATCATTCGGATTGATGATGATAATCGGTAATTGGTTTAATTATTATTATACAAGGAGGAAACTTGTAATTATATTTAAGACTGAATTTGGAATCGGTAATGTTAGACCCTTGTTGGTTTAAATTGATTATTGATATGATCTTCGGATTGGGGAATCGTATTGTGGTTTTGAATTCGTGTTTGATGGGTTCAGATTGTTTGGATTTGTATTTAATCGGGATATTGTAGAACCGTTGTGTTTGTTGATCGGTTATTGATTTTTATTTGTGGTCATCGAGTTACGGCTTGTATTGTGGATATGAGTTCGTATTTGTTGAGTTGGATTATTTGGTTTTATGTTTATGATCGAGGTTTCGTTGAACCGTTGAGTTTGTTGGTTCGATATGTCGGTTATTGATTTTTATCGAATGTGTGTTAATCGGTTATTGCAATAGGTTGTGATGTTTTGATCGTGGATTATGACCGTTGTGTTGCGGTTGAGGCTAAAGAGTTCGTAGATTGATTTTGGTCGGGGCTGAGGAGATCGCAGACTAAGGCAATGGATTTTGGTAACGGCTTCGTGGTATCGGTATCGAGGCAAGTTTATACTTGTTCAGTTTATAATATTTGATGAATGGTTTCATTTTCATTTCATTTATAATTCGTATAGCAATGTTGTTAGAAATGTAAGTTGTCGGATAATGAGCTGTATATCGTGCTCTGGTTTGTATTAAATCATAAGGTATATGATTTAATTGTGTTCAAGGAAGACGTGAGTTATCTTTGGTCAAGGATATAGAATATCGGATATTGAGGATAGTTATCGTGATGACATAAGTATCAGGGTAAAGGTTTATTGGTATTGAATGGATGGTACCTTATTTGAGATTATTTGTATAACTGTGTATTCGTTCAGGGATGTTATTCGTGGAAAGGATGTTATCTTCGACTTTGAGGTAATTTATGTATTGTTCAGTTATGAGATAATTATTATGTTGAGTTGTTGTATATGTTGTATGTTGAGGCTTCGTATATTGAGATTCGTACTGGTTGTTCGTTGAGGGATGTTGATCCCAGGACTATTGTTGGTATTAATGGTTGTGTTGATCGTCTCATTGGAGGATGTTGATGGATATGGTCCTCGACTTTGAGGTAATCTAAGTATTTGTTCAGTTATGTGGATAATTAGTATGTTGAGTTGTTGTATATGTTGAGGTTTCGTGTAATGAGTTTCGTATCGGTTATTCGTTGAGGGATGTTGATCCCAGGACTGTTGTATTGACATCGTAGATCGTGTTGGTCATTCATTTGGGGATGATGATCCCAGGATTGATGTTTTGGATATTAATTAGCAGTGTCGACTTTTCATTGTCAGTCTGTTGTTGTTCACTTCGGTGAGTCTTTTGATCCTTATTGGATATGTGTTTATTTGAGTTTCGTTGTCATGTTGCATCGTGACATATCTGGAGTCATATCTGCGTGCCGATTGGTTATTGTGTAGGATTTTTAGCCGGGCACATGATGTTTATGTATTGATATTTACACATTGAACCGTGCACACGAGACGTAGTTCATGAGGCTAATTAGGTACAAGACCACACGTGTATTTGATCAATACCCGGGGTGGCTTGTGCACGGACACATTTCCGGATCGGGCGTACTATGACTTCCATCTTTGAGCCATATTGTTTGGTCGTCCATCCCCCATTCATGGTTGGGTATGTTCGACGGTTTGTGATTGGTTGCTCATACGCCCGAGGGGTATGTTCGACAGTCAGAGTTATTTGTTCGAGATCCATTATTGTTTATCATTTAGAGTCTACCTTGTTGATTGTATTCCCGGTTATTATTGATGCTTTGTTGATCGTGTCGGAGTTATCACGTTGATGGTATTCTCGGTTATCGTCGATCCTTTGTTGGTCATATTGGAGTTATCATGTCGATGATATTCTCAGTGATGTATTGGTTGATCATTGTTATTGATCGTATGAGCATTCAGACTGTACGTCGATGTTCGGGATTTGTTATCATTACCATGTGGTAGTTAATCTACAGATATGTTTTATGCTATTAGTTTATCCAGGTTGAGATTTGGTTGTGTAATCCGACGGACATGATTTGGCACAGATGGTTTATTTCATGTTTATGAGTTATGGCGATGTTTTGAGGATTTTTGATATTGTTTGAATACAGTACAGTTAGTTGTGGTTGAGTTTATTTCGTCATTTGAGAATGCGGAATGTGGATTATGGTAAGGATTGATCTGTTATGGTATTTACGGGTAAGGTTTGACGGTAAGATTACTTTGGTAGTATTCTTACTATATTATTACATTGGTATGTAATTATTTATGATGATGCGATCGATATCATTGTTGAGTATTGTGGCTGACCCCGTCGTGGGCTTTATTTTTAGGTACTCGGAGATCGAGCTAGTAGCGGTCGTGAAGGGATGAGCTTCCCGGGTGATACTGGTTGTGGCATGTTTTGGAGTATCGAGTATTTCTTTTCTGGTTGTTTTATTTCCGCTGCAAATGTGTATTTTGAACTGCATTTATCCGCTGCGTGTGTATATTCCAAAATGACTTTTCAGTATCTTTATCCGCCACGTGTGTGTATTTTAAAAGGGCATTTTTGGCATTTTGCAAACTTGGGTTATTTCGTTAAACTCTTTTTCCCAATTATTTTTTGATACGTTTAAGTGGCAGCTTAACGCACACTTTTAACTGTCGAAATTTGGCATTTCACCTTGTATTTTAAAATGGTATTTTATGACGGTATTTGAGAACTATATTTTTGAAAATATTTGAGTATTTGCAAAATATTACCGTCATCAGCATTTTTGGCGATTTTGAACGTTTTGTAAATGGTTTTTAGCCTGGTGGGTTCTAGCGCGGGACCCACGGCACTGTAATATCCCGGATGGTTTTGGGGGTGTTACAGAAGATGGTATCGGAGCTTGGGTTTTGTGAAACCCAGGCGTGTGTGTTATGTGGCTCTACCGGTACGGTAGTAGTGTGTATCACCCCCAAAACTGTATGGGAATATTACACGCTGTAAACCCTTTCCACAAGGATCTACCAGGCTAAACATCCATAAACAACCAAATGCTTGCCCGGCCAGGGTCAAACAATATAATAATACATACCGTTAAGGTCACTTACACATGAATACACAGACCGATCACTAGTAGAATAAACATCAAAGACTTCGGTACGTATCACTTCGGTAATCTATATTAGCAAAGTAAAAACAAACAAACAACTTCACTTTTCAATTTACTGAAGTAAAAACCCAACATAGACTTCAATAAATGGTACCAAACAAAAAAGCAGGAGCTAGTTAGAAATTTTAAGTTACAAAGACTTCACTAATTTGATAATTACTGAAGTAAACAGTGTGAAAGTTTATTTTTTACCAAACAAATTTTACAATAGCGAAGTGTATGTCTTGAGATCGGGAATTAATATTTTGAGTTTCAACTTTTTTTTATTTGGGCTCCAAAAAACACTTAGCAAATATTTGTTTCCACCATTTCCTTCCCTAAAATTTTTACAACAATTTTCATGATAAAAAAATACCAAAATAAGTAATTTTATCAAAAAAACATTACGAAAATAACAACAAGAAAGACTTGAATGGTTGTTAGTTAAATTTTGGGTTGAATGGAATTTGGCCCCCAACCGAATAAAGATATTAACCGGTCAAAAACTTATTTCTCACAACCTGCAAAATCCCCATTTCTCTCTCTCCTGCATCTCCTACCCCGATCCCCTTCCTCTTCCGTCGAATTGCGCTTTTGGACGTTCTATCTCCAGCGACCGTGGCCAGCTCAACTCGGCGGCGTCCATGTCCTAAATCGGAGTAGATCGTAGCGGCAACCTCTTCTCAGCACGATCATTGAGGTATTTGTATTAGTTTCTGTAGCTGAAATAAGTTGGGGTTTTCTCTCTCTCTCTCTATATATATATACAGTCTGGGTCTTTGTTCAATCTTTTCGCTTATGGGGTTGATTTTAGTTTTTTTTTTTTTGCTTTAATTTGTTTAATTTGACAACTATAATATAATCGCCTTCGCTCGGTCGGTGTCGCTTAAATCTTGGAATTGGACTGTGTAGTTTGATGGGTTTCGAGTAAAGCTGTAATCTTTGCCCCTTCCAATAGTGATTTAAGTAATAAAAAGAAGAGTTGTAGATTACATGTTTGAGTATATTGTTTGTGTTTTGGTTTATTTCTGGTAGTATCTGCCTGCAATTATGTATGTACCCATAAGGGCTTTGGATAAAATTAATTATAAATCTCTTTGAGCTGAGAACAAATACTTTTCCAATTTTTTTTATTTGCTTTTTTGGATTGTTCAATAAAAGTTTGTTGGGAGTACCTGCAGCATGCAATCATTCAGTTGTAATCGAGAAATGATCATGCAATAAAAGTTTCTCTTGATATCTAATTCATGATGTGTATCCTACTACCATTCTTAATCTTGAGGTACACCGCTTTATGTCTTTCAATCTCCTATTCCCCTTCATATATGTATGTAATAGTGTTCTCTAAGCAGTGATAGCTGGATAACGGATTAAAGGAGAAGGTCTTGGTAAGTAGAAGGTGTCCTACTACCATTCTTTATCTTGAGGTACACCACTTTATGTCTTTCAATATCCTCTTCCTCTTTTCTTCTTCCTTTTTCTCTTATATGCTGGCTTTGATCCTTTATAGTATATATTTCTTTTGTGGGTTTTTTTCTTCTTTGTTTTTGTTTCTCAAAGTTACAGAGGCGTGAAGAAGTGGCTCATAGTTATACACCGTTTCTGTACTGTTTGGTTCTTCATTGAGATTTTGGATTCTTTGTTGTTTGGAGAAGGGATTATGTTGATTTGATTGGCTTTGGATGTAATTGGTGGTTCTAGAGCTTTCAAATTTTAGGTAAAGTTTTCTCTCTCTCTGCTTTTCTGATTAATGTTGTCTCTCTGTGTGTGTGTGTGTGTTTACTTTTCCTGTGGATTATTTGGAATGCTTGGGGATTCTGGGTTTTGTTCAATTATAGTATTTGACAAATGTTCAGGTGAGACCAACAATTTGGTTTCATAACATAACTCGGAGTCACTAGTATGATGCAATAGTTTGTGTAAGTTTAACTTTAAGGGCCGCTCCTGACTTATTTGATTAGTTCATTGCAAATGAATATAGAGGGGGTCTTTGTTTTACTTATTTGTTTGTAAGGTGTCTTTCTTGACAGTCTCTAGCTGTAATTCGGTTTGATGGCTAGCATTATGTTTTTTATGTACGGATTCCAAGTTTGATTCATGTTAGCCGACCCCAAAGCATTTTGGGACTAAGGTTTAGATGTTGTTGTTGTTGTTGTAGCACTGAATCAAGTATTCGTGGTGATATGTTTACATATTAGAGAAATATGGGGTAACTATTAGCATTGCTAATGTTTTCGGTACATGTTATGCAAGCACGGGAAACAGCTTTAATGTGGTCAATAGGCCTACTGCATTATATATATCAGTATAAGGGGAACTATACCAAATTTACATCAACTAAAATATGTAAGCTTTGTTGAATATTACCCTCGCACTCGATGCCTTGAATGAAATGGAATAATAAAAAAGAGATAGGTCATTCAGCATTAGTTTCTTGGAGTTGTCCGGATTGGTTTTTTACCATGTTGCTTCAAATTCAACAAGTTGCACATTTTCTGCGATATACTTAAGATGTATGTGATACCTGTCTTTATTTCTGTCTCTTTTGTCAAATTTCTTCTATTGTAAAATTGTAAATACGTGATGAATGTCTCCTACTGTCTGAATTCTACTGCTTAGCCATATACTGGCATCTGCTTAGAATATGTGAGAAGGCATACATTTATCTGAATAAGCTACTTCCATTCCCATGGTCGTTTTACTATCTTGGAATTATTGTTGGAATCCCTCAGATATTTGTTTATTCATATAATCCCTTGACAATGATGTTTGAGTAGAATATACATTTTGGGACCGTAGACAATTTCCTTGCATCTACTGGCATCATTCCATCAATCAAATAATGAGCTGTTTGTTCATTTTTAAACAGGATATTCAAAAGGGAAAGAAAAATGTTTGATCATCATTTCTTCATGTTTTAGGAAGTATAATTATGAACAGACATATAAGAAGTTCTCGTTTACATGTGCCCCCATTAATGGAGTAGAGCTATGTGCTGTTGTCTGTGGTGCTGTCTGCCTAATTTATTTTTTCAATCACTTTGTGTTTAAGTGTGATCCTTTCTGGCCTTTTATCTTCTCAGGTGAAATATTTCATGATGTGGTCGGGAGCCCTTATTACGTGGCCCCAAAGGTACTAAGGAAGAATTACGGCCCAAAATGTGACGTTTGTAGTGCTGGGGTTATCATTTACATTTTGCTATGTGGAGTACCACCGTTTTGGGATGGTAAGTGTGATTTTTGCTTGCTAGGGTTCATTACATGCTTATCTAGTTGTAATATCTAATTTTCTTGCACGCCAATGCATGCTTGATACCAGAAACGGAACAGGGAATTTTTGAGCAGGTTTTGAAAGGAGAACTTGACTTTGTTTCTAAACATTGCCCAGCATATCCGATAGTGTGAAGGATCTTGTCAGACGAATGCTTGTACGAGACCCAAAAAAGCGACCCACAGCTCATCAAGTTCTTTGCGAGTGTAATTTATACGAATACGATAGCCCAACATTTTTGGACTTTGGGTAAGGGAATAAAACTGCATATGAATTGAGTAAGCCTATTATCTTCAACTCAACAAACCAAAATTATAATGTGAATATGTAGGGGTGAAAACGGATCGGATACGGGCGGATAGTGTTCTTCCCGTATCCTAACCCATATTTTTCTCTCGGATTCGGAGTTGGATACGGGAAGGCCGGATACGGATACGAATTCGGATTATTCGGGATACGGACACGGGACGGATACAGGACGGATTCGGGCCGGATTCGAATAAATATAATCGGATAATACGTGTCATACAAAAATCGTTTGGAAGTGATTGCAGCATATAAAAAAACTACCTACACAATATTTCATAAAAGTTCTAATGCAAACTATAGTAATTTTTTTAAAAATCGTTTCATAACAGGGTTCCCTCATTTTTACTTATTCAGTCTCTCCCATAAAAAACATAAGCTCCATACTTAGCAAAGACTAAAAAGTGGTAATTTAATTATTTTTAACAATTATTATAATATATATAATTCCCCCTCTATTTACTTGAATAGAACATTTCTTTTAAAAATGCATTTCATATGAAACAAATAGCTTATACGTTAGTATTAAAGTGTTTGGCTAATACATTTCTTTTAAAAAATATTTTTTTCAAAAAATAATTTTTTTTTCGAAATATAGTTTCTTTTATTTTTCGCAAAAAGTATTTTTTTATTTTTTCAAAAAATATAAAAATCCAGAAACTAATTTTATATTTTCCAGAGAATAATTTTTTTCGAAAAAATATTTTTTTGCCAAAAAATAATTTTTCTCCAGAAAATATTTTTTTAATTTTTTTCGAAGAAATAAAAAATTTCCATAAATAATGTTTTTTTCGAAAAGATAATTTTTTTCCTAGAAAATATTTTTTTTCGAAAAATAATATATTTTTCCAGAAAATACTTTTTTTTGAAAAAATATTTTTTTCTTGAAAGCTTGAAAATTCATTACACTGAAGTCCAAAAGTGTTATATATATATATATATATATATATATATATATATATATATATATATATAATAAAGTATATTTAAAATTTAAAAATATGGATATCCAGATTTATTATCCAGATTGGTATCCGGATTTATTATCCGGATTGGTATCCGGATAATATCCGATAAAATATGGGAAAACTCGGATACGGGCGGATATTACATTATCCGAATTCGAACCCGTATCCGAATTCAACTATCCGGATCCGTATCCGAATCCGACCGGATACCTATTTTTCATCCCGAATTCGATCCCGATCGGATACGGCTCCGGATCGGGCGGGAAATATCCGCCTACTTTTCACCCCTATGAATATGCATATTGTTAGCTTGTGGGTTTGAATTAATGTGGAAGAAAAAAATTGCATGATTGAACAAGCACACAACATAGATAAGGTATTGCTATTTGCATGGTAAATGGATAAAATAATCCGAATATGTGCTGTACAGGCCATCCATGGGTTCAAGTTGATGGTGTAGCTCCAGAATATCCACTTGATTCTGCTGTTCTAACTTGTCTGGAAGTTTCGCACTTTAATCTATCAATATGCGGCCGAAATTTTGGATTGTGTCGATCATAATATTTCTATGGTTCATCACACTCTGTAGAAGTTATTTTTGACTGTTTGATAATGTTGTAGTATGTGTGTTACGACATATTATGCTAATATGTTTTAGTTGGTAATATAATTTTGGCTTTCAGCAAAACCTTGTAATTTCTTTATTGGGGAAGAAGATTTGTTAAACCAAAGAACAAAATGATTATGTGGATTTGTTTGCTTCACGTGCCGATGTTGAAGATTTGAAGAAGAAAGTGGATGAGAAGATGATTTCATGAACAGAAGTATGATCGTCTAATGAAAAGCAATGATGTGCTAAAGAGAGACTTTGTCGTTTCGAAATATATGATCTTTTTTAATCTTTTTTGTCCTATTTGTGGTGTTCATGATGAAATAGATAGATTCTTATTACACATTCTTTGTCTTTGTTATGATATGTATCTGGTTTTGAATTGGTTGGAACGCATGTTATTTTTTTTAAGATGGGATGATATGAAATTGTTGGTTCTTATATTATTGAGCTCTTGTGGTTGATGGTTAGTTATAGTTTAATGTAGATTTTGGCGATGAATTTTAAATTGAAATGTGTAATATTAATATATATTACTGCAGAAAATACTAATATTAATACATATATTACTACAATAACTGAAGTAAAAAGTTCTTTATTTACTACGCTAATTATAAAATAACCGAAGTTAAAGACATTCTTTGACTTCACTTACCCCCCACATTTGGATCATAATTAGAAAAAAATCGAGATAGACTTCGGTTATTAGGATATTAGACTTCGCATAAAAAGCGAAGTCTAAAGTATACCTTTTACTACACGAACATAGACTTCGGTAATTATAATGTTTTTACTTCAGATATTATCCTAAGTCTTTGACGTTTATTCTTATAGTGGATGAGGTCACACAACTCCATCAACAGAACTGACTAAAACAACATTACCCACACACGGGTCGAAACACAATACAACGGAAGACTTAAATCAACTCTAACAATACAACCAAACTCTACCAACTCTCGACTCTTCATTAGTATCGCAGCTCGTCATCTTTTTGTGCCAATCCTGTGATTGCTCCCCTGAACCTGCATGTACCTGGACGCAGAACAGACATCCACCCCCCGATTACTCGGGGGTTAGTAAAACTCCACTCTTTTACTAGTGCAAGTATAATATGATACGAAATGCAAAAAGTAAATAGCAACTATGAATTTAATACGGAACTCAATTATCAAAATGTTCCCGAGAAGTTTTAGAATTTCGAACTCAAGCAAGAGATATTTGAAAAGGAACACATCATCTCGGTGATTTTTAAAGCAGAAATTCTTTTGGACCTCGAGTCCCAATTTACAAAACCTTTTCGTAAACATTAGGGCCTTAGCTCGATTCTCGTTTCAAAACACACTAGATAAGATATCATTATGAGTCCGAGACCCATATTTAAAATGTTACCCAAACAATCACTGTTATACGATCGTTGTTCGTACACATCATGTACCGAACTCCGGAGGCCTAGACGGACCCTACCCGGCCACAAACATCGTTCGTACACATCATGTACCGAACTCCAGAGGACTCGTCAGACCCTACCTAGATCACACACCTTGTTCGTACACATCATGTACCGAACTCCAGAGGCCTCGTCAGACCCTACCTGGAACACACACACACACATCGACACGACACAACTCATAATCATCAAATGTCAAGCTATTCCACATTACACCGAAATGTATAATCAAGTATGTAAACTAAAACAACACAAATATCATAATCATCAGAACAACTCAACAATGACCAACCACGCCCGACACAAACTTAGATGATTTGCACATCCAACACAATTCCACGATGTTAACTAAGTGAAGGTATTATCGTTACCACCAATCGTTCATAATAATCCATTCATACGAAGCATATTCACTAAGATAAATCGATTCATCATAACGATAACACAACGTCCCTATTCACAAGACACAATTCGTATTGTAAAATACTTGCCTTAATAACTGCTACCAAATACTCCGAAGAACACGGTTCGACCGGGAAACTCGGACCCCGAAGAAGACAACGAACGGAAGGGTTCCAACTCGAGTTCTTCACAAGAATTTCATCCCTAAGTCATACCAATGATAAATCAACAGTCGTACGATGGATAATAATCACACAATGCCCAATCTCCCCTCTAAGACCTTTTGTCGGACACCTTCAAGGCGTCGACTAAGAACTCAACCAAAACGACGAATCAATACAATCCAAACATGGAATAACAATGGAAATGATAGAATACACCTAAATAATCATCAATCCATCACAATTCTAAGTTATTACGGTTAAATCGTGTTGTGTGGCGATTTACACGCCTCGATGGCGATCGACACAATGGTCAAGAGCCAGCCATAGAAGACAAATGCTGGGCAAGCGCCTAGCGATCGATGTCTGAGGCGATCATCTATCGGCATCTGGCGATCGTCTATAATGTCCGACTGTAGACGATCGTCCCGTACCACGTATGGATACGACATCCGTCAGAGTCGTCGAAGACCGAATCTCGGATAAAGACCCACGTGCAGATCCGCAAAAGGCGCCACAAGATAAGGCCCTTTGACCCCTGCCTGTCACCACCTTCACACCTACCGACAGGCCAGCCGAAAGGTACAAAGTGGGTCATCCCCAGACAGCAACTCAGGACGCGTGCGGACTTCTCATTGGCTCGCTCATCTGGCTGGCAGCAACATCCTCGGACTTTAAGGAAACAGTCCCACGTGATGGGATGATCGCCAACCTTATTCTAATATAGAAAACGGCGGTCGCCCACGATCGCCGGGGAGGACCTAGAAACCTCTTCTCCTATAAATAGAAGGCCTCCAACAGTGGCCTAAGGACGGTAGAATTACTTGACAGAAACTCATTCACGTATACAAAACATAAAAAAGCAAGAACTCACAGAGCATCATATCTGGTTCTTCCAGCAATCTTCACGCTCTATAGCTAAGATAACTAGAGTCTCTACACTCATTTTAATTGCACTCTAACATTAATATTTGTACTCCAAAGTATCTGTGTTAATAACATCTCGCGAAAGCATTCAAGACCGGGACTAACAACCCCGGCAATCTTGTGTGATTTACTTTCCCGCGGAAGTGTTCTCGCATTTGTTTGTTACTCGACCATTCCAGCAATATCATCTCCGGATAATATTTTGGGTAACAACAATTGGCGCTAGAGGAAGGGGGTAACCTTTATTTTTATTCCGACCGTCTCGAAGAACACTCACTGTTCTCCGAGGTATATACTTGAAGACACACTCATTGTTCTTCAAAGAAAAACTTTCAGAAACATGACGTCTGCTACGACCTCTAAAAGAGCCACCCTGCGATCTGCCGGACAAATCATTCTGGCCCAGACCGAATCCCAACCTACGGCATAAGGCGACCGCGATGACGCTAGGCTCTCACTCCCGCCCCCGAGGGACGGTCCCAGCCTCTCACTCGATCAGTTCCAAACCGCGGAACAGATCGAGGAGGCTATAGCCATCCTCAGGGAGCGACGGAGAGCATGCGACTCGCCCACCATTACTCCATCAGAAATCCGCCGAGCAGGCAAGCGGAAGCTCAAGGGGATATATGTTGATAAATCGACAGAAAGCCCCAAGCCGCAGGAAAAGGCTCTCGTGAGGCGGGACGACTCCGTCTTCAGCCGCCTAGGGAGTGATCCCTCGTGGAGACTCGGGCATTCAGGCCCCAACCGGGAGACATCGGAGTCCGAATCCGTCACCAGGAGTTTGGCATATCCGACTCCCAGAAGACAAGCCGGCCAACGGGCCCCCCCTCGCCCAAGAATTGAGCCCGGTGGTGGAGAACTCGTCACCTACCATGGGGCCAGGAGATCAGTACATGATCGCCTTGGCTCATGCTCCGAGAGCCAATCAGCGAGCAGTCAGGCTACGGCATTGGCCGCCATGCAGCGCCAGCTTGACGAAGTGAAAGTGCTCCTAGAAACTGGGGCAGGCGCCAAGAGATCAATTGCTGGACCGAGTTAGCCACTCGAGGCCCAGATCGAGCTCGTCCCATTTCAACCTAATATCGCTCCTCCTCAAACATCTCTATATGAGGGGAGATCGGATCCTGAGACCCATTTGAGCAAGTTCCGGATTTACATGACCGGATGTGGGCCATCGGACGCGACGATGTGCCGAATGTTCCCATTGACCTTAGGCGATCTCGCCCATAGGTGGTACATTTCACTGCCACCGCGCTCGGTCAACTGTTTTGAGAAGCTGTCGAACGACTTCACGTCACATTTCGCTGCCAAAGTCGCTCGGCCAGAAGGCCCCCACCGCATGATGAAGATCAGGCAGGGGAAGGACGAGCCTGACGAAGACTATATCGACCGGGTGGACTAAATAGTCCTCATCGGTGAGCCCATTAGCGACGAGCTCGCTCTCTACTCTGCCCTAGGGGGATTCCATGGCCATTCGCCCATGTTCAGGCATCTTACGAAGGACATCCCCCCAACCTACGCGATCTTCCGCGTCAGGGCCGCTGATTTTCTGGCTAGGCAGAGAATGCTCACCCTTCGCTTAGGCGAGGGATCTACAGGGGAAGGGAAGGCGCCATCTTCCATCCCGAGAAAGGCGGTCGCCAAGCCGAGAAAAGCGGTCGTAAAGCCGCCCGGTGAATTCAAAGCCTTCGAGGATGTGGAGGTTCACCTCCTCCGCAACCTCAATCTATCTCCGGCCCACATCTTTAATGCCATCAAGGGGCGCGAGTGGCTTAGCAAACCAAATCCGATGAGGGACAACGGTCATCTAGACCGCAGCAAATTTTGTGCCTACCACAAGAGTCCCGGCCACAACACCAGCCAGTGCCGCGACCTCCTCATACAACTCTGGAGACTGTTTGAGGAAGACAAGTTGGATAACTTGGCTACCAAGCCAGAACCCCATGCAGAAAGGACCGGGGGGAGCGATCGCCGCCAGAACGACGGAATCTCTCCCAATCCGGTCGCCAGAATCGAGCAAAACGAGCCAGAGTATTCGGACGAATCAATTCCTCCAATCAACCCCGGTGGCCAGATCAATATGCTTCAGTCGGGAGGTGGAAACCTTGGAGGCCTTTCCCCGGTTTCTACCATGTCGAACAGAAAGCGAAAGGCCGAATTGAGGGCATTCGCCGGTGTCTATGTCGTGGTACCCCCAGAACCGACGATCTCCAAAGACGCGCTCATCACTTTCTCCAACAAGGATAGGGAGGGGGTGCAATGCCCCAAAGAGGATGCATTGGTAATCTCTGCATGTATCCTTGGGAAAATGGTCAATCGCGTGCTGGTTGACAATGGGAGATTTTGCAATATCATATTCAAATCCGCTCTTGACCAGCTCGGCAACCTAACCAAGTTCATCAAGCCATTTGGCACCGTGCTTCAAGGATTCGGCGACAGCACAGTCCAAGCCTACGGAAGGATCAATCTCTCTGTCGAGCTAATATGCTATTACGATCCCAAGGTTAGGATTACTAGGAACCTAAATTTTGTAATCATAGATAGGCCCAGCATCTATAATGGGTTCCTAGGTCGCCCATTTCTAGAAACCTTCGAGGCGGTCGCCTCTTCTTTCTTTTACTGTATCAAATTCCCCACTGCTGATGGGACGGTCGGTACTGTAAAAGGAGACCAACTAATGGCTAAGAAATGTTTGAATTACTCCTGTGTCGTAACTTCTTTCAACAATTCCCATACTATTTATTACATTGAGACGATCGACAATCAACCGATGGAGATCGACGAGCCAAGCACCTCGTACTAGCCCGACTCAGAGGAAAACATCTCACATCGATTAACGGACGACATCGAGCCAAGGATCGGTTTTGAGCCAAGCCTCGACATCGATCCAAGGATCGAGTCCGGAAATCGTTCCAAACGAAAAGCGACCATCCCCATTGAAGAGTTGGAAAGTATAACAATAGATCCGGCTCTCTTGGAGCGGGAAGTACAGCTCGGCAAGAGTGCCGACAAAGAAGCCTGTTCACTAGAAATGTAGGAAATTCGGTCCTGAGAAATACGCAGTGCTCGACATAGAAGTCAAAAAGCTACTCGACAACAAACTAATCGGAGTAGCTACAGATGAGCCATAATGGGTAGCCAACGCGGTGCTCGTGAAAAAGCCGAACAGCTCCTGGAGGTTATGCATCGACTTTACCAACCTCAACGCGGCATACCCAAAAGACCACTTACCGATGCCTCATATTGATCACTTGGTCAATAGCACAACAGGTTGTGAAATGATGTCATTCATGGATGCCTTCGTCGGGTACCATCAGATCCCCATGGCGGAGAAATACATAAAACACACATCGTTCCACACGGAAAAAGACATATACTTTTGGGTCCAAATGCCATTCGGTCTGAAAAATGCAGGGGCGACCTACCAACGACTAGTCAACGGGATGTTCGCCAATCAGATCGGCAAGACCATGGAGGTCTACATTGACGACATCGTGGTCAAAAGCCTCAAAAAGGAAGATCACCTCAATGACCTTGTTGAGACGTTCGCCATCCTCGAGAAGTTTAACATGAAGCTGAACCCCAAGAAATGCAACTTCGGGGTAAGCTCCGAAAAATTCCTGGGGCACATAGTGAGCCAAAGAGGGATCGAGGCAAACCCCACCAAGATCCAGGTGATCCTCGACATGCAGGAGCCATGGAATGTCAAACAGGTGCAACGCCTCATAGGTTGTCTAGCTGCCCTCAAACGTTTCATATCTCGACTGGGAGATAAAAGCAAGCCATTCTTCGCGACCATAAAGATCAAAAAGTTCGCATGTACAAAGGAGAGTCAAATAGCATTCGCCAAAATCAAGGAATATGTATCTAACCCCCAGATCTTGGCAAAGCCGATCCCCGGCGAAAAGATATTCCTTTACCTGGCGGCCTCGGAGGTCGCGCTGAGTGCTGTTTTAGTACGAGCAGAGGGGCAAGCCCACTTACCGATCTACTTCGTTAGCCAAGCGCTCTATGACCCGGAAACATGATACACCTCTCTGGAGAAGATCGCCTACGCTCTAGTCATGAGTGTTCGCAAGCTGAGGGCCTACTTCTTCGAACACCAAGTGGAAGTTCTGACGACTCTCCCCTTAAGGCAAGTTCTGCATTGGACAGACACCAACGGGCGACTCCTCAAGTGGTCACTGGAGATCGCCCAATACGGTATCACGTATGATCCTCGAACGACGATCAAAGGCCAATATCTGGAGGACTTCGTGGTGGAATTAACATTCCCTCCCAGTCCGACCTAGATCGGCCGTCCTGATTGGAAGTTGTACGTGGATGGCTCAGCAACCAACTCGCGAGCAGGGGCAGGGATTGTCCTCATCAGTCCCGACGGCCAATGTTTCACAAACGCTGTGCGTTTTGGGTTCCGTGCGACCAACAATGAAGCCGAGTACGAAGCCTTGGTAGGCGGGCTCGATCTAGCACTCGCCCTAGATGTTCGCCATCTATACATTTTCATCGACTCCCTCTTGGTCATGAACCAAGTCAAGGGAGAATATAAGGCGCACGGCGAACAGATGATCAAATACCAAGAATTGGTCGCCGAAATGTGCACAAAGTTTGAAGAAGTGCTGATCGAACAAGTGCCGAGAGGGCACAACTCCCAGGCCAACGCCTTATCCAAACTAGCATCGTCAGATGGGGCGGCAGATTTCTCTAACATCCAAATCACGAAATCAACAAAGCCAGCGATCGACAGAATCCTGATTACCACAGTTGCCATCGCCGAAGAGAGCTGGATGACTCCGTTCATTAAATACTTGAAGGACGGAACGGTCCCTACCGACCGTATCAAAGCTCGCCAGCTACAGCTCCGTGCAACCATACACCCTTTTGGACGACCAGCTTTACAAGCGAGCTTTCAGCCTTCCTCTCCTCAAATGCATCACGCCGGAGGAAGGCCAACTCGTTTTAGCTGAGATCCACGATGGGATCTGTGGAAATCATGCTGGAGGGCGAGCTCTCATCCACAAAACGACCAGGTAAGGTTTTTTCTGGCCTACACTAGAAAAAGATGCGATCGCCTATGCCAGATCATGTCACAAATGTCAAGTGATGGGCCCGAACATTAAGCTTTCCCCCGAGCAGCTCACCTCTATGTACAGCCCTTGGTCGTTCGCCCAATGGGGCATTGACCTCATCGGTCCCTTGCCGACGGCGCCAGGGGGTGTAAATTTGCCATCGTAGGGGTCGATTACTTCACAAAATGGGCTGAGGCTGAACCACTCAACAAGATCGGTCAAGAACAAGTAATCAAGTTCATTTGGAAGAACATCATATTCCAGTTCGGTCTACCCCAGGCTATAATCTCCAACAACGGAAAGCAGTTCGACGGCTTGGAAGTCATGCAATTATGCTAGAAGTGGAGAATCAAAAAGTTGTTCTCGGCCCCCTACCACCCTCAAATGAACGGGCAGGTAGAGGCTGTAAACAAGATCCTCAAGCACACGATCAAAGCACGACTCAAATCCAAACAAGGACGATGGGCAAGCAAGCTCCCGGATGTTTTGTGGTCCTACCGAACGACGACCCGAAACTTAACCGGTGAAACCCCGTTCGCCCTCGCCTTCGGAACAGAAGCAGTGATCCCTTCGGAGATCGACGACCTCAGCCACCGAACTGAACAAGATATGACGACGGACAATGATGTGGCCCGACAGATCGACTTGGACATGCTCGAAGAACGGCGACTGACCTCGGAAATGAAGAACTCAATCCACAAAAGGAGATCCGAGAAGTTCTTCAAATCGAAGGTCAAGGAAAGACGGTTCCAAGTGGTCGACCTAGTCCTCAAAAAGGTCCAGACTCACACAGGAGTCTTTGGCCCGAATTGGGAAGGCCCCTTTAGGATATCTAAGTGGCTAACTAGGGGAGCCTATGAACTCGAACACCTAGACGACACTCCGGATCAATACCCCTGGAATGCCGTGCATTTGAAGAAATACTACCAGTAAAAACTTTATATTCAGTTACCCAATGTACGCAGATTTTAATGAGATTCTTCGATCCCCTATATATGATTTGCCTCGACGAAAACAAACATATAAGAAGAGGACGACTCGATCTCCCTACAAGAGGTCGTCATCTAACCTGACAGACCTATGCAAGCAATCGCCCCTCTAAACACAACGTATACCGTCGATGGTCGCCATCTAACATGGCGATCCGAGGTAGAAAAGTGCAGCCATGGTCATGGAAGTCGATGGAACCGATAGCTTCGTCCATGCCAGGTTCCTTTGGGCTGTGATCGCACGCCTTTCATTTAAATACGAGGCGAGCGTAGCCGAAAAACCCTCCAAATAAATCTGTGTACACGCTCGCTCGCCCTCAAAGTTACATCATCTAACATGATGGACCCGGACAGGGCGACGCGTCCCTATCCCGTTACAACGTATACCGTCGAGGGTCGCCATCTAACATAGCGATCCGAGGTAGAAAATGCTAACAAGCCGTGGACGTGGAGTCGAATAAACCGACGACGCCCCGTGCAAGGACTCCACCAGACCAAGACCGTTCGCCTTTCGTTTAAACACAAGGCGGGCGCAGCCTAACGGAGGACCCTAACAATAAAGTTAGTCGCGAGACAAACCTACAAATGGAATGTCCCTCGCACATAAAGACACGGTTATGGAGGTCGGTCCATCGAACTCCGCGACCGTGCACGGTTCCTCACAGTCGAAGCAGTCGTCCTCCCTCGAAGAATCGGCAAAACTAAAGATAGCTCACCAAACATACTATTTTCGTTCTCTTACTTACACTAAGTAAACAAAAACAAAGGGCAAAGTGGAGCTATTCCTACATGCGATTGGGAGAAAAGAACCATACACGATCGGCTTTGTTCAAACACACACATGACGATCGGTCTTATTCAAGAAATTTACAAGTACATTCAGATCTATTCAGATAATTGTGCAAAGTCAAAATGATGCGGAACATTCGGATAGTCGATCATACAAACAAAGCATCAGGTGCAATTGTGTAAACACTTGTATAAATTTATATGCAAACACTCAGAAGAGACAATCGTACATATAAAGAATCAGTTGCAAAGAAGAAGTATTTTATTCCATTCAAAATGATTGTACATACAAGACCGAAGGCAATACAAGGAAAAACTGGAAATTACAAAGCAAAGGAAAACAAAACAAAATCCAATGTCATTCAGGCCACCCCGACTGGCCTTCGCCTCCAGCAGACGGATCGGCGCGCGCTTCCCCACCGGCTTCAGGATAAACAAGTTTATCCAGAAACGGATACCAGCTCAGATCGATCCCTAAGTCGGTGAGGTCGAGGATCGGTAGGGAGAAATCCGGCTGCAGGGGATGCTCGAGTACATAGGCCTTGAAGGTTTCCATCATAGGGCCGACCTCGATCCCTACCTTCTTGTCTGCACTGATAGCGTCGTCGTAATCCATATAGTGTGCGAACTCGCCGATGTACTCCACATTAAGGTAGGGATCGGTCTCGATCGCCTTTAACTGCTCCTTCAGCCCCACGGCTGTTTTGTCCGCTTCCAAGAGCTTGGCCACCTTGACAGCCAGTTCCCCCTTCGCTTTCTCCAGCTCGCCGTTGAGCCGAACTACTGTCGCCTTCAGCCCAGTCACCTCCTCCTGCGAGGCCGTATGCAACCGGAGAGCGTCCGTCATCTTATCACGGAACTGATCTGCCACCCCCCGGGACCGGTCGAGTTCCTCCTTCATCTGGTCAAGGTCCTGTTTGGCTCGCTTGGCCGTCTCCAGGTACTCCTTCTCTATGGCCACTATCCGATTAGCGAAATCGGCATTCTGGTTCCGAATGGCCTCAAGATCTTGATGGAGGCAAGCAGTAGAGGGTCGCCCCTCATAATCCTTAACGGCTTGGGTGGCCATCGTCGCCGCCTGGAGAGTCAGGGCGAGTGTCGCCTGCATGGCATCTCCAGACCGCCGACGAGCAATCGCATCGGGATCGGTCGTCCAAGCCTTAGGAAGAGAGTTGATGGCCCGGGAGACATAAGAAGGAACGTCGAAGGACTGTCGCGGAGACTTGCTCGCCAGGAAATCCAACACCATCGGCTAGGTATCCGGATCGGCAGGACGGACCCTACAACACAAACAAAAAATGAAGGAGTTAGTATACATCCTACACAAGTAGCCTAACCCAGAAAGATCATACCAGTCTTACCTCACGGCCGAAGAAGGGCTTGCCCCTCGGAGTCTCAGCTTCGGCGATCGCCGCAGTCTTCAAGAAGGCCGCCGAGGCCGAAGACCCTCCCGCCATCGGGACAGAGGAGATAGGAGGCACGACAACCGGCGGCTCCAAAATGGATACCTCCGCATCAGCAGTCGGCAGGGGCTTCTCCGGTCTCCGCCTCTTGCGGTTGCGCTGGAGCTGCTCCTCCTCCCGAGCTTCCGGCTCGACGACCGGCACTATAGTAGGTCACACCTTGGGGACAGGACGGGACGTTGTCGCAGGGGCACGACCCGTCTTCTTTCCCTGGTGGAGACGACCCAAAATACCGGGGTTCGATATTGAGATCTCTCTCGGTGGCTCGGAATAGCGGGGAAAGTGGATCTCTGTCAAAAGAAGAAGATCAGCCAAGTTAGACATCCATCTCAATAAGACGATCGTCAAGCAGAAAGGAGGAAGTAAAATTTATACCTGGAACCTTCAGGTGGCGAGGGAAGCGAAACAATTGAGCTCCCAACCAATGATGTTCGTTGTTGACTGTGCGAACGTCGAGGTAGGAGTCCGGCAGACCGCGAATTCGCTCCCAGACGATCAAGAAATCAAAGGGGAGATCGCCGATTGCTGGAACAAGGGAGCCTGCAAAAAGGAAACCAAATTAGATCAGTTCAAGATGTATCCAAACAATGGGAGAGCTTAAACCCTTACTCGGATTCCTCTCCTGAAAACTGGTGGGGATATCCAACTCTTCCTCCGGCTTATCGCTCGATGCTGACCTCCACGCTCCGCCGACCCACCACCATTTTGCCAGGTCGCCGCGAACCTTGTTCGGCACCTCAAGGACCACCCGACCCATGCGACCCTGAATGTGGTACCTGCCGACCGACCCCTTCTGCGCAGTCAACTTGAAGAGATAGTTCATTTCCAGCGTAGTAGGTAGACGGAACAACCGATGACCGCCAAAAACTGTCAAGGTGCTAATAATCTGCAGCCAGGCGTTCGGCGTCAATTGGAGCGGCGCCACATTCCAGGCGATCAGCAAATATGAATGGCAAACGGCAATGGGAACCGCAAGCCGGCCTCCAGGATCATTTCGTTGACAGCAACCAAACTGTCGGGAGGTTGATCGGCATGTTCATTCTCCGAGGGCACATACAATGAGACGTCATAAGGGATATGGAATTTCGCCCTCCAACGACTCAAGTCTTTCCTGGTCGCCGAACTCTGAATCTGACCAAAGGTCCATATGGAGCGGTCCGCGGCCCGAAACGCCGTCCGTTTCATGAGCTCATAGGGGTGGGCGGCAGAGTATGCCCCGAAGTCAAACTGGAGATCCTCTCCATGAGCTTAGCGAACTCCAAAAAGGCAGGGCCGAACACGCTGTTCTGCTCCCAGTATAGCCTCACGGCTTCATCCTCATCCACCGGCGATCCCTTCTGCCCCACCGCCGTCGCCGATCTCGCCACATCGGCCTCGTTAAAGAGCTCTTCAACCTCCAGGGGTGTGATTCCCGCGCGGATGGCCTCGACGACCGTCTCCATATGAAGAACCGTGGAGGTCTCTTCCCGGACAGGCGATGTCGCGGCGGCAATAGAGATTCCGGCCTCATAAGCTTTAGATCCTCCTCCAGACATGTTTCGAAAAATAAAGGGGGAGAAAGAATTTCTGTTCTTACCTAGAGAGAAAGTCGGTCGGCACAAGAATCTTCAAAGAAATTCAGCAGAGTCTCGTCTAAAAGGCAAGGGCGCATAAAGAGATAAACTGAAGTGACCCTAGCCCTTTTATAGGCGAGTACGAGGACCTCTGTGCAAATAGGCAGAATCCCGGGGGCTGAAGTGCAACCGTCGGGGGGGGGGGGGGGGGGACACATTAAATGCAGTCCTCGAAACTCGCGAACGCATCGTTTCGAGGGCACGCCAGGCGACAAGTCTGACAAAACCGTTGGACTCCCCCAACGGGAGCGTGACGCGTGTCCCTGCAACGTTTCGAGAACCCGCCTCCACTTCCTGCTATTTCCAACGCATAAGGAGATCGTCCGGTTTCGAAATCAGTTCATTCAGGTGACGATCGTCCTTGTCATAAACAGATGAGTCAATCATCTAAAACAAGCGATCGCCAACAGTGCCACCTCACCCCACGTTTTCAACATCGGAGCGAGCTGGGGGGCAATTGTTGTGCGGCGATTTACATGCCTCGATGGCGATCGACACAATGGTCAAGAACCAGCCATAGAAGACAAATGCTGGGCAAGCGCCTAGAGATCGATGTCTGAGGCGATCTTCTATCGGCATCTGGCGATCGTCTATAATGTCCGACAGTAGACGATCGTCCCGTACCACATATGGATCCGACATCCGTCAGAGTCATCGAAGACCAAATCTCAGATGAAGACCCACGTGCATATCCGCAAAAGGCTCCACAAGATAAGGCCCTTTGACCCCTGCCTGTCACCACCTTCACACCTACCGACAGGCCCGCCGAAAGGTACAAAGTGGGTCCTCCCCAGACAGCGACTCAGGACGCGTGCGGACTTCTCATTGGCTCGCTCATCTGGCTGCCAGCAACATCCTCGGACTTTAAGGAAACAGTCCCACGTGATGGGACGATCGCCAACCTTATTATAATATAGAAAACGACGGTCGCCTGTGATCGCCGGGGAGGACCTAGCAACCTATTCTACTATAAATAGAAGGCCTCCAACAGTGGCCTAAGGATGGTAAAATTATTTGACATAAACTCATTCACGTATACAAAACATAAAAAAGCAAGAACTCACAGAGCATCATATCTTGTTCTTCCGGCAATCTTCACGCTCTATAGCTAAGATAACTAGAGTCTTTACACTCATTGTAATTGCACTCTAACATTAATATTTGTACTCCAAAGTATCTGTGTTAATAACATCTCGCGAGAGCATTCAAGCCCAGGACTAACAACCCCGGCAAATCTTGTGTTATTTACTTTCCCGAGGAAGTGTTCTCGCATTTGTTTGTTACTCGACCATTCCAGCAATATCATCTCCGGATAATATTTTAGGTAACAACAAATCGGACGAAGACAACAAAACCCCCAATTTTCCCAAACTAGGATTTTTCAGGAAATCTGACCCGATTCGCTCGATCAAAGGATGTTACAGGATGGATAATCGATGATATGAACTCCAAGACTTCATGGATTCATCACTTGACAACATGCCTCCACGCCTACCAAGCCTCCAACCGTGGAAGGGAAAGAAACGAGGTGAGAAAATGGGTGAAAACACGTATGATCGATCATATTTATACTGCCTAGGGTGTGCCGACAACTTACAGCCATAACTGGCACTCCTTACGGCCGTAACGGGCCTTCGTCCTAGCCTTACTACTGCACTCCGATAACGCCTTACGGCCGTAACCGCATTCGCCCTGAATGCGCCGCCCAGACGGCCGCACTCGATCACGTCTTACGGCCGTAACAGGCATTCATCCGTCCTGTGCCTGCTGATCACTTACGGCCGTAACCGGCACCTTACGGCCGTAACTCGTCCAGGCCAGTACCTGCTCCAAAACGTGCGGCCGTGACTCGTCCGTGGCCACTTCCGACGGCCCGGACGACCCCAAAACCCAAACCAAAATATGAATCGAAGATACGGTTACGAAGTACTCGCAAAGACGAATCCAAGCGCTAAGGGAACACACGATTCCGACCACCCGAAGGTTCAAAATTCGACAACGCAAAGTAATTACCCTAAACTTTGGGAAATTACGAAAACGGCCTAAAACGTCCGAAATGCACGATACACGATCGAAACACCAAGACAAAGATCGCAACATGAATAATAACATTAAATGAACTTACGAGAAACTCGAAACAATAGTTTCGGACGAGATTCGCAAAAATCGAACTCAAGTGCGGAAAAGCCGTTTAAGAACACGGAACTCAACAAAACAATACCAAAATGAACTCGGATGATAAAAAGTGCAGAATTAATCATTCTCGGAATGACGAAATGGTCATAACAGAGTTGCTAAGATGAACTTCCGCCAAAAAAGGAAATTTACCAGAAATCGAAATTGCGGATATTACATACTACCCTCCTTAAAAGAAGTTTTGTCCCGAAACTTAAAACAAGTAGGGAGAAGCAATATCCCACCAGGAAAACTCAACGAGATACGCAAGAAATGCGTAACTTTCGCCCATCGGCAAAACGTTACAAGCAACGCAAGGGAATATACGGCGCGAAAACACGTTTCACGACGACCAACACAATGCCACCAGCTATGATTCAAAACAATAACGAGTAATTAACGACACATCACATACCACATCACATGCAGACATTTAGTCAAAGAAACGCACACGACAACGAGTCGCACCCGACTAAACGGCTATACGATAGAAACAAATAGAGTATCACGATAGAAATCACTCCGATTCTTATCAACAAGAAAATGTCCGACGTCAAAACACAAACAATTCAAGATAACGGAAAACGAGAATACCGGATATTACATTCTATCCTTCTAAAAATAAGTTTCGTCCCGAAACTTAAAACAAGGTTATCACAGTGATACATAATAACACAGCGACACATAATAAATTGCTAATTTCATGACTCCATGGTCCACTGTCACGTCTCCGTAGGTTCAGCAACCATACAGAAACTTATTCAAAACAAATATCAGCCGTCAAGTTCCAAACATAATGTAATACCCGGTTGTAATTCATTCATTATCATTCAGTATTAATCATTCAGTAATTGTCACTCAATAATTTTCACTCATTATTAATCACTCATCATTCATGATTCATTCATTTGCGTTCATTGTTGGCGTGTTGTAACCGTGTATCAGTTACCGATCGTCATTTCATCTCCGTTTATAGATAGAGACGAGAGTATTATCATTTTCTTCGTGATTGGTAGTCTTGTGCTGGAAGTATCATTTTTTGCATGTGTTGGACTTATTTACTTCCACATATGTATGGTATGTCGGATCATTCATCAATCGTATCGAGAAATCGGAGTTGTCAGATTTTCACCTTGTCCAGCAACGAGTTACGGCCGTAAGGATTTTCGGATTCGGCCGTAATAGGCGTTCGTTGATTTCAGGCCATTTTGGATGAACGGGACTTACGACCGTAAGGGTTGCGGCATACGGCCGTAAGTTGAGCAGGTACGGCCGTAAGGCTTGGCCGGTTACGGACGTACATGTCGAGCAGGGTGCCCAGGTGTTTTTGGCCGAAGGCGAGTTACGGCCGTAAGATGGGCAGGATACGGTCGTAAGAGGTATTCGTATTTTTCAGGATGTGTCGGACGAGAAGGACTTACGGCCGTAAGGGTTACGGCATACGGCCGTAAGATGAGGCAAGTACGGCCGTAAGGCTTGGCCGGATACGGCCGTACGTTACAGGCAATGTGCCTGGTCAGTTTCGACGAAGGGGGCTTACGCCCGTAAGTTGGCCGAGTTACGGCCGTATCGGTCGAGTTATGCCCGTAAGGTGCGTGGGTACGACCGTATGGATGTCGGCAGGTGTTTTGGACGAGGGCGAGTTATGGCTGTCGGCAGTTTCTGGACGAAGCCGAGTTACAGCCGTACGAGATGGTTGGTTACAGCCGTAAGGCCGTTGACCTGGGATGTTATGGCCATAAGTAGGCCGAGTTATGGCCGTAACTTCCGGCAGTTTATAAGGGCTTGGCCGGGACTTTTTCCTCATTTCCTCATTTCTTCAACTTATATCCGAGAGAGAGAGCTTGAGGGAGAGATTTTCCATCATCTATCACTTGAGTACTCGGTTTTCATCATCTTCATTCGGTTGTGAAGCTCGGATTGTCGATCTAACGCGTGTTCGTCGAATCAAAGTGCTTGGATCTTCAAAGGTAATATTCTGCAAACATCTTGGATTTCGATTTTGAGTTGGGATATGATGTTTTGGACATTGTAATCGTGTTGTATGAAGAGATATAAATACGATTATTAGTTTGTATAAAAATTCATTGGATTATTGAAGGATTATTCAAGAACACTATGAATATTGAGTTGGATTTGGGGGTTTTCGATTAATTGTTGTTGAAATCACGAATTTGGATATTCATATTGGATTATTGATCGTATTAAAGATGTTTGTTGGTTTGAAACACTTCTTGGGTTGGTATTATTGAGTTTTGGTTGTAAAGAATCGAAGATTGACCACAACGTGTTCGATATAATGCCCCAATGAACTTGGGTTAGTCGTATCGACGTTTTGAGTTAGTTATATTTGTGTTTGATTAGTATGTTGAACGGATTGTTGGTAATTGTGTTATTCAAGGTTGTTCGAGCGACCGACATCTTATTTAGGACTTTGTTTGTGGATGGATATTCTTCATCGGTGTTGAGTAAGTTAATTCTTACTCGGTTAAAAGGATATTCATTCCTTTTGTTGTTGATCAATCATAATCATAACTCATTCATAATTGTATTAACCGTATTGAGACTTGTAATTGTCAAATAATCACTTCATTCACGAGGAACGACGGTTCCAATCATTTCATTGACCTATCATTCACTTCACTGTTATTTTCATCTCGGTGAGTCATTCTTGACTTTGTCAAATTATTATTCATTGATATTCATTATGGTCATTCTCGTTCATATGACCTTCTGGGTTCATATTGCGTGGCCGGGTGCGGATGTGTGGAATTTTCAGTCGAGCACGTGATGGTCATGTATTGGGTCACCGATACATTGGACTTTGCACACGGTAACGATTACCTCCGTGAGACTAATTAGGTACAAGGACGGGTGTGTCCGGTCATTCGTCTTGTACACTTGCACAGAATATTACAGGCGTACTATGATACTCCTCTTCAGCTTAATTCATAACTAAGGATATTTCATAACTATAGATATATCATGATTGTGTATTTTCAACCCTTGAGGATTGTTGTTCTGTGTAACTAACCCCGTTGGGGGATATTGTTTTCAGGTCACGGCAAGGCAAAGGCACGGTAAGAGCATGTTGACGGCGAGGAGTCCGAGTGATACTAGTAGGGGGCCCCAATCCTTTCAGTCATTCATGTGGTTGTCATTTATTTTCCGCTGCAGATTTCCATTTGGATACTCCATTTCATTCAGTGTTGTGTATTTTATCTCCATATAAAATATACTAGTATTCGGTATTGTCCTGGTGTTTTGTACTTAAACTTCTCATCGGAGTATTTGGTAATATAATGTGGTTCGGTACTATAATTATATTATTTAATTCATTAATTCTCATTCGCCTGGTGGGTCCTAGTCGGGGGTCCACGACACTGTAATATCCGCCTAGTTTGGGGTGTTATAGAGTTGGTATCGGAGCATGGTTTTGAATACTACCTTCCGAGTCATGTCTCATTTGAAATCATCGTCATCAGACTAATATCATTGGACTTTCGCGTTACGTGTGACCTGTGCAAATGCCGAGCCAATCAGACCAAAAGAACTATAAGACTTCTAACGCCATGGTATAAATTTTGGCAATAATCATTCATTCATAATTCATCAGTTAACAATCCTCAAACATCATTTTCATTTTGATCATGTTGATCATATTAACTCATTAATCACTCAGTTCATTTCATTACTCAGTTGTTGATCTTGAAGATCATATCATTAATCTTGTTAACTTGTTCAAGATAATCATTTCGAGAATTTCATCAGATAATCATCTCACCTCAGTTAATCATTCATGTAATCACTGTGCTAGAGCGCGTATGCTCATTTTCATCATTTCATGACGTAATCATAATGTGATATTCATGCGAGTGATATAATCATAATGTGACTTTCCTACTTCAGTATGGAGAGAGCAGGCAGAAGACGCGGAGGACAAGGCCGTGGTGCGGGCAGAGTCCCGAGAGCTCGCGTTAATACACGTGCGAACGCGAGGAATAATGCTAACTCATCAAGTAGCGACGCTGCCACTCATTCACCTGGACGTGATCATTCACTATCGGGGAATCGTACCCGGGACACATCTCAGTCAGAAGGTGTTCGGATTGATCCAATCGCCTTTATGCAGGGCATGATGGCCCAAATGACTCAGATGGCACAACTGATGGAGACAATGCATAACTCAGCTAATCAAAATCAACAGGCTCCTTTGCCGCCACCTCAGAGGCAAGAGAGGAGTGTGGACAGTATCATCGACGACATCTCTGGCCAAAGGCCACCTACTTTTGAGGGTTCATCTGAGCCGGCGGATATTGTTCATTGGCTTGAACATTTCGAGAAGTTATTTGCTATGGTAGAGTGTCCCGAAGGACACAAAGTTTTAGTTGCGGCTTACTACCTGGGTAAGAGCGCTCATTCTTGGTGGTTGTCGTTGAAGCCCACCGACGAATCATGTACTTGGGATTAATTCAAGACTCTCATGATAGAGAGGTACTATCCGGCCCCACTCAGAGAGGCCAAACTGTCAGAATTACTCACTCCCGACCCCTCAGCAGACGAGGATGTTCTCGCCATTGCCGAGAAATTTCATGAACTTCTTCTGTTCACCTCATCTATCATTCACTCCGAGGCGGATAAGATTAAGTATTTCAGCAAGAGGCTGAAACCCCATATGCGGATGCAGTTACTTAATCATAATTGCACCACTCTGGCCGAATTCATCGAGAAGCTCTTACCTATGAGCTTACTGCTAAGGAGATCATTAAGCAGCAACCTTCATCTGCTAGCAAGAAGTCAAAGAATCGTAATCAGTCTGAAGGCGGTCAGAAAGCCTTCAAGAAGCCTTGGGCGGGCACTACTTTCTCTGAGCGACCTCTTGTGGTGCCCAGACCGGCGGAATCGCAGTCCCGAGTAGCCAGTTCAGCCATCACCTGTTTTAACTGTGGGGATTTTGGTCATGTCAGCACCAAGTGTCCGAGATAGACTATCACATGCCATAACTGTGGGATTGCTGGGCATAAGGCCCGTTTTTGCCGAAGGGACTCCAAACCTACTCCGGCGTCATCTCAGGCCCCGAAACAGTCAGCTGTTCATAATCAGGCCACTCAGTCTGCGTCATTCAAGACGACAGGAGCGAATAAAGGTGGAGCCTATAGTCATCAGATGGGAGCATCCGGTGCCGAGACTAGCAAGCCCCAAATTTATGAGATGAAGAAGACCGACGATCCAGAAGCCCAGATGATCTCAGGTACACTCGATATTCTATCTCAACCTGTGTGTACCCTTTTTGATACTGGTGCATCGCATTCATTCATTTCCAAGTCATTTTTGAGTGGACTACGTCTGGGTAGTGCTACTAGTTGTGAGCCTTATGACATTGGCTTACCTGATGGTAGAAGGATTATCGGTAATCGTGAAATTCAGAATTATCCGATTCAGTTTCATGGCCGTGTATGGATAGCAGACCTAATTGTGGTAGATTTTCCGAGAGACGACGTCATCTTGGGTATTGATTGGATGGATCGTCATGATGCCATCATTAGTGTCCGTAAGCGTATGGTCACTATCATTTCAGACGATGGGGTCGAATGAGTATTTCAGGGAGGTAATCCTAGTTGTTCCGGGAGAGTCATCAACTTGATGAAAGCAGTGAAATTACTCAGTCAGGGGTGTATTGGTTATTGGTGCTATATGACCAAAACCGAGAAATCACCAATAATGTTGACGGATATTCCGGTAGTGAGGGAATATGCCGATGTTTTTTCAGACGAGTTACCTGGTTTGCCTCCAGAGAGAGATATGGAATTCATGATTGAGTTGGAGCCCGGTACGTCCCCGATATCGAAGGCACCATACCGAATGGCCCCAACCGAAATGCAGGAGTTGAAGAATCAACTTGAGGAGTTGTTAGAGAAAGGTTATATCTGACCGAGTGCATCCCCGTGGGGAGCACCAGTGTTGTTTGTCAAGAAGAAGGATGGTTCATTTCGCTTGTGTATTGATTATCGGGAGTTGAACAGGGTGACGATCAAGAATAAGTATCCTCTACCCCGTATCGATGATCTCTTGGATCAACTTCAGGGAGCTTCAGTATTTTCCAAGATCGACTTGAGATCTGGATATCATCAGTTGTGAATTCGATAGTCGGATATCGCAAGGACAGCGTTTCGTACACGCTGTGGTCATTATGAGTTCGTGGTAATGCCGTTTGGGTTAACTAATGCACCTGCGGTATTCATGGAATTAATGAATCGAGTCTTCATAGATTATCTGGATCAGTTCGTGGTTGTCTTCATTGATGACATTTTGATTTATTCTCGTAACCGAGAGGAGCACGAGGTTCACTTTCATCAGGTTCTCGATGTGTTGAGACGAGAGCAACTTTATGGAAAGTTTTCCAAATGCGAGTTCTGGATGTCCGAAGTGACGTTTCTCGGACATGTAATTTCATCAAACGGAGTGCGTTTTGATCCTCAGAAGACGGAGTCTATCCAATATTGGTTACCCCCAAAGAATGTTAAGGAAATCCGAAGCTTTCTCGGATTAGCCGGTTATTATCGGCGATTTGTGAAAGGATTTTCTAAAATTGCTCAACCATTGACGAACCTTTTGCGAAAAGATAAGAAATACACGTGGTCCGGTGCGTGTCAGCAGAGTTTTGAGGAACTCAAGATCCTGTTAATTTCAGCACCTGTACTTTCCTTGCCACAAGGGACAGAAGGATTCGTGGTTTATAGTGACGCGTCTGGACACGGTCTCGGATGTGTATTAATGCAGAATGGGAAGGTTATTTCCTACGCTTCATGGAAATTGAGACCTTACGAGGTTAATTATCCTACCCACGACCGGGAGCTAGCAGCCGTGGTTTTCGCGTTGAAGATTTAGCGTCATTACCTTTATGGCGTCACCTGTCAAATATTCACCAATCACAAGAGTTTGAAGTATATATATACTCAGAAGGAGTTAAATATGCGACAGAGGCGGTGGTTGGAACTAATCAAAGATTATGATATCGAGATCCTGTACCACCCGGGTAAGGCAAACGTGGTTGTCGATGCCTTGAGTCGTAAGTCCATTCAGGAGCAAATGCTTGCCCGTTTAACAGTTCAGATGGAGCTTCAACAGGTCTGGCTTCAGCGAGTGCAAGGGCAACTTTGCATGTTAGAAATTTCATCGCCACTTGAGGAGGCAATCAGAGCGAATCAGGGTTCAGACCAATCATTGTTGCGCATCCGTGAGGATGTGGCTCAGGGGAAAGCCCCTGGATTTGTGGTCCACAAGGATGGACTTTTGCGATTTAAGAATTGGTTGTGCGTACCAGCGAATGATGAGTTGAAAAACTCTATTTTGAGAGAAGCTCATGCTACCCCTTATTCCATCCATCCGGGGTCTAGCAAGATGTATAAGGACTTGAAGCAAAATTACTGGTGGAGTAATATGAAGCAAGAAGTCGCAGAATTTGTTTCGAGATGCTTAACCTGTCAGCAAGTCAAGATTGAACATCAGCGACCGGCGGGTGTGCTGAAACCTCTCCCTATTCCAGAGTGTAAGTGGGAAGACATTTCTATAGATTTCATCACAAGTTTGATGACGAGTCATCGTGGCATGAATACAATCTGGGTGATTGTGGACCGTTTGACTAAGTTAGCTCATTTTCTTGAGATTAAGGATACGTGGGGTCCCGAGAGACTGGCCTAGTTGTTCATCAAAGAGATAGTGAGATTGCATGGTACTCCTAAGAGTATCGTTTCCGATCGTGATGGACGGTTCGTGTCTCATTTTTGGAAATCAGTTCATCGTGCTATGGGAACTCAGCTTAATCTCAGTACCGCTTTTCATCCTCAGTCCGACGGACAATCAGAAAGGACTATTTAGACATTAGAGGACATGTTGAGGGCATGCGTCTTTGATTGGAAGGACGATTGGGAAGCCCATCTACCGTTGATTGAGTTCACGTACAATAATAGTTGGCATGCTTCGATTAATATGGCACCCTACGAGGCCTTGTATGGTCGTCGTTGTCGATCTCCTTTGTGTTGGGACAACTTATCAGAATCAATCGGCACCGAGCCCGATATGCTTACAGTCGCCCGTGAGAAGGTATCTTTGATCAGGAGTCGTCTGTTGACCGCTCAGAGTTGACAGAAATCTTATGCAGATAATCGTCGTCGACCACTAGAGTTCGAGACAGGTGACCACGTGTTGGTCAAGGTATCCCCGAGTCGAGGTATTTTTTGTTTCGGAAAACGGGGAAAGTTGAGTCCGAGATTCATTGGACCGTTTGAGATTCTGGATCAAGTAGGCGAGTTAGCTTATCGATTGGCTTTACCTCCAGCGTTGAGCCGAATTCATAATGTGTTTCACGTATCTCAGTCATGGAAGTATGTTGCCGACCCTAGCCACATACTTCAGTTTGACGAAATTGAGATCGCCGATGATCATTCATATGAGGAGCGTCCTATACGAGTTTTAGAGCGAAGAATCAAACAGTTGAGGAACAAGACGATTCCTTTGGTCAAGATTCAGTGGTCTAGACACGGAGTCGAAGAGGCTACATGGGAAACCGAGGAGAGTATGTGGGAGAGTTATCCCGAGTTGTTTGACCCTTAGTTTCAGGGACGAAACTCTTTTTAAGGGGGAGAGTATGTAATACCCGGTTGTAATTCATTCATTATCATTCAGTATTAATCAGTCAGTAATTTTCACTCATTATTAATCACTCATCATTCATGATTCATTCATTTGCGTTCATTGTTGGCGTGTTGTAACCGTGTATCAGTTACCGATCGTCATTTCATCTCCGTTTATAGATCGAGACGGGAGTATTATCATTTTCTTCGTGATTGGTAGTCTTGTGCTGGAAGTATCATTTTTGGCATGTGTTGGACTTATTTACTTCCACATACGTATAATATGTCGGATCATTCATCAATCGTATCGAGAAATCAGAGTTGTCGGATTTTCACCTTGTCCAGCAACGAGTTACGGCCGTAAGGATTTTCGGATACGGCCGTAACAGGCGTTCATTGATTTCAGGCCATTTTGTACGAAAGGGACTTACGGACGTAAGGGTTGAGGCATACGGCCGTAAGTTGAGAAGGTACGGCCGTAAGGCTTGGCCGGTTACGGCCGTACATTTCGAGCAGGGTGCCCAGGTGTTTTTGGCCAAAGGCGAGTTACGGCCATAAGATGGGCAGGATACGGCCGTAAGGGGTATTCGTATTTTTCAGGATGTGTCGGACGAGAAGGACTTACGGTCGTAAGGGTTGCGGCATACGGCTGTAAGATGAGGCAAGTACGGCCCTAAGGCTTAGCCGAATACGGCCATACGTTACAGGCCTGGTCAGTTTCGACGAAGGGAGCTTACGCCCGTAAGTTGGCCGAGTTACGGCCGTATCGGTCGAGTTACGCCCGTAAGGTGTGCGGGCACGACCGTATGGATGTCGGCAGGTGTTTTGGACGAGGGCGAGTTACGCCCGTAAGTCAGGTGCGGGTACGGCCGTATGGCTGTCGGCAGTTTCTGGACGAAGCCGAGTTACGGCCGTACGAGATGGTTGGTTACGGCCGTAAGGCCGTTGACCTGGGATGTTACGGGCGTAAGTAGGACGAGTTACGGCCGTAACTTCCGGCAGTTTATAAGGGTTTGGCCGGGACTTTTTCCTCATTTCCTCATTTCTTCAACTTATATCCGAGAGAGAGAGCGTGAGGGAGAGATTTTTCATCACCTATCACTTGAGTACTCGGTTTTCATCATCTTCATTCGGTTGTGAAGCTCGGATTGTCGATCTAACGCATGTTCGTCGAATCAAAGTGCTTGGATCTTCAAAGGTAATATTCTTCAAACATCTTGGATTTCGATTTTGAGCTGGGATATGATGTTTTGGACGTTGTAATCGTGTTGTATGAAGAGATATAAATACGATTATGAGTTTGTATAAATATTCATTTGATTATTGAAGGATTATTCAAGAACACTTTGAATATTGAGTTGGATTTGGGGGTTTTCGATTAATTGTTGTTGAAATCACAAATTTGGATATTCATATTGGATTATTGATCGTATTAAAGATGTTTGTTGGTTTGAAACACTTCTTGGGGTTTTGATGTTGGTATTATTGAGGTTTGGTTGCAAACAATCGAAGATTGGCCACAACGTGTTCGATATAATGCCCCAATGAACTTGGGTTAGTCGTATCGACGTTTTGAGTTAGTTATATTCGTGTTTGATTAGTATGTTGAATGGATTGTTGGTAATTTTGTTATTCAAGGTTGTTCGAGCGACCGACATCTCATTTAGGACGTTGTTCGTGGAAGGACATTCTTCATCGGTGTTGAGTAAGTTAATTCTTACTCGGTTAAAAGGATATTCATTCCTTTTGTTGTTGATCAATCATAATCATAACTCATTCATAATTGTATTAACCGTATTGAGACTTGTAATTGTCAAATAATCACTTCATTCACGAGGAACGACGGTTCCAATCATTTCATTGAGCTATCATTCACTTCACTGTTATTTTCATCTCGGTGAGTCATTCTTGACTTTGTCGGATTATTATTCATTGATATTCATTATGGTCATTCTCGTTCATATGACCTTATGGGTTCATATTGCGTGGCCGGGTGCGGATGTGTGGAATTTTTAGTCGAGCACGCGATGGTCATGTATTGGGTCACCGATACATTGGACTGTGCACACGGTAACGATTACCTCCGTGAGACTAATTAGGTACAAGGATGGGTGTGTCCGGTCATTCATCTTGTACACTTGCACAGAACATTACGGGCGTACTATGATACTCCTCTTCAGCTTAATTCATAACTAAGGATATTTCATAACTATAGATATATCATGATTGTGTATTTTCAACCCTTGAGGATTGTTGTTCTGTGTAACTGACCCCATTGGGGGATATTGTTTTCAGGTCACGGCAAGGCAAAGGCACGGGAAGACCATGTTGACGGCGAGGAGTCCCAGTGATACTAGTAGGGGGCCCCAATCCTTTCAGTCATTCATGTGGTTGTCATTTATTTTCCACTTCAGATTTCCATTTGGATACTCCATTTCATTCAGTGTTGTGTATTTTATCTCCATATAAAATATACTAGTATTAGGTATTATCCTGGTGTTTTGTATTTAAACTCCTCATTGGAGTATTTGGTAATATAATGTGGTTCGGTACTACAATTATATTATTTAATTCATTAATTCTCATTCGCCTGGTGGGTCTCAGTCGGGGGTCCACAGCACTGAAATATCCGCCTAGTTTGGGGTGTTACAAAAATGTCACAAAATACATCTCTACACGAGAACCAATCCGTGTAACGAGCATGAAAACACCATCACTGGACATCACTGGGCCCTCCAGGAGTAGGGATGGAACTCCGGTTCCCTAGCATCTTGGCAACAACCTCGCAATACTGAACTCGATGCCCCTCGCGTCCACAATTATAACAAGTCACCGGCGGTTTCTTACAATGCGCGCGTTCATGTCCCAGAACGTTACAGTTGAAACACCTAGGAGCATTACCAGAACTCAAAGACACCGGATTGGGTCTTTTAGGTCCCATAGTTGACCGAACAGGTCCTATACTCAACTAATACAAGGATTGAGGTGTGGGAATCCCAATTCCCTCACTTCCCGATGCGTCATCGGAGATCTTCTGCTTCTTCGCTACCGAAACAGACTCGGTAGACATTATAACCATCTCAAATGACAAGGATCGATCCTAATAGTCTTTCAAGGTTGTACACATGAAAGGAGCCATACACTGCCGAACCTGAGGTTTCATACGCATAACGAAATAACGAACTTTATCTGTCTCACTTTTCACCTGTTTGAGACATCTCGTAACCACTTACTAGTTCCGTTATCCCCATCTGGGATCCCATCCCGGTGCACGTTCTGATTCATCTGCGCCAGTTGGTCAACCATCTGACGAAGGATGGTGGCGGCACTAATGTCATCATCACCTCTGGATGATTGCTATTGATCACGTGATTGGTCATCATGACCGTCCGTACTGAGCTGATTGGCACTCGACAACGAGCGAGACACCCTGTCACGCTCCTGATCACGACCACGACTACGTCCACGTCCTCGGACTCTTGGCATACTGAACAGACGACTATTCAGAATAACACAACCAAACAAACATCACAATGCCAATGTAGGACAATAAATAGCAGCACGATATAACATCAAACCCAAGTCATCACACAAGTGCACGAACTAACACCGTAATGTTAGGACTTAAATCAAAAGTAATTCACACAGTCACATCAACAGATATGTTTGGATTTTACTAGATCAAACACGTTCAAAACCACACACATATCGTATGGATCAAGCACTAGCAACAAAAATAAAATGTTTCTGGGGTATTGTTCAGATGATAAAATTTTAAAATTCACGAGTTTGAAAGATTTGATGAAATGAAGTTTTTGAAAACTTTTAATACCTCGGTCGTTTAATCAAAACTATGTATCTCATTATCAATACTGTTTTGATTTGAGATCACTTGCAAAATCAAAGTGATCTTATATATATATCATTACCATTACTAGCGATATACATGGTAACAACATGTTACCATGCCAACCATCACGAATATATCAACCGAGATTAAATAATCAGTAAAAGGGCACGGATGCAACCATAACAACAAATTACTACTAGATCCGTTAAAAGTTTACGGGCGTAACAACATGCAGTTTATGGTCGTAACAACTCTGAGCTTACGGCCGTAATGGAAAACATCTTACGGCCGTAACAACTAGCTGCAGGACTGCAGAATTGTCACAGCAGCCCCCAACAGGGCTCCGAGAGTTAGGGAATGATACCTATCAACGTATCCCAACATTTAGAAAACACTGAAACATTCTACGGCGAGCACAACAACACCACAAACTTAACGCAACCCCTTAGCCCCAACACGTGAACATATGAAGTTTAAAATTCCGAAAAAAAAAAAATTGTTTTGCAAAATAAAATTTTTTCAAAATCCTTTCGTTCATAACCAAAAACGACGGTAGTATTTTACAGTGTCCAAAGTACTTCAAAACATATATTCCAGATACCGTCTGATGGTGTCATTTGAAAATACATGACCCATTTGTCAAAAATTTAACCGATTTTAAAATCCATATAAACCGTGGTTTTAACCGCACCATCAAAATATTTTAAACAATAGCAAACGATTCCCACAAAAATGTTCAAACTCGTAAAGTCCTCCAGGAAGAACATTCAAAAACCTACCCGTAACGGCATAAACATAACAATCTAAAAACAATCAAACTAAAAATCACATGCCCAAACGGCAAATAGGATCGCCAATCCAATTGAATACATCTGACAATATCAGGTTTAAACATACAACAAAACCATTCCTCGGAGTTTCTCACGAACTCAATCATCGATACCTTATTCGAAACCCATCAAGGTTCTCAATTTTTCACACCATACCACCTCATACGGTGGTTCAAAGGTAAAACAACAATACACCCAGTTTTTATACATATACTATGTGTCACAAGTATTATATACAACTATATTACACAACACCGTGTAAATAAAATTATGCACCGCAATTAACTAACTAAGATAAAATCATGATACATGGGTACCTCGCATAAAAGAGGAGTCTTACGTCCACAGGTCGCACGGAGATGACGGTTGCCCATGATACTAATCTCATCCGACAACATATCCGACACGTTGTGACTACGCACTACTCAACTGGTCACCTGACGACTCGAACGACAAGACAACACATTACTCGACAAATCACGACTCGACTCGACCCGACAGCCTAGGTTTCCGCAACCTAAGCTCCAATACCATAAATGTAACACCCCCAAAACCGTATGAGAATATTACACGTCGTAGACCCTTTCCACAAGGATCTACCAGGCTAAACATCCATAAACAACCAAATGCTTGCCCGACCAGGGTCAAACAATATAATAATACAGACCGTTAAGGTCACTTACACATGAATACACAGACCGATGAGGTCACACAACTCCATCAACAGAACTGACTAAAACAACATTACCCACACAGGGGTCGAAACACAATACAGCGGAAGACTGAAATCAAATCTAACAATGCAACCAAACTCTACCAACTCTCGACTCTTGATTAGTATCGTAGCTCGTCACCCTCTTGTGCCAATCCTGTGACTGCTCCCCTGAACCTGCATGTACCTGGATGCCGAACAGACATCCACCCCCCGATTACTCGGGGGTTAGTAAAACTCCACTGTGTTACTAGTGCAAGTATAATACGATACGAAATGCAACAAGTAAATAGCAACTACGAATTTAATACGGAAATCAATTATCAAAATGTTCCCGAGAAGTTTTAGAATTCGAACTCAAGCAAGAGATATTTGAAAAGGAACACATCATCTTGGGGATTTTTAAAGCAGAAATTCTTTTGGACCTCGAGTCCCAATTTACAAAACCTTTTCGTAAAAATTAGGGCCTTAGCCCGATTCTCGTTTCAAAACACACTAGATAAGATATCATTATGAGTCTGAGACCCATATTTAAAATGTTACCCAAACAATCACTGTTATACGATCGTTGTTCGTACACATCATGTACCGAACTCTGGAGGCCTCGACGGACCATACCCGGACCACACACACTGTTCGTACACATCATGTACCGAACTCCAGAGTCCTCGACGGACCCTACCCGGCCACAAAGATCATTCGTACACATCATGTACCGAACTCCAGAGGCCTCGTCAGACCCTACCTGGATCACACACCTTGTTCGTACACATCATGTACCGAACTCCAGAGGCCTCGTCAGACCGTACCTGGAACACACACACACACATCGACACGACACAATTCATAATCATCAAATGTCAAGCCATTCCACATTACACCGAAATGTATAATCAAGTATGTAAACCAAAACAACACAAATATCATAATCATCACAACAACTCAACAATGACCAACCACGCCCGGCACAAACTTAGATGATTTTCACATCCAACACAATTCCACGATGTTAACTAAGTGAAGGTATTATCGTTACCATCAATCGTTCATAATAATCAATTCATATGAAGCATATTCGCTAAGATAAATCAATTCATCATAACCATAACACAACGTCCCTATTCACAAGACACAATTCGTATAGTAAAATACTTGCCTTAATAACCGCTACCGAATACTCCGAAGAACACGGTTCGACCGGGAAGCTCGGACCGAAGAAGACAACGAATGGAAGGGTTCCGACTCGAGTTCTTCACAAGAATTTCGTCCCTAAGTCATACCAATGATAAATCAACAATCGTACGAAGTACTCGCAAAGACGAATCCAAGCGCTAAGAGAACACACGATTCCGACCACCCGAAGGCTCAAAATTCGACAACAAAAAGTAATTACCCTAAACTTTGGGAAATTACGAAAACGGCCCAAAACGTCCGAAATGCACGATACACGATCGAAACACCAAGCCAAAGCTCACAACATGAATAATAACATTAAATGAACTTACGAGAAACTCGAAACAATAGTTTCGGACGAGATTTGCAAGAATCGAACTCAAGTGCGGAAAAGCCGTTTAAGAACACGGAACTCAACAAAATAATACCAAAACGAACTCGGATGACAAAAAGTGCAGAATTAATCATTCTAGGAATGACGAACTGGTCCTAACAGAGTCGCTAAGATGAACTTACTCCAAAAAAAGGAAATTTACCGGAAATCGAAATTGTGGATATTACATAGTGTGGCTTTTGAAAATGAGTTTTTCTGACTTTTGAGTCAAACCGATTTTTGGAGTTTCCAAAATTTTTGAGATTCTTTTCAAACTGCTATTTGTGATATTGGTGTGTGTTGGTTGTGTTGAGACTTCGTGTGGAAGTCGTGTGCTAGTATCACGGGAGATCTTCAGCTTCACGCACCTGTAGTATATCGTTTGGTTATTCACTTGTGGCGACGCTTGATTGTTTTGTGATGAGTTGGAAAGTTTTGGATTTATCGGTTGTTGGTGACAGGTCGCAAGTTTCGAGGACGAAACTTATTTTAAGAGGGGTAGTATGTAATACCTGGATTTTCGGTATAAATTTTTCGCGTTATTTTATCTGAGATATACTGTATAGTTGGGTATCTATACATTGTGGATAAAATAAATTGAGAACCGAGATAGTTATACTGGTGTGATTTTCGTTTTTGATTGACAGATATATTCAGGATATGTTGTATCGGGTTGAACTGATTTGGATGTCAGGTATATCGTATGAGAATATTTTTGGGTTGAGTATATGTGTATTCAGTATGCCGTATGTTCGTATCCAGTATGTCGAGACGAACAGGAACAATTGGATTTTTGGCTAAGTATAAAAGCCATTACGTACGTTAAGCCTTGGAGCTTACGTACGTAAAATGTGTTAGCTTACGTACGTTATATAGTGTACATAACGTACGTAACAAGAGGAATCAGACTTGTGATCGGATAGTGGGGCCCGTGGTCGGCGGCTTTCGGCGCGGATGTGGACAGATGAGTCAACGGATGGATTTACATACGCTATACAGGGTGTATTACGTACGTAATGAGTATAATACCGTAGCAAGTCAACGCACGTATTACATACGCAACGGATTAAGTGTTACGTACGTTACGGGGTGGCTGGCCGAGTCGGGGCCGAGAGGACCTGCAGTGGCCGAGCATGGTCGGCAGTGACTCGCAGGGGTGGCTGATCACGGTCGGCAGTGACTCACTGGGGGCAAGGACTGGCCGATAACGTACGTAAGGATGTGGCCGGTTACGACCGTAAGTGCCTGTTACGTACGAAAGCAGCTACTGGTTACGTACGTAAGGCTGTCGGCCAAACTGGGCAGTGGGGTAGGCCACGGCCGGCTACGTACGTAAGGACCCGCCGGTTACGTACGTAACGTGCTGGCAGGTCTCGGCCTATATAAGGCCTGGACCGAGTCATCCGACCATTCTCATGTTTTCTCTTTGTTTCTTCGCAATTTCTTCAGCAAAATGGATGGATTTGAGTACGACCATCTTATAACAACATGTTTTGGAAGTTTGATTCATGGATTAACATCATTTTCCACCCGGATCGAAGGTAAGAACACCTAAACTTTTGGTTTTTGGATGTTCTTGAGGTTTCTTGGTGTTTTAGCCGATTTGCTTCGTTTTGATTCAGATTATTGATTGAACTTGATTGTAAACTAGTAATCATTCAATACTCTTGAAGTTTTGTGGAACGAATTCGAGTATTTCTTTGAATAATCGATTGAATTGGACTATGCCTTTAAAGTGTTCGATGAAATGCCTCAATGAGTAGAACTTGGGAAATTCTACACATTTTCGTATGAATGGTGATTGAATTGATATTGTTGTGATGATTCTTGGTAATTATGAGAATTTTGTTAAGGGAAGATAATGAATTGGTGATCAAATGATTCGATTATATCGTTATGATTATGGAATCATAGTATTCTCGATGTTCTTGGTAGTTTGTTGTGATTCATGATGTTACGAGAAGTATATATGTTGAAGGACATGATTATATATACCTTGAATTATGAATAAGGATTGTTTAGATGTTAGAACACATCGGATTATGTCGTTTGAGGATTTTGAATGTGATGTCGGAATAAGTTGTGTTCTTAAGGAATTCTTGGATTATATGAATTGATGAACATGTTTAAGTGATGTTGGTGTTTTGGATATGAATATGGAATATTCATATCTAAAACTAAGTTATGTGTTTTGGTACAATATTCGTATAGGAATACGAATATGATTTTCGGGTTTGATAAGATTATGATTCACTTTTGAGATGTATTGAACAAGTGTTCAATTCGGATAATGGAATTATTTGAAACCTTTGGAATAAGCTTATCTATGATGTTGAATTAATCGGATCGTCCGGATTGATGATGATAATTGATAATTGGTTTAATTATGATTATACAAGGAGGAAACTTGTAATTGTATTTAAAATTGAATTTGGAATCGGTAATGTTAGACCCTTGTTGGTTTAAATTGATTATTGATATGATCTTCGGATTAGGGAATCGTATTGTGGTTTTGAATTCGTGTTTGATGGGTTCGGATTGTTTGGATTTGTATTTAATCGGGATATTGTAGAACCGTTGTGTTTGTTGATCGGTTATTGATTTTTATTTGTGGTCATCGAGTTACGGCTTGTATTGTGGATATGAGTTCGTATTTGTTGAGTTGGATTATTTGGTTTTATGTTTATGATCGAGGTTTCGTTGAACCGTTGAGTTTATTGGTTCGGTATGTCGGTTATTGATTTTTATCGAATGTGTGTTAACCGGTTATTGCAATAGGTTGTGATGTTTTGATCGTGGATTATGACCGTTGTGTTGCGGTTGAGGCTAAAGAGTTCGTAGATTGATTTTGGTCGGGGCTGAGGATCTCGCAGACTAAGGTAATGGATTTTGGTAACGGCTTCGTGGTATCGGTATCGAGGCAAGTTTATACTTGTTCAGTTTATAATATTTGATGAATGGTTTCGTTTTCATTTATAATTCGTATAGCAATGTTGTTAGAAATGTAAGTTGTCGGATAATGAGTTGTATATCGTGCTCTGGTTTGTATTAAATCATAAGGTATATAATTTAATTGTGTTCAAGGAAGACGTGAGTTATCTTTGGTTAAGGATACAGAATATCAAATATCGAGGATAGTTATCGTGATGACAAAAGTATCGGGATAAAGGTTTATTGGTATTGAATGGATGGTACCTTATTTGAGATTATTTGTATAACTGTATATTCGTTCAGGGATGTTGTTCGTGGAAAGGATGTTGTCTTCGACTTTGAGGTAATTTATGTATTGTTCAGTTATGAGATAATTATTATGTTGAGTTGTTGTATATGTTGTATATTGAGGCTTCGTATATTGAGATTCGTACTGGTTGTTCGTTGAGGGATGTTGATCCCAGGACTATTGTTGGTATTAATGGTTGTGTTGATCATCCCATTGGGGGATGTTGATGGATATGGTCCTCGACTTTGAGGTAATCTAAGTATTTGTTCAGTGATATGGATAATTAGTATGTTGAGTTGTTGTATATGTTGAGGTTTCGTGTAATGAGTTTCGTATCGGTTATTCGTTGAGGGATGTTGATCCTAGGACTGTTGTATTGAGATCGTAGATCGTGTTGGTCATTCATTTGGGGATGATGATCCCAGGATTGATGTTTTGGATATTTATTAGTCGTGTCGACTTTTCATTATCAGTCTGTTGTTGTTCACTTCGGTGAGTCTTTTGATCCTTATTGTATATGTGTTTCTTTGAGTTTCGTTGTCATGTTGCATCGTGACATATCTGGAGTCATATCTGCATGCCGATTGGTTTGTGTAGGATTTTTAGCCAGGCACATGATGGTTATGTGTTGATATTTCCACATTGAACCGTGCACACGAGAGTAGTTCGTGAGGCTAATTAGGTACAAGACCACACGTGTATTTGATCAATACCTGGGGTGGCTTGTGCACGGACACATTTCCGGATCGGGCATACTATGACTTCCATATTTGAGCCATATTGTTTGGTCGTTCATCCTCCATTCATGGTTGGGTATGTTCGACGGTTTGTGACTGGTTGTTCATACGCCCGAGGGGTATGTTCGACAGTCGGAGTTATTTCTTTGAGATCCATTATTGTTGATCATTTGGAGTCTACCTTGTTGATAGTATTCTCGGTTATTATTGATCCTTTGTTGATCGTGTCGGAGTTATCATGTTGATGGTATTCTCGGTTATCGTCGATCCTTTGTTGGTTATATTGGAGTTATCATGTCGATGATATTCTCAGTGATGTATTAGTTGATCATTATTATTGATCGTATGAGCATTCGGACTGTACGTCGATGTTCGGGATTTGTTATCATTACCATGTGGTAGTTGATCTACAGATATGTTGTATGCTATTGGTTTATCCAGGTTGAGATTTGGTTGTGTAATCCGACGGACAGGATTTGGTACAGACGGTTTATTTCATGTTTATGAGTTATGGCGATGTTTTGAGAATTTTTGATATTGTTTGAATACAGTACAGTTAGTTGTGGTTGAGTTTATTTCGTCATTTGAGAATGCGGAATGTGGATTATGGTAATGATTGATCTGTTATGGTATTTACGAGTAAGGTATGATGGTAAGATTACTTTGATAGTATTCTTACTATATTATTACATTGGTATGTAATTATTTATCATGATGTGATCGATATCATTGTAGAGTATTGTGGCTGACCCCGCCATGGGCTTTATTTTTAGGTACTCGGAGATCGAGCTAGTAGCGGTCGTGAAGGGATGAGCTTCCCAGGTGATACTGGATGTGGCATGTTTTGGAGTATCGAGTATTTCTTTTCTGGTTGTTTTATTTCTGCTGTAAATATGTTTTTTGAACTGCATTTCTCCGCTGCGTGTGTATATTTCAAAATGGATTTTCGGTATCTTTATCCGCCACATGTGTGTATTTTAAAAGGGCCTTTTTGGCATTTTGCAAACTTGGGTTATTTCGTTAAACTCTTTTTCCCAATTATTTTTCGGTATGTTTAAGTGGCAGCTTAACGTACATTTTTAACTGTCGAAATTTGGCATTTTGCCTTGTATTTTCAAATGGTATTTTATGACGGTATTTGAGAACTATGTTTTTGAAAATATTTGAGTATTTGCAAAATATTACCGTCATCGGCATTTTTGGCGATTTTGAACATTTTGTAAATGGTTTTTAGCCTGGTTGGTTCTGGCGCGGGACACACGGCGCTGTAATATCTGTAATACCCGAGATCCTTGTTCCAGATTCGTTGAGTTTTTGGGGTTTTATCGGATTGTTATTGTCCTCATCGTTGGAATTCGGTGCCATGTTTATGTGTGCCTTGTTGGGACATGTATTTGGAAGCGTTTCGGATTACTATGCGAGTTTTTGTGTTTTTGTGGTGTAGCGCACGCTAACGCTTGTGGCCTAGCGTGCGCTACTGTGTTGTGGTTAGCGCATGCTACCAGATATGTAGCGCACGCTAAATGGAAGTCCAGAGACAGTCCAGGAGCCACTGGACTGGGACTGGAGTCTCGTTAGCGCACGCTAAGGTTGGTAGCTAGCGCACGCTATCGATTGATTAGCGCACGCTATTTCTTCTTTCTAGCGCACGCTACTTGGTAGGTGCAGAACTGTCTAGGAGCTACTGGACTGGATCCGTGACTCGTTAACGCACGCTACGCTCATGGGGCTAGCGCACGCTAACAGTGTTATTCGGTAAATTCTAGGCGTTGACCTCGTTAGCGCGCGCTAATGCTGTCTAGTTAGCGCACGCAAATAACTGTCCAGTATAAATACTGGACAACAGGCTTCACTTCGTCATTTCTCTCCCTTCTTCATCCTTTCCGACGGGAGTGAGCTCCATAGGGGATTTTCAGCAATCTTTCTTCATCAAGCTTCATTTTGGAATGGATTTGTAGGTGTTTAACAGCATCTAATCATCTTCTTGATCCAAATCAAGGTAATCTCATTTTAGAACCCTAGTTCTTGAATTTTGGGGGTTTCTCCTTAGTTCTTCGATTTAATCCGAGGATGATGAATCGATGGTGAAATTCTTGTTGTCTTGGCCATGATCTTCAGATTTTTGAACTCATTCATGATTTTATATCACTCGGAACATAGTTCTTGATTTCTTGGAGACACACTTAGATCCTTGTTGTTTTTAGGATCGATTCGGATTCCGTTTAGTGTTATTGATTCGTGTTAGTGTTATTTTCGTAGTTCTCGTGGAGTTGTCGAGCTCTTGGTCGGTTTTGGAAGTTCGAGGGCTGCCCAAACTCATCTGTTTGTTGTCCGGTGGTTCGTGGTATCGAGGCCTTGTGATTCGTCGTATTTGTTCGCTCGCGGATTCGAGGCAAGTATCTTGCCCATACGTTTCGTACTTCATAAGCACAATTGTTGATAATTGATTTTATGTGAAATACGAGTGTTTAATGAATGTTAAAAAGGATCGGTATGTTCTCGATAAAGGTTTCCTTCTAAATCTACTTGTGTATTTGTGAACGAATGTGTTGTTTTGAAAATGTGTGTTAGTCTTGTTCATGGAAATATCTTCCTTGCGTGTGGTACTGTTGTATGTGATTGTGTCAAAAGTGGACTTAAGGTTATGTCTTCTTAAAAGAAGAATGTATGTGTGTGGATGTGTGGGTCTATTGATGAGCATATGTTGTTGTGTAGTTTTGGTTGTGAGTATGTGTCGGTTATAACGGCCATTTCTAACAAGTACCTTGAATTACGTTTGATGTACTTCGGGAGAATGCGGTTTTGATGATTGTGATTTCTGACATGCGGTTTTTTTGAGATTGTGTGAGCCGAGTAAAACCAGTGAGTGTCCACTGGGGTCCGGTAGGCTGCGTATCCCTACGGATCACTCGATTGGGCTATACACCAGGGAGGGCCTGACGAGGTGTCGCTGGGGTGTGTATCTTGCTTGAGAGGTACAGGGCCAGTATAGCTCGAGAGGTTGTTTTGCGATGATTATGGCACGTTGTTGTTTCGATAATTATGATATGTCCGGAATATCATAATGCTTCCATTCTCGGTGTGAGTTATGTCTTACGTAAGGTCTTGGTACTTGGCTAGAATGGCATCATTATAAGTGTCGTATATGATTTGTTTCTTGATGGTGAGGTTTTTGGCATAAGGATGCGGGCCCTGATGATTGTCTCCGTACATTGTAATTTGGTTGTTTATCGGATTGGTATTTTGAACTTAAACAAGTCTTTGGCCCGTATCCCTATGTGGTTCTGTTAAGTTGAGGATTCGTATATTCCAAATGTTTTCAAAACTCCCGAGATCTTTGATATCTTGTAAAATGCATATTGGGTTTATTCCCGCCTGTCATTATTCGAGCAGTTTTGATTAAATGATTTATCTCGGGGAGTATGTTTTCAATTATCGGATATTGGAGTATGATACGTATGGCTTGTATTCATAATTTTTATACTTGCACTAGCAAAACATTGGAGATTTGCTAACCCCCGATTATTCGGGGTGGATGTCTCAGATTGCGTCCTGTGTACTTGCAAAGTTCGGGAGCAAATCATAGGATCGATACGAAGGATGATGGAAGACGACGATACTAATCACATGAAGACCAGTTGTTGAGTATTTTGTTAGAGTCTCAGTGTTTGGCTCTCCATTGTGTAATTTTCCCGTTTTATGGGAACGTTGATGTAATTCAACCCCTGTATGGGTATGAGTTTTGTATGTTTATTGTGTTGTTAGTGGTAAAAGACCAAATCGGTCTAATGGTTTATTATTTAGCCATATCGACATTAAATGTGATGTATTGTTTTCGTATTTAGCCTGGTAGATCCTCATGGAGGATGTCTGCGACCCTGTAATATTCCCAAATGGTTTGGGGGTGTTACAGAATATGGTATCAGAGCTTAGGTTTGCAGAAACCTAGGCTGTCGGGTCGAGTTGTGTGTTGTCGGGTCCTGTCTTGTCTTGTCAGATTTTGTCTGACTAAGTCGTGTCGCGACGCGTCGTCTGGAGGTCGGTCGTGATTAGTATCAAGGTGAAACCATCATCTTCGTGTGATCTGTGGATGTATGCCTCCCCACTATAATGTTGTGTCTCGTATTACACGAGCTTGTGTGATATTTGTGTTATGTTTAGGAGTTAAATGTGAATCATGAATATGTCCTCCATGTTTGTTTGATTTTTGTAATGTGCCGGTGTATGTGTATATATATCCTTGTATAAATTGTTTTACAAGAAGTAATGTTTTGGTGTGGTTACACTCGCTAAGTTCATCAATGTGATATTTTAAATGTTCTAAATGTTCTTGGGGAGTCGCGTAAAATTTATTTTAAAACATCCTTCAAGAAAGGAAAAACTTGATTTTCGTGTGATGACCTCGAGGCCAAACATTTTGAGAATTCAAACTACTTACATTTTATTCCCATTGTTATATTGCAAGTTTTCAAAAATTTAATTTTAAACTCATTTGAGGTCTACCAAAAACTTACTTCAAACGTGACTCTCGCTTTTAAACTTTTTGGTTCCATGTATTTCGTTAAAAAGATATGTGATAAAGATGTTGTTGTTATTCAGTTGTAATGCTCCGAGTTGTGATTAGAGTGGTGGTGTGAACGCTGAGTCGTTCGGTATGCACTCATCGAGATAGTTCTCTTGACCGAGAGGTGAAGACTCGGTTTGGCACGCTGTTTAACTTCTGACGGTTAATTGTGTGATGTTATAATTATGTGAACCGTTGGCATTTGGATTTGTACGTTGTTGTTTGTTTGTAACCTCCGATCTAGCACCGTTGGTAGGTGAGTATGGTTGTGTTGCCAAACTTTCACAGTCGGCACACACCATATTTTGTTGTGGAACGTGCTTTCTGGCTGGGCAAAAGTTTTAGACTGTATTTTGCTGTGACGTCTAACCCTTGCAGTCGATCACCTGTGAGTGTTTTCCGTGTGTGCCTTAATATTGTTGTGTGATTATGTGACTTTCGTTGCGTTAAATTTTCTTGATTACTATGCCGATGGGCAGAGATCTTGGTCGCAACCGTGGTACGGATGACCACTGGGATCAGGCGCGGGATCGAGAGAATATTATTGGGAACGATATTGGTATAGATGTTGCTACTGTATTGCAACAAGTAGCAGCACAAATGACTCAGTTGACCAAGGCGATTCAACGCAATGCTGATGTGATTCAGAAGGTCGGGACAAATCTATGGTTCCGAGAGGAAATTCGTATGAATCCCCCTCGATTCGTTGGTGCGACAGATGCACTGGGCTGGTATGGTTGGCTTCTTCAGTTACAAAAGATATCTGAGGCCATTGATTGCCCTGAAGATCGGAAGGTCCCTATTGCTCAGTACCTACTTAGCGATGATGTTGTTCATTGGTGGGAAGCCGTTAAACCTCGGGATCATGTCGTCATGTGGGCGGAGTTCCGAGAACTTCTGGAAGCTAGATTTCATCTGGATCCGAGTGGGAAGCAGAGGAAGCTGGATGATATTGTGGTTAGTACTGGAGTTGGTGTTTCTGGATTGCAACGTAGTAGTCTTTCCGCTGTGAAACTCCATCGCTCGATGCTTGGGACTGAGAGTTCCAAATCGTCGGTATTGCCTCCTGGTAAGGCCAGGAGGTGTTTCAACTGCAATGTGTCAGGGCATGTTCGTACGCATTGTCCTTCTCCTCCAGTGACGTGTTTCAAGTACGGACTCAAGGGACACCGAGTTCAGTTTTGCGAGTTGGGCACTGAGCCTTCTGAGGCCCGAACTTGAGCACTGATATCAGGGCTGACTCTGAGGAGTCCCTGAGAGCGTAATCTACCAGTTGTATGTTTTGTTATCTCCTTGCCTCGTTGTTTCGAATTTCGGGGATAGACTTCTTTTATTAGAAGTGGATCGGATTTTCGAACTTTTGTGCTTTCAACTCTATCGACTCATTTGTGTTCATTGATATTTTCTGAACTTGCCCTATCCTTTGTTTTGTTGATCAAACGAGTTGTGGTAATTTTTCGAAATAATCCGCTTGTCGTTGTGACTTTTTGTTCAATTACGGTTCCATTCGTGTGGATGTTATGTGGATGCATATCTTGTCGCTTTACCTTATCACCTATTGTCTCGAGCCGAGGTGTGAACTTCGGAATTGTTATTTGATTCTTGTTGGTCGTCATGATTCGAACTTGACTATTCGACCATTATTGTCTCGATCGTTGTGTTCGATCATTTGTTGTCTGATCTTGTTACTTCCGTATCGTGATTTTTTTGAACATTCAGACCACGTTGTAATTTCCTTCACTTCGGGAAATTAACTTCATTGTTTATCTTCCAACCCTCGAATGGTGGAATTTTGCATTTATGCAGTGTTGAGCTCACGTCTTGATTGTTATACTGTTCGGGCTGACCAACCATATTGATCTTGTTCGTTGCGTTTTGTTATCATTCTGGCATAATGATATGGATGTTATCATCCACGTGCTGCATGTGATTCGTTGCAGGTCATCAGCAACAGTTAGCATGTGTTTTGCGTTTTGTTGTCGTTCTGATTTTTATTGTCGGAGATTGTTTTGCGCCGATCGTTTTGTGTTTTAAGTTTCAGGGATGAAACTTCTTTTAAGGGGGGTAGAATGTAATACCCGAGATCCCTGTTCCAGATTCGTTGAGTTTTTGGGGTTTTATCGGATTGTTATTGTCCTCATCGTTGGTATTTGGTGCCATGTTTATGTGTGCCTTGTTGGGACATGTATTTGGAAGCGTTTCGGATTACTATGCGAGTTTTTGTGTTTTTGTGGTGTAGCGCACGCTAACGCTTGTGGCGTAGCGTGCGCTACTGTGTTGTGGTTAGCGCACGCTACCATATGTGTAGCACACGCTAACTGGAAGTCCAGAGACAGTCCAGGAGCCACTGGACTGGGCCTGGAGTCTCGTTAGCGCACGCTAAGGTTGGTAGCTAGAGCACGCTATCGACTGATTAGCGCACGCTATTTCTTATTTCTAGCGCACGCTACTTGGTAGGTGCAGATCTGTCTAGGAGCTACTGGACTGGATCCGTGACTCGTTAACGCACGCTACGCTCATGGGGCTAGCGCACACTAACAGTGTTATTCGGTAAATTCTGGGTGTTGACCTCGTTAGCGCGCGCTAATGCTGTCTAGTTAGCGCACGCTAATAACTGTCCAGTATAAATACTGGAGAGCAGGCTTCACTTCGTCATTTCTCTCCCTTCTTCATCCTTTCCGACGGGAGTGAGCTCCAGAGGTGATTTTCAGCGATCTTCTTCATCAAGCTTCATTTTGGAACGTATTTGTAGGTGTTTAACAACATCTAATCATCTTCTTGATCCAAATCAAGGTAATCTCTTTTTAGAACCCTAGTTCTTAAATTTTGGGGGTTTCTCCTTAGTTCTTCGATTTAATCCGAGGATGATGAATCGATGGTGAAATTCTTGTTGTCTTGGCCATGATCTTCGGATTTTTGAACTCATTCATGATTTTATATCACTCGAAACATAGTTCTTGATTTCTTGGAGACACACTTAGATTCTTGTTGTTTTTAGGATCGATTCGGATTCCGTTTAGTGTTATTGATTCGTGTTAGTGTTATTTTCGTAGTTCTCGTGGAGTTGTCGAGTTCTTGGTCGGTTTTGGAAGTTCGAGGGCTGCCCAACCTCATCCGTTTGTTGTCCGGTGGTTCGTGGTATCGAGGCCTTGTGATTCGTCGTATTTGTTCGCTCGCGGATTCGAGTCAAGTATCTTGCCCATACGTTTCGTACTTCGTAAGCACAATTGTTGATAAATGATTTTATATAAAATACGAGTGTTTAATGAATGTTAAAAAGGATCGGTAGGTTCTCGATAAAGGTTTCCTTCTAAATCTACTTGTGTATTTGTGAACGAATGTGTTGTTTTGAAAATGTGTGTTAGTCTTGTTCATGGAAATATCTTCCTTGCGTGTGGTACTGTTGTGCGTGATTGTGTCAACAGTGGACTTAAGGTTATGTCTTCTTAAAAGAAGAATATATGTGTGTGGATGTGTGGGTCTATTGATGAGCATATGTTGTTGTGTAGTTTTGGTTGTGAGTATGTGTCGGTTATAACGGCCATTTCTAACAAGTACCTTGAATTACGTTTGATGTACTTCGGGAGAATGCGGTTTTGATGATTGTGATTTGTGCCATGCGGTTTTTTTGAGATTGTGTGAGCCAAGTAAAACCAGTGAGGGTCCCCTGGGGTCCGGTAGGCTGCGTATCCCTACGGATCACTCGGTTGGGCTATACACCAGGGAGGTCCTGACGAGCTGTCTCTGGGGTGTGTATTTTGCTTGAGAGGTACAGGGCCAGTATAGCTCGGGAGGTTGTTTTGTGATGATTATGGCACGTTGTTGTTTCGATAATTATGATATGTCCGAAATATCATAAGGCTTCCATTCTCGGTGTGAGTTATGTCTTACGTAAGGTCTTGGTACTTGGCTAGAATGGCATCATTATAAGTGTCGTATATGATTTGTTTCTTGATGGTGAGGTTTTTGGCATAAGGATGCGGGCCCTGGTGATTGTCTCCGTACATTGTAATTTGGTTGTTTATCGGGTGTGACCTTTTGGACTTTCACTCGAGTATGTGATGAGGATGATCGGGTCGTGGACCCCGTGTTTTGTGATCGGATTGGTATTTTGAACTTAAACAAGTCCTTGGCCCGTATTCCTATGTGGTTCTGTTAAGTTGAGGATTCGTATATTCCAAATATTTTCAAAACTCCCGAGATCTTTGATATCTTGTAAAATGCATATTGGGTTTATTTCCGCCTGTCATGATTCGAGCAGTTTTGATTAAATGATTTATCTCGGGGAGTATGTTTTCAATTATCGGATATTGGAGTATGATATGTATGGCTTGTATTCATAATTTTTATACTTGCACTAGCAAAACAGTGGAGTTTTTCTAACCCCCGATTATTCGGGGGGTGGATGTATGTATTGCGTCCAGGTACTTGTAGGTTGCTGGGGAGCAAATCATAGGATCGATACGAAGGATGATGGAAGACGACGATACTAATCACATGAAGACTAGTTGTTGAGTATTTTGTTAGAGTTTCACTGTTTGGCTCTCCATTGTGTAATTGTCCCGTTTTATGGGAACGTTGATGTAATTCAACCCCTGTATGGGTATGAGTTTTGTATGTTTATTGTGTTGTTAGTGGTAAAAGACCAAATCGGTCTAATGGTTCATTATTTAGCCATATCGACATTAAATGTGATGTATTGTTTTCGTATTTAGCCTGGTAGATCCTCATGGAGAATGTCTGCGGCGCTGTAATATTCTCAAGTGGTTTGGGGGTGTTATAATATCCCAGATAGTTTTGGGGGTGTTACAGGGAGGGAGGGAGGGAGAGAGAGAGAGAGAGAGTGTGTGAGAGAGAGATAGAGAGAGAATCACCACACCAAAAAGAAGAAATGATTACTCACCTGAGAAAAAAGAGTGGCAGCTTGGCAAGTATATACCATTATCAACAGCTCCTTAAATTTGTTAATCGAAAGATATGCTCATTATCACACAGTTCAACAAAAAAAACTCCCATTTTACCAGCTCATTCACATTCCATAGTGAAAAAAGCAATTCAGTAAGTGGAAGTTCTAAGGTACCACACGGGTACCGTAAACTGTATGAATATTCACCATTAGATTCACGATGAAAATTCTTTGCTACAGATCTAATTTTGAATATACATGCAGGTAGGGTACCCATGTGGGTACCTTATAATTTCCCTTCAATAATTCACTATGAGATCCTTTCCAGGGCTAAGGTGGGGTGTTTGAGGGGTCACACACTCAGACACATATCAATACAGTCACAAACACACGTGGAGTTAAAGTGTTCAAAACTCCCCTCAAAGCCACAAAAGCACAAAGATATTTCACTTTTTTCACCATTTCATACTACAGTAACAAAACATATTTAAAAATAAAATTTAAAATGAAAATAAAAAAGATTCAGAGTTAACAAACATGCAAAGACCTGCGTTTTTCCTTCATTTGTTTCACTGCATCTGCTAAATCGTGGCTCTGAAGTTCCTCTGAGTCCTGAAATTTGAGAAACCCATCCCCTCCTTGCCCAATCATGTAAATAAGTATATAACTGCGTTCATCACTCAGAAGTCATTTAGACCTTGGACTGCTTTTTCATGACGTCCAGTTAATACTCGCAACAAGTTTTCCACAATCACTTCATAACCTTGGTGATCTACCTAAATTGGATCATGGCACAATCAGAGAGAGATCCAGAGCAAAAAAGGAAAAAAATCTGAATCAAACAGTAACCACAGGTACACATGATATTTACTACTTACAAGTCAATGAAAGCATAAAAATCTTGGGGATGCTAAGTATAGGTGAAGTGCGATGGTTTGGGCAAAGAGGCATATGGTTTTACTTGAATGTGGTAATTTACCAATGTTGAGGACAGTGAGAGACAATCTAGATGTTTCCTGAATATTAATATGAAAGAGTAATGATATTAGAAACTCTTGTGATGTTGTCTTTGCATTAAGTTGGAAACAAAACTTTACCCTCGTTAAAAATTAAAATCGAGTGTTATTGGATACTCTTCGTGGCTGTTGAAGATTAAGCAGCACTGGAAGAATAATCAGAAGATTGTGGGAAAACAAGGAATTGGTCAAATTAAATGAAGATGTGAATGGCACCAAGAACTTTAGTAAGTGAGAGTAATAACTAACCAAATAACGCAAAACACATAGAAATGAAGAATAGCATCGAAAATTCCAAGTTAATATATATAAGTCAAGGAGAGTTTTTGTTAATTATTGGGATCTTGCACCTTGCGATGATCTTTTCAATCATGGCTAGATTCAGAAGCCAACTGCCCTTATAACATAGACCATTCCTTCGGGAATCCCAGTCACGCATATGAATAAGGAGATTAGCAGTATTATCATACTAAACTGAAATGCTCCTAAAATGCTCTTATTAAGACATTTGCCCTGAAACCACAATTTCCTTCTTGATTAATTATAGAGGAACTACAGTCTTCAACATTAATATGAAACATCACTCGTTCAATGAGATTTTCTCTTCTCAAGAAAATAATGATAATAATCTGACCACTGCATTCTCCTTAATGATTATTGAAGGTTGTATGTTTTAAGAAACTTAACCCTACCTCAACATTATCTCCGTACAAGTTCATATGGTGGTTTTCATTATTGAAGACCTGGGTAAGATACTTGTTTCGAGCACTGCAAGCCATATCATCATCCAACATAAGAATTATCCTCTCATCAGGTATCCCTAACCGTTTAACGGTTCTAAAGACAAAGCACAGAAAAGAAGCAAAAATCACTTCGAAATTCCGTTCTCTGAGCAGCCAATATTGCATTAAATACAACAAATAGGAATAACAAATAGATCCACATTTACCTGTACATGGATAAAGTATTAGCCATGTGCCTATATTTAAACCTGACGGACAAAGCGTGAGCATATTAAAATTATATGATAGTACAAAAATGACCTGCAAAAGTAACAGTAAAACACAGTATTTCATATTTTTAGGAGGCCTGGGGCGATTAACCTACAACCTAATGTGGCGGACTCACTGTTGTGTCGAGAATTATACGTCTCGACAGGCGATCACCCCAGAAACCAGGCGACCTAGCCTTAGCCCGGCAGCCAAGGCAGAACTGTCGACCAGAGACCAGGCGACCTAGCCTTAGCCCGACAGCCAAGGCAGAACTGCCGACCAGAGACCAGGCGACCTAGCCGTAGCCGAGCAGCCAAGACAGATCGGCCGGCCGAAGGTCCTAGGACAAGTCCCGGTGCTGAGCGATCGACATCTGAGATTATCGTCTCTCGGTACTTGGCGATCGACTCCTGGTGGCTGACTAGCAGACGATCATCTCTCGGCACTTGCCGATGCCAACCTCTGGTGACCGACCAACGACGACCGCCTCATGCCGCTCGAAGCCGATGATCATCCAGTCGGCAAAGTCCGAAGCCCAGGACAGAACCCACGTGCAGTACCGAGACAAGATCCGCATTTCACGGATCATTGACCACAGCCTGTCAGCATCTTTCCACCAAATGGTGCCCGCCGAAAGGTGTCAGTAGGACCGCCCGTGACAGCAACTCCGGACACGTGCTGGCTCCTCATTGGACCGCACAGCTGGCTGCCGGCAGCAGCCTTGGACTTTAGGCAAACAGCCCATGTGACTTAAAGACGATCACCCCATTATTATATTGGACGAAAGGTGATCGCTCGCCAGGAAACAAGGCATCTCAGCCCCTATAAATCGAAGGCTCCCTGCACTCGGCCATCTCTCGGGTTCTGGACGATTTCAGCACACAATTTGGCTTTCCTACTCTTGGAAACAACTATCTCTCGGTTCCTTCTTCTCTCTCAGCATCTCCTACACGGAAGACGATCGACAGAGAGCAAGAACACCAAAGCTTCGCTCAAGAGCTAGATAGATAGGATCTTTTACACTCATTGTATTTAGATTCTCACATTAATACTTGTATCCACGAATACTTATTAATAACATCTCGCGAGAGCATTCAAGCCCGGGCCTAACAAACCCGGCAAATCCAGCGTTATTCACACCCCCTCGGAAGTGCTCCCGCATCCTTGTTTGTTGTCCGTCCATTCCAGCAATATCTATCTTCGGATAATATTTTGGGCAACAACACTCACTACACATGAGTCCCCTCTATATTTTACTGATCCAGCAATAGCAAATGCTGATAAAACAAGTCTGTAATATTTCTAATATAATCTTTAAACAGATGTTTGGAGCCTAATTTGTTTTTTATTTTCCGTAAATCACAGAACTAAAGAGATAAACCAGCATGGCAAAATGTAATATTGTCATCCATTTTTTTTACTTTTAAATGAAACCTGCCATCAAATTTACTTAAAATATTTTCAGGAATCAAGAAGGTGACGGACGGGAGGTGGCCAAAAAAATCAAATGGATCAAGGGGAAGATGCTGAGTATCGGGGAAGGTAAAATACCAGAAGTGGGATGTGCAGACAAGAATTGCCCAATTGTTCATATGCATGGTTGTGGAAGAAGAATCTGATGCACATGACGGGATTCCATTGCAGATGAAGATTAAAAAAATTGAAATCGATAAAATCCTAGATTTGAATAACTTCTCCATTTCCAATTATTGTTGTGTTCGTCGTTGAATACAAGTTCCTGTTAGAGCTTCCCAATAGGAGGAAGTGAAGATGAAAAAAGTTATAGAAGTAATGATAGGGAAAGATAAATGCTTTTCCCCCATCCTGCTATTAAAAAACAAGTTACTCCATTATACGTGGCCGCACTTCTTGCGGTTCTTCTTGAATCGAGTCGTCATTATGGCGGCGGGGAAAAGGGATCTGGATGTAGGGAAAAGTGGAAACTAAGAGCGGCGTTGTGGACTGGAAAATTAAGAAGGGAAGTTAATTATGAAAAGGGATTAAAATAATTATGCGTGGGCTTTGGAATATTTCACGAATGTATCAAATCAATTTTTTTAAGCGACACTATAGATATTTTAAAAGTATTTCTGTGTTGTTTGGGAAGTGAACTCGGGTTTGAAAGGATTTAATATTATCATAAGGCGTCACAATATGTAACTAAACAATAGAAGTGTCACTATATTTAAATAATGTGATACTTATTTAGAAGCGTAACTAAAAAAAAGTGTCACTATAAGGGGGGTTTTAGTAGTGAAAGGCTGGAAATTGGAAAGTTGAGTGCTACAGCTGCCACAAAACAAGGCACATCCAGTTGGACTGTTGTTGGGATAAATAATCATGTGCCCAATTTTTATAATTGCCAACATACATCAATATTTCGTATTGCCATCATACAGCAAGTTTAACCATCATACAGGAAGCTGCCTCAAGAAACCGGAAGGACTTGAAATACCGCTAAGAATGGAAACTGTCTAGAAACTCCATACAGGATCCTCCCGTACAGCATTAGAGATAGCCTACATCATTAAAGTCTACAACTACAGCAATAAGACCGTATTATGTTGGATACAACATACAGGCTGAAAGTGTTGGGATATAAACACTTATCCAACAAGACTAAAGACCATTGAGAAGGAATCTACTTTATTCACTAAAGTCAGAACGCCGTTTGAAAGAAGTATTTAAATACTGATCGAATAAAGTATTTAAAATACCAATCAATAATGATCTTCAGACAAGGAGCAAAATCCGAATCTAGCATCTTGAAAGTCAATCGGCCAATCAGAATGGATCTTTGCTCACCAACCAGCCAACGGACATATTTATAATGGATCTATTTCAAAGTTATAAATAGTCCATGCAAGAGGACATTTCACACGACGGACTGAAATACTCAAGAACTCAACGACTGAATATTTGTTATCGTCAATCAAAGCTTAGAAGAGCAAGTATATTTCTTCGAGCATATATCAAATATACTGGAGAAGAAATATGCTCATTCAATGTGAATAGTACATCATCAACTCAAGATCATCGTGCTCAAGCTACTGTTCAAAACCTGTTGTAATACCCAGTTATAATTCATTCATTATCATTCAGTAATTAGCAATCAATAATGGTCACTCAGTAATTTTCACTCATTAATAATCACTCATCATTCATGATTCATTCATTTGTATTCATTGTTGGCATTTTGTAACTGTGTATCAGTTACCGATCGTCATTCATTTCCGATTGAGAATCGAGACGAGAGTATTATCATTATCATCGTGATTGGTAGTCTTGTGTTGGAAGTATCATCTTTGGCATGTGTTGGACTTGTTTACTTTCACATACTTTTGGTATGTCGGATCATTCATCAATCGTAGCGAGAAAATGGAGTTGTTGGATTTTTGTCACTTCCAGCAGCGAGTTACGACCGTAACTAGTCAGGCATTACGGCCGTAACATGCATTCGTTGGTTTAGGGATGTTTTTGACAAAGGTGAGTTACGGCCATAAAGATAGGCGGATACGGCCATAACATGCATTCGTTGTTTTCAGGACAATTTGGACGAATAGGACTTACGGCCATAAGGGTTGCAGCATACGGCCATAAGTTGAGGCAGGTACGGCCATAAGGCTTAGCCGGTTACGGCCGTATGATTCGAGCATGATGCCCAGGCAGTTTCGACGAAGGCTTCATACGCCCGTAAGTTTTGCCGAGTGTAGCCATATCAGTCGAGTTACACCCGTAAGGCATGTGCGGGTATGGCCGTATGACTGTCGGCAGGTGTTTGGACGAGGGCGAGTTACGCCCGTATCAGGTAGCTGGTTACGGCTGTAAGGCCATTGACTTGGGATGTTACGGCCGTAAGTAGGCCGAGTTACGGCCGTAAACATGGCAGTATTTAAAGGACTTGGATGGGACTTTGAGCTCATTTCTATCATTTCTTCACCTTGTTCCGAGAGAGAGAGAGCTTGAGGGAGATATTTTTCATCATCAATCACTTAGGTGTTCGGTTTTCATCATCTTCATTCGTTTGTGAAGCTTGGATAGTCGATTTAACATGATTTAACCGGATCAAAGTATTTGGATCTTCAAAGGTAATATTCTTCAACATCTTGGATTTCGATTTTGTGTTGAGATATGATGTTTTGGACGTTATAATCATGTTGTATGAAGAGATATACGTATGATTATGAGTGTGTATGAATATTCATTGGATTATTGAAGGGTTATTCAAGAACACTTTGAATATTGAGTTGGATTTTGGGGTTTTCAATTAGTTGTTGTTGTAATCACGAATTTGGAAATTCATATTGGATTATTGATTGTATTGAAGATGCTTTGTTGGTTTGGAACACTCCTTGGGGATTTGATATCGGTATAGTTAAGGATTGGTTGTAAACAATCGAATATGGGTTACAACGTGTTTGATATAATGCCCCAATGAACTTGGTTTAGTCGTATCTTCGTTTTGAGTTAGTTATAATTACCTGGTGGGTCCCAGTCGGGGGTCCACGACATTGTAATAGTCGCCTAGTTTGGGTGTTACACCTGTGATTTCACCAATCTTTGCCTTTGAGTAAACCTAGTTCTGTGTGGACTAAGGAAAAGTTATTCGGACCTGTCTGGGATGAATAGGACGAAGCTTAAATCTATGTGAGAAGAAGCAAGTCAAAGATGCCAACAACCAATCTATGTGAACGGTTGAAAGCTACAGTTTTTGTATCAATCCGTGTGAGCGATACAAGGATAGGTTTGATTATAGTCACGTAGTTGTGTACGTAGTGATTATAATAAACATTTTACTCCTATGTGGAGGATCAGTGTAGAGGGGTTTACCTCGAACCACTTTATAATGCGTGTTATTTACCTTCTGCATTTAGCGTTTTCATAACTGTGATTATTACAAGTATACATTGCATACCCTGTATGCACCAAGCTACCAAGAGAAAACCTAGTTTCTATATTTATAGCAACTCACTTAAACAAACTTCCGCTATACACACTCATTTGAAAATCATACAGCTTGTTGTACTAACACTTTACCAAGCTGTATTATATATACTTAGTGGCCAACAAGTGGTATCGGAGTGGTTGATTCTAAAAAGAATCAGTCGTATTTTTAACCGAATTAGATCCAAAATCACACATTCTTTTTTAAAACAGTTTTGATCTTTCCTATCTTCATACATGGATACCTCTATGACAAACAAGGTTCCTATGTTCTCGATTAACGAATTTGATGATTGGAGAATTAGGATGGCAGCATATCTTGCCGCCATGCACAAAGTAATGATTTTTGTCATCCAAGATGGGCCCATAAAAATAATGAAGGTTAATCTCGCCGCAAGGATAGAAGGACAACCTCATGCGGAGATGCTAGAGAAATAACGTGAGCTATGGACAACCGACGAGCGCAAGCATGCGAATCTCTTCAATGTATCTAAGAATGCACTATTTGTCACTCTCAACAAAGGCACATTCTCAAAGGTAAAAAGATGTACGACAGCCAAGGAACTCTGGGATAAACTCAAGATTATTTGTGAGAGAACTGATCTCTCAAAAGAAAACAAAATTTCAAAACTCACTCAGCAATTTGAATCATTTGAAATGAAATCATCTGGAACTCTTGAGGAACTTGACCTCAGATTCACTGGCATTGTCGGTGAACTTGAAGCATTGGGTAAAGTGTATACCCTAAAGGAGAAAAATTTGAAAATATTTAGATTACTACCTGCCCGATGGGACATAAAAACCACAGCTATGCGTGTGTCATATAGTCTCAATGACATTTCTACTTTTGACCTCTTCTTTGACCTCAAAGCTTTTGAGTATGATATTGACAAGAGAGAGAAGGCCGAAGAGTCACCTGCTAAGACTACATCACTAGCCGTTGTATTTAACAGGAGACACAGGATGCCCAGCACATCCAAATCTGCTTACAAGAATGCTGACAGTGACGATGATATCCTGTCACAAGATGAAATGGCCCTGCTCATGCACAAATTCAACAAATTCATCAAACAGTCTGGAAAGACTGCATACAGGCCCAAGCCTTTTCAGAAGGTAAGTTCTAAATCTTCTCCATCTCGTGATTCTAATATATGCTACAACTGCAGGAAACTAGGACATTACGCAAATAAGTGTCCGCATCCTAAAGTCCAAAAGTTGCCGGAAGCCGAGCAACAAGAAAAGGACGAAAGGAGACGTGCTTGGAAAAACAAGCTCAAGGCCACGATTGGTGAATCAGAAGCCTCGCCCACTCAAGCCAAGACCGGGGAATGTCTTCAGGCAGTCACTGACAGTGACTTGTCCGATGATGAGCTCTAAGATAAAGCATACATGTGTTTTATGGATAAAGATATAGAAGACGATGAAGATAGCGATGATGAGGTCAGCTCAACATCCAATATTCCTATTAATGCATCCCACACTTTTGAAAATATGATGAATGAATTTAATAATATTCAAAAGAAAAAGCAACTATCGGTTGGGTCCCCAAAATTCAAAATTAAATATTTCATCAATTGGTATCTTTAACTTTGATATTTTCAAAATCAATATTTAACTCATAGGGAGTTGTTATATTTTTTAAAAAGAGATATATTTGTTAGGGGGAGTTCGCCCATTTCTGCATTAATCATATAATATAATTTTATTATCATTTTATCATTATCGATTTTATAATATATGCACTTTTTGCTAATAACAAAAAGGGGGAGAAGAATGGAATAAAAGAAGAATGGTATAAGGGGATAAAAATAAAAGAATAGAAAAAAAGTCATGGAAGAATGACGAGAAAAATAAAAACTACAAATCAGTAAAAGACAAGGAGAAAGTCGAAAAAGATGAAAAAGAAAAGGAGGAGTTGAAAAGTGAAAAGAAGAAGTTGAAAAGGAGAAAAAAAAAGATGGGAGATGGAAACTAACGAAACAGACAAAGTCGAAAACTTTGTCTCTACATATATATATATATATATATCATATATATATATATATTATTCTTATATTCTGCAGGTTTATCCCATTCAAGAGTGTTGTTTTGTAATCATCAAAAAGGGGGAGATTGTTGGAATATTTTATTCAAATATTCATTATCAAGTTTTGATGATTAGTTGTTGAACAAAGAAAAACAAGGAAGCAAAACAAAATAACAAAGAAATTACCTGATCAGACGGGTCAGTAAAAGTTCCCTGATCAGACGGGTCAGTAAAAGTTACCTGATCAGACGAGTCTGAAAGTCGACTGCAGATAACATGCTTAACGCACGCTATATGCATTGTATAGCGCACGCTATCAAAGGTGCTTAACATACGTAACATAAAGTTGTTAACGTACGTAATGAAGTATTTCAGAATTCAAACAAGACACCCTTTGGAAGGTTCTGGGTCAAAGTCAAGCATACAACGGACAGTTTGACAAAAGCAGGCAACAGATATATTAACGGATTAACGCACGCTACGGGGAAGGAATAACACATGCTACTGAACATAGTTAATGTGCGTAATGAAGGATGACAACGTACGTAATGAAAAAACGAAAGCTACTGGACTAATCTGCAGTGAGCTTAACGTACGTAACAATATGTTGTTAACGTACATAACACACTTAACGTACACTACAGAAGAAGCGTAACGTATGCTAAAGAGTCTGAAGAGGCTAACGGCTAGTTGGAGAAAAATGCCTATAAATATCAAACCATTTGGTATCAATCAACAAAACAACTCAAAGCAATTGATTCATTGATCAGATATTGATATACATATTCTTGTTGTTGCAATTGTGCTTATATTTATAAGTGTTTGAGTGTTATACACGAAAACATACACGAGAGGAAAAAGAAAGGATAAGATTGGATTTGGTGTTATTAAGATCAAGGATCCGGCATTATTAGAATCGCAATCTATATCCACGTGAGGTTTGTCTAGTACCCATAGAAAGCTAGATTGGTTGACTCCTTGTCCAATACAAAAGGAAAACGGTTTAACTTGGACCGATAAAAAGACAAGTGTGTGAACGGTTTATCTCGGACCGATAGAAGACGAGATTGTAACGGTAATCCCTCGACCGATAGAAGAGAGGTGCAGAGGTTGATCTTTAGCCTAAAGAAAAAGATACGGAGAGAGAACGTAGGCACGTTTGGCCGAACCTCTATAAATCTTGTGTCATTTATCTTTCCACACTTCATTTACGCTTCCGCACAATAGCGCCTATACCGAATATATACCAACAGTAGCTTATGTTGAAGGCTTACAGTATAATCTACTTAGTATTAGCCAGTTTTGTGACAAATAGTTCTCAGTGAAATTCTATATAGATCACTGTAGAGTCAAGAACATTCTGACCAAAGAAGTTGTGCTCACACGAAGCAGATCAAGTAACATGTATATTGCTGACTAGATGCCTATGAGCTCCACAATTCCGTGTTTTGTTGCCAAAGGAACTGCAGATCAAAGCTGGCTATGGCACAAGAGGATGTCACATATCAACTTCAATATGATCAACAAGCACGCTAGACAGGGAATGGTTAGAGGTTTGCCCGATATGTCATTCCAAAAACACAGCGTCTGCGGACCCTGTCAAAAAGGCAAACAAATCAAAACCACCATGAAAAGAAAATCAAACCTGTCCACTCACAGAGTTCTGGAAATGCTACATATGGATCTCTATGATCCTGTAGACCCTGTAAGTTTGGTAGGTAAGAAATATTTTCTCGTTATTGTTGATGATTATTCCAGGTATGCTTGGACAATCTTCCTGAGCAAGAAGAAGGAAACCACATCAAAGCTGCCCGAGCACCTGAGAAAGCTTCAGAATGAGAAAGGGTTGAGTATCGTGTCCATTCATTCCGATAGAGGTACTGAATTCACTAACCGCTTTTATAGAGCAATATTGTTCGGACAATAGGATACAACACGAATACTCAGCTACCCGAACACCTCAAAAAATGGTGTTGCCGAGCGAAAGAATATGACGCTCAAGGAAGCAACAAGAACCATGATTGCCGCAAGTCCACAGCGGTTCTGGGACAAAGCAACAAATACAGCGTGCTATACATAAAACCATTGTATTATCAACAAGCATCACAACAAAACAGCATATGAGGTATGGAACAACAAAAGTCCATTAGTTTCGTACTTTCACATATTTAGATGCAGGTGTTACATTCTAAACAACGGAAAAGACCAACTTAGACCTTCGACGAAAAGTCAGATGAAGGGATATTTGTAGGATATTCCTCTGTCAGCAAAGTTTTCAGGATATTTAACAAAAGGAAGCTGACAGTCGAGGAATCAGTACATGTAGTGTTCGACGAACCTCACCATGATCCTACAGGAGTAGAAGATCTGACTCAGAATACCCAACAACTCTCCATTAATGACCTTACAACTCCAATAGAGCATGTTATTGACTTAGATATCAACCCCCCAGTTGTAAGAACAGAAGTAGTTGAAGCTGTACAAGCTGAAGCTAAAACTACAACACAACAAGATATAGTATGGGACACAGAACTAGAACCCGATAGAAGATGGCAAGAGATCACCCACAGGAGTTAATCATAGGAGACATTGATGCCAGAGTATCCACCCGTAGGAGAATACAGAATACACAAGGAATTGTACTGTGTGCGCAAGAAGAACCTGAATCTGAGAAATCTCTATTTCCTGTATGGAAATCTCAAGAAGAACTTAGAAGACTTGCAATGTGCACAATTGCTATATTCTTAGCTCAATCTGAACCTGTTTCTACCGAAGAAGCTCTAAACAATTCTCACTGGATCACTTCTATGGAAGAAGAGCTTAATGGTTTTGAAAGAAACAATGTATGGTATCTAGTTCCCAGACCTGAGCATCAAGCCATAATTGGTACCAAATGGGTATTTAGAAATAAGAAGGATGAGAATGGACTTGTTATTTGGAACAAATCCCGTCTAGTTGCACAAAGCTATAGAGATGAAGAGGGTATAGACTATGATGAAACATTTGCCTCTGTAGCCAGACTAGAAGCCATAAGTATTTTCTTAGCTTTTGCCGCCCATAAGAGCTTTATTGTATATCAAATGGACATAAAGAGCACATTCCTGAATGGAGACCTCGCCGAAGAAGTCTATGTTGAACAGCCACCAGGGTTTGTCAACATAGAAGGCGGAGACCTAGTATACAGGCTACGGAAAGCACTGTATGGACTTAAGCAAGCACCTAGAGCGTGGTATGAAACCCTGTCCCTGTACCTAACCAATAATGGATTCGAGAAAGGTGCTGTGGACAAGACTCTATTTAAGATACAGGAAGGGGATGACCTGTTGATGGTTCAAATATACGTAGATGATATTATATTTGGTTCCACTAACCTTTCTTTGTGTCAAAGGTTCTCTCATCTCATGCGAAGTAAATTTGAAATGAGAATGATGGGGGAACTTAGTTATTTCCTAGGATTGCAGGTGAAGTAGTTGCCTACAGGAATCTTTATCAACCAAGAGAAATAGCAAGGAGATACTCATCAAGTTTGGAATGAATAACTCCAAATTCTCATCAACCCCCATGAGCACTTCCGTGAAAATTAGTGCTGATGAAGCTGGAAAGCCCGTTGATCAATCACTCTACCGGAAGCTAATAGGCTCACTCCTGTACCTAACAGCTAGCATGCCCAATATCCAGTTTGTTGTAGGAGTGTGTGCTCGGTATCAAGTAGCACCTAAATAATCACACTTCACAACAACTAAACGAATCCTCAAGTATGTTAAAGGAACAGTCGATGCAGGACTGTGGTATCCTAAGGAAGATGGATTTAATTTGGTTAGATACAGTGACTGGGATCTTGGAGGTTGCAAGCTAGATAGGAAGAGTACAAACAGTACTTGTCACTTCCTTGGACCTAGACTTGTGTCATGGTTCAGTAAGAAACAATCGGCAAACTCGCTTTCCACAACTGAATCAGAAGACTATGCTGCTGGAAGTTGCAGTATGCAAATTCTCTAGATGCAACAACTATCAGATTATGTAATCATTACCAAGGAAACACCGATCATGTGCGATAGCACGAGTGAAATTCTAATAACGCACAATCCTGTATTTCACTCGGGAACTAAGCATATTGATATGAAGGATCATTTCATTCGGAATCATGTTGAGAATAAGGATGTTCGGATTGAGAAAATTCATACAGACATTCAGTTATCCGACATCTTTACCAAACCTCTCAGCACCACCAAATTATGTATGCTTCGACAAGAATTGGGAATGTTACAGCCTGGTTCCCTGTAAGTTTTTATGCTTTTACACATCAATTGAGGGGGAATGCTGTAAGACCCAAGAATACAGTATCCACCATTAATTAAATGTACACTCAGATAGTCAGACAACACTGTAGGACTAAGAAGACATGAATTCTTCCTACAGCTGATGTGTGCATTAATTAAGGGGGAACACAGTATGACCCATGAATAGAGTATTAATCCAAAAATTGCTATAAGAATTGAATCCAGTATGTACCTTTTAAGGGGGAACGCTGTATTTTTCGCGGATATAGTACAAATACTATGGGACATGAATTAATATTTCATTACTATCTTATTCATATTATAAATCATTTTAGTCCACGTGCCCTATTTCAAAACTCAAACGTGTTATCATTTAATACATAACATGACATCTGGATTTTTGTTATCTCAAACGCCGCAATTTTAATTATTTCAAACCACCATTTAGTGAAATGAGGGAATACGAATTGTCAAAAGTAGGACCAGTTATCATTTTAAAAAGGATGGATAAGATATACAAGTTAAATCTCAGTTCATCCAATTCGTTCTTTTAAAACGACGGTTCACATCCCTTAAATCTGACCGTTCACTGTTTTGTAACCCTAATATTCCCTGCACACTATAAAAGGACTGTTTCTTGATCCCTTCGACTCTTTATGCTTTCTGCATATTAAACAAGTCCTTGAGCAGACAGCCCACATCTCTTAACTGCATTTTATTGCTTTTTCTTTGTTATTTCACTCACCTTTTCTTCAGTAATTTAATGGCATCTTCCCAGACATCATCTCAATCCCTCAAGAAGAGAGACTCCATCATTGACGGGCGAATCTTCACCAGATCCGTTGTGCTTGAATGTGTTCGCGTTGAAATCGAGGATGTTGAAGCCATGGAACTCATCATTTCCAGAATCCGACAACAAGGCCTCTACCGCCTTGGAAGCCACCACCCTGAGCTCAATAATGAGAGTCGAGAAATTCTATCTCGACGCTTCTGTTCGATTATTCTCTCTGAAAAGAGGAGGAGATGTTTCCAATATATCTTCTACCGTCCGTGGAGTTCAGATCTGTGTTGACCGGGATCTTTTGTAGAATATTTACAGGCTGCCATCTGACGGCCTGACCATGGAAGAACTTGAGAACTTTGGGTCCCTAGAAATCCTCACTGCTTATTGGGGATTTTTCATTGTGATGCTTCGGACAAGAACGTCCATGCATCTTGCCACAAAAAGAGATTTTGCTTACCCTTTGTTTACTTGCACGATTTTTGTTGTCGTGTTGTTGAAAATGGGACCGGCGCATTCAAGATGTGCACCAATTTGCGGTTCAGGATGATGGTCGCCATCATGTCCGGTGAAAAAGTCAACTGGTGCCAAATCGTCCTGAAGAGGCTATAGGAAGAGGCTTCTAAGCTTGCCACCCAGAAGAAGTCCTTTGGCCTCATTCTCAACAATATCCTCACCAAGTGTGATGTGCTGCAGTCCAAAGGAGCAATGAAGATTGGCCAAGGCAAGTACATAGGCGGAATAAAACCTCCGCATACAACAGAGACGAACTCATTTCATCGAGACCCTTTGCACGATATCTGCCCCTCTCTGAAGACCTAAGGGATATCACTCTCCAGTCCGGGAGTGTGGAGAAATCAAAGAAGAAGAGAAAGCGATCATTGTTGTGTCGAGATTTATACACCTCAACAGGCGATCGACACAAGTACCGGGGGACCGAACCAGAGTCAAGTAGACCAAGGAAGACTTGCCGATCGAAGGACCCAGAACAGGACCCAGCGCCGAGCGATCGAATGCCAAGACGATAGTCTCCCGGCAACTAGCGATCGTCCTCAGTGTCCGATCATGGACGACCGCCTCATGCCACGTGAAGCCAACATCCGCCAAGTCTGCGAAAGCCGAAACTAGGAATAGAGACCCACGTGCAGATCCGGAAAAGGCACCGCATGGTAAGGCCCTTTAACCCCAGCCTGACATCTTCTATTCACCTACTGACAAATCCGCCGAAAGTTCCAAAGTGGGACCTCCCGGGACAGTGACAAGAGACGCATGTGGCCCTCTCATTGGTTCGCACAGCTGGATGCCAACAGCAGCCGCGGACTTTAAGGCAATCAGCCCATGTGCTAAAGACGATCGCGCCCTTATTTTAATACAGGAAAGGCGATCGCCCGTCAGGATGAAGAAATCCCAACTCCTCCTATAAATAGAAGGCTTCCTGCACTTAGGAATCTCTCTGCTTTTTCTCCAAACTTGGTCTGCTTCTTGTTCTTGGCGATGCTATAAACTTCGGACATCTTTCTATCTCTCACTCTCGAAACCTCTTAACCCAAATACGGTTGGCAGAAACGAGAACAACAACTCACAGAGCTTCATCTCCGGTTCTTCCGACAATCACCAGCACTCAAGAGCTAGATAACTAGGGTCTTTTACACTCATTGTAATTGTACTCTTACATTAATATTTGTACTCCAACGTATTCATATTAATAACATCTCGCGAGAGCATTCAAGCCCGGGCCTAACAAACTCGGTAAATCTTGTGTTATTTACTTCCCCACGGACGTGTTCTTGCACTTTGTTTGTTATTCGACCATTCCAGCAATATCATCTCCAGATAATATTTCGGGTAACAACAATTGGTGCTCGAAGGAGGGCATTCTTAACCTTAATTTTCATTCCTACCGTCTCGAAGAACGCTCACTGTTCTCCGGGACAGATACTTGAAGAAACACTTACTGTTCTTCAAGGAAAAACCTTCAAAATCATGTCTTCTGCCACCACGTCGAAGAGAGCCACTCTTCGATCCGCCGGACGCCTTATTCCGGCTCAATCCGAGCCCCAACCTACGGCGGAGGATAGCCGCGGCGGCTCGAGACTCTCGATCCCGCCCCCGAGGGACGGCCCTATCCTCTCGCTCGATCAGTTCCAAACAGCAAAACAAATCGAGGAGGCCATTGACATCCTGCGGGAGCGACGGAGAGCATGCGGTACGCTCCCAATCACCCCATCACCCATCCGCCGTATAGGCAAACGGAAGCTCAAGGGGTTACTTGTCGAGTGATCATCAGGAAGCCCCGATTCACGAGCAGAGGCTCTCGCGAGGTGGGACGGTTCCATTTTCAGCCGCCTTGGCAGCGACCCATCATGGCGGCCAGGGCATTCTGGCCCCAACCATGAGACGACGGAGCCCGAATCCATCACCAGGAGTTCGGCATACCCGACTCCCAGAAGGCAGGCCCACCATCTGGCTCCTACTCACCGAACAACCGAGATCGGCGATGAAGACCTCATCGCCTACCACGGAGTCAGGAGATCAGTATACGATCGCCTTGGCTCCCACTGCGAGAGTCAAACCACGAGCGACCAAGCTACGGCGATGGCCGCAATGCAACGCCAGCTCGATGGCATGAAGGCGCTACTAGAAACTGGGGCAGGCGCCAAGAGAAAGGTCACCGGGCCAAATGAGCCGCTCGCGATCCAGATCAAACTCGCCGCCGTGCAGCCAAGGATCACTCCTCCTCAAACACCTTTGTACGAGGGGAGATCGGACCCCGAGACTCACCTGAGCAAGTTCCAAATATACATGACTGGATGCGGGGAATCAGACGCGACCAGGTGCCAAATGTTCCCATTAACACTGGGCGACCTGGCCTATAGGTGGTACATCTCATTACCACCGCGATCCATCAGTTCCTTTGAACAACTGGCGAGTGACTTCACAACGTACTTCGCCACCAAGGTCGCTCGACCAGAAGGTCCCCACCGCATGATGAAAATCAGGCAGGGGGAAGAGGAGTCCGACGAAGACTATATCGACCGAGTGGATGCGATAATCCTCAACGGCGAGCCCGTAAGCGACGAGATCGCTCGTAGGTGGAGGTTGCTCGCCCTTCACCAAGACGAGGGGGCAGAGACGGCGATCTCCAAGTCCAACAAGGCGGTCGCCAAGCCTCCCGGTGATTTAAGGACCTTCGAGGATGTGGAAGCCCATCTCTACCACAACCTCAATCTAATCTCCGGCCCATATTTTCTATGCCATCCAGGGGCGTGAACGGCTAAGCAAGTCGAAGGCGGTAAGGGACCACGGTCATCTGGACCGCAACAAATTTTTTGCTTACCACAAGAGTCCCGGCCACAACACCAATCAATGCCGCGACATCCTCAGACAACTCTGGAGATTGTTCGAGGAGGGCAAGCTGGACAGTCTAATAACTTAGTCGGAGCCCCGGGCGGAAAGGATCAAGTGCTGCGATTGGCGTCAGAACGACGATCGCCAGTCTCCCAGTACGATCACCAGAATCAAACACGGCGAGCCAGAGGATTTGTACAGGTCGATCCTCCCGATCAAATATAGCGGCCAGATCTTTATGCTTCAATTAAGAGGTGGAAACGTTGGACGTCTTTCCCCAGTTTCCACCATATCAAAAGAAAGGCCACTGCCCAAGCAACATCTCCAAAATGGAGGACTCGCTCGCCATCTAAAGTTCATCATCCAACATGATGGGCATAGGCACGAGATCGCCAAAGACAACGTATACCGTCGAGGATCGCCATCTAACATGTCGATCTGAGGTAGAAGAGTGCAGCCATGGTCCTGGAAGTCGATGGAACCGACAACTTCATTCATGCAAGGTTCCTTTGGGCTTCGATCGCTTGCCCTTCGTTTAAATACGAGGTGGGCGTAGCCGAAGGACCCTCCAAACAAATCTGTGGACACACTCGCCCGCCCTCAAAGGTTCATCATCTAACTTGGTGGACCGAGACAATGCGACGCGTCCCTACCCCCGTCACCACGTATACCGTCGAGGATTGCCATCTAACATGACGATCCGAGGTAGAAAAGTGCTAACAAGCCGCGGACATGTAGTCGATTAATCCGACGACGTCCCGTGCAAGGACTCCTCCAGACCAAGACCGCTCGCCCTTTGTTTAAATACGAGGCGGGCGCAGCCTAACGGAGGACCCTCACAATAAAGTGAGTCACGAGACAAACCTACAGGTGGAATGTCTCTCGCGCACAAGACACGGTCATGGAGCTCGGTGCATCAAACTCCGCGACCGTGCACAGTTCCTCTAGGTCGAAGCAATCGGCTTTCCATGAGGGATCTGTAAAATCGAAGATCACAAGAACAAGACCGAAGATAGCTCGCCAAACGATTGGGTCGCCTATCATCATCTTAAAAACAATCGCCAGTGGAACCACCTCACCCCATGTCTTCAACATCGAAGCAAGTTGGGGGCAATTGTTGTGTCAAGATTTATACACCTCAACAGGCGATCGGCACGAATACCGGGTGACCGAACTAGAGTCAGATAGACCAAGGCAGACTTTCCGATCGAAGGACCCAGAACAGGACCCAGCGCTGGGCGATCGACTGCCAAGGCGATCGTCTCCCGGCTACCAGCGATCGTCCCAAATGCCCGATCATGGACGACCGCCTCATGCTATGCGAAGCCAACATCCGTCTAGTCGGTGAAGGCCGAAACTCAGGATAAAGACCCACATGAAGATCGGGAAAAGGCGCCGCATGATAAAACCCTTTGACCCCAGACTGTCACCTTCTTCTCACCTACCGACAGACCCGCCGAAAGGTCCAAAGTGGGACCTCCCGGGACAGCGACAAGAGACGTGTGTGGTCCTCTCATTGGTTCGCACAGCTGGCTACCAGCAGCAGCCGTGGACTTTAAGGCAATCAGCCCATGTGCTAAAAGATGATCGTCCCCTTATTATAATACAAGTAAGGCGATTGCCCGTCAGGATTAAGGCATCCCAAGCTCCTCCTATAAATAGAAGGCTTCCTGCACTTAGAAAAGGGTCTGCTTTTCTGCTGCTTTTCTCTCTATCTTGGCCACGCTATAAACTTCGGTCATCTCACAATCTCTCACTCTCGAAATCTCTTAACCCAAAGACGATCGGCAGAAACGAGAGCAAGAACTCACAGAGCTTCAACTCTAGTTCTTCCGGCAATCATCCGCACACAAGAGCTAAATAACTAGGGTCTTTTACACTCTTTGTAATTGTACTCTTACATTAATATTTGTACTCCAACGTATTCGTATTAATAACATCTCGCGAGAGCATTCAAGCACGGGCCTAACAAACCCGGCAAATCTTGTCTTATTTACTTCCCCAGGACGTGCTCTCGCACTTTGTTTGTTACTCGTCCATTCCAGCAATATCATCTCCGGATAATATTTCGGGTAATAACAATCATCTCACAGCAAATCTCCTCTTACTATTGAGAAGCCGAAAAAGAAGCTGAGGAAGGCTTCAAAAGCCAAGGGTGCAGAGATTACAGCGATCTCTATGGATGCCCCATCATCGGCGCAACCCGCTGTAAAACACCCACTGGGCGCAACCCCTGCGGAAGAAGTAATTGCTGCACATGCTGCAGATCCCGAGTCATTGGCAGCTATGACAGATGATCAATTGCTTGCCAAGTTAGAAGGAACTGGCGAATCGGCTGCCCATTTGGAGCCGACTGCTGCCTCTCCTATAAGGTAACCCACACCCATACAGGATCTCTCTCCCATTAGGGTTCTCCCATCAGGGTACCAACCGCTGTTCGGGATCCCTCTCCAAAACAGGCTCCCACACCTGTCGCGGATCCTATTCCTACAGTTGATCTACATACTATTAGGAGCACCTCCCCCACTGATGTAATTAATGAAACCCTTCTTCAAGTGCATATTGAACAAGTATTTGAACGATTTGTACAATGGAAGTCCTATAGGGTTGCACCTTACGACATCCTGTAGAACTGGGAGGAGTGGAGAGAGGAAGAAGCCTTTGCTCTGGAAGTCTCGGACACTCAAGACATCCACATCTTGATTAAATGGGACAATAACTTGCCGAGAGCTCATCTCAAATTACTATCAAGTAAAAGCACAGGCCCGATTGAAGGGGAAATCCAAGTCCGAACACATAGTTCCCAATAGCCCTGAATCAGATCCCGACTCAAATGACGATAACGACGCCTTTCAGGCAGGTCTGAGAATAAGTCGCGAGGAAGCTGATGAACAGGAACAATCCAGAAGGAAAGACCAACAGAGTCAGGGGACCTCCGACAGACATCAGTCCCCTCCCCAGCAAGAAGAAGATGCGAAGTACAGCGTACAGGAGGAATCAGTCCCTCCCGTACAACATGAAGCTTCATAACAGGAAGCTCCACAACAAGAAGAAGCGCACCATCCCGCAAGAGGAATCAATCCCTCTGCCGGAGCAGGCGGAAGCTGAGAGTCAGCAGGAGGAATCAGTCCCTCCTGTATGCATGACTTCAGAGACCCAACAGGAATCAGTCCATGTACGCAAGACTGACGATGCTACCCAACCAATAGCTGAGCCCGTGCCTGATGCCCCAGCATCACCTATCTCTGTCAGCTCCAAATCTGATGATGGATTACTACCCGACGAAAGACCACGTCCTCATGTGGTCATACGTCAACTGAATGGAGCAGAGGATGAGAGAATTGTGCATCCCGGATCTCCACGTACAGAGGCCAGAATAGATCAACTTCAAGCCATCGGCCGCCAGACAGTGTTCATGTAGGATGCCGTGAAGGCACTGTATGATGTCGGTAGAGAGCTTGATTAGATGAGAGAGACTGCCATTCATGAGATGACTGGTCTGAGAAGAGAAGTTTCAAAAGTTGAAGAGACGATTCACATAGTGCCTAGCGCATTATGGAAAGCACTCACTCAACTTTAACAGCGCCAGGAACATATTCTCAAACAAGAGCAGGAAAAGCTCAGAGTATCCGAAGCCAAGACTGTCTCCGCCCTATAGGAAACTGGATCTATGCTCACAGGACATGATAAAAAGATCGATGACATGTATGTAGTGCTCAGTTACCTGGTGGCCAAAATCTCGAGTATAGAGACCAAGTAGGACAATACGATGAAACTTCTAGAGAGCATTGATGCTAAGGTCACTTACCTTGATGATGCTAAAAAGGGGGAAGAAGCGAGAGAGGTTGGAAGGCAATGGAGGCTTGAGAGAGAGAAAGAGTTTGATGCTGCTTTAGAGGACAGCATTGTTGCTGCAATAGGATGCTTGGCCTCACATGCACAAGGATACAGGGTAATTGGTTCTCGCCCAGAGTTCTACGATCCCAACTATCCCTAGAAGAACAATGTCCAACGACCTTCGGAGACTCGTCTGCCTGCCAACCGTCAGCCTACAGCTGATGAAGTGAAGAATTGGAGGAAGAATGAACTGATGAGATACTTTGTTAAGCTCATCAGGGAGTCCGCCATCTTCAACAAGTGCAAGACACTGGCGGAGGCTGCAGAAAAATTTGCAAGGATGCTGTAGAAAGGTCTGCTCCCCATGCAAATTTCAATGAAATCTAGGCACCATAGAGGTGATCAGCTTACTCATCCCGAGGATTGGATACTTGCCTTCGACAAATCTGCTGAAGGAAGAGCGATCTATCTAGATCGAGGCAAGGATTCCCTAGAGAAATGGTGGAGAGGAACCGACAATGATCCTGACAGGAGGCCCTGGAGACACGCTCATTACAGGAGTTATCATGGATGCCCCTTTACCATTGTACTTAGCAGCATACAAACTCTGTATTTCTTTATTACAACAACATTGTAATCTTTTGATTCTTATTAATAAAATTCTATCTTTGAATGAAAGATTACAGCTCGTAATCTACTTACAGTTTTTACTGTTTGATTACGAATTCAAATTAATTTGCTGCAAACAACAAGTATAAAACTTGTTTAAGATTAAGCTGTAAGAACTTGTCTGCGAATAGTTCCTAGGTTAAGTTGTATTAAACCTAGATCACACTGTAAGATTGAGCCTGCGCGCCATTCATAAGTTTAGTTGTAACACACATCCCTGTAAGATGTTTACGAATTCTTAGAACTTGCCTACGAGCAGTTCACAATTTTAGACCAAGTGCTGAAGACCAGATCATTCGACAGAAGATCAAGAAGTCAACCTCTCTGGATCAAGATGTTATCTTTAAGAGGTTTTGGCATTATCAAAAAGGGGAAAATTGTTGGGATAAACAATCATGTACCTGGTTTTGATAATTGCCAACATACAGCAATATTTCGTATTGCCATCATAAAGCAAGTCTAACCATCATATAGGAAGCTGCCTCAAGAAACTGGAGGGACTCGAAATACCGGTAAGTATGAAAACTGTCTAGAAACTCTGTACAGCATCCTTCCATACATCATTGGAGATAGCCTACAACATTGAAGTCTACAGCTCACTACTACAAAAATGGGCAAAGAGACCCGTCCAAAATAACCTAAGAGAGCTCCTTTAAGGGGGTATCTAGATGGGGGGTCTCTTTTATATAGATAGGGGTCTCTTTGTTAAAAGTTTGAGACCCCCTATGTAAGAAAGGGGGTTTATTATGTGAGGTGTGCCAAAAATAATTTAAAAGGGTAAGAGACCCCTTATTAGAGATATGGGATCTTTTTATTAAAAATATTCAGACCCCATATATAAGATAGAGGGTCTCTTTAATTTTTTTAATATTTTTTTTTCAATAATCTCAGACCTCATATATAAGATAGAGGGTCTCTTTGATTTTTTTTAATAATTTTTTTCTAATAAGCTCAGACCCCATATATAAGATATGAGGTCTCTTGAATTTTTTTAATATTATATCCAGAGAGCCCTTTTTATACATAGCGGGTCTCTTTTTATTTATATATATTTTTTTTAAATTCAATAATAGCAGGTATTTTACCCGCAAATTACATAAACCTGCTATAATATTCAGCAATTGCATTAAGCTTAAAATATATTATACCTGCTATTATAATTCAGAAATATTAACACCCATTAAACCTGAAAAATAACACATGTTGCTATAATATTTCATAATAATTCAATAACAATTCCATAATAAGCTATATTATTACAAAAAAATATATTTCCCACAAGTAATGCTCAAAACGCAAATGTTTTACATTAATTGTAATTTCCATAAATATAAAAGCTACATAACAGAAAAAGTTCTAAAATCTAATCATTCACACCAACTTATCAATAATTGGAACCGAAACTCATGGAGTTATTTCCATACCATCCTCTTTGTTTTCTTCATCTACTTTTTGCTTGAGCAAATACTCGACCCACATGTCTCTAACCTCATCAATATTTTCGATGTATAAGTTTCTTGAGAAAACTGTAAATAAGTAACATAATTAGTATTCAAGCAAATGCATAATCTTATGATATTTAAAGAAAGCAAATAAGTTTCTTGGTTTTTTGGTTAAACGGAGCTGAGCAAAAAAAAAAAACAAATAGACCGATTATAACCAGTAGTCTACTCAAAGATTTTGAGAAATAGATTTCACATTCTTGTTATGACAAATACTCTAAATAAAAAAAAAGGTACAGAAAACAGCTTGCTCATATTAGAACTATCAAACATAAAGCTATTTGACAGAACAAAAGAAACCGGAAAAATGGTTGTGCGTCGTGTTTCTATTTTACAAGTTGCAGTTTGAGTTAGATAAATGCAAACCTCAAAGGGGGTATTTGTAACATCTAAAAGGCATGTTTGCAATTTTGAAAGATAACTCGAGCTTTTTGTAAACATGCTAAATCTCAATTTTGATAGTTATCTCCATGTACATAAGCCAATAAAACAGAGATATATAAAATCTAAAACCTCTTGAGAATTAATTTCACCTAAAATTTAATGGGTCATGTATAATACTTTATAAACGTAAAGGAGGTTCTCGAAATATTTTTTTCTCAAGGGTAATATGCAGACACAAGTAATTCTCACATGGGTCTTTGTGATTTTGAAACTTATCTGGTTCTCTAAATACCTCAACAACAGAGGTAGTTTTTTATAAATATCCCAAACTATATTGACGTAACAGAATAATAATGTGACAGAATTCGCATTATTTATAAATAAAATCTAACAATGACATATAATGATATATTTAAAAATATGTGATCATTTTATATTATTACATTTCATATAAGAACCACAAAACTTGTGTACGTGGTGCTGAAATCTAGTAGATGATATACATCGAGTTGTTTACATCATAATGCACAATTCCTTTCCGAAGTTAGGATCTAGGTGCAGAACACTCTAAGTTGTTTCCAACAGTTAAAGAATAAGATTAAGACTGCCAATGGGATCTGGTGACGACCATAAGTAGCGGTTTCAAAAAATTAAGAGGCTAAGACAAACAAAACAACATCAGGAAGTATCAGTACACCTGCGCACTGGACAACTTTGTCTTACATACCAACTGTAACTTTTATGGAGCTGACAATATATATAAAAAGATTTACATTTAAATTTGAGTTGCATCTTAACATACCAGCTCCTATACGCAATGAGGGCAGATTAATTGTTTGAGATTATAGTTTAGGAATAATAATCCTTCAGAACCGACTTGGGAATATTATCTAAGTATTTACTTTCATCTAAAAAACATACTTGGGATAAAAGATAAATGAATACCTGGTCAGGAACCCATGAAACTCTTTTTTCTAAAATCCCGATCATATAGCGGCACACATAATATCCAGAGTCATTGTTGTTTTGAGGTTGACGAGGACACTACAACATAAGGAATTAAAGAAATAAAAGTAATCCATCATTTTAGTTGTTGTATTAATGTACTGCATCATAATATATATGAAATATATAGAGTACAAATTAAATGAAATACCCGTGGTTGCTTCCACCCAATTTTTGGATTCTTTTTTTTTTTAACATCATTTCGATTGAGAATGCTAAATTGTATAATTCCCCTGCGAAAATTTTGACAATATTATATAGTAGATATGAGGCAGATAAATTCACATTCTATACCCTGAGTTTGAATGTGGATAGAGATAGCATATCTAACATATCAGTTTCATTAATCTGGAAAAATTGATATTAGAAGTTAAGGAAAATGAAAGAACTTTGGTTTAACACATACTCATTGATGATCATTTTAGTGAACTCAGGGATATCCTTTCCTACTCCAGTTAGATCTAACCAATACACTACTCCATTCCAAGGGCTAATGGATGCTAACATCAAGTTCTGACTATATACGCAAATTATAAGAGAAAATAATAACATTATCAATAAAATTCAACAACTTTAACTATCTTCATAATCTAAAGAAAATATTATTATTAGAAAATACACATTGCACCTACTTCTCATTACAAGGTGCAAAGAATAATTGATTAAGATTCTTTCCATTGTTACACCCAAAGACACGATCTAAATATTCAGACCGATCCTCCTCTTCTACGGTTGGATTCAACAAAGATAGAACATTACTATCGCAAAATCCATACATACCCGAAATTCCTTCGTCTTGACACCTTTCTTTCAAATGCCTTATCCCATCAAAAGTAGGACATAAAACAAGTTAATGAACAAAGAAATTCTAAATAAAATTAGACACTTGAAAAAGGAAATGCACTTACTTCATGAAAATATTCAAGTGGGCTGCTCCAATCTCCTTTTGGAAACACCAATCAAGCATGTCCTCATAGTCAAGCATAACATCTACCGCATGTTTATTAAGAAATGCACTTTTTGGGATACTGAAGGAGATGGTTTGACCCTTGTTTCTCATTCTCATAGCTTGGTTTTTCAAAATATGCAGCCATCTAGTAGATACCTTTTCAAGATCATCGGCAGTGATAACATACTTATGAGTAGTTGATGTTTCGGATGATGCCGATCGTGAGGATGGAGTGGTCACCTCTTTTTCCAGGTGTGCATTGGCCTTTTTCATTCGAAGAACATATCAAATGACAAAAGAGATGTACTCATATAGATCACCACAAAAAAAGTGTGATTAATACCTTTTTTGGAAGAATCAAGTGAATTGGCCAAGAAGTATAACTGCCCTTAGCTTGACAGACATAATGTAATTCATCGTTTGGACATGGCAAGCGAGCATGAGGCACAATATCTTCTGTGATACTGACTCGATAGTGACCAGGGGGCATTGATCGTCCATGATTATTGATCACTTCTGTTTTCTTTTGTATGTAGAACTGCCCACCAGCAACTATTACAAGCCATTTGTCGCCTCCTTGAATAGCCAAACAACAATCACTCCAACCCTATGAATACATAATCAAATTTCATGAATACATACTATACGAATACATATTGAAGTATATCACTTTGGGGGAATAAAATATTAAAGTGTTAAATACCTCATGAAAAGTATGTTTACTTGTGATACTACTCTGATGTGCATGGCTTGTTTTACACTCAGGTTGATTAGTAGGTTAATTAGTAGGTTGATTAATATGGTCTGTGTGAGGCAACGAAACATGGTACACCTCGGCCTCGGTCTGAACCTGATGCTCCTGATGCATAGAAGGATTTCTTGTTTTTCGAGCTTCTATTTCAGAACCACATGCAATGTAAGCATCATCCTGAGATCGAGCCTCTGAAGAACTATGGGTAAACTGATGACCTTTGTTCCCTTTTCCTCCAATACCTTCGTTTAGTAGTTGTGTAAATGGAAAATTGAGCAACCCATGATAAATTGAGTTGTTTAATTGGGCAGCAGTTACCATATTTCCATCAAGAACACCAGACCCATTGACAACAAAACCACCAGACCCATCACCATAAACACTATCAGACCCATTGCAACAAACACCACAGCCAGACTCATTGCCACCTGTAATAACCTGAGCCTGCCCACCAAAACCACCAAATTGACCAGCATGCCCACTAACACCACCAAATTGACCAATCTGCCCACCAAAACCATTAAATTGACCACAAGTGGCCATGAACGACCTCAATTGCTCCTGGGTTAAGCATGAAATCATGAAAGACATAAACAAATTTTGATTATTTTTCATAGTTCCCATCTCTGACCTCATCTTGTTTATTTCAGCATGCAATTGACTAGGTGCGGTTGGTTTGTTAAACCCAAAGTACTCTTTGCTTGTGATGCCTGATCCAACGGCCCTCACGGAACCACCACGTTCATGCTTATTCAATGCTCTTGCTAAGATATCATCTCGACCATTAGCAACTATTTCACCTCTTTGAGCTTGAGCCTCCAATGCCATCTGCAATTTGAGAATTGAACAAGTTTTATGAGGTACTTCTTCACATGAATTGAATGAAAAATAAGCAGCTTATTTGAAGAGTCTTATGTAGATATCTTACTATTGCTTCATAAATTTCCTTATCGATGGGATTTTCGAATGTTACAGCTCCATCTTTGAGACGAGAATGAGCTTTAATCCAAGTCAAATGTCGAGGCACGTGTGACACATGGACGCCCTGCTTTTCAAGATTTTTTTCCTAATATTGCGGAAAATCAATTTAGATTTATGTTTTTAGTATCTAGTGAGAAATTTGAACACCACAAATTGTATTCATTAATAATATATACCAAATAAGTCAAACTTACTATCTGTTCTTCAAAATGTTGATATTCGAGTCGACCTCCTCGATATTTTGAGGTCTTCTTCTTTGCCCTCTTACGATTCTTTTCACTCAATAACTACAAATTTTTTTACAATAAAAGTTAGTACACATGCATAATTGCCTATTAATTTAAACTGCTTATTAATTTAAATATAATTTAATTTATGGTTACTTTCTGCATTTTTTTTCTTATTTTTTTGAAAGAAAACTCGTGAATTATGAAAATCCTGACAAGTATCACTGATGACACAGCTACAAACATTAATTTTTGTGTCCTTTCTAAACATTAAGAGCCTTGCATATGTTTAAATTAATAATCAAAAAGAAAAACAGTAGACTAATATTGTTTACGCTCATACAACTCTTAGACTGTGAAAAAAAAAACTGTGAATTATTTATGCTGATGTTTATGCTCGAAGTTCACTTTCAAAACAAGCAAATGTTAATTAGAGACCTGATTATGCGGATTTTAATTTTCGAGACCTGATTATGTGAACTTCAATATGCCGATGAAAATTATGTCGGTGAAAACATCAAAAGCTACATTGAAGTGCAGTAGTCCACGAACTTATCCCAATCAGGTTTAACTATCAAAGAATATTTCCATGGTGGTTGTTATCTTATTGTTCCATCTTCTAAATACATCCATTGAAGTCTTAATCTAGTCTTGAAAGCTTTCCATCGCTTTGCAGCTTTTGAAAGTATCCAACGTTTACGATTCTCATTAACATAAAATCCCCTCTGCATTGACACAAAATCATTAGTTATATATGCATAACATCTGAATTAGGGCAGCACTACAGCAGTAGCAAACCAATGAACATGCATCACACAAACTGAAACAAATTGTAACAAAAAAGAGACAACAAATATAGATCACAATGCCAAAAGACACCCTGTACAACAATCAGTACAGACCACTGCCACAACATCAGACTAACACATCAGCTCAAAGAAGACAAATGAAAGTCAACAAATGTCAACATTTGTAAAAAAAAAAAGTAAGATGGGCAGACCAACAGTAAATCAACCAAGAGCTGAAACTCTTAACCCTAAGCTCTATGCATTTTTTTTCTAAAATATAAAGATGAGTATGTTTGCTTACCGTGGTAGAATCATACAATTCATCTAGGAGTCCTTTTGAAAGGTGAGATCACTCCTTATAGGTGATGTTTACTCTTTCACGCACAACTACACCAATGTAGGTGGAAAAATGAGATTGATGATGTCCAATAGGAACTCTTTTAACTGGATGCCATTCCAAACAGAGTTTGGTGCTAGCACTTATAGCTTTTCCCACCAGATTGAGTGTGGTACGACCCCTCTCATCCTCACGTCTCGTTTTCTCAGAATTTTCAGGATCCAATCTTACATCATCATGACCTACTTGCTTTTCCTTTCTGGACATCAACCTACAGAAAATCAAAGTAAGTTTGTTAGTTTTATGAGAAAACAATCAGATTCTAAAAAAGGAAGAAAATGACAAAAGTAAGACTTTAGAAGGAAAAACAGAAAAAAATTAAAAATATACTTTGATGCACAAAATAGTTAAAGATATCTGTCGGTTGTCATTATATCTAACGAGATAATCCCTGTAATTGGTGAAAAGGAGGTCATCTAAATTAACCATATCTCCTTTTAATACAGGATAACAGAAACATTGATGTTTCAGACACTTGGCCCAGGAGCTACCGTTTGCTTTGGGAACTCCAGTTTTCGTGTATTTTAAATTTAAAACCTCTACAAATCAGCCCCATATTATTCAAAGGGAGAGATTAACTCCAGAGACATTCGGAAAGCGCATTTTACCCCTGGCAAAAAACATAAAAAAAAATGATTCTATAAATTAATAAGGGGTTTATCTCCCAAAATACTCAATGCACCATGTCTCTGAAAATCGGATTGTTTTAAGTGGGGTGTAAAATGCATTTTTTGAATTTCTTTGGAGTGAATTGCACATTTTAAATAATATGGGGCTGATTTACAAAGGTATTAAACTTGAAATACACTAAAGCCTAAAGGGGATTTTGTGCAGAGTTTAAATAAATATAGGGGACTTCATGCAGTTTAGAAAATATCATGGGAATCTCGTGTAATTTCTTATAAAAACTTGAGCATTCTTGCAGTTACCCATATTCAACAACATATGTTTCATAAAAAAATCTCATATACGATTCTGTGATCAATTAGAGCAAGAACAATTGATTTTTTCAGTAGATTGAAATTTGAGAAATTTACAGCATTAAATAACCAAACACAACTGTTGGGATGAAAAATGCCCCATAAACTGATCATATTCCCCGTATGTTTCCTCCCTCGCTCCATGGTAGTTATTATTATTGCAATTATAATTATAATCACATGACGAGCAATATGTACTATTTGTAACATTGTATATTCTCATACCAGTTCGTCTTCTACTACATAATAATAAATTGCGACCCATCATCAATTTCACTAAACCCCTAATTTTTAAAACAAAGACTAAATCTGACATTAAAAGATATTCAAAGAAAAAGAACGACACACACAACTAGTTTTCTTATATAGTTGTCTAATAAATCTGAAATCTTAAAAACCTACATGTAAATAGAACATAAATTTAAATGTATACATACTATACAACTGAAGATATATACATATACAGATTACAATAAATTGTAAATATCAACACATAAAGGAAACAGACTAATGCAAAAGCTTAAAGAAAAAGAAAAACGTTGAATGAAGAAATCGGAAGAGTGTGAGATGATTAAAGAAATCTGAAGTTATATACATATACATATACATATTAGAAACGAATTAAATATTTGAAAGTGAAAGCAACAGTTGTTGCTTGCTCTGCCCACAGCCTCACCATAGATAGCTAGGGTTCCTATAAAATCATACTTTCCCCATGAAACTGGAAAATCTAACTCCAAAATTGCAATTACATGAACATTTAAACATAAAATCTAAGTAATTGATATTTCAGAAATCCAGGGGGGAAACCCAAATTAAAAAAAAAAACACAAGAAATTCAGAAATTCTAAACAAAAATAAAGAGAAGAAGAGAGTGAAGAGACCTGTATTACGTAATTTTATGGAGCGTGTGAGAGAGGGAAAAAAGAATGGAAAGACTCTGTTTCTTTGTATTCTTCACAACCATCTCCCAACAAACATGAAATCCTCGGCACCCTAAAACATTGCACCAGCGCACTTCGTTCGAGCCTTGCCGCTTTTGTCTCCCTCGACACAGAATATTCTGACTATTCTCGGGCGGGGCTGAGCCTTATTTCTTTTGTAACAAATCCCCAATCTACTAATAACAGAAAATTCCAATTAACAGAAGGTACAAACAAATTCGACTAAGACAAACTTTCTCAATAATAATAATAATAATAATTAAAAAAATCACTCTGGATTAGAGAAATTTACACAAAACATTAAAGAAGAACCGGCGCCGGGCAGATAGTAAGTCGTCGATGAAGAGGGAGAGAGAGAGGGTCGTGAACTCAGAATTGCTGGGAGAGAGAGATGGATCTGGTAAAGTATAATCCTTTTTTTAATTTATATTTTACTAGTTTTTTTAAGACTTTGACTTCTCGTGTCTCATCTTATGTAGAGACTCATTAGATTAAATGACTAGTCTTTTTTATTTTATTTTATTTTTTTGTGATACATAAGAGACTTGTTTAGTTAAATAAAAAGGTCTCTTACCTTTTTTTTATTTTCAAAAAACAAAACGACCCTTTATACATTAGAGACCCGTTAAACCAGATAACATGTCTCTTATTTTATTCCTCTATTTTAAGTGGGCTCTCTGACTCATGAGAGACCTGTTGTCTATAATATTGGATCTCTTATATTAAAGAGACCCGTTATGTCAATCAACGGGTCTTTTATTAGGGGTCTCTTTGCCCATTTTTGTAGTAGTGGCTACAGCAATAAGATCGTATTATGTTGGATACAGCATATAGGCTGAAAGTGTTGGGATATAAACACTTATCCAACAAGACTAAAGACCGTTGACAAGGAATCTACTTTATTCACTAAAGTCAGAACGTAGTTTGAAAGAAGTATTTAAATACTGATTAGATAAAGTAATTAAATACCAACCGACAAGGATCTTCAGACAAGGAGCAAAATCCAGATCTAGCATCTTGAAAGTCAATCGACCAATCACAATGGATCTTTGCTCATCAACCAGCCAACGAACATATTTATAACGGATCTATTTCAAAGTTATAAATAATCCATGAAATAGGACATTGCAGATGACGGAATGAAATACTCAAGAACTCAACGAGTGAATATTCATTGTCATTAATCAAAGCTACAAGAGCTAGTATATTTCTTCTAGCATATATCAAATATCCTAGAGAAGAAATATACTGAGTCAATGTGAACAGTACATCATCAGCTCAAGATCATCGTGTTCAAGCTACTGTTCAAAACCTGTGATTTCACCAATCTTTACATTTGAGTAAACCTAGTTATTTGTAGACTAAGGAAAATTTATTCTGACCTCTGTGGGACGAATAGGACGAAGCTTCAATCTGTGTGAGAAGAAGAAAGTCAAAGACGCCAACAACTAATCTGTGTGAACAATTGAAAGCTACAAATTTCGTATCAATCTATGTGAACGATACAAGGATAGGTTTGATTATAGTCATGTAGTTGTGTACGTAGTGATTATAATAAACATTTTACTCCTGTGTGGAGGACCGGTAGATGTAGAGGGGTTTATCTCGAACCACTTTATATTGCGTGTTACCTTCTGCATTTTGTGTTTTCATAATTGTGATTATTACAAGTATATATTGCATACTCTGTACGCACCAAGCTACCAGCAGAATACCTAGTTGTTGTATTTACAGCAACTCACTTAAACAAACTTTCTCTACGCACTCTCATTTGAAAATCGTACAGCTTGTTATACTAACACTTTTCCAAGCTGTGTTTTGTATACTTAGTGGCCAACAACTGTCCTGATCTCAATAAAGATGAAGACAAGAAGAAAGTAAGCAAGAGGGATGACAAAAGAAATGCCCTCACTAGTGAAGATGAAATTCAAGAGAGAGTAGAATCAAGTAGTGGATTCTTCTCTAATGATGATGATGATGACTACAACTGTCTTATGTCTAACATGGCTGATGAAGAGGTAACATCTAAACCTCAAACTACCGATGGTTTCAGTTCTGATATGTCTGAAGATATTGATCTTCACAACTCTACAAATCAATTGCTAAAAGATTTTAAAACCTTAAAAACTGCTCACGAGACTGTGACAATTGAAAATGCACAGCTGAGAAATGAGAAAGTTCAGCTAAAAAATGATTATGACAAACTCAGCCTAGAGTCAGTAAAACCCAAAAACATCAGAGCTCGGCCTGAAAAACACTCTGAAAATAATTTGAAAAACTCAGCTGAAATTACCACAGCTGAGATCAATAAGCTGACTATTTTAAACAGTGAAAAGTCAGCTGCACTTACCTATAGCAAAACCGATCTTTCAAAATTAAAACAGTTGAATAGTGCACAAGCTAAAGAGATAACACTACGCCATAAGTGCTCATAGGCAATGCTTTTACCTAGTGTTGCCACCAAAGCGTTTCAATAGATTGCTGATTTTTGATCTTTTGAAACACTACTGAAATAGTATTGCACTATATATACATTTGGTGTTGCAAGATAAAAATGGTGTTGCGCGACGTGCAACACCTGTGATGGTGTTGCATTATATCTAATTTTTTAATAAATTTTTCAAGTTATTGTCAAAAACAAATACAATGAAATGAAATTTAAATTTTGATAATTTTTTACTCTTAAAGTTTGATATATAACATATGATAAATTTGATTTAAATTATTTATATTTAATATAAATACTTATCATTTTTTTAATATTGTAATTAAAAATTATAAATATTTTTTATAATTTTAAAGTTTAATATATTATCAATATATATAATGAAATTTAAATTACGATACCTGTTTTATTTTCAAAGGTTGATATATAATATAATATAAATTATAACTTATATATATATATATATTAAATTATATAATATAAATACACATTATAAATTTTAATAATAAAATTTCAAAATTTTAAATTGTAAAAAATACTACAATCCCTTTTAAAAATACTTATATAGCGTTTAGTTAAGAAGCGGTATGTAAGTGTACACTTACATAGTGTTTTTAGAAAACGCTGTGGTAGGTTCCGTATTTTAAGTAATATTTCTTTAATTCTCGATCCATCAATTAAAACGTATTTTGAACTTTTTATTTTGAATTTGATTTGAAGGATTAAATTCTTTTTTGTTTAGATCTGAATGATTGCTCAAGGGTTTCCTAGTTTTTTTCCCTATTTGATTGATTGCTAAATGTGGTTATATTATGTTATATATTTTGTTATAATATTTTGGCCCAACCCGGCCTGCTATAACATTTTTATTTCCCAGCCCGAACCCGATCCAAAGCCCATAGCAGCCTTTTTTAGTGGGAGCCGTCCGATTGAGATTATTAATTTTCCCTTCATCAGGACCGTCCGATCTCCCCCTCATAACTCCCTAACCCTACTCCCTCTTCTCACCGCCTCCCTCATTCTCTCCTCCTCTCTCTTCTGCGTTCCTCTTCTCCTCTTCTTTTCTCTCTCCACGACCACCACGATGATGCTTCATCGAAGACAAGGTTTCGTGATGCTTAATCCTGATTCAATACATAAAGTAGTGGGCGGTGACTGGGTTAGGTTGTTGGCGACGCTGAAACAGGAGGTCTGATTCGGCAGCTGAACCGAAGAACACGGCGACAGCGGAGAAACTTGGTACGGACAGCGGCTCGTAGGTAGGATTCAGCTGAAGTGAATTCGTTCTTTTTTTTTTCGATTTATTTTTTCTTTCTCTTTTCCGGTGCTTGTTTTTCTTACCTTAGGGCAATAACTGACATGCTGATAACTTGTACAAGTAAAGATAATTGGGACTTCATTATAGTTTATGTTGTGTGGAAGGGCAACAAAACTCGAAGTTAGTTGAGACTTGAAAGATTAGGCTAATTCCCAAACAGGCAAACAGAGTAAAGGTCAATAACATCGAGTTTTTTGGGTGTAAAAATGAAAACTTCTTTTGTGTAGTTTCGAAAACAGAATTGATGGGCCGAGTTACCAACATTAATGGGGAAAAATGACGATAAAAGGGCCTTTTTAGGTAGAAAGAAGCGTCTGATTAGAATATTCTCGCATAGTTTTGATTGTGTGAGGGAAGATGTTAGAATTTTCGTCACATAATTGATTGGGTGATGCTAGTTGTTTGTGTGAGAATATGACCGGGCTTTCTTTCCAATATTAAACAATTCACCTAATTGATTGGGTGATGCTAGTTTGTGTGAGAATATGGCCGGGCTTTCTTTCCAATATTAAACAATTCACCTAATTGTGGTCAATTTGAAAGATTATAAAGCGATCAGTTACCTTTTCGAAGATTTCTGCAATTAAGGCCTAGGCGCTTCGTAAGAGTTTCCTGTCGATCCTCTTCATTTTTCCTTAGGCTAGCCCCTTGGGGGACGTTGATTGGTAGCCCCTGACTGCATTCCCCGAACAATTTATGCACTTTTAAAAAATAAATTTGCTCATTTTTCTATCTCTTCTGCTTTCTTGATATTTATGCCATTTAACATATTCTACTTATAGTTGGTTATATCAGATCCTTTATAGAATTATTAAACTAACCTCGACTTGAAAGATTTAAGCAACCTTATTGCTTTTGGGCAGGAAAATAGATTTTTGTTGATGGTCATTCGTGATTTATTGAACCTCTGCGAAATCAGCAAGGGGAAAGACAACAAAACTGTCACTGCTAGTAATATCATGTGACGATTAAACCATTTTGTAATTTATTATTTTATAATGTCCTGTTATCGTTCTGGTTCTTATTTTTTGGTTGATCTTCTAACTTTTCTGATTGTCGGGTTTGAATTCATGCACGAAACTCATCCAGAAGTTCAGGTTAATTTCCTTATTGCATAATTGTAGTAGTGTGATTTACGCGTTCATGTCATTTTAGTATGCTTATAGTGTGTGTTGTCCACAAATGAACAAATTATTTATTTTGTGAAAATGTTTAATTATGCGAAGCATATGCCATGAAGCTTGATATCTTGCTCTCTTTTGAATGTCACGTTGTTGTTAGTGCAGCATCACTAACAAGATGATATTGGTAGCATGACTTCAGGTGTTTGTATCTTCATGGTTTTGAAATGCAAGTCGACAATACTTGATAGCATTACCCTCTTTCTGGTACATTGCAAAATTGGACAACTCTAAATATTACCCTTTTTCTATTGATTTTCTGTGAAATGAAGATTTCCAAGTAAAAAAAAAAGAACAAGAATAGGAAGTGGAGAGATTTGGAATTTAAGAGATATTTCTCAAAAAATTTTCTTGTAAAATGTGTGCAGTAGACATTTGAAGTATAAATTGTTCTTGCAGTCAACACGTTTTAGAGTCTTGATTGGTTGTTGAGAAATCAAAGGCGTGAGTAGTTTGAAACCTTTTGTTGATTTTTATCAATGGCCATTTTATACTTTTATGCTGATAATATCAAATTTCTTGAACGCAATTCATTGTTTCAGATAGAACGTTGCAGCAAAATCATGTTTGAGTTGGGAGTTTGAGATGCGATTCTTGAGCTTTTTGCACTTTTGATTTTTTCGAGATGTGGACATGTCATATGTAGCAGCTAAAGTTGGTTTCGATGTTGCAGAAATAACATAATGAAGGTATGCCGCACTAAGGACCCCTTAGTGCGGATCACTTGGTTGTTAGTGCGGCTCTCTTTTGAATGTCACTTGGTTGTTAGTGCGGCATACAAGATGATAATGGTACTCTGGCGGATCACTTATCGGTTATTTCAATATGTAACTTTCGATCACTTGTATTTAGACTTAGTAATTTTGTACTTTTAAGTTAGATTGGTGGTGTTGCTTGGTTTTGGTACTTTTGAAGTTAAATTGGTGGTTTGTTGCTTTGTATGAATTTAGGACTTTGTATTTTGTATTGGCATCCTTGTTGGTTTTTGGATGCCTTGGTTTATTTTGGATGGTTTGATGTAAAAATAAATGGTTATTTCAAAATATTTGTATGAAGTGTTGCATTTTACTTTAGCTGCTGTTGTATTTTATAAAAGTAGTATTATAAAAAAAACTGCTGATGTGGCATAGATGTGGGGCCCATTCCTGACCTTGCACAAATGTAGAGCCTACTGCTGATGTGGCATAAATGTGGGACCCGTTGCTGATGTGGCATAAATGTTGGTGTCATTGCTGACGTGGCATAAATGTGGGCCCCACTTGTGGCATGACATAGAAGTGGGACCCACTGATGACGTGGCACATGTGGAACCTATGTTTTTTTTTTTTTGAAATCTTAGGCAACATCGTTTGTTGTTGCCTTACTTAGTTATGTTGTTGCATTAGAGGCGTAATGCAATACTTTTTCGTTGTTGCAGTAGAGACTAAAAATGTTGCCTTAGCTGTCAAAGGCAACGGCCGTATTGGCAACAAGAGTTTGGCGTTGCCTTTGGCCTAAGGCAACACTTTTTGTGTCTTCTGCAACAATAAACAGGCATTGCCTATGAGCACTTATGGCGTAGTGTAATATCTCTAAAAGCATCTATAACTCTTGATGGACTGTGTATAAACCAAAGGACACTCTATTTAAAATTAGGCCTTGGATATGACTCCAACACTCCCTCCACTTCTAAAACCACTTTTATAAAGGAAGAAACATGTGTCCAGACTGCTGAGCCAACAAACAAACATGTATTTAAAAATGGGCAGCAACCCAGTCAAAAGTTTAGGCAGCAGCCAAGGTTTACAAGGCAGCCACCTAGACAAGATACTAGGCAATGGCCAAAACAGCAACAGCAGTCAAGGCACTATTCTGCTTACTATCAAAGACTCCCCAGAAATAGATTTCAAAATGGGAGAGGAAAATGGAAACCTCAAGGCTATCTAAAGTTTCAAAATGATCAGGTATGGAGACCGCAAAACTTTCATCATAGGTCTCAGCCAAAACTTTACAATGGCTCATACCACTCAAATTATCATGCATATCCTGTATACAATCCTAACCAGGGATATAGACCTAGACAGCATGCATCTTATAGGGGTAATCAATATATAAGGAGAGCCCAATTCTCTAGAAAAATCACTAACCCCAAAGGACCCACTCAGATTTGGGTACCTAAATCTCTTCTTTCCTGATTGCAGAAAGGTGGGAGGACTACTACCATATCTCCTCAAGTTCAACAATAAGATGTGAAGAATGGTTTGTAGACTCTGGATGCTCAAGGCACATGACAGGAAATAAGAAGATTCTGTCAGAATATGTTAAAGAAAGAGGTCCAGATGTAACATTTGGAGATAGCTCAAGTGGACAAACCAAAGGTTATGGGAAGCTATGTCATTACAAAAGTGCACTATGTCAAAGGGCTCAAATACAATCTCCTAAGTATAACTAAATTTTGTGATGAGAACAACCTGGTAGTCTTCACAAGATGGAAATGTATGGTGATTGATCTCCTCACTGGATAAGTGAAGCTAAAAGGATACAGAAGAATAGATGTCTACCTGATAGATTGGAAATCGGAATCACCAAACACTTGTTTCTTATAAAAACAATTACAGAAAATGGATGGCTCTGGCACAAGAGACTCTATCACCTAAACTTCAAAGCCATCAACAAAATAAGTTCTCAAAAGATGGTCAGATGACTTCCAGCATAAGTATTTAGGAAAGAGACTCTTTGTGATGCATGCCAGAAGGGAATGCAAACCAAAGCATCTTTCAAATCAGTTCTGCCTACCACTCTTACCAGCAGAATTTTGGACCTACTTCACATGGATTTATTTGGTCCCACCAAGCCAAGAACGCTGAGTGGAAGAAAGCATGCCTTAGTAGTTGTTGATGACTACTCTAGATATACATGGATTGTTTTCCCCTATAAAAAGAGTGAAACATTAACAAAGCTCCCTGAACTGATGAGAAAGATTCAAAATGAGAAATCCCTCTCCATCATAAAGATCAGATCAGCATATGAGGAGAATTCCTCAACAAGGCAATCACTGAATATAGTGATCAGAATGGAATCCAGCATGAAGCCTCTGCCGCAAGAACGCCACAACAAAATGGTGTAGCTGAAAGAAGGAACAGAACCCTAAAGGAAGTAACCAGGTTAATGATTGCTGAAACTGCCCTCCCAAAAAGGTTCTGGGCTGAAGCTGTCAACACAGCATGCCATACTCAGAATAGGAGTATGATTGTAGGGAGTGTTGGGATTCGCATACAAAAACGAAGGGCACAACAGAAGCAAAGAACACAAAGTGCAACATGAATTCTTCTAGAGGATCGATTCAAGCTACGTATATACGAATATAAGACGAACAAAGAGGAAGATACGATATTATACCTGTAATATCCGCAATTTCGAATTTCGGTAATTTTATTTTTTCGGCGAAAGTTCATTTTGATGACTCGTTCCTGACCGTTTCGTCATTCCGAGAATGATTAATTCTGCACTTTTTGTCATCCGAGTTCGTTTCGGTGTCGTTTTGTTGAGTTCCGTGTCCTTAATCGACTTTTTCACGGGGAGTTCGACTTTGTAAAGTCACCATTAATTCTTGGAAACTCCAAAAATTCTGAATCTTTGCAAAATTATATAGCATCAAGTGAGCTTTCCAATGGTTCAAACAGTGAGTCAATCGGAGTCCAGACGAAGGAGTTATGGTCGAAATAGCCAAGACTGCACGATGTGCCTTTTTGGTGTTGAAGGGGGTACTGCAGCCGCGGCACACTCAGGCTGTGCCGCGGCACTAAGATGATTCCTGGGCGTTTTTTTTTGCCCTGGGCTGCGGCACACTCATCCTGTGCCGCGGCACACGGGCTTTTTCTGCGTTTTTTAGCAGATTTTCGAGGAGAAACATTCATTTTCTCCTCTCTTCTTCCTCCTACCATTCTAGGCGATTCTAAGGGCGATTTTGGGCGATTTGAGTGCTCCCAAACTTGTAGAGATCATCCACCTCAAGTCTTGTTGTAGATTTTCGACCTCTACTTGAATCCTTCATCCAAATCAAGGTATTTTGGCTTGAACCCTTGTTTTTGTAGATTTGGGGATTTTCCTTTTTGATTTCGATTCCAATCCGTTTTTGATCAATTAGTTGTTGTATAAACGTTGTTTTGAACTTGTTCTACGGATTGGATACTCGTATCTTTGGTTCGTTCGACCCGAGAGGTGATTTCTTTGTTCTTGAAGGGTCTTGAACATTTAATGTTCGATTAAATGTTCGAATGAGTTCCCTTTGATAGTTTGTTGGGATATCCGTTGTTTTCGGCCTTGATTCTCGTCGTAATCATGTTTTATTATTCCCTACGGAGGATTATAGGTGCTCGATGATTCCGATGTTGAATTCCGTTGGTGATTGATGATTCATGTGGTGTTTTCCCGTAGTAATTTCGGTGCTATCACGTTCTAGATAGTGTTCGGGAATTTGAGGGCTACCCGACCATATCCGTTCATTTTTCCATTTCTCGTGATATCAAGGCAAGTACCTTGCCCATACTTTCCTTATTTTATGGATATGATGATCGGTGATCGTCTTGGTGTGTTTGTTTGGTTATTTGAAATGAAGTTTTAAAAGATTTCGGTTTGGCCTCGTTAAAGGCTCTCTTTCAAAACGTGTGTGTGTTTTGTAAACGTTGTGTTTTGGGAATTGATTATTTTGAACGTTGAAGGCTTTGATGATATTCCTATTGTTTAAAGTTATGGAATTGTGTATTCCGTGATTAATCTTGTTATTGTGTTTTGAAGAGTTTGATAATGGTGTCGAGTTAATGGCCATCTCTAGTGAGTATTCTTAATGAACTTACATTCTTAGCATGTTAGTCTTGCATGAGTAATGTGTATGTGTGTGTGTATGCTCACTACGGGTTAGATCCGACGGGGTCTCGGTAGGGGTCCACGGAGGGGTGGATCCGCGAGCTTGCTTTTAACCACTATGGGTTAGATCCGACGGGGTCTCGGTAGGGGTCCACGGAGGGGTGGATCCGCGGTTAATTGTGGTGCATTTTGAAAATGTGATTTGATTATGGCATTTCTGGAAATGAGTGCTTTTGAACGGTTTTCATGATTGCATGAATCAACTAAGTGTGTAAGAGGTAAGTGTTCGTTTGGCTTACTTGGCTAGGATGGCACTAGAGTATTTTGTTGTTTGTTTTGAATCCTTTATTTGTGGATTTTGATGTTGGGAGACGAACCTTGTGGTCGTTCTTTTGTACTGTGAGTTGATGAGATTTGGGGCTAAAATCCCAATGGTTTTTGTAAAAGTCATTTTACGGATTTGGGGCTAAAATCCCAACGGTTTGGTAAATGTCATTTTTCGGAAAGTAAACCTTTGGGGCGGTGACCCCTTTTGTCTTTTGGATTTTGAAAAGTAGGATTTGATAATCCTAAATTGTTTTCTATTGAAACTCTCGATGGCATTCTAAACCGTTTTATAAATTATTTCCATTGATTTATGATATTTCGATTTTGAAAGGTTTTCTCAAACTCTTGCCTCGGGAAGTACTTTTCGTTTCGTTTGGATCTTTGAGGATTCCTAGTTATTGTTATTCGTGGAATGTGAATTGTATGGCTCGTATTTGCACTTGTACTTGCACTAGCAAAACAGTAGTTTTGCTAACCCCCGAGTATTCGGGGGGTGGATGTCTATTTTTGCATTCAGGTTTTGGAGCATAGCACAGGGTCGGCACGAAGGATGATGAAAGATGAACGATACTAATCACACGAGGTTCCGTCGATGTCGTATTGGTCCAGTTGTATTTTCTTTTCCGCTGCAGTATCTTTTCCCCGTTGTACGGGAGTTTATTGTATTTTGACCCCTGCGTGGGTATGTGTTTGAAATTGAGTTGTATGTTATTATTGAAAGACCAAGTCGGTCTACTGAGTCATTTTAGCCTTAAAGGCGATGTTTAGATGTTTAGATGTTTGATTTTAGTTATTAGCCTGGTAGATCCTCGAGGAGAGGGTCTACGGCGTGTAATATCCCTGAGTGGATTGGGGGTGTTACAATACCCTTGTAGTCCGTTGATTTAATCCTTAAGAAGATGATGTCCCTTATTCATCCAATCCAAAACAAGCTCTTGGATGATCCAACGCCAAAAGCACCGCGTCTCAACTTGCCACGCGCCGGAAAAACGATCAGAACAACTTCCACTTTGTTTTCCTCTATGGACCCGGCTAGAATAAAGTGATTGGAGCTTTTAATATTATCTATAACACTCTAAGTGTATAGATATATTTTTCTCTCTCTTTTTTTCTTTCAATTTTTCTCTAAGAAAAATATGAAGATGATGACAATGGTGATTGAAGAATGAAGAAGCCAACTAAAGTCTCTCTCTCTCTCTCTCTCTCTCTCTCTCTCTCTCGCAATGTGAATGAATCATAGGGTACCAATAATTGGGAGGAGAAGACTTTTATTAACATGTCTTCACAATCATTCACCTAACCTTGTCCCCTTAACAATGAATATCTTATGATTATTAATACATCACAAGATGCCTTTGATTTAAAAAATCAAAAGTCTTCCACCATGAAAGGTGGAAGAAACAACATCTTGTCAAGATGTGTGGTAGCGGCGGCCATATTGGAAGAGTTAGGGAGTTCAGTTCGTTTTGGACTCCCGCAAGTCAAATCCGATAAATTCCATTCCGTCTGGATGTATTTATATCAATCGATTAATTCAATTAATCAATTATATCAAATACAATATATAATTCATTTCTCTAAGAAATAATTCTACACGTGAATCAGATTAATCAACTAGTAATTTATTTAATTCATTAGGCCGTAAATTAATTTATCTAATAAAATAATTTAGACATCTAATATCCCGAAATTAATTAGACATCCAATGCCTAATAAATGAGATATCCAATATCCAATATTCATTTAAGATAGAATAAGATCGATTCATTCCGTCACCAGTCCTATTGCGCGACTCGGTAGGTCCGTCTCAGTTAGCAATGGGAGGAACCAAAGAGTAGTAGCACCACCTAGCTAGCCTGGCGGCCTACATTGTACCCTAACTGAGAAACAATGATGGGGATCATTCCAAAACCTTTCTTTCGTGAATACCAGTATACGTATAAACCCTTATCTCAAAAGTCGTGATCAAATTTTAGGTCACGGTTAGTCAAACCCTATTTGTACTTGGCGCTATGCTCGAGTCAATGCAAATCGAGATCATTGAGATCTTGTGTATCTAACACAACTAGCTCCAATGCTTTGGCCACATACTTATGATCTCATCTGCCAATAAGTGCATAGGACATATACATGTTCACTTACAGGAGAAAAATCATATCTTGGTATTTAGCAGAACCTGCTACTTGCTTGTCAAGATGCATGTCCAGGTTGACCCCCACCTTCCGATTTCCTCGATCGAACTCCTCTAGTGAAAATCTTAACGTCACAAGCACATCCCTACAAAATCTTCAAGTCGAAGGTTCACGAATACCTATCATAACCTTTCGATTCCGTCATTGACTGTCCCGGAGTGAATTTCCTGTGACGAATCGAGGGTGGGTTGGTTCGAGTATACTAATATCATTAGCATACCTATAACGTGTGCTCCCACTAACTGTTAGTGGCGACTGGCACTCTCCAAGTCAAAGAACACGTCATACAAGTATTCACATTGTAATATCCGCAATTTCGATTTTTCGGTAATTTAATTTTTTGGAGGAAGTCCATCTTAGAGACGCTGTTGTGGCCGTTTCGTCATTCCAAGAATATTTAATTCTGTACTTTTTGTCATCCGAGTTCGTTTCGGTATCGTTTTGTTGAGTTCTGTATTCTTAAATGGCTTTTCCGCACTTGAGTTCGATTCTTGCGAATCTCGTCTGAAAATGTTGTTTCGAGTTTTTCGTAAGTTTATTTAATGTTATTACTCATGTTGCGAGCTTTGGCTTGGTGTTTCGATCATGTATCGTGTATTTTGGACGTAATTACTTTCTGTTGTCGAATTTCAAGCCTTCGGGTGGTCGGAATCGTGTGTTCTCTTAGCGCTTGGATTCGTCTTTGTGAGTACTTCATAACCGTATCTTCAATTCATATTCAGGTTCGGGTTTCGGCATTATCTGGGCCGTCGGAAGTGGCCATGGCCGAGTCACAGCTGCACAGTCTAGAGTTGGTACTGGCCTGTCCGAGTTACGACCATAAGGTTTCGGTTACGGCCGTAAGTGATCGCGTGCATGGCACAGCGAATGCCGGTCTGACCGTAAGGGCCGAGTTCTGCCATACGGGCGCCAGCGATTCGGACGAATGCATTCTGGCCGTAAGGACCTACCGGGTACGGCCGTAAGGGCCGAGTTACGGCCGTAAGGCCCTGCCGATTACGGCCGTAACCCTGTCGGCCATATATAGGCTGTGACTGGCCAGACCTCATTTTTATCACATTTCTTCACCCGGGTGGCGGCTGGCGACGGGAAAATTGGGGAGTGGAGTTTTTGGTCGATTCCACGTGATTTCTAAGCGTTTTTGAGGATTCTTGTCGATTATATCAACATCAAATCCTTGTTTTTCGTCGGATCGAGGTAATTTCTTGAAATATCCTAGAATTTGATTTTCGGGATTTCTTCTTGATTTTCATTGTTCGTCCGAATTTGATGAATCGGTTGATGCTAGTGAACATTATTAATCGTACTCTATGGATTTTATATCCATATCTTCAATTGGTTCAACTCGATTGATGATTCTTAGGTTCTTGAGGAACTTTGAACATTTAGTGTTCGATTAAATGTCTCAAAGACTTTCTTTCGGTCATTGTGTTGATTTCGATTGATATTGTGTTATTGAATGAATTATATTTCCTTCAAGGTTATTCGAGTACTTGTGTTTATCGGAGGACGCCGTTCATTGTTAGTGAAAGGATTTCATCGTCTTCGGTTGAGGCAAGTTTTAACTTGTACTAGTCAATGAGATTAATGTTATCATATATGTGTATGAATATGTTATATCATTCCGAGACTTAGTCTCTTCATGAATTCATTGATATTAAAGGGATCATTCGATACGATACTTGTCGACAATTATGCCAAATGTTTATTATTGTTCATTAATGGCCGGTAAGGTATTGAGATACTCGTTGTTAATGTTATTATCGATCACCGGTTCGCGGTATCGATGTATCGATTGTTGTTGTTAATATTGATGTCGACCTAAGACATTGTTGTAATTATTGTTATTAATGTTGACGTCCTGTCATTCATGTTGTATTGGCCGATTGAAGGCATTGTCGTATTCGTTCTCATCTTCGCCGCCGGTAGCCGATTAAAGGTGTCGAGGCATTTATTGTATCATTGTTATCGATTGACCATTCTAAAGCAATTGAGGTATTGAATTGGGACCGCCGAGGACAGTGCCCATCCCGGAGTCATTGTTGTCGTGTTGGCCGACTCAAGGCAGCACACTATCACTTCTATGAATTCGGTAATCTTTGAATCGATGCCGTTTGTGGTTAATTGTGTTTTGGAGGCTAGTCTCGGCGAGTGCTCATTGGGTAAGATTGGGGCTTGAACCTTCGCGGTTGGTTTCCCAACACCTACAACTCAGTAGGTCACGGTCACTGGGTGATCTCATTATGGGTAAGTTTGGGGCTTGAACCTTCGCGGTTGGTTTCCCAACACCTACAGTTCAGTAGGTCACGGCCATTGGATGGTCTCATGGTGATACGGCTTTGTGCCGTGGCTTTGGCCCTCATTGTGATACGGATTTGTGCTGTGGCTTCGGCCCTCATTGTGATACGGCTTCGTGCTGTGGCTTCGGCCCTCATTGTTACAGCTTCGGGCTGTTTTGTTTTCAGGTGATTGTGTTGATTGACAGCTTCGGCTAAGTGGCTTTCAGGCGTTTGTGATGTCTTAGTAATTTCATTGGAGCTTTCGGGCATTGTGATTCATAATTAATTCAGTTCTGGTTTCGTTCATATTCGTGTAATTCATTGTGGTGTTCTATAATTATGATTCGCCGTTGGGCATTTATGTTCTAACCTGTTGAACAGGTATTAATAGTATGTCGTGGGCATAGTATTTCACGAATGCTTGGTTCTTACCTTGGTTTGTGAGCATCTCGTATTATTATTATCATTGTACCGTTTCATTCTGCCTTTGGATGCATATCATGTTATACATGTATTTGATGTTCATTATCTAGATGGTGACCAGGTAAAGGGAACATGTTTTCATGTTTTAGGTGCTTGCGAGGAGAGAGTTGAGACACAGGGGCATGATGATGGCGATGAGGCATTCGAGCGATACTAGTCGAGTTGTTCATGTTGGTCAGTCAATTAGAGTGTTCTCCCGCTTGTCTGTCATTGTCATTATGTATTACACGAGCAGATGCTCGTGGGTGTGGTTGTATTTTCATTTTTAGCCATGTAGGCCTACTTTTGTCGTTGAAATTCCCTATCAGAATATTGTGTCGGATATCATAGTAGGGACTGTGATCTCCCTTGTTAGCTAATTTGATGTAATTTAGTCATGTTCGCCTGGTGGATCTCCTGGCGTGGGGTCCGCGGCACTGTAATGACCTAATAGGATTTAGGGGTGTTACAGAAGATGGTATCAGAGCCTTTTGGGTTGTGAGATACGCTGATATGTGAGTTATGTGGCTCTACCGACGCGGTAGTAGTGGGACTATTAGGTTATGACAATCTGGACAGTCGGGTTTTGTGAGTCGTGATATTTGTGCGACTGCATGAGTCATTCATTCATCGAGTCGTCGTCAGTTGAGACTAGTATCGTGAGACCTCGAAGATTTGTATGACCTGTGTAAGGACTCGCTTCTCTTTATGTTCATACATTCATTATGTCATTAAATATACATGCTTTGTTGAAACCTATATGTGATATTAGTGTTATGATTGATTCATGACTAATTGTTTTGGAGCACGTGTGACCTGTGTAAGTGTTAAGGATCAACTCATTCATTAGTTAATAATCCTTAATCATCATTTTTGATCTTGTCGATCATGTTAATTCATTAATCACTCAGTCAATCTCATTGTTCAGTTGTTGATCTTGTGGATCGAACTATCAATATTGTTAAGGTATTCAAGATAATCATTTTAGGAATTTCATCAGATAATCATGTCACATCACTTGATCTTTCATGCGATCTTATCATATTCTGGCGTCACGTCGACGATCATTTTATTGCATTATTAATGCATTCATTGTGATAAAGCGTGTATGCTCATTGATATCATTCCATCACGTAATCATAATGCGATATTCATTCGGGATCTAGAACCATCATGTGACTTCCCTGCTTCAGTATGGATAGAGCTGTCAGAGGACGCAGGGGAAGAGGCCGCGGTACGGGCCAAAACCCGGGATCTCGTGTGAATGCCCACGCAAATGTGAGAGATAACATGTGTTCATCAGTTAGCTATGCTACTCATTCACTGTCAGATAATCATTCACTGTCAGGTTGTCGTAGCCGAGAAGCAGCTCAATCGGGAGGTGTTCGAGTGGACCCATTCATATGCATGCAGGGCATGATGGCCCAGATGACTCAGATGACGCGTCTGATGGAGACCATGAAGACCTCGATGGTTTATGGTCCACCACAGCAGGGATTCAAGGTGCCGTTTTATGGATAGACTGGAGGAGTGAGTCAGATTATTGGCGGTATCTCTCGTCAGAGGCCGCCTACTTATGAGGGTTCGTCGGAACCAGCTGATATTATTCATTGGCTTGAGCATCTTGATAAACTCTTCGACATAGTTCAGTGTCCGGAAGAGAGTAAAGTGGCAGTAGCGGCTTATTACTTGAGTAAGGGCGCTTATTCATGGTGGCTTTCTGTGAAACCCACCGATCGCGATTGTATTTGGAGTTAGTTCAAGACTTTCATGTTAAAGAGGTATTATCCGGATCCACTTCGTGAAGCCAAGTTATTAGAGGTTTTAAACCCCGAACCCGTTGAGGACGAGGGTGTTATTGTCATTGCTGAGAAGTTTCAGGGACTACTCCAGTTTGCTTCGACAGTTATCCGTACTGAGGCGGATAAGATCAAATATTGTAGCAAGAGGCTAAATCCGCAGTTGAGGATGCAGTTGTTCAATCACAATTGAAATTCGCTTAGTGAGTTCATCGAGAAGGCTCTTGGAGCAGAGCTTTTGATTAGGGAGCTTGCTCAGAAGCACCCTTCAGTTTCTTCCGGTGGGAGGACTAGGATGTCGGTTCGTTCTGAGGGACATCGGGCTCCGACGTCCAAGAGGTCGTTTTCTATTCGTCTTCATGCTGAGAAAGCATCTTCATCTAAGACGACGAGTTCGACTGTTGTTTGCTTTAACTGTGATACAATAGGACATCGCAGTACCCGGTGCTCGATGCAGGCCGTTGTTTGTTTTCTGTGTGGAAGGCAGGGACACCTTCAGAAATACTGCAGGAGCTCTAATGCCGGTAGATCTCTAGAGAGCTCGAAAACCTCGAGAGATTTTGTCACTCCAGCCCGTGCATCATCCAAGGGGTCCTATCAGGCTTCGAGAGCCCGAGGTAAGGACATTCATCACCAGTTTTGAGCAAGTTAATTCTTGCTCGGTAATAGGATAATCATTCATTTCATTTGTCGTTCATTCATTCATATAATTCATTCATCATATATCAATCACGTTGAGACTTATAATTATCAAACTAATCATTCACTTCACGGGGAACAATGGTTCCAATCATTTCATTTGAGCTATCACTCGTTACGTTATCATTTCACCCCGGTGAGTCATTCTTGATCCTTGTTGGATTTCGATTCATTATCATTCATTGTGATCATTCTTGTTCTTGTGACCTCTCGGGATCATATTGAGCAATGAAGTTCAGATTTGTGTCTCCTTAAATCGATGAGATCCAGGAGATCGATTATCTGGAAGATATCGATGTTGGGTACATTTGAGATGTAGCCTTGTTTTAAGGAGGGTAGTATGTAATATCCGCAATTTCGATTTTCCGGTAATTTTATTTTTTGGCAGAAGTCCATCTTAGTGACTCTGTTCTGACCGTTTCGTCATTCCGAGAATATTTAATTCTGCACTTTTTGTCATCCGAGTTCGTTTCGATATTATTTTGTTGAGTTCCGTATTCTTAAACGCCTTTTCCGCACTTGAGTTCGATTCTTGTGAATCTCGTCTGAAACTGTTGTTTCGAGTTTCTCGTAAGTTCATTTAATGTTATTATTTATGTTGAGAGCTTTGTCTTGGTGTTTCGATCGTGTATCGTGTATTTCGGACGTTTTGGGCCATTTTCACAATTTCCTAAAGTTTGGGGTAATTACTTTCCGTTGTCGAATTTCAAGCCTTCGGGTGGTTGGAATCGTGTGTTCTCTTAGCGCTTGGATTCGTGTTTGTGAGTACTTCGTAACCATATCTTCGATTCATATTCAGGTTCGGGTTTCGGCATTGTCCGGGCCGTCGGAAGTGGCCACGACCGAGCCACCGCCGCACAGTCTGGAGCAGGTACTGGCCTGGCCGAGTTACGGCCGTAAGATGCCGGTTACGGCCGTAAGTGATCGGCAGGCATGGCCTGACAAATGTCGGTTATGGCCGCAAGGGCCGAGAGTTACGGTCGTACGGGCGCCAGGCAGCTTCCGGACTAATGCCGGTTACGGCCGTAAGGGCCGAGTTACAGCCGTAAGGCCCTGCCGGCTACGGCCGTAACCCTGACGGCCATATATAGGCTGTGACCGGACAGACCTCATTTTTATCACATTTCTTCACCTGGGTGGCGGCTGGCGACGGGAAAATTGTGGAGTGGAGTTTTTGGTCGATTCCACTCGATTTCTAAGCATTTTTGAGGATTCTTGTCGATTATATCAACATCAAATCATTGTTTTTCGTCGGATCGGGGTAATTTCTTGAAATCTCCTAGAATTTGATTTCGGGATTTTTTTTATTTTCTTTGTTCGTCCGAATTTGATGAAATTGGTTGATGCTAGTGAACATTATTAATCGTATTCTATGGATTGTATATCCATATCTTCGATTCGTTCAACCCAATTGATGATTCTTAGGTTCTTGAGGAACTTTGAACATTTAGTGTTCGATTAAATGTCTCAAAAAGTTTCTTTCGGTCGTTGTGTTGATTTCGATTGATATTGTGTTATTGAATGAATTTTATTTCATTCAAGATTGTTCGAGTACTTGTGTTTATCGGAGGACGCCGTTCATTGTTTGTAGAAGGATTTCATCGCCTTCGGTTGAGGCAAGTTTTAACTTGTACTAGTCAATGAGATTAATGTTATCATATATGTGTATGAATGTGTTATATCATTCTGAGACTTAGTCTCTTCATGAATTCATTGATATTAAAGGGATCATTCGATACGATACTTTTCGGCAATTATGCCAAATGTTTACTATTGTTCATTAATGGTCGGTAAGGCATTGAGATACTCGTTGTTAATGTTATTATCGATCACCGGTTTGCGGTATCGATGTATCGATTGTTGTTGTTAATATTGATGTCGACCTAAGACATTGTTGTAATTATTGTTATTAATGTTGACATCCTGTCATTCATGTTGTATTGGCCGATTGAAGGCATCATCGTATTCGTTCTCATCTTCGTCGCTGGTAGCCAATTAAAGGTGCCGAGGCATTCATTATATCATTGTTATCAATTGACCATTCTAAGGTAATCGAGGTATTGAATTGGGACCGCCGAGGACGGTGCCCATCCGAGAGTCATTGTTGTCGTGTTGGACGACTCAAGGCAGCACACTATCACTTCTGTGAATTTGGTAATCTTTGAATCGTTGCTATTTGTGGTTAATTGTGTTTTGGAGGTTAGTCTCGGCTAGTGCTCGTTGGGTAAGCTTGGGGCTTGAACCTTCGCGGTTGGTTTCCCAACACCTACAACTCAGTAGGTCACGGTCACTGGGTGATCTCATTATGGGTAAGTTTGGGGCTTGAACCTTCGCGGTTGGTTTCCCAACACCTACAGTTCAGTAGGTCACGGCCATTGGATGGTCTCATTGTGATACGGCTTCGTGCCATGGCTTCGGCCCTCATTGTTGTAACACCCCCAGAATCAAACCGAGAATATTACACGCCGCAGACCCTCTCCGTGAGGATCCACCAGGCTAGACATCCAAACAACACAAATCATTACATACCGACATGATAAAATACCAAATCAACATACTAACTTGGTCTTTCATCACAAACATACAAGTCAAAATGCACATTTCTATTTCGACTCATACCCATGAAAGGGTAGAATACACTCGCAAACCAAAAGTACGACACAAGAAAGACCATACACAAACTCCGACTGACTGCATCCAACACTGGCCTTCGTGTGATTAGTATCATTCACCTTCCATCATCCTTCGCGCCGATCCTGTGTTTTGCTCCCAAACCTGCATGTACCTGGATGCAAAAACAAACATCCACCCCCCGAATACTCAGAGGTTAGCAATACTCCACTGTTTTGCTAGTACAAGTATAAAGTGCAAATACGAGCCATACATAACACATTCCGAGAATACAACAAAAGACTTCCCGAGATATTTTGATAATTAAAAATAGTTCAAGTCTTGAAAGTAAAATGAAACAAGTAAGCACTTTGCAAACACTACCAAATCTCGAGAGTTTTGAAAACATTTGTGATTGAAAAGTTCTTAATTCTACCAAAGCCACTTAGGGTCACCGCCCCAAAGTTCATTTTCCAAAAATGCAAATCTGATTAACAAAACACGGGGTTCACAACCCAATTCATTCCAGTCACAAAACACAGTGTCCACGACCCAACCATTTCGATCACCAACACAGGGTCCACGACCCAACCATTTCGATCACCAACACAGGGTCCACGACCCGTTCATTCACTTCAATTCATTTCCAAAAATACATTACACATAACACATTATTTTTATGCCATTTAGCCAAACACCAAGACTCGATATATAATGTCTCTCGACCCCGAGCACCAAGCATTGTGATACTCCGGACATATCACAATTATTCATCAGTACAAACATTCTGGCAATTCTCGCGACCCGGTCCGGCCCTCAAGCCACCAAGTCCCTGTGTGCCCCGTCGAGCAATCCCCAGGTGAGAATGCCCACTCGAAGTAACCCTCGCGATCCGGTCCAGCCGCTAAGCCACCAGGTCCCCGTGTGACCCCGTCGAGTTAATCCCCGAGTGAGAGTACCCGAGAAAAACTTACAACTCTCATCAATTCACAATTTCCAAAACCTAAATCCTCAAGAGTCAATCACAATATATATAGTCGAGGTATTTTGCTAAAATGTCCATATTATTCTAACATATACTCACGACCCAGAATTAATACTATCCACAAAGAAACACACTTATCTCAACAACACCGAACGACACAACCCGTATCACACAACTCTTATATCCACCGATAACCACATGATTCCACGCACAATTCATAACAAAAGGATTTAACCACAAATTACCGACGACATGTTCACACATAATGACATCATCCGAAGGTAGGGAGTTCCTATACTCAACACTAACACACATAGTCAAATAAGCAGATTAAGTCTCGAACACAAGATTCGTCCTTTAAGAAAACCATGATTTTAAATATACCGATTCTTTTGAGAAAAGGTTGTAAATATTCATTTAGCACATCTCGTCAATTTCCAACCATTATATTCACAAAACACGTAATGTATGGGCAAGACACTTGCCTCGGTACCGCGAGCAACGGAACAACAAATGAACACAGTCGGATAGCCCTCGAACTTCCGAAAATGACCAAGAATTCGACAACCTCATGATCGCTACGAAAATAACATCACCACGGATAAATAACGTTAAGTGGAATCCGAATCAATCAGAAAAACAACAAGGATCCGAGGGTTCCTTCGAAGAAATCGGAAATCAAGTCCCGGGTGATAAAAATCGATATATATGAGTTAAAAAATCCGAAGATCATGGCCAAGACAACCAGAATACCATAATCAATTCATCCACCACGGATTAAATCGAAGAATCACGAAGAAACCCCCAAAATTACATAACTAGGGTTCTACGGAAGAATTACCTCGATCCGACGAAGAACAAGGATTGGATGATGATATAATTGACAAGGATCTTCCAAACCACCTTGGAAAAGAGTAGAGTAGGCCAAAGACGTCGCTCCCCGTCTTTTCCCGTCGCCAGCCGCCACAAAAACAAAGAAAGGGTGAGAAATGATGATTAAACATTGTTGTCCAGTATTTATAGTGGACAGTTATTAGCGTGCGCTAACTAGACAGCATTAGCGCGCGCTAACGAGGTCAACTCTCAGAACTACCGCAAATAACAAGGTTAGCGTGCGCTAGACACACACACGTAGCGCACGCTAACGAGCCACGGATACAGCCCAGTAGCTCCTGGACAGACCTGCACCTACTCGGTAGCGTGCGCTAGGAAGAATAAATGGCGTGCGCTAAGAAGTCGATAGCGTGCGCTAGAAACGAATCTTAGCGTGCGCTAATGAGACTCCAGTCCCAGTCCAGCGGCTCCTGGACTCTCTGGACGGCCAGTTAGCGTACGCTTCACATTCGGTAGCGTGCGCTAACCTAAACGCCGTAGCGTGCGCTATGCCACAACCATTAGCGTGCGCTACACTACAAGAACCCAAAAACTCACCTAGTGATCCAAAACGTCTCCAAACACATGTCCCAACAAGGCACACCCAAACATGGCACAAAATTCCAACGATGAGGGAAATAACAATTCGATAAAGCCCCGAAAACTCAACCAACCCGGGACAAAATTCTCGGGTATTACATTCTACCCCTCTTAAAAGAAGTTTCGTCCCCGAAACTTGAAAGATAAAACGAATAACGCAAAACAATTCCAGATGACACGCGACATCCGTTGCCGACCATAACAAAACACAACGACCGAAAATCAATACGGTTAAACAACTCAATAGTACATCAATCAAAATACAAGCTATTCGCTGAACAAATACGAAATTCCATAGCCCAAGGGTTGGAAGATCGAACACAAAAAAAACTAATTTCCGAACTTAAGGAAATTACGAAGGAGTCCGAACGTTCAACAATCACGAAACGAGATCAAATAATAATGATTGGACAACGACGAACGAATAGCAATGATCGAACAACAACGATAACCTCTGAAGTTTATACCTCAAATCAAGACATCAATAACTTGTAGGAACCACGAGGTGTTAGTTTCGAACACGGTTCACAAGAAATTGATCCGAACTTGGAAAGATCACAACGATATGCACATCAATTTGGAACAATATCAGAACTCGCTCGAATGACAAATGTGAGAAACAACACAAGCTCAGAAGCATTAACGAACACAATCGCCTCAATACGGTCGAACAAAATGGAAACTAGAAGAAAAAAATATGTGGTATTACATCATATCACCTTTAAAAGAGGTTTCGACCCCGAAACCTAAACAACAAGAACGAAGTGCTTGAATAGCAACCTTCCTGGACATATCCTCTTGGTCCCGCATCTAATCTCCATAACCACCTGTACCACAGTCACGGCCGCGTCCTCTGTCCATCGGCATACTAAGCGGATTCTCACTCAATACAATTGCACCACTTCGCAAAATATTATACTAAAGTACCAACCCAGCACGACATATCACATAAGGTAACCAATAACAACTCGGAAAGAAAATCCACGAGGTATCCTTTTAAAAGAAATCTTTTGAAAATCCTTGGGTTTGTATGCTATTCAAAATAAACTTTAAAAGTACTTTTGGTACCTCGGGTTGTTTCATCAAAACTTGTAAACAACATACTCTAACCGTCTCATTTGAAATCATTTGCCAAAATAATAATTCCTTGTAACACGCGTTATCAAAATCATCATGCCTCTACGCACCATCATCACCGTTAACAACCAACAAGTTAACCATGCAAGATCATCAAACCATTCTTGCATACTCTAACATTTCCAAATCCGAGTTTGAACTTTACATCGAGTGAGATTTTTCATCTTTCACTATATATTTTTGAAAAAGAAATCGCATTGGTTTTAAAAAAAATTCTGTGAAAGATTTTTGAAAATCATGTACTCAAATTATTCGAAAATACAATAGTACGTTAAAAGTCATTTCCAAAAATTCTCCCAACACTACATAAGAATCAACGACGGTAACATTTTACAAAATGTTCAAGGTACTTTAAAACAACTCTTTCAATACCGTCGAGGTTTTATTTGAGAATCCTAGGTCGGCTCGCAAATTTCAAACAATTTCCAAAGTTCATACGAAGCCGCCGACTTAATCGCAACGTCAAATTAGTTTCAAAAATTGATTTCCGCAACTTGCACAACTTATGAAAGTTTCAGGAAAACATTTTCGAACGCACACACACAACAGACATAATTTATCAACTCACCGAGCAAAATCAATTATCACTTAGTGCGAATGAAAGGTCACAACACACGTTCACACAAAACGGTCGTCATCACTAGACAACGTACATAGAATACAGTGACGGGTGATCGACTGCCAAGGTTAGGCCTAATAGTTAAAAGAAATGCGGTTCTCTAGCCTCTATCCCGGCTAACTAACGTGCGCTACAACAATTATTTAGCGTGCGCTATCCATGCCGCATTAGCGCGCGCTAGCCTCGCACTCAGCGTGCGCTAGCTGCTCCAACTCAGCAACATGATCGCGAACATATATATGACATTACTAGAATCAATGGTCACAAATAATCAACAACACGTTCGAATCTCAAAGCCATCGATTTAACACTTCATGAGCAACCATCAAAAGACAATTATCATCCAAAATCGAGATCTCGTCTATTAATAAGGAGAGCTATCTCAATGTACACAAATCGGACGACTCAGCATTCACATCACCGTTTTAATCTAAAACTGGCAACACTGCCCGAACAACAAGAACATCATCACGTATTTCTCGACTAACAACCATAAAACCGATAAGTTGAAAGCGAGAGTCACGTCTCGATTACATTTTGTAGACCTCACTTGAGTTTAAAAGTTGTGTTTTGAAAACTTATAATACAAGATGAACATAAAATATCGGTAGTTTGAATTTACCAAAAATTTCGACCTTGAGGTCATCATACGAAAATCAAACTTTTTCCTCCCTTTGGAGGATGTTTTAAAACAAAAATATACGTGTCTCTCCAAAAACATGTAATGTTTTAAAATATCACATTGATGAATTTTTCTTTGCGTAACCACACCAAGGCCATTACTCTTGTAAAAACGACTTATATCACGATGTGTGTATATATACATATACGTTGGCACCACTTTCATTCTAGCATCATACGAGGATCAAACAACATAGGCCACATAATCACAAATCACCTTTAAACTCCACATCATAACACAAAATCATACAAGCTCGTATATCACAAGGCACAATATAGTAGGGAGACTTACATCCACAGGTCGTACGAAGATGATGGCTGCACCTCGATACTAACCACGGCCGACATCACAGACGACGCGTCGCGACACGACTTAGACACACACAATCTGACATAACAAGACACGACAATACCCGACTGGACCCGACAGCCTAGGTTTCCGCAACCTAAGCTCCGATACCATAAATGTAACACCCCCAGAATCAAACCGGGAATATTACATGCTGCAGACCCTCTCCGTGAGGATCCACCAGACTAGACATCCAAACAACACAACTCATTACATAACAACATGATAAAATACCAAATCAACATACTAACTTGGTCTTTCATCACAAACATACAAGTCAAAATGCACATTTCTATTTCGATTCATACCCATGCAAGGGTAAAATACACTCACAAACCAAAAGTACGACAGAAGAAAGACCATACACAAACTCCGACTGACTGCATCCAACATTGGCCTTCGTGTGATTAGTATCATTCGCCTTCCATCATCCTTCGCGCCGATCCTGTGTTTTGCTCCCAAACCTGCATGTACCTGGATGCAAAAACAGACATCCAACCCCCGAATACTCGGGGGTTAGCAAAACTCCATTGTTTTGCTAGTACAAGTATAAAGTGCAAATACGAGCCATACATAACACATTCCGAGAATACAACAAAAGACTTCCCGAGATATTTTGATAATTAAAAATAGTTGAAGTCTTGAAAGTTAAACGAAACAAGTAAGCACTTTGCAAACACTACCAAATCTCGGGAGTTTTGAAAACATTTGTGATCGAAAAGTTCTTAATTCTACCAAAGCCACTTAGGGTCACCGCCCCAAAGTTCATTTTCCAAAAATGCAAATCCGATTAACAAAACACAGGGTTCACAACCCAACTCATTCCAGTCACAAAACACAGGGTCCACGACCCAACCATTTCGATCACCAACACAGGGTCCACGATCCAACCATTTCGATCACCAACACATGGTCCACGACCCGTTCATTCACTTCAATTCACTTCCAAAAATACATTACACATAACACATTATTTTTATGCCATTTTAGCCAAACACCAAAACTCGATATACAATGTCTCTCGACCCCGAGCACCAAGCATTGTGATACTCCGGACATATCACAATTATTCATCAGTACAAACATTCTGGCAATTCTCGCGACCCGGTCCGGCCCTCAAGCCACCAAGTCCCTGTGTGCCCCGTCGAGCAATCCCCAGGTGAGAATGCCCACTCGAAGTAACCCTCGCGGCCTGGTCCAGCCGCTAAGCCACCAGGTCCCCGTGTGACCCCGCCGAGTTAATTACCGAGTGAGAGTACCCGAGAAAAACTTACAACTCTCATCAATTCACAATTTCCAAAACCGAAATCCTCAAGAGTCAATCACAATATATATAGTCGAGGTATTTTGCTAAAATGGCCATATTATTCTAACATATACTCACGACCCAGAATTAATACTATCCACAAAGAAACACACTTATCTCAACAACACCGAACGACACAACCCGTATCACACAACTCATATATCCACCGATAAACACATGATTCCACGCACAATTCATAACAAAAGAATTTAACCACAAATTACCGACGACATATTCACACATAATGACATCATCCGAAGGTAGGGAGTTTCTATACTCAACACTAACACACATAGTCAAATAAGCACATAAAGTCTCGAACACATGATTCGTCCTTTAAGAAAACCATGATTGTAAATATACGGATTCTTTTGAGAAAAGGTTGTAAATATTCATTTAGCAGATCTCGTCAATTTCCAACCATTATATTCATAAAACACGTAATGTATAGGCAAGATACTTGCCTCGGTACCGCGAGCAACAGAACAATGAACGAACACGGTCGGATAGCCCTCGAACTTTCGAAAACGACCAAGAATTCGACAACCTCACGATCGCTACGAAAATAACATCACCACGGATAAATAACGTTAAACGAAATACGAATCAACCGGAAAAACAACAAGGATCCGAGGGTTCCTTTGAAGAAATCGGAAATCAAGTCTCGGGTGATAAAAATCGATATATATGAGTTACAAATTCCGAAGATCATGGCCAAGACAACCAGAATACCATAATCAATTCATCCACCATGGGTTAAATCGAAGAATCACGAAGAAACCCCCAAAATTACATAACTAGGGTTTTACGGAAGAATTACCTCGATCCGACGAAGAACAAGGATTGGATGATGATATAATTGACAAGGATCTTCCAAACCACCTTGGAAAAGAGTAGAGTAGGCCAAAGACGTCGCTCCCCGTCTTTTCCCATCGTCAGCCGCCACAAAAACGAAGAAAGGGTGAGAAATGATGATTAAACGCTGCTGTCCAGTATTTATACTGGACAGTTATTAGCGTGCGCTAACTAGACAGCATTAGCGCGCGCTAACGAGGTCAACTCTCAGAACTACCGCAAATAACAAGGTTAGCGTGCACTAGACACACACACGTAGCGCGCGGTAACGAGCTACGGATACATCCCAGTAGCTCCTGGACAGACCTGCACCTACCCGGTAGCGTGCGCAAGGAAGAAGAAATGGCGTGCGCTAAGAAGTCGATAGCGTGCGCTAGAAACGAATCTTAGCGTGCGCTAATGAGACTCCAGTACCAGTCCAACAGATCCTGGACTCTCTGGACGGCCAGTTAGCGTGCGCTTCACATTCGGTAGCGTGCGCTAACCACAACGTCGTAGCGTGCGCTATGCCACAAGCATTAGCGTGCACTACACTACAAGAACCAAAAAACTCACCTAGTGATCCAAAACGTCTCCAAACACATGTCCCAACAAGGCACACCCAAACATGGCACAAAATTCCAACAATGGGGGCAATAACAATTCGATAAAGCCCCGAAAACTCAACGAACCCGGGACAAAATTCTCGGGTATTACATTCTACCCCTCTTAAAAGAAGTTTCATCCCCGAAACTTGAAATATAAAATGAATAACGCAAAACAATTCCAGATGACACGCGACATCTGTTGCCGACCATAACAAAACACAACAACCGAAAATTAATACGATTGAACAACTCAACAGTACATCAATCAAAACACAAGCTATTCGCTGAACAAATAAGAAATTCCATAGCCCAAGGGTTGGAAGATCGAACACAAAAAAAAAACTAATTTCCCGAACTTAAGGAAATTACGAAGGAGTCCGAACGTTCAACAATCACGAAACGAGATCAAATAATAATGATTGGACAACGACGAACGAATAGCAATGATCGAACAACAACGATAACCTCTGAAGTTCATACCTCAAATCAAGACATCAATAACTTGTAGGAACCACGAGGTGTTAGTTTCGAACACGGTTCACAAGAAATCGATCCGAACTTGGAATGATCACAACGATATGCACATCAATTTGGAACAATATCAGAACTCGCTCGAATGACAAATGTGAGAAACAACACAAGGTTAGAAGCATTAACGAACACAATCGCCTCAATACGGTCGAACGAAATGGAAACGAGAAGAAAAAAAAATGTGGGTATTAGATACGGCTTCGTGCCGTGGCTTCGGCCCTCATTGTGATACGGCTTCGTGCCGTGGCTTCGGCCCTCATTGTTACAGCTTCGGGCTGTTTTGTTTTCAGGTGATTGTGTTGATTGATAGCTTCGTTTGAGTGGCTTTCAGGCCTTTGTGATGTCTTGGTAATTTCATTGGAGATTTCGGGCATTGTGATTCAGAATTAATTTAGTTCTTGTTTGGTTCATATTCGTGTAATTCATTGTGGTGTTCTGTAATTATGATTCGTCGTTGGGCATTTATGTTCTAACCAGTTGAACAGGTATTAATAGTATGTCGTGGGCATAGTATTTCACGAATGCTCGGTTCTTACCTTGGTTTGTGAGCATCTCGTATTATTATTATCATTGTACCGTTTCATTCTGCATTTGGATGCATATCATGTTGTTGCTACCCAAAAGATTATCCAGAGATAGATATTGTTGGAATGGATGGATAGCAAACAAAGTGCGAGAGCACTTCCGTAGAAAAAGTAAATAACACAAGATTTGCCGGGGTTGTTAGTCCCGGGCTTGAATGCTCTCGCGAGATATTATTAATACAAATACTTTGGAGTACAAATATTAATGTTAGAGTACAATTACAATGTGTGTAAAGACCCTAGTTATCTTAGCTGTCGAGCGTGAAGATTGCCGGAAGAACCAGATATGATGCTCTGTGAGTTCTTGTAACAACGATGGTGTGCTGTGACAACTGTGAGAAATCTACGGTCTCTCACAGTGTGTATAAGCTGTGTATCTGAGCTCCTGTACTTGCGAGTCTCTTCGAATCTGTGCTGTGGAGACTTCTTGCCTCTGCCGACCGTCTTCTGGTTGAGAGGTGATGAGAGAGAAATCCTAAGGTAGATTCGGGAGTGGAAGTCGAGAGCCTGAAGTATGTATGTTTGTATGTTTTCGGAATGATTTTCCAACGTAGTTGCCAACTAAGAGGAACTGAACAACCCTTTTCCAGTTGCTGGAAGTTCTCTATTTATAGTACTGGGAGATGTTGGGCGATCGCCTTTGCTGTAATATAATAAGCGGGCGATCGTCTTTTAGCACATGGGTTGGTCTACTTAAAGTCCGCGGGAGTTGCTGGCAGCCAGCTGTGCAGTCCAATGAGAATTTTGCACGCGTCTGAGTCGCTGTCACAGGCGGTCCCACCTTGTACCTTTCGGAGGGTTTGTCGGTAGGTGATAAGATGGTGACAGGCTGTGGTCAACGATCCATGTTATGCGGCGCCTTTCGCGGATCTGCACGTGGGCGCTGCTTTGAGATCCAGTCTTCGTAGACTTTGACGGACGAAGGTCTTGTTCGTGGCATAGGACGGTCGTCCTTAGTCGGGCACTAGAGTCGATCGCTAGGTGCCAAAAGACGATCGCGTTGGGAGTTGATCGCTAGAAACTCGAAGGTGTTCTGCTATCTTCATTTTGACACGATCACCGTAGCCTGATTGGTCGTGGACTCGGTCGCTCGGCACTTTTATCGATCGCCGTTGAGGTGTATAAATCTCCGCACAACAACTGCCCCCCAGCTCGCTCCGATGTTGGAAACGTGGGGTGAGGTGGTTCTACTGGCGATCGCTGAACTATGACGAGTGACTCGTCATTTTACGGAACTGGCGATTGTCCTTGAGCGGAATGGTTTTGAATATGGACGACCTCGTCGGTCGCTGAAATGAGCAGGGAACGGCAGCGGATGCGAAAAAGTCTCAGGGGCACGTGTCAGATTCCTGTTGGGGGAGACCGATGGTTAGTTGTGACTCCGCGTCTGGCGTGCCCTCGAAACGACGTGTCGCGGGTTTCAAGTGAGTCATTAAATGCGACAGTTGCACTCCAACCCCTGAGACTCTCCTTAATTGCATAGGAGTCCCTGTCTTCTCCTATAAAAAGGGTGCCGGGTTGCAGGGTTAAGACCCTTACATGCTTTTATCGGAGAAGAAGGATAATATCGCCAAAGAATTTTTCTGAAGATTTGACTGCCGATCATCGATCGATTCAATCCTTGGTAAGAAAACCTTCCTTTTCTCCTCTTCTTTTCGAAAATGTCAGAGTACCTTTATCATACGAAATGGGCACCTCCTCCGCCGCCGGGGCTTCGACTGCTCGGGGAGGATCCTCCGCAGAATTCCACTTGGAGACGGCCGTCGAGGCTATCAGGACTGGTATTGACCCTCCAGAAGTCGAGGCGCTGTTCAACGAAGCCGACGTTGCAAGGGAGGCGGCGGTTGAGCACAGACGCTCGCAGATGGAGAGATATTAGGCGGTGAGGGCCTACTGGGAGCGGCATAGTGCCTTTGGCTAGGCCTATGTGACCTTTGCTGAGATTATGGAGAGGTTGGCCGGTCCGTCTCCTACATTCGATTACCGGGAGTACTCGATCGCTCATCCTTATCAACCTCCTATGCGGTCGTTTTTTCGGGCTGCGCAGTGATCTACATGGTCCCTTGGCCTGATAAGGAGCTCGGCGACCAGGAAGGACCTGGCCGTCTGGAGGACGAGGTATCATGTCCCTTCAGATGTGGATCTATTTGCACCGGCCGAGAATGAATGGGCCGACCAGACTCCGGAGGGCATGGTCGCCGTGAACGAAGCGATCATGGAGGCCGGGCTACGATTCCCTTTGTCTTCTTCTGTCTCCCATTTGCTGGCGGCTTGGAACGTGGCGCCACTCCAGTTGACGCCGAATGCCTGGCTCCAGATCATTTGTGCTCTCACCCTGTTCGGCGGTCACCGACTGTACCGCCTCCCTTCACCGTTGGACATGAACCACCTGTTCAAGCTGACGGCTCAGAAAGGGTCGGCCGGAGGCTATCACACTCAAGGCCGATCCGGTTGGGTGATCCTCGGAGTCCCGAACAAGGTGCGGGGCAACCCGGCGAAGTGGTTCTGGGTCAGCGGTTCATGGAAGGCATTGGCGAGCAACAATCCCGCGGACGAGCTGAATATTCCTACTGGCTTTCGGGAGAGGAATACGGGTAAGGGTTCTGACTCTACCTTAGTTCGGATATATTCTGAACTGATCTAATTTGGTTTCGTTTTTCGTAGGTTCCCATATTCCGGCGATCGACGAACTACCTTTCGATTTCCTGGTCGTCTGGGAGTGGATACAAAGTCTACCGGACGACGACTTAGACGCTCACCGGATTAACAAGGAGATTCGTTGGTTGTCTGCTCGGCTATTCCATTTCCCGAGACATCTTTCGGTCCCAGGTATGAGTTTCTACGATCTCCATTTGTTTGGGCGATCGTCCTATTGGAGGAATATGTCTAACTATCGTTTGATCGTTATTTATTGCATAAGTTCGCTTTCCTCGTTTCTTGGAGCCTCCAGCGAAGATAGCCATGTCGAACCCCGGAGTTTAGAGCCGTCTTTTCCAGAAGAAGTCATCTCGGGCTCCTCCTGTGGCGTTGCCTCTTATTCCGGAGGTGATGCCTAACGTGGAGCCGATCATAGCAGAGGAGGAACCTCGGGAGGAGGGGCTCCGGACGAACCGCAAGCGGTAGAGGTCGGGGGAACCTCAGGTTTCTGCCCCTGCCGGTGAGGTGCCGATCGCCGCGCCTCCGATCACCGCGGTCCCTCCGGTGAATGAGCCTACGCCCTCTGCGGCTTTCTTACGAGAGATGGCGATCGCTGAGGCTGAGAACCCTCGCGGGAAGCCATACTTTGGTCGCGACCCCGAGAGAGCCGAGAGGTAAACTTTGCTAGTTTGTTGAGTTTTGTCACTTGCGTGGGAGATGCGCTAACTCTTTGTTGTTTGATGCAGGATCCATAGCACTAACCCAGCTTGTCCGCCGATGGTGCTAGATTTCCTCGCGAGTCGATCTCCTCGCGTGGCCTGCGATGTCCCACTGTACGTCAACCGGGCCGTCTCTGCTTTGCCGAAGGCTTGGACAACGGATTTGGATGCGATCGCTTGCCAGCTATCCGGGAATGCAATACATGCCGCTTTTGCTCTTTCTCTTCAGGCGGCGACGATGGCTGCCTAAGTTGTGCAGGAGTTCGAGGGGCGTCCTTCTACTACACGCCTGCAGGCGGATCTCTAGGCAGCTCGGAAAGAGAATGCCGAGTTTGCCGACAGGATCGTGGCGATGGAGAAGGCTCCCTGGAAGCAGCTAAGCGGGCGAGTCATGACCTTGAGCTGATGAGAGAGAATTATGAACTAGCTCGCGCGGCGGTCGGCCGATTTCGGGATCAGATGACAGATGCCCGATGGTTGCAAGTGGCCGCTGAGAAGGAGGTCGACCAACTGAAGGTGACTGCCGCTCGTCTGAATAGCGAGCTGGCGGCGTCGATGGGAGAGACGGTTGTAACGGAGGCCGAGATCCAGGGTGCGCAATAGGCAGTTGCCGAGTTGAAAGGGAAGCAGGAGGCGACCGAGGCCAATCCCTTTCTCAACGTGGAGTTTGTCAGTGAGTTTGCCTATTATATGGCGTTTGCTGACTCACTCCGGGCTGCTAAGAAGGGAGGGTTGGAGTTCGGCCCTCTTGCTGAGAACTTCAAGGCATATGCGTTGGAGCACCCTCTTCATCCTGCCTTCTCTGTGCTGATCTTGGACCTTTCGGAACTTGGCGTGGATCTGAGCTGGTACCCGACTCCGACGAACCTTATTCATCCTGACGCTCCGGAGGACAGGGAGGCAGCTCCAGAAGCTGGCGAAGGGTCGCAGGCCGATCCGGAGGTTGAAGGCGAAGGCCAGGCGGGGGCCTGAGGCTCTTCGTTCTTATTGTTTTAACTTTTTGCCTTGTAATTTTGTAGCTTTTCTTTATAGTACAGGCCTTCGGGCGACCGTGTCTGTACTCCAATATTTCAAGTAATGAAATGAATGTTTGTTTCTCCGATTTATTACTTGAATGATTGATTTTCTGAGTCTTTGTATGACTTCGTAAAAATGTGTGAGGAGAGATTGTTGCGTGTATAGCTCCAAGTGAATTGATAAACTCATATAGATAACTTTTACAACAAATTTGATCGCTGCACAAATATCTGAATAATGCCGATCTCCGTATGTAATTGAATAGGGATAATCGTTATATAGATAGCTCCGCACTTCCCCCTTGTTTTTGTTCACTTGGTGAAAGTAAGGGGATGAAAATAAATCGTTGAGTGAGCGGTCTTCAATTTTGTCGAATCCTCGAAAGGCCGTCCATCTCGATCTTGAGGAACCATGCACGATTGCGGAGTTCGATGGACCGATCTCCACGACCATGTCTTGTGCGCGAGCGACATTCTATCTGATGGCTAAGTTCTCGCGGCTCACTTAATTGATAGGGTCCTCCGAAGGCTGCGCCTCGCCTTATATTTAAACGAAAGGCGTGCGGTCTTGGTCTGGAAGATTCCTTGCGCGGGACGTCGTCGGATTAATTAACTCCACTTCCGTGGCTTGTTAGCTTTTATTCTACCTCGGGCCGCCATTAAGATGGTGACCCTCGACGGTATACGTTGAGACGGGGGGAGGGACGCATCGTATTGTCCGAGAAGGACCCACCACGTTACATGATGGACCTTTGAGGGCGGGCGAACGTGTCCACAGATTAGTTTTGGAGGGCCCTCAGGCTACGCCGGCCTCGTATTTAAATGAAAGGCGGATGATCGTGGCCCAAAGGGACCTTGCATGGGCACAGATAATGGTTCCATCATCCTACACGACCATGGCGACACTCTTCTACCTCGGACCATCAAGTCAGATGACGATCCTCGACGGTATACGTTGTGTAAGGGGAGGAGATCGCCTGCCTAGGTTCTTCATGTAGATGATAAACTTTAGAGGGAGAGCGAGTAATCCTCTGATTTGCTTTGGAGAGACCTTTGGCTACGCCCGCCTCGTATTTAAACGAAGGGCGAGCGATCGGAGCCCAAAGGAACCTTGCATGGATGGATCGTCGGTTTAATCGATTTTCGCGAACATGGCGGCACTCTTCTACCTCAGACCATCATGTCATAGGACGATCCTCGACGGTATACGTTGTGCTAGGGGAGGCGATCGCTGCCTAGGTCCATCATGTCGATGACGAACTTTAGAGGGCGAGCGAGTCATCCTCTTTTTTGAAGCATTTGCTCATCTAGTCGCCTTTGATTTGATGAGGCGGGAAATTGGGGAGAGACTTCTGAAGTTCCTTTCTCTTGTTTAAAGCATGTAGATACGGTCGCCGAGATTGATCGAGGGGTCGGCTCGTATGAGCTTTCCGGCCTGTTCGCGTTCGACTCGGGCGACCGTGTTGGGAGATTGGTGGGGCTCTGGCTAAGCCAATAAGCTGTCCAACTTGCCTTCTTCGAACAATCTCCAGAGTTGTCTGAGGAGGTCGCGGCATTGGTTGGTGTTGTGGCCGGGACTCTTGTGGTAAGCATAATATTGATTATGGTCCATATGACCGTGGTCCCTTATCACCTTTGGCTTGTTTAGCGGTTCGCGCCCCTTGATGGCGTAAAAAATATGGGCCGGAGTTCGATTGAACTTGTGGAGGAGATGGGTTTCCACATCCTCGAGGGCCTTGTGGTCGCCGGATGGCTTGGCGACCGTCCTTTTGGTTTTGGCGATCGCCATTTTCTGGACAGGAGGTGGCGTTCCCTCGCATAGGCGGAGGGTAAGTAGCCTTTGCCTGACCAGAAAGTCGGCAGCTTTAGCGCGTAAGATCGCGTAGGTTGGGGGGATATCCTTCGTCAGATGTCTAAACATGGGTGAGTGACCGTAGAAACCCCCCAGGACCGAATAGAGAGCGAGCTCGTCGCTGATGGGCTCGCCGGTGAGGACGATTTCGTCTATTCGGTTGATATAACCTGTGTCGGATTCGTCTTCCCCCTGCCTGATTTTCATCATGCGGTGGGGGCCTTCTGGTCTAGCGACCTTGGCGGCAAAGTATGACGTGAAGTCACCCGCCAGTTTATCAAAGGAGATGATCGATCGCGGTGGTAGTGAGACGTACCACCTATAGGCCAGCTCGCCCAATGTTAACGGGAAGATTCGGCATTTGGTTGCATCTGATGCCCCACACCCGCTCATGTAAATCCGGAACTTAGTTAGGTGGGTCTTGGGGTCCGATCTCCCTTCATAAAGAGGTGTTTTGGGAGGAGCGATCCTTGGTTGCACCGGGGTAAGCTCGATGTGGACCGCGAGTGGCTCGGTCGGTCCGATGATCTTTCTATTAGTGCTTGCCCCAGTATCCAAGAGCGCTTTCATCTCGTCGAGCTGGCGTTGCCTAGCGGCCATCGCCGTGGCCTGGTTGCTCGCGGCTAGGCGCTCGGAGCGGGAGCCGAGGCGATCAAGTACTGACCCCCTGCATTCGGAGTGGAAGTCAAACGGTTGACTTGTGTTTGGTTGGGAGTTGGGTATGCCGAACTTCTGGTGACGGACTCGGATTTCGCCGTCTCGTGGTAAGGGCCAGAATGCCCCGGTCGCCATGATGGGTCGTTTCCCAAGCGACTGAATACGGAACCGTCCGGCCGTGCGAGAGCTTTTTCTCGCAAATCGGGGCTTTCTGACGATCGCTCGCCCAGTAACCCTTTGAACTTCCGTTTGCCCATGCGGCGGATGGCCGAGGGAGTTATGGCGGGCGCCGCGCATGCCCTTCGTCGCTCCTTTAGGATGGCCATAGCCTCCTTAATCTGTTCAACGGTTTGGAACTGGTCGAGTGAGAGGCTGGGGCCACCCCTCAGGTGCGGGATCGAAAGTCTCGCGTCGCCGCGGCTTCTCTCTGCCATCGGCTGGGGCTCGGATCGAGTCGGGATATGGTGTCCGGCGGTTCAAAGAGCGGCTCTCTTCGATGTAGTGGCGGACGTCATGATTCTTAAGGCTTTCTTTGAAGCGCAGTGAGTGTCACTTCAAGTATATGCCTCGAGAACAGTGAGTGTTCTTCGGGACGGTAGGAAAAAATGAAGGTTAAGATATAGCCCTCCTTCTAGCGTTAATTGTTGCTACCCAAAATATTATCCGTAAATAGATATTACTGGAATTGATGGATAGCAAACAAAGTGCGAGATCACTTCCGTAGAGAAAGTAAATAACACAAGATTTGCCGGGGTTGTTAGTCCCGGGCTTGAATGCTCTCGCGAGATATTATTAATACAAATACTTTGGAGTACAAATATTAATGTTAGAGTACAATTACAATGTGTGTAAAGACCCTAGTTATCTTAGCTGTCGAGCGTGAAGATTGCCGGAAGAGATATGATGCTCTGTGAGTTCTTGTAACAACGATGGTGTGCTGTGACGACTGTGAGAAATCGATGGTCTCTCACAGTGTGTATAAGCTGTGTATCTGAGCTACTGGACTTGCGAGTCTCTTCGAATCTGTGCTGTGGAGACTTCTTGCCTCTGCCGACTGTCTTCTGGTTGAGAGGTGATGAGAGAGAAATCCTGAGGTAGATTCGGGAGTGGAAGTCGAGAGCCTGAAGTATGTATGTTTGTATGTTTTTAGGAATGATTTTCCAACGTAGTTGCCAACTGAGAGGAACTGAACAACAACCCTTTTCCAGTTGCTGGAAGTTCTCTATTTATAGGACTGGGAGATGTTGGGCGATCGCCTTTGCTGTAATATAATAAGCGAGTGATCGTCTTTTAGCACATGGGCTGGTCTCCTTAACGTCCGCAGGAGTTGCTGGCAGCCAGTTGTGCGGTCCAATGAGAAGTCTGCACGCGTCTGAGTCACTGTCACGGGTGGTCCCACCTTGTACCTTTCGGCGGGTTTGTCGGTAGGTGATAAGGTGGTGAAAGGATGTGGTCAACGATCCATGTTATGCGGTGCCTTTTGCGGATCTGCACGTGGGCGCTGCTTTGAGATCCAGTCTTCGTAGACTTTGACGGACGAAGGTCTTGTTCGTGGCATAGGACGGTCGTCCTTAGTCGGGCACCAGAGTCGATCTCTAGGTGCCAAAAGGCGATCGCCTTGGGAGTCGATCGCTAGAAACTCGAAGGTGGTCTGCTATCTTCGTTTTGACACGATCACCGTAGCTTGATTAGTCGTGGACTCGGTCGCTCAGCACTTATATCGATCGCCGTCGAGGCATATAAATCGCCGCAAAACACATGTTATACATGTATTTGATGTTCATTATCTGGATGACTGACCCCGTGGGGGCGGAACATGTTTTCATGTTTTAGGTGCTTGCGAGGAGAGAGTTGAGACACAGGGGCATGATGATGGCGACGAGGCATTCGAGCGATACTAGTCCGAGTTGTTCATGTTGGTCAGTCAGTTGGAGTGTTCTCCTGTTTGTCAGTCATTGTCATTATGTATTACCCGAGCATATGCTCGTGGGTGTGGTTGTATTTTCGTTTTTGGCCATGTAGGCCCACTTTTGTCATTGAGATTCCCTATCGGAATATTGTGTCGGATATCATAGTAGGGACTGTGATCTCCCTTGTTAGCTAATTTGATGTAATTTAGTCATGTTCGCCTGGTGGATTTCCTGGCGTGTGGTCTACGGCATTGTAATGACCTAATAGGATTTAGAGGTATTACACATAAACTTAACGCCCAATCAAGTTTCATCGACTTGCGAACGATTAAGTATTTGAGCCATAAACCTTTCCAGTGGCGATCCCCTTATCTAATAAGGAGTGGAATGTTTTTGCTTTCAAATACACAGACTAGTTTCTATATATATATTTAAGAGTCAGGAATGCCAGTGACTATCAGTAAATAAAGAAACATACAATTGCCTTCTGATAATAATTTACATAATAACAAGTACAATGCCTTTATTCTTACATCCTCTGAGTGGCATTTGAGGGCATACTCCTAACAATCTCCTACTTGCACTCAATGCCACACACTATGTTATCTAATACCCATGTTCTCTAGATAATGCTCCAAGCTTATCTGAGAAAATGGCTTGGTCAGTGGGTCAGTAACATTGTCTACTGAGTCTACTCTATGCGGCACAATGTATTCTTTGCGAACAAATTCTCTCACGAGATGATACTTTCTCTCAATGCGTTTTGTACCGTTGTGAGACCTCAGCTCCTAGGCCTGTGCTACAGCTCCAATGTTAACGTATAAAAATGAAAATAGGCAGCGCAGCACATAGTCTCACTTGAAGTTCACCCAGTAACTTCTTAATCCAAAACCCTTCATTTGGAGGCTTCCGAAGCCGCTTAATACTCAGCCTAACAGGTGGAATCAGCAGTCGCGCTATGCTTACTATGCTAAGATACTGTTCCTCCATTAAGAGTAAAATATAGCCAGAAGTAGATACAAAGTCATCTTTCTGTCCTTGGAAGTCTGAATCAGTGAGGCTCGTCACATTCAGTTCTCCACCACCATACATAAGAACCATATCTCTAGTCCTTCTAAAGTACTTGATAACGTTCTTTACGGCGGTCCAATGTTCCCTACCTAGGTCTGCCTGTAACCTACTTACCATGCTCCCATCATGTGCAATGTCAGGTCTCATACACAACAAGGCATACACAAGGCTACCCACAGCCGAAGTATATGGTATATTACCCATTTCCTTTCGTTGTTCCTCAATTTGAGGACACATCTTCAAGGTGAGTTTTATTCCATGTCGCATCGATAGGAACCCTTCCATTCTCTTCACTCTATCCCAATAGAGTCGAATCCCAAGAATATAGGTTTCTTCTCCCAAGTCTTTCATGGAGAACCTACTCGAAAGTCAAGCTTTCACCGACCTGAGCATTCCCACATTATTTCCTATTAGTAGAATATCATCTACATATAGTACTAAGAATGCGATCTTGCTCCCACTAACCCTCTTGTATACACAAGGTTCTTCTTCCTTTTGTACGAAGTCAAACTCTTCGACTGCCTCGTCAAAATGAAGGTCCCAACTATGTGAAGACTGCTACAGTCCATTTCACGGAGTCTACATCCACCATTGCTATGTCATAGGTCGTGGGGTCGGTCTCTTGACTATCACCTGTAACCTCATGGAGACCCAGCTCCTCCAGGTGCATAAATCCATACCTCTGAGGTAATTGAACCCTACTAGACCTACGAGGTGGTTGTACTTGTGTTTCATAAGGTTTGGTTCCATCTTGTACAGGTGTCTCCTGGGGAGTTTCATTGAATTTTCTAAAGAAATACTTCTACCTGCTCCACCTTCATGAATGAACTCATCTTCCAGGAAGTGTGCTTGCAAAGCAACAATGATCTTTCGATCTCCGGGCATGTAGAATAGATAACCCATCGTCCCATGTGTGAATCCAATAAGACTTGGTTTCCTGCCCTCCCATATCTCATGTGGAGTTTTAGGAACAGACTTGGAAGGACATCTGTTCAAGATATAAGCAGCAGTCAGGAGCGCATAACCCCACAGGTAAATCAGTAAGTTGGTGTAGCTAAGCATGGAAACAAACCATGTCCAACAAGGTTCGGTTCCTTCTTTCGGACACACCATTAAACTGAGGAGTTTCTGGAGGTGTAAGTTGTGAAACTATTCCGTGCTCCTTTAGGAACTCGTCAAACTCTGAACTCATATACTCTCCACCCCGATTCGACCGAAGTGCTTTGATATGATTACCAGCTTATTTTTCGACTAGGGCCTTAAATTCCTGAAATTTCTCAAAAGGCCTTGAATTTATGTTTCATTAAGTATACATAACCATACCTAGTATGATCATCCGTAAACATAATGAAGTATTGATATCCAAAAAAATTAATAATGAAATGTTGCTTTAATGTCGGCCCACTAATATAAATTGTAAGAGTAGCAAAATCCAAGCAAAACCCACAATTCCTAGTTCATTTCAATTAGGGTTTTGCGGAGAATTGAGGTAATATCGCAACTTTCTCTTCGTCTCTAATTAAATGTTTAAATTAGGTTCCGCATTAGGCTGTAAGTTCCAAAGAATCGGCGTCTAGTTAATTAATTCGATTTTATCTTTTAATTAAGCCTTATTGTTTATCTTATATATATAAAGCTTAAGAAGCCTTATAAATGTAAGTGGTCATGATTAATGCTTGATTTTCAGGCATGTCAAGCAACTTTCGTTAAGTGTACAATGAATATTCACATAATGACCATTTATATGTTAAGTATATGAAGCATTTGTCAGTTATAAATGTAAAGTGGTTATAATAAATGGCTCACGAATTGAAAGTGAAATGTGGAGATGAAGTGTTTGGTGCCATGAATGCATAAATTAAACACACCAATTAGTGTTAGTCTTTTTACCTTCCCGTCCATGAGTTACAAATATTTTATCAACTATAAAATGTGTCAAAAATCATACACAACAAAACACAACTTCCTCCACACAGCGTGCACATTGGGCTACAACTTATTATGGTTGTAAAGTAAGCATCATATCGTCTAGCTTAATTAGCAAATTGATTTATATTGTTTTATGTAAATTTCACGTGTGTTTTGTGTGTGTAACAATGTAGGACATAAAGATGGTGCTTAGGAGGTTTGGTAGTAACGTCATCTTCTCTAATGGTTTAAGAGATCCTACACATCGTTGTCTTATCAATTATGTGGTACATGCACGAACATTTTTACTTTGATCGAAAATGCAATATATTGATTAACTGTATTTAAGTTACTAACGATCAACTATATCTAATTGTTTTTTGTAGCGCGTCAAAAAGTATTAAAGAAAGATATCGAGAAGTCACAAAAATTGTATCAAGAACAAAACATGAAATAGGTCAATGAACAACAACGACAAAGACAACAACAACAACAAGAACAACAACAAAAACAAGAACGACGCCATGGCCATCGGTGGGATGAATACTTAGCATTCATATTAATATATGTTACAAATTAAACATGCAATATTTTGCTTCATGTAATACCGATAAATGGGCTAATACTATTGATTCGTTAGCAAGTAAGTTTATTGAAAATAATGTGACGAGTTCAATTTTTAATCAATAATTATTACTACACTTTGTTGGTGCATTTTAATATTTTTGCTCTTAATTTAGTTTTTTGTCTTGCGGTGTGTTAATGTCACTTTCTTAATTAAACGTCTTGAAATATTGCGTGACTTTGATACTTGATATGATTGTATAAGTTATGTCGATGTTACATATTGAAAATGGTAGTATATAATAAAAATATCTTCACACTATCATCTTTATCCATAAATGGTGCAAAGCAATAGACTATAGATAAAACAAATACGTATTAATGATCCGGGTAATCATATCCACAATTAGTATCGGCAATTAAGTGATTATGTTATTTTGAGAATTTATTATTTATATAATTTTACTGTAGTTTAAATCTTACATAATAAATAATATCATTTTGACGATTTATGTAGTTTAAACAATATAGATATACCATTTATATAATCTATTATAAATTAAATTTAAATCTTACTCAATAAGTAATATCACTATGGAGATTAATTGATTATCTTAATATAATTTTAGTTTCATTTGTAGAATGACAAACAAATTTGACAAAATGAAATTGTTATATTAGTTATTAAGAGTAGAAAAATTATATGTTGAGATTGATGTCTTCAAATATATTTATATATGCAACCTGGTACAAATTAAATATACTAACAATATTGGACCGATTTTCACAACAATAAAAAATATTGAAACTTAAATGATTTTTGTGCATAAAATAAAGTTCGATTAATTAAGCGTAGTAATGTGGAACTACCGTATTTGATATGATAAATCAAAACGATAATTAATTGTCACAAGCTAGATCTCAAAATATAGCGAATATCCACTTTGTTACGATTTTATATAAGGGTTACATTTATTTTGAAGAAACGTATGCGTTTAACCCCCCTTTGACATTTAGTATGTAACTTATACATATTAAAAAGTTACATGTGAAGAGACTCTTTTAAATGTAGCATCTTGAAAAAAGTCTCTTCACATATACTCTTTTAATGTCAATAAACTATTTTAATATGTGTCATGCTTAGAAAAGGTGTGATACCATCACAACTTAGATATATAATGACGAAAATAAGTGCCAAAGATTACGCTATGATCACTTATATACAGCCCATGTAATGACGAAAATTAGTGTTGAACAATACACTATGAACATTTAGATTAAGCCCGTGTGCATCGCACGGGTTTGAATGACTCGGTCTAAATATAAAAGTCACCAAACAACTAATTAAACTCATTCATCTTAAACTCATGCGATGCTTACAAAAGTTGTGATACCATCACAACTTACAAACCTAATGACGAAAATAAATACCACACATTACACTATGACCAATTAGATAGAGCTCGTGTGCAACGCACGAGTCTGAATGACTAGTTGTTTTAAATGTTTGTGCGTGTGTGCGTGTGTGCGTGTGTGCGTATAGTCCGTCTTTTCTACAGGTATGTGTGAAGTGTTTTCAATGCAATGATGAGTAGGTGATTTGGAGTAAAATGCAGCAAGTCGATCAAGTGAAGGAGATGCTGATTCCTGTGAATATGGGAGAAGTGGTAACTGTTCGGAGATAATCTCTTTGTTTTAAAATTTATTTGACGAGTTAAGTACTTTATACAGGTGTGCTTCTCTCTAGATTGTTTATTTCGTTATTTCTATGGGTATATATGTATGTGCCTAATAGCTAGTTTGAATGCTTTCGGGATCACCAAGAGCACATCGCTAGACCTATTCTTTAATTTAGATTATAGAAGGAGAATATGTAACACCCCCAGAATACGACCGGGAATGTCACACGCCGTAAACCCTTATCACAAGGATCTACCAGGCTAAACTCCAAAAGACTACTCAATGATTGACCGACCGGGGTCAAAATTAATTACAAAGCAGACCGACAAGGTCATTAAACAATTCAGAAACTAATTAAATTTACTTCTCAATGACAATAATAAACTTGAACACAGATTGGAATGACAACTTAATTTATTGAATGAAAACTACACCCATGCAAGGGTGGATACTCGACCGAAAGAGAAACACCAACCAAAATGAAACAAAAGAAAAAGCCTCTGACTCTTGTGTGATTAGCATCGTCGTCTTCCATCTCCATCCAAGCCAATCCCGTGAGTGCTCCCGAGCTGCCAAAACTTGAGCGCATAACAGGCACCCACCCCCCGAAAACTCGGGGGTTAGCAAACTGGAATTTTGCTAGTGCAAGTACATAATATACAAGATATACGAACAATAACAACACAAAACTCAACAGCCGCGAAGCCTTAACACAAACCATACATTCCCATAATCAACACAGAATAGCACTCGCATATAGAAGGTGAAAGATAATCACATAGTCATATTCTTTTTACGGAACATAACACCAATGAAACTTTAAACGAGCTCAAGGAGTCAGAAGATCTAGTTTGGAAAAATCCCTTTTTATAAAAGGAAAAGTATTTTGATAGGAAAGTTTGAAAACATTATTATTGACTCGGGCCGTCTAGGGTTTTGAAAATCGAATGGGAATACTTTTAGAAAATACTTCAAAAGCTCTCGGGTCCTCGACCCAACATGTGGAAAATAATTTGCAAGAAAACCATTACAACATTATTCGGGGTCCTCGACCCAATTTATAAAACACTATCACAAGCGAATCATTACAACATCTCACGGGGTTCTCGGCCCAATCCATATAATATCATCACGAGATCAAATGTCAACATCCCACGGGGTCCTCGACCCAATACACAGAATAATCATCACAGTACAATCAACGGCACAGCCTCTCATTCGACAAATCCTGCTCAAGACCCCTGATTAATTAACCCTCGGAGATCTCGTCAAATATTCTTGGTTAATTAACCCTGATACCAACATTTAAAACAAGTTGAAACGAATTTTCAGAAACACGAATCGCGGTCTACATCAAGACCAATATTTTAAATCGAGTTGCAAGAACTTTAAATTACGAAAATCATTTGGTAACGGGGTCTTAGCTATCACTCAAATATCCGTTACCAATAAGCCTACCAGGCGCCTACCTTGCACACTTGTGCATCGGCGTTCACTCCACTATGTTGGCCGCCCCTTGAACATGTCACCGCGACGGCGATCACTCCCGCAAGAGCCGCCCCTTGCACGCGAATTAGGTAACAGCAGTGTTCACCAACCATATGGATCCGCACATTGCAGCGTACACCAGGTCGGAGTACACGCCCCGCCCTCGAAGGTTCCCGGATACGACGTTTCTCACAACAAGTATCCACATTGTTTCAAACATCAAGCACACAGACAAACGTTACAACAATTATCAACTCAGTACAGCAAGTCACACAATTTATTTGCCAGTCCATAACCACACAAATAAACAATAACACGCATGTTATCAATCAAAACTCATTCATAATAAGCCTTCAAGCATAACCAACCAATGCCGCACATATATCCCTATATTGCGACTCAACCGAATATATATATATATATATATATATATATATATATATATATAGTGGCGCGTTCTATGCAGTACCAATATTAGATGCAGTACTTTACAGTACTAATTTATGCATGAGTTTTGTACTAATTATGCATGAAATATATGCATTTCGTGCATCAAAATTTCAATACATTAAAATATGCAATATATTTGATGCATATAATTAGTACAAAACTCATGCATAAATTAGTACCTGTAAATCTTGCATCTAATATTGGTACTGCATAGAACGCGCCACTATATAGGGATGCATTAAAATATTAGATTATATGCATCAAATATATTGTATATTTTAATGTATTGAAATTTTGATGCACGAAATGCATATATTTCATGCATAATTAGTACAAAACTCATGCATAAATTAGTACTGTAAAGTACTGCATCTAATATTGGTACTGCATAGAACGCGCCCCTATATATGTAACCTTACTATATTATATCTATAAGTATGGTTCATCCATCGACCCAAGTTGAGTACTCAACTAGTGTTAGCATTCATCACTCGGCATTCACCGACATATGTATGTATTTATCTATATACATGTATACATTCATATATATATATATATATGCATATCTATATACATACATATATTTAACATATAAATATATATACGTATATTCGTAAACTAATTCACATACTTCGGTAACAATGATTTCACGTAGTTATAATTCATATATCAAGGTACTTGCCTTGGTAATCTCTCGCGAATACTCCGAAAATACGGTCGATTGGAAAAATACGAAACTCCAATGAAAACAACGATCGGAAGGGCTCAACACCAGATTTTCGTAGGTAATTTGTCCCTAGTATCCTATCATCAAATAAACAATCAATCACACGAGGTAAAACATCGCAAAACGACCGAATCTCCCTCAGCGGCATTTTCCCGGACACCTTGATGGCGTCAATTGAAAACTCATATAAACGACGAATCGGACATGACAAAACTGTGGAAAGATGATGAAATTGATAGAATACAACTTAATCTACAATCATCCATCAGCAATCGAAGTTCATATGGCTCGAACGAATGAAATCTATCAAGATCCCCAAATTTCCCAAAGTTTAGATTTTAGGAAAAACTAACCTTGATTCGGTCGATTGAAGGATGTTATGGAATGATCAATCAACGATATGAACTCAGGAACATCATGGATTTGTTATTCGATAACATGACTCCTTGCTCTCAAAACCTCTGGCCGCGGAAAGAAAAGAAGGAAATGAAAAAATGGGTTGAAACAGGGCTGCTCGGTCAAATATATAGGCAGACCGCCCTAGCGTGCGCTGGCGTACCGGCAACGTGCGCTAGCGTACCGGCAGCGTGCGCTAGCGGGCCGGCCATGGTCCAGTCCAGAGCCTCCTGGACCGATCCCCTCGCCCAGGTAGCGCGCGGTGGCTGCCGAGCAGCGTGCGCTACATCTGCCGGTTAGCGCGCAGCCGTGGCAGCGTGCGCTTCGCCGCGGTTAGCGCGCGCATAGTCTCTGGCGATGGCGTACGCTATGCCGGTCCTGCGCACCGTCCGGCCGGCGTCAGTGCAGTGCAGTTCCTCCATAACCGTCCGGCCGGCGCCAGTGCAGTGCAGTTCCTCCTCTGGCCGTCCAGCCGGCGCCAGTGGCCTGGCGACTCGATTCCCAAAAATGCACAGAACGAACACGACGAAACGCTTGTGGACAACTGTAACACCCCCAGAATCAAACAGGGAATATTACACGCCGCAGACCCTCTCCGTGAGGATCCACCAGGCTAGACATCCAAACAACACAACCCATTACAAACCGACATGATAAAATACCAAAGCAACATACTAACTCGGTCTTTCATCACAAACATACAAGTCAAAATGCACATTTCTACCTTGACTCATACCCATGCAAGGGTAAAATACTCTCTCAAACGAAAAGTACGACAGAAGAAAGACCATACACAAACTCCGACTGACTGCATCCAACACTGGCCTTCGGATGATTAGTATCATTCGCCTTCCATCATCCTTCGTGCCGATCCTGTGTTTTGCTCCCAAACCTGTATGTACCTGGATGCAAAAACAGACATCCACCCCGAATACTCGGGGGTTAGCAAAACTCCACTGTTTTGCTAGTACAAGTATAAAGTGCAAATACGATCCATACATAACACATTCCGAGAATACAACAAAAGACTTCCCGAGATATTTTGTTTAATCAAAAATAGTTCAAGACTTGAAAGTAGAAACCAAAACAAGAAAGCACTTTGAAAATATTTCCAAATCTCGGGAGTTTTGAAAACATTTGTGATTGTAAAGTTCTTAATTCTTCAAAAGCCACTTAGGGTCACCACCCCAAAATTCATTTTCCAAAATGCAAATCCGATTAACAAAACACGGTATTCACAACCCAATTCATTCCAGTCACAAAACATAGGGTCCACGACCCAACCATTCCAATCACAAAACACAGGGTCCACGACCCGATCATCAACTTCAATTCACTTCTAACAACACATTACACATAACACATTATTATTATGCCATTTTAGCCAAACACCAAGACTCAATATATATAATGTCTCTCGACCCCGAGCACCAAGCATTGTGATATTCCGGACATATCACAATTATTCATCAGTACAAACATTCCGGGAATTCTCGCGACCCGGTCCGGCCCTGAAGCCACCAAGTCCCTGTATGCCCCGTCGAGCAATCCCTAGGTGAGAATGCCCACTCGAAGTAACTCTCGCGACCCGGTCTAGCCGCTAAGCCACCAGGTCCCCGTGTGACCCCGTCGAGTCAATCCCCGAGTGAGAGTACCCGAGAAAAACCTTACAACTCTCATCAATTCACAATTTCCAAAACCGAAAACCTCAAGAGTCAATCACAATATATATAGTCGAGGTATTTTTCTAGAATGGCCAAATGTCCAACACACACTCACGACCCAAAGCTTATACAATTAACACAGAAGCACACCATCTAAACAGCACCAAACGACACAACCAATATCACACAAGTTCACATATTCACACACATCCGCATGACTCCACACAAAATCTTAACAAAATAATTGAACTTTAACTTACCAACAACAAAATCACACATAATGGCATCACTCGAAAATAATGTGATCCTATACTCGACACCAATACGCATAGTCAATTAAGCACATTAATTCCCAAACACAAGAATCCTCTTTTAATAAAACCATGATTATAGTTATAACGATTCTTTAGAAAAATGGTTGTAAACAATTCGTTTAGCATGTATCGTCAATTTACAACCATCATATTCACAAAATACGTAATGTATGGGCAAGATACTTGCTTCAATAGTCGACACCGGACACTCCGACGAACATGGCTCAACCAGGAAACCTCGAATGCCCACAACCTTCCGGCGGAAACGACGGTAACATAATCGATCGGGAAACGGCGAACGGAAGGGTTCCGACTCAAGTTCTTCGCAAGGAACCTGACCCTAACACCATACCGTCAATAATCAATCGTCGTACGAGGAAGAATAATCGTAGAATGCCCAAAACCCCCCTCTAAGGATTTTCACCGGACACCTTCAAGGCACCGATTAGGAACTCAACAAAACAAAGAATCTTTAACAATCGAACCATGGATCAACAAGGAAATTGGTATAATATGACTTAATAATCATCAATTCATCTCAAATATAAGTTATCACGGATCAAACGGACGAAATCAACCAAAACCCCCAATTTTCCCAAAACTAGGATTTTAGGAAAACTAACCTTGATTCGCTGGATTGAAGGATGTTATGGAGTGATTAGTCGATGTTATGAGCTCCCAAACTTCGTGGGTTAATTGTATAACAACATGGCTTCGATTTCCCAAAGGATCCAGCCGCGGAAGAGAAAGGGAGAAAATGAAAAATGAGTGCAAATAGGACTGCTCGGTCATATTTATACTGGTGCAGCCTAGCGTGCGCTAGGCTGCCGAGCTAGCATGCGCTAGCAGCCAGTAACGGCCCAGAAATCAGCTTTGTGACGCGGCCCGTCCAGAAGGGGCCGCGGCCCGCGGTACAGCCCGCTCCAGCATCAATAGGCACACGGTACAGTCTTATCTATATCGACCATAACTCCTTCGTCCGGACTCCGATTGACTCACCGTTTGAGCCATTGGAAAGATAACTTGATGATCTATATTATTGCCAAGATTCAGAATTTTTGGAGTTTTAAAGAATTAATGGTGACTTTACAAAGTCGAATTCACACGTGAAAAGGTCGATTAAGGACACGGAACTCAACAAAACGACACCGAAACGAACTTTGATGACAAAAAGTGTAGAATGAATCATTCTATGAATGACGAAACGGTCACAATAAAGTCGCTAAGATGGACTTTCGCCAAAAAATAAAATTACCAGAAATCGAAATTGCGAATATTACATACTACCCTCCTTAAAAGAAGTTTCGTCCCGAAACTTGAAACAAGTAGGGAGATGCAAAATCCCGCCAAGAAAACTCAACGAGATATACAAGAACCGAAAATTCCCGCCCAACGACGAAATGTTGCTAGCAACGCAAAGGCACATACGGCGTGAAAACACGCTCCACGACGACCAACGCAACACCACCGGTAGAGACATAATAAAATCAACAAGTGACAACGTCATCAAACAGATAATAAAATCGAGTCAATCATCCGAACAATCACAAAACATGAGGTGCTAATACAAGAAAACATGCACAGTCAAGAAAACAGAAAATAACCACAATTAATTCGGATTACGCCGAAATCCTCAAAAACCACACTAGGCATCTCCATGTCCTTTCGGAGCAGAGACGCAATCTCGATCCTCAAATCTCTTAGCTACCTACTCGTAATGCATGGTTCGGTGACCCACTTGGCCACACTCGAAACAGTTGACTAACGACGAACGACAATTCTTCGCGGTACGAGATTAGGCAGCGACAGTCAAACAACCACAATCGAACAACAATGATCGAACATAACGATTGAATAATGACTCCGAAGTTCGCACTTCAACTCGAGACATTAAAAGAGCAGGTAAACTAAAAGATGTTACTTCTGAACAATGTTCACAAGAATCGATCCGAACTCGGAAAGATCACAACGATATACAGATCAATTTGGGACAATATCCGAACTCACTCGAATGACAAGGGTGAGAAACAACACAAGGTCATAAGCATCAACTAACACAATCGAATCGATACAATCAACGAAACGGAAGCGGAAAAAAATATAGGTATTACATCATATCACCTTTAAAAGAGGTTTCGTCCCCGAAACCTAAAAAACGAGTACGAAGCGCTGGAATAGCAACCTTCCCGGCCATATCCTGTTGGTCCTGCATCTGATCTCCATGACCAACTGTACTGCGGTCAAGACCGCATCCTCTGTCCCTCAGCATACGAAGCGGATTCTCACTCGATACGATGGCAGAACTTCGAAAAATATTATACTAAAGTACCAACCCAGCACGACATATCACATAAGGTAACTAATAATAACTCGATAAGAAAATCCACGAGGTATCCTTTTAAAGGAAATCTTTTGAAAATCCTCGGATTTGTATGCTATTCCAAATAAACTTTAAAAGTACTTTTGGTACCTCGGGTTGTTTCATCAAAACTTGTAAACAACATACTCTAACCGTCTCATTTGAAATCATTTGCCAAAATAATAATTCCTTGTAACCGGCGTTATCAAAATCATCATGCCTCTACGCATCATCATCACCGTTAACAACCAACAAGTTAACCATGCAAGATCATCATACCATTCTTACATACTCTAACATTTCCAAATCCGAGTTTGAACTTTACATCGAGTGAGATTTTTCATCTTTCACTATATATTTTTGAAAATAAAAATCATATTGGTTTTTAAAATAAAATATTTTGTGTAAAAGATTTTTGAAAATCATGTACTCGAATTATTTAAAAATACCATAGTACGTTAAAAGTCATTTCCGAAAATTCTCCCAACACTACATAAGAATCAACGACGGTAACATTTTACAAAATGTTCAAGGTACTTTAAAACAACTCTTTCAATACCGTCGAGGTTTTATTTGAGAATCCTAGGCCGGCTCGCAAATTTCAAACAATTTCCAAAGTTCATACGAAGCCGCTGGCTTAATCGCAACGTCAAATTAGTCTCAAAAATTGATTTCCGCAACTTGCACAAACTTATGAAAGTTTCAGGAAAATATTTTCGAACACACACACAACAGACATTATTTAACAACTCACTGAGCAAAATCAATTATCTCCTAGTGCGACGAAAAGTCGCAACACATATTCACACAAAATAGTTGTCATAACTAGACAACACATATAGAATACAGTCACAGATGACTGACTGCAGAAAGTTAATCCTAAAGGCTAAAAATGCGGTTCCACATCCTCTGCCCAGGCTGATTAGCGCACGTTACAACAACATTAGCGTGTGCTACTCATGCCACATTAGCGCGCGCTAGCCTTGTGCTTAGCGTGCGCTAACAGCTCTAATTCAGCAACGTGATTGCGAATATATATACGACATTATTAGAACCGATAGTTACAAATGAACAACGACAGCATACGAATCTATATTCCATCGATTCACATGCTTACAACACTTCGCGAGCAACCATCAAAGGACAACTGTCATCCAAAATCGAAATCTCGTCTATTAATAAAGAGGACTATCTTAACTTATACCAAACGACTTAGCATTCACACCACTATTTTAATTTAAAACTCGCAACACTGCCCGAACAACAAGAACATCATCATGTATTTCTCGACTAACAACCATAAAACCTATAAGTTGAAAGCGAGAGTCACGTCTTGATTACATTTTGTAGACCTCACTTGAGTTTAAAAGTTGTGTTTTGAAAACTTATAATACAAGATGAACATAAAATATCGGTAGTTTGAATTCTCTAAAAATTTCGACCCTGAGGTCATCATACAAAAATCAACTTTTTTTTCTCCACTTGGAGGATGTTTTAAAACAAAAATATACGTGTCTCTCCAAAAACATGTAAAGTTTTAAAATATTATATTGATGAATTTTCCTTTACGTAACCACACCAAGGCCATTACTCTTGTAAAAACGACTTATATCAGGATATGCGTTTATATACATATACGCTGGCACCACTTTTATTCTAGCATCATACGAGGATCAAACAACATAGGCCACATAATCACAAATCACCTTTAAACTCCACGTCATAACACAAAATCATACAAGCTCGTATATCAAAAGGCACAATATAGTAGAGAGACTTACATCCACAGGTCGCACGAAGATGATGGTTGCACCTCGATACTAATCACGGCCGACATCACAGACGACGCGTCGCGACATGACTTATACAAACACAATCTGACAGGACAAGACACGACAATACCCGACTGGACCCGACAGCCTAGGTTTCCGCAACCTAAGCTCCGATACCATAAATGTAACACCCCCAAAATCAAACAGGGAATATTACACGCCGCAGACCCTCTCCGTGAGGATCCACCAGGCTAGACATCCAAACAACACAACTCATTACATACCAACATGATAAAATACCAAATCAACATACTAACTCGGTCTTTCATCACAAACATACAAGTCAAAATGCACATTTCTACGTTGACTCATACCCATGCAAGGGTAAAATACACTCTCAAACGAAAAGTACGACAGAAGAAAGACCATACACAAACTCTGACTGACTGCATCCAACACTGACCTTCGTGTGATTAGTATCATTCATCTTCCATCATCCTTCCTGCTGATCCTGTGTTTTGCTCCCAAACCTGCATGTACCTGGATGCAAAAACAGACATCCACCCCCGAATACTCGGGGGTTAGCAAAACTCCACTGTTTTGCTAGTACAAGTATAAAGTGCAAATACGAGCCATACATAACATATTCCGAGAATACAACAAAAGACTTCCCGAGATATTTTGTTTAATTAAAAATAGTTCAAGCCTTGAAAGTAGAAACCAAAACAAGAAAGCACTTTGAAAATATTTCCAAATCTCGGGAGTTTTGAAAACATTTGTGATTGTAAAGTTCTTAATTCTTCAAAAGCCACTTAGGGTCACCACCCCAAAATTCATTTTCCAAAATGCAAATTCGATTAACAAAACACGGGATTCACAACCCAATTCATTCCAGTCACAAAACACAGGGTCCACGACCCAACCATTCCAATCACAAAACACAGGGTCCACGACCCGATCATCAACTTCAATTCACTTCCAACAACACATTATTATTATGCCATTTTAGCCAAACACCAAGACTCAATATATATAATGTCTCTCGACCCCGAGCACCAAGCATTGTGATATTCCGGACATATCACAATTATTCATCAGTACAAACATTCTGGCAATTCTCGCGACCCGGTCCGGCCCTCAAGCCACCAAGTCCCTGTGTGCCCCGTCGAGCAATCCCCAGGTGAGAATGCCCACTCGAAGCAACTCTCGCGACCCGGTCTAGCCGCTAAGCCACCAGGTCCCCGTGTGACCCCGTCGGGTCAATCCCCGAGTGAGAGTACCCGAGAAAAACCTTACAACTCTCATCAATTCACAATTTCCAAAACCGAAAACCTCAAGAGTCAATCACAATATATATAGTCGAGGTATTTTTCTAGAATGGCCAAATGTCCAACACACACTCACGACCCAAAGCTTATACAATTAACACAGAAGCACACCATCTAAACAGCACCAAACGACACAACCAATATCACACAAGTTCACATATTCACACACATCCGCATGACTCCACACAAAATCTTAACAAAATAATTGAACTTTAACTTACCAACAACAAAATCACACATAATGGCATCATTCGAAAATAATGTGATCCTATACTCGACACCAATACGCATAGTCAATTAAGCACATTAATTCCCGAACACAAGAATCCTCTTTTAATAAAACCATGATTATAGTTATAACGATTCTTTAGAAAAATGGTTGTAAACAATTCGTTTAGCACGTATCGTCAATTTTCAACCATCATATTCACAAAATACGTAATGTATGGGCAAGATACTTGCCTCAATAGTCGACACCGGACACTCCGATGAACATGGCTCAACCAGGAAACCTCGAATGCCCACAACCTTCTGGCGGAAACGACGGTAACATAACCGATCGGGAAACAACGAACGGAAGGGTTCCGACTCAAGTTCTTCGCAAGGAACCTGACCCTAACACCATACTGTCAATAATCAACGATCGTACGAGGAAGAATAATCGTAGAACGCCCAAAACCCCCTCTAAGGATTTTCACCGGACACCTTCAAGGCACCGATTAGGAACTCAACAAAACGAAGAATATTTAACAATCGAACCATGGATCAACAAGGAAATTGGTATAATATGACTTAATAATCATCAATTCATCACAAATAAAAGTTATCACGGATCAAACGGACGAAATCAACCAAAACCCCCAATTTTCCCAAAACTAGGATTTTAGGAAAACTAACCTTGATTTGCTGGATTGAAGGATGTTATGGAGTGATTAGTCGATGTTATGAGCTCCCAAACTTCGTGGATTAGTTGTATAACAACATGGATTCGAGTTCCAAAAGGATCCTGCCGCGGAAGAGAAAGGGAGAAAATGAAAAATGAGTGCAAACAGGACTGCTCGGTCATATTTATACTGGTGCAGCCTAGCGTGTGCTAGGCTGCCGAGCTAGCGTGCGCTAGCGGCCAGTAACGGCCCAGAAATCAGCTTTGTGCCGCAGCCCAGCCAGAAGGGGCCGCGGCCCGCGGTACAGCCCGCTCCAGCATCAAAAGGCACACGGTGCAGTCTTAGCTATTTCGACCATAACTCCTTCGTACGGACTCCGATTGACTCATCGTTTAAGTCATTGGAAAGCTAACTTGATGATCTATAATATTGCAAAGATTCAGAATTTTTGGAGTTTCCAAGAATTAATGGTGACTTTACAAAGTCGAACTCACACGTGAAAAAGTCGATTAAGGACACGGAACTCAACAAAACGACACTGAAACGAACTCTGATTACAAAAAGTGTGGAATTAATTATTTTCGGAATGACGAAACGGTCACAATAAAGTCGCTAAGATGGACTTTGACAAAAAAAATTACCGAAAATTGAAATTGCGGATATTACAACAACAACATCGATCCGAAATAAAAATAATATACAACAAATCACCACATATGGCCATAAAAACAAAATCGATTGTCGAGAAAAATAATACCAACGCTCAAAAACCGAAAAATTTCCAGTCTAAAATAAAATACTACAAATTAATCAGAATAAAAATCTCGGGTATTACATTCTACCCCCCTTAAAATAAGTTTCGTCCCGAAACTTAAAGCAGAGAGCGGTGGGACAATCAAGAAAAAAATAATTACTTGCTCAGGTGGAGGAGTATGAATTTGGAGACAAAAGCTCCAAGAGTTAAGAAAATCACAAAACGGCTCAGACATCCTGAAACCATGTTTCGAGCTTGACCAACCGCATCCAAGTTCAATAACACATTCGGAAATGTTAATTGCACGTGTGGGAATAAAAGTTCCGAACAAAATTTTGCAAGGATCAAGTTCAGATGTGGAAAGACCACAATAATCCACGGGATTTATCAAAACAGCTCCGAGATTCGTTCGGAGGACGGTAGGCTAAGTAGAACAAGGTAGTTTAGAATCGTCGAGAGAATCACAATTGAATTACCAACATTGAAAGGTCACACAATACCGGAAATACTAAGAAAAGTATGGGTAATACACTCCCCCATACTAAAACGACATTACGATCCCGAAACTTAGGACAACAAAAGCTGGAAACGTAAGGTAATGAAACGAAAGACGATCGAAGTCACGATTGTAGGAACTAGCAACGATTAAGACACCGTACAAAATCTTCATTCTCCCATACTGGGATCTTCAGAAGGAAACATGTGGTTTCGGGACACTCTCCGGTCACTTGCTCTATTCCCTAATAGGGTAGCATTCTTTGCCAATTCGGTAACTATCTCACAATGTTTCTCCCGATGACCTTCACACCCGCACCGGTAACAAGTCAAGAGTGGAAAGGGACAATTTGCACGATCATGTCCCTGACAGTTTCAGTTGAAGCACCTTCTCTTCTCACCTAGAGTCACCCATGCTGGCTTGGGATTCCCAGCGCTCACTCCCGACCGCGAAGACGACGCGTTCGAACGACGTGAGGGTTTGGGAGCCTTAAACTCTTCACCACCCAAAAATTTCCCAGATGTCCTCGGTCTCTTCGCTTCGCTCGTGGGCTCGACTACTGAGGAGATTTCATAGGATATCGTTTGGTCTTGATACTCCTTCACCGTAGCATGAATCGTGGTCGCACGAACCACCTTGCCGCTTCCATTTCCATCATCACGTCTACATCCGCCGAGGCTCAACATACTAATGCAAATAATACCGTTCAACAATATAAATTAATCAGTCGTACCGTATACCACAATTATCAACACGAGATTTAGTTAGCATCCTTGGAATAACGGTAATATCGTAAAGCACAAAGTTTTCTAAAGTCAATTTCGAGTCCTTCGACGAGGACGATCATTATATGTATGCACTTAATGAAAACAAATTTTTGAAAAAGAGGGCTAGTCATGTTACGCCCAAGACTTGTAAATACTGTCTTTTATTTCGAAAGAGGAAGTTTATACAACGACTCTAAAATTTATTTTCGAATAATGTATAAAAGAATAATTGAAAATTGAATTGTAACTAATTTGAATATTTCAAAAGTGTCGAGTCCCAAATACCACAATTTTGAAAATCTTTCCTCTTCTACCAAAATGTTTATTCGAAAGAATTTTCCACCGAGATACGTGACCATTTAACATGACGACATTAAATCATGGGTTTTCACAATGCTAGAAAATTTCAAACCACCACTTTAAAATATTCGTGATATTACAGCACTGTGGGCCCCGCACCGGAACTTACCTAGCTAAAAATCATTTAAAAAAAACATTGAAAACGCCAAAAAGGCCGATGATGGTAATATTTTCAAATACTCACAAAAGTCATTTATAAAATATCAAATACCGTCATAAAAATACCGTCAAAACTTGCAAGATCAAAATATCAAGACTCGGTTTAGGGAATCGGTTTTAAGAAATAAAACTCAGTTTGCAAGATACCAAAAGCCATCTCAAAATACTCACGCAACGGATAAAATTAACACTCAAAGATTTACTCTAATGAAATGTAGAAACCAATAAATATGCTCGACTTCCGAAGCATACTACATAACCATTTTTACTCGGACCGTATACGCATGCTATATCCTAAAACAATAATATCACCAACAAGTTCCAATCCTAGTTCACAGTAAACACATTAGCACAATATAATCAAATACGTTTATAAAGGGACTTACGATCGGGAGACTTACCATCACGGATTGCCTGAAGATGATGTCGGAACCACGATACTAATCACAACTCTGATGCGCTCGACTTACACCGGACATGGACTTGACCCAATGGCCTAGGTTTTCGCAAACCTAAGCTCCAATAACATATATGTAACACCCCCAGAATATGACCGGGAATGTCACATGCCGTAGACCCTTATCACAACGACCTACCAGGCTAAACTCCAAAATACTACTCAATGATTGACCGACTGGGTCAAAATTAATTACAAAGTAGACCGACAAGGTCATTAAACAATTCAGAAACTAACTAAATTTACTTCTCAATGACAATAATAAACTTGAATACAGAAAGGAATGACAACTTAATTTATTGAATGAAAACTACACCCATGCAAGGGTGGATACTCGACCGAAAGAGAAATACCAACCAAAATGAAACAAAAGAAAAAGACTCTGACTCTTGCGTGATTAACATCGTCGTCTTCCATCTCCTTCCAAGCCCATCCCATGACTGCTCCCGAGCTGCCAAAACCTGAGCGCATAATAGGCACCCACCCCCCGAAAACTCGGGAGTTAGCAAACTGGAATTTTGCTAGTGCGCAAGTACATAATATACAAGATATACGAACAATAACAACATAAAACTCAACAGCCGTGAAGCCTTAACACAAACCCTACATTCCCATAGTCAACACAGAATAGCACTCGCATACAGAAGGTGAAAGATAATCACATAGTCATATTCTCTTTACGGAACATAACACCAATGAAACTTTAAACGAGCCCAAGGAGTCAGAAGATCTAGTTTGAAAAAATCCCTTTTTATAAAACGAAAAGTATTTTGATAGGAAAGTTTGAAAACATTATTATTAACTCGGGCCGTCTTGGGATTTTGAAAATCGAATGGGAATACTTTTAGAAAATACTTCAAAAGCTCTCGGGTCCTTGACCCAACATGTGGAAAATAATTTGCAAGAAAACCATTACAACGTTATTCGGGGTCCTCGACCCAATTTATAAAACACTATCACAAGCGAATCATTACAACATATTATGGAGTTCTCGGCCCAATCCATATAATATCATTACGAGATCAAATCTCAACATCCCATGGGGTCCTCGACCCAATATACAGAATAATCATCACATTACAATCAAAGGCACAGCCTCTCATTCGACAAATCCTGCTCAAGACCCCTGATTAATTAACCCTCGGAGATATCGTCAAAAATCCTTGGTTAATTAACCCTGATACCAACATTTAAAACAAGTTGAAACGAACTTTCAGAAACATGAATCGCGGTCTACATCAAGACCAACATTTTAAAGCGAGTTGCAAGAACTTTGAATTACGAAAATTATTTGGTAACGGGGTCTTAGCTATCACGCAAATATCAGTTACCAATAAGCCTGCCAGGCGCCTCCCTTGCACACATGTGCACCGGCGTTCACTCCACTATGTTGGCCGCCCCTTGAACATGTCACCGCGCCAGCGATCACTCCCGCAAGAGCCGCCCCTTGCACGCGCATTAGGTAACACCGGTGTTCACCGACCATATGGAGCCGCACATTGCAGCGTACACCAGGCCGGAGTACACGCCCCGCCCTCAGAGGTTCCCGGATATGACGTTTCTCACAACAAGTATCCACATTGTTTCAAACATCAAGCGCACATACACAAACGTTACAAGAATTATCAACTCAGTACACCAAGTCACACAATTTATCCGCCAGTCCATAACCACACAAATCAACAATAGCACGCATGTTATCAATCAAAACTCATTCACAATAAGCCTTCAGGCATAACCAACCAACGCCGCACATATATCCCTATATTGCGACTCAACCGAATATATATATATATATATATAACCTTACTATTTTATATCTATAAGTATGGTTCTTCCATCGACCCAAGTTGAATACGTCAACTAGTGTTAGCATTCATCACTCGGCATTCACCGACATATGTATGTATTTATCGATATACATGTATACATTCATATATATATATATATATAAATATATATATATATGTACGCATATCTATATACATACATATATTTAACATATAAATATATATGTACACGTATATTCGTAAAATAATTCACACACTTCGGCAACAATATTTTCACATAGTTATAATTCATATATCATGGTACTTGCCTTGGTAATCTCTCGCGAATATTCTGAAAATACGGTCGATTGGAAAAATCCGGAACTCCAATGAAAACAACGATCGGAAGGGCTCAACACCAGATTTTCATAGGGAATTCGTCCCTAATATCCTATCATCAAATAAACAATCAATCACAGGAGGAAAAACATCGCAAAGCGACCGAATCTCCCTCAGTGGCATTTTCCCGGACACATTGAAGGCGTCAAATGAAAACTCATATAAACGACGAATCGGACATGACAAAACCGTGGAAAGATGATGAAATTGATAGAATACAACTTAATCTACAATCATCCATCAGCAATCTAAGTTCATATGGCTCGAACGAATAAAATCTATCAAGATCCCCAAATTTCCCAAAGTTTAGATTTTAGGAAAAACTAACCTTGATTCGGTCGATTGAAGGATGTTATGGAATGATCAATCAACGATATGAACTCAGGAACATCATGGATTTGTTGTTCAACAACATGCCTCCTTGCTCTCAAAACCTCTGGTCGTGGAAAGAAAAGAAGGAAATGAAAAAATGGGTTGAAACAGGGCTGCTCGGTCAAATATATAGGCAGACCGCCCTAGCGTGCGCTAACGTACCGGCATCGTGCGCTAGCGGGCCGGCCATGGTCCATTCCAGAGCCTACTGGACCGATCCCCTCGCCCAGGTAGCGCATGCTGGCTGCCGAGCAGCGTGCGCTACGTCTGTCGGTTAGCGCGCGTAGTCTCCTGGCAGTAGCGTACGCTATGCCGGTCCCTGCCGCACCCGTACGGCCGGCGCCCAGCTGCAGTGTTGGTTCCTCCCGCAACCGTCCGGCTAGCGCCCAGCTGCAGTGCCAGTTCCTCCCGCAACCGTCCGGCCAGCGTCCAGCTGCAGTGGCCTGGCGACTCGATTCCCAAAAACGTACGGAACGAACACGACGAAACGCTCGCAGACAACATCAATCCGAAATAAAAATAATATACAACAAATCACCACATATGGCCATAAACACAAAATCGATTGTCGAGAAAAATAATACCAATGCTCAAAAACTGAGAAATTTCCGGTCTAAAATAAAATACTATAAATTAATCAAAATAAAAATCTCGGGTATTACAGAAAATTTGAATCTGATTAACGTGTTTCAAGAGAAGAAAAAAATCAACATTGGGTTTGATAAATATCTGTTGTAAATGGTAGAGCTGGGAATTTATAGCCCGACCCTACTTTCTGAACGGACTGAACTGTGATTCCATTGACCCAAAGTGAACTAGCCTTTTGCCCTGACTTCAGTAAACACGGTGCCCTGTATGGCCGTAACGTACTGTCCACGATGGGTCCAGTGTTGTTAAAAGCGCGCATATGCGAGATGCGATGCAATGCGAGGTTTTAGAGCTTCGCTTCAGTTATGCGATGCAACTTCCAAAAAGCGCGCGCTTCTGTGCGCTTTTTGCGCTTAAGCGATATGCAAGATGCACTAAAAATGCGATTTTAGAAGTTGATGACCATGTATTTTCCAAAGTAGATGGGATGTAGCTAAAACTTCAGGAGCAGTGGAGCCTCGTTATAATTCTAGGCAAAATAATAAAAAAAAACACTTCTAATAATTGATACTTAAGTAATTAATTTACATATTAATTATTTAAGTGTTATGTAATTATTACATATGTACATCATTATTATAGGTCAAATACATCCCATGGCAACAAAAAAGGAAATGCCTTTGAATCATCATCTAGAAGGCGTTTAATTGATGAAAATGAAGACGAGAAAGATGAAATTGAATTTGACGAGGGGGATAAAAATCCTAACCAGGATGAAGATTTCAAAAATCTTCAAGAAGATCATGAAGATGATGATTTTTAATTTATGTCTACTCTATGCTAGCGTGTGCTGGATCATCGAACGGGTTTTTCCACCACGGGTTGGTCTGACGGGATCATCGTGGGTTCTAGGCAGTGAACGCTGGATCTTCGGAATTACCATGTGTATGTTGTGATATCATGTTGTGATTATCAGTTATGTATGTCATTTATGAGTTTCTCGTAGGAGAAGACTTGTTGGTATTTTTGTTGTTTACGTTATTATTCTTCGTGAGATATGAATAATATGTTGTGGTACTTGTACTAGCATCGTTGTGCTAACCCCTTCGAGGGTGAACATTTTGTTTATGTTCAGGATTCAAGAGAGCGGGAAAACAACCACTGGAGCTGCATGACGACGAGAGTGCAGAGTGATGTTCCGGCCGGGTTTATTTGTCTGTTGTTTATTGGTTATTTCAATAAGTACTCGAGTACGAAGTCGTTTATGATGAATTTGAATTTGGCGATGTATTAATAAGTTTTTGTTGAACATTTGTATTTTCAGTATTTGGTCAGAACTGTTGTATCTTAATTCCGTTATTTCCATTCGTTAGTACCTCTTAATGTCTGTTCAATTCTTCAGCCTTGTAAATCCTTATGTAAAGGATTTACGGCGCTGTAATATTCCTGAATATATCGGGGGTGTTACAACAACATCCAAAACATCATACTCCAAACTCAAATCGAAATCTAGGGTTTGAAGAAATTACCTTAGATTTTAGGATGAAGAATCCAAGTATATGTTGTTAATCCACACCAAGAACTCAAGGAGGATGAAATCTTTGAGATTGATGATGCTAAATCGCCCAAGAATTCGCCCAAGAGTCGCCCAAGGAGAGGAGGAATGAGAAAGGGGATGAAATGAGCTTCTCCCCTTAAAAACCCGCTGAAAAAGGGGTAACCTAACTCGCGTGCCGCGGCCCGGAATGAGTGTGCCGCGGGCCGCGGCCGAAAAACAACTCCCAGCTCCAGATTAGTGCCGCGGCTCGGCCAGCAGTGGGCCGCGGCGCGTGGTACAGCCGCGCCTGGCTGGTCCTGCATGATGTGTGTGCCGCGGTGCACACACCCCTGAGCCGCGGCGCACAATGTTCGTGCCCAAATAGTGATGAAAAACGACCCGGAAAGAGAATAAATGGTATAGAACTCAAAACTTGGGAATAATAACACGAAATGGAATTGCGGGAACCCCAAAACGGCAGTTATGAGCAGTGATTACGAGAATTGGTCCAAAATAGCACAAACCGAACAAGAAAGAGAAATTTCGAAATGATATGAACTCCAACATCAACATCAACTTACTGAACAATCACAAAGATCATGATAATATTCTCATCTCGATTCCCAAACGGGGTTAACGACGAATGATAACTGATACACAGCTCAAAGATACATCGAACGATGAACACAATTGAATGAACATAAATGATGAATGATTATTAAAGAGTGAAAAAAATTTCTGAGTGACAATTACTGAATTATAATAATGAATTCACAACCGGTTATTACATACTCCCCCCTTAAAAAGAGTTTCGTCCCCGAAACTAAGGGTACACAACTCGCTTCTCATCGGCATCGGATGCCCATACAAACACTGATTCACACCTCCAAGGAAAACAACCATGCACATATAGTCCTCGGGACCATATCAATCGCACGCCCAAGTCCTCATGACTTGACGTCTCGAATTACAATGAACGATTACCCAGATTATCACGAAATCTCGGGTACAACATAGAAGGAAAGAAAATCATATCAAATGATTCAAACCTCAAGATTCTCAAATACGATCATTATAAAATAGATTAACAATAAATGATCCAAGACCACGATACATTATTACGGATTAAATTGCACATTAATCCGAAAAACGGAGGAAGAAAAATACAAAAATTAAGGCTACGTCTCAAATGTACCCAACATCGATATCCTCCAGATAATCGATCTCCTCGATCTCATGGATTCAAGGAAGACCCAAATCTGAACTCACTGCTCAATATGATCCCGGAAGGTCACAAGAACAAGAGTGGCCACAATGAATGATAATTAATAGAAATCCGACAAGGACAAGAATGACTCACCGGGGTGAAATAATGACGCAATGAATGATAGCTCAATGAAATGATTGGAACCGTCGTCCCTCATGAATTGAATGATTGGTTGGTAATTATAAGTCTCAACATGAGTATGATGAATGAATGAACAACAACGAACGGAATGATTATCCTTTAACATCGGTGATGAATGTCCTTACCTCTGGTTCTCGAAGCCTGATAGGACCCCTTGGATGAAGCACGGGCTAGAGTAACAAAATATCTCGAGGCCCTTGAGCTCTCTTGAGATCTACTGACACTAGAACTCCTATAGTATTTCCGTAGGTGTCCTTACCTCCCACACAGAAAACAAGCAATAGTCTGCATCGAGCACCGGGTACTGCAATGTCCTGTTGTGTCACAGTTAAAACAAACAACGGTCGAACTCGTTGCTGGAGAGGAAGATGCTTTATTAGCATGAAGAGGACTAGAAAATGACTGCTTGGACGTCATAGCCCGATGTCCCTCAGAACGAACCGGCATCCTAGTCCTCTCACCAGAAAAAACTGAAGGATGCTTCCGAGTAAGCTTCTTGATCAAAATCTCTGCTCCAAGAGCCTTCTCTATGAACTCACTAAGTGAATTACAATTGTGATTGAACAACTGCATCCTCAACTGCGGATTTAGCCTCTTTCTAAATTACTTGATCTTATCCGCCTCAGTACGGATAACAGACGAAGCAAACTGAAGAAGTCCCTGAAACTTCTCAGCAATGATAATAACACCCTCGTCCTCGACGGATTCGGGGTTTAAAACCTCTGATAACTTGGCTTCACGAAGCGGAGCTGGATAATACCTCTCTATCATGAGAGTCTTGAACTCTCTCCAAACAAAATCACGATCGGGGGGTTTCACCGAAAGCCACCAAGAATAAGCACCCTTACTCAAGCAGTAAGCCGCTACTGCCACCTTACTCTCTTCCGGACACTGAACCATGTCGAAGAGTTTATCAAAATGCTCAAGCCAATGAACAATATCAGCTGGTTTCGACGAACCCTCAAAAGTAGGCGGCCTCTGACGAGAGATATCGCCAACAATCTGACTCACTCCTCTAGTTTTTCCATGAAACGGCACCTGGAATCCCTGCTGCGGTGGACCACGAACCATCGAGGTCTGCAAAGTCTCCACATTTCGTGTCATCTGAGTCAACTGGGCCATCATGCCCTGCATACATATGAATGGGTCCACCCAAACACCCTCTAGTTGAGCTGCATCTCGGGTACGACTCCCTGACAGTGAATGATTATCTGCCGCTGAATGAGTAGCATCGCTAACTATTGAACTAATGTTATCCCTCGCGTTCGTGGGGGTATTCACACGAGATCCCGGGTGAAGGCCCGCACCGCGGCCTCTTCCCCTGCGTCCTCTGACAGCTCTATCCATACTGAAGCAGGAAAAATCACATGATGATTATAGATCCCGCATAAATATCGTATTATGATTACGTTATGGAATGATAATAATGAACATACACGCTCTAACACAATGAACGCATTAATAATGCAATAAAATGATCGTCAACATGATGCCGGAATATGATAAGATTGCATGAAAGATCAAGTGAGGTGATATGATTATCTGATGAAATTCCTGAAATGATTACCTTGAACAAGTTAACAAGATTGATAATTCGATCCATAAGATCAACAACTGAGCAATGAGATTGACAGAGTGATTAACGAATTAACATGATCGACAAGATCAAAAATGATGATTGAGGATTGTTGACCGATGAATGAGTTGATCCTTATCGCTTGCACAGGTCACACGTGCTCCAAAACAATTAGTCATGAATCAATCGTAACATTAATGTCACATATAAGTTTCAACAAAACATGTACAATCAATGACATAATGAATGTATGAACATAAAGAGAATCGAGTCCTTACACAGGTCATACAAAGCTTCGAGGTCTTGCAATACTAGTCTTCACTGACGATGACTCGATGAATGAATGACTCGTGCAGTCGAACAAATTCACAACTCACAAAACCCGACTGTCTAGATTGTCATAACCTGACAGTCCCACTACTACCGCATCGGTAGAGCCACATAACTCACATATCAGGGTATCTCACAACCCAAAGCTCCGATACCATCTTCTGTAACACCCCCCAAATCCTATTGGGTTATTATAGTGCCATGGACCCCACACCAGGAGATCCACAGGCGAACAAGCTAAAATACATCAAATTAACCAACAAGGGAAGTCACAGTCCCTACTATGATACCCGACACAATGTTTTGATGAGGAATTTCAACAACGATGGGCCTACATGACCAAAATAAAAATACAACAACATCCACGAGCATCTGCTCTAGTAATACATAATGACAAAGACTGACCAACTGGAGAACACTCCAACTGACTGACCAACATGAACAACTTGGAATAGTATCGCTCGACTGCCTCGTCGCCATCGTCATGCCCCTGTGTCTCAACTCTCTCCTCGCAAACACCTAAAACATGAAAACATGTTCCGCCCCCACGGGGTCAGTCATCCAGATAATTAACATCAAATACATGTGTGACATGATATGCATCCAAAGGCAGAATGAAACGGTACAATAATAATAATAATACGAGATGCTCACAAGCCAATGTAAGAACCGAGCATTCATGAAACATTATGCCCACGGCATACTATTAATACCTGTTCAACATGTTAGAACATAAATGCCCAACGGCGAATCATAAATATAGAACACCACAATATATTACACGAACATGAACCAATCCAGAACTGAATTAAATATGAATCACAATGCCCGAAGGCTCCAATGAAAATACCAAGACATCACAAAGGCCTGAAAGCCACTCAGCCGAAGTTGTCAATCAACACAATCACCTGAAACCAAAACAGCCCAAAGCTGTATCAATGAGGGCCGAAGCCACGGCACGTAGCCGTATCACAATGGCGGTCGAAGCCACGGCACGAAGCCGTATCACAATGAGACCATCCAATGGTCGTGACCTACTGAACTGTAGGTGTTGAGAAACCAACCGCGAATTTTCAAGTCCCAAACTTACCCATAATGAGATCACCTAGTGACCGTGACCTACCGAGTTGTAGGTGTTGGGAAACCAACCGTGAAGGTTCAAGCCCCAAACTTACCCATAATGAGATCATCACCATGACCGTGACCTACACAGTTGTAGGTGTTGGGAAACCAACCGCGAAGGTTCAAGCCCCAAGCTTACCCATAATGAGCACTAGCCGAGACTAGCCTCTAAAACACCATTAATCACAAACGACAACGATCCCAAGATTACCGAATTCACAAGGATGATAGTGTGTTGCCTTAAGTCGGCCTACACGACAACAGTGACTCGCGGATGGGCAATGTCCTCGATTGTCCCAATTAAATACCTCGATTGCCTTGGAATGGCCAACCGATAACAATGATGCAGCGGATGATTCAACACCTCGATTGCCTTAGAACGGCCAATCGATAACAATGATACAACGAATGACTCAATACCTCGATTGCCTTAGAACGACCAATCGATAACAATGATACAATGAATGACTCAATACCCCGATTGCCTTAGAACGACAATCGATAACAATGATACAACGAATGACTCAACACCTCAATTGCCTTAGAACGGCCAATCGATAACAACGATACAAGAATGATTCAACACCTTTAATCGGTTACTGACGACGAAGATGAGAAACGAATACGCCAATGCCTTCAATCGGCCAATACAACATCAATGACAAAACACCAACATCAATAACAATGATTACAACGATGTCTTCGATCGACATCAATATCAAGAACAACAATCGATACCGCGAACTGGCTATCGACAACAATATTAACAACGAGTATCCCAATGCCTTGAATCGGCCATTAACGAACAATAATGATCATTTAGCATAATTGCCAAAGAGTATCATACCAGACAATCCCTTAATATCAATGAACTCATGAAGAGACTAAGTCCCGGAATGATACAACACATTCATACACATATATGATAACATTATTCTCATTTACTAGTACAAGTATAAAACTTGCCTCAAACCGATGGCGAGAAAGTCCTTCCACGAAACGTCCTTAATGGAATTATCGGCCGCTCGAACAACCTTGAATACCAATGATTCGCTTAATATACATATCCACGTATAATCATAATCAACTCAAAAGATCGATACCACACTACCCAACTCATTGGGGCAATTTATCAAACACGTTGTAAACAATCTTCCATTGTTTACAACCAATCCCGATTATATCGAAACCAACCTCCAATGAATGATTCAATCCAACAAAACATACTCCACATAATCAATAATCCTAAGGAAGACACAATACGAGATTACGACAACATCTAATCGGAACCCCAAAATTCCAAAGTCAACCCTCAAGGTGTTCTTGAATAATCCTCCAACAATCCAATGATAATTCATAAGAACTCATAATCATACGTATATTTCTCACAAATCATGATGACAACATCCAAAACATCATACTCCAAACTCAAATCGAAATCTAGGGTTTGAAGAAATTACCTTAGATTTTAGGATGAAGAATCCAAGTATATGTTGTTAATCCACACTAAGAACTCAAGGAGGATGAAATCTCTGAGATTGATGATGTTAAATCGCCCAAGAATTCGCTCAAGAGTCGCCCAAGGAGAGGAGGAATAAGGAAGGGGATGAAATGAGCTTCTCCCCTCGAAAACCCGCTGAAAAAGGGTTAACCTGACTCGCGTGCCGTGGCCCGGGTTGAGTGTGCCGCGGACAGCGGACGAAAAACAGCTCCCAGCGCCAGCTTGGTGCCGCGGCCCGGCCAGCAGTGGGCCGCGACGCGCGGTACAGCCGCGCCTGGCTGGTCCTGCATGATGTGTGTGCCGCGGCGCAAACTCCCCTGTGCCGCGGCGCACAATGTTCGTGCCCAAAAAGTAATGAAAAATGACCCAACATCAACATCAACTTACTGAACAATCACAAAGATCATGATAATATTCTCATCTCGATTCCCAAATGGGGTTAAACGACGAATGATAACTGATACACGGCTCAAAGATACGTCGAACTATGAACACAATTGAATGAACATAAATGATGAATGATTATTAATCAGTGAAAAAATTTCTGAGTGACAATTACTGAATGATAATAATGACTTCACAACCGGGTATTACATACTCCCCCCCCCCTTAAAAAGAGTTTCGTCCCCGAAACTAAGGGTACACAACTCGCTTCTCATCGGCATCGGACGCCCATACAAACACTGATTCACGCCTCCAAGGAAAACAACAATGCACATATAGTCCTCGGGACCATATCAATCGCACGCCCAAGTCCTCATGACTTGACGTCTCGAATCACAATGAATGATTACCCAAATTATCACGAAATCTTGGGTACAACATAGAAGGAAAGAAAATCACATCAAATGACTCAAATCTCAAGATTCTCAAATACGATCATTATAAAATAGATTAACAATAAATGATCCAAGACCACGATACATTATTACGGATTAAATTGCACATTAATCCGAAAACAGAGGAAGGAAAATACAAAAATTAAGGCTACATCTCAAATGTACCCAACATTGATATCCTCGAGATAATCGATCTCCTCGATCTCATGGATTCAAGGAAGACCCAAATCTAAACTCACTGCTCAATATGATCCTGAAAGGTCACAAGAACAAGAGTGGCCACAATGAATGATAATTAATAGAAATCCGACAAGGACAAGAATGACTCACCGGGGTGAAATAATGACGCAATGAATGATAGCTCAATGAAATGATTGGAACCGTCGTCCCTCATGAATTGAATGATTAGTTGGTAATTATAAGTCTCAACATCAACATCAACTTACTGAACAATCACAAAGATCATGATAATATTCTCATCTCGATTCCCAAACGGGGTTAAACGACGAATGATAACTGATACACGGCTCAAAGATATGTCGAACTATTATGAGAGTCTTGAACTCGCTCCAAACACAATCACGATCGGCGGGTTTCACCGAAAGCCACCAAAAATAAGCACCCTTACTCAAGTAGTAAGCCACTACTGCCGCCTTACTCTCTTCCAGACACTGAACCATGTCGAAGAGTTTATCAAAATGCTCAAGCCAATGAACAATATCAGTTTGTCCATGAAACGGCACCTGGAATCCCTGCTGCGGTGGACCACGAACCATCGAGGTCTGCAAAGTCTCCACATTTCACGTCATCTGAGTCAACTCGGCCATCATGCCCTGCATACATATGAATAGGTCCACCCAAACACCCTCCAGTTGAGCTGCATCTCGGGTACGACTCCCTGACAGTGAATGATTATCTGCCGCTGAATGAGTAGCATCGCTAACTATTGAACTAATGTTATCCCTCGCCTTTTCGGGGGTATTCACACGAGATCCCGGGTTAAGGCCCGCACCGCGGCCTCTTCCCCTGCGTCCTCTGACAGCTCTATCCATACTGAAGCAGGAAAAATCACATGATGATTATAGATCCCGCATGAATATCGTATTATGATTACGTTACGGAATGATAATAATGAGCATACACGCTCTAACACAATGAACGCATTAGTAATGCAATAAAATGATCGTCAACATGATGCCGGAATATGATAAGATTGCATGAAAGATCAAGTGAGGTGATATGATTATCTGATGAAATTCCTGAAATGATTACCTTGAACAAGTTAACAAGATTGATAATTCGATCCATAAGATCAACAACTGAGCAATGAGATTGACTGAGTGATTAACGAATTAACATGATCGACAAGATCAAAAATGATGATTGAGGATTGTTGACCGATGAATGAGTTGATCCTTATCGCTTGCACAGGTCACACGTGCTCCAAAATAATTAGTCATGAATCAATCGTAACATTAATGTCACATATAAGTTTCAACAAAACATGTACAATCAATGACATAATGAATGTATGAACATAAATAGAATCGAGTCCTTACACAGGTCATACGAAGCTTCGAGGTCTTGCGATACTAGTCTTCACTGACGATGACTCGATGAATGAATGACTCGTGCAGTCGAACAAATTTCACAACTCACAAAACCCGACTGTCTAGATTGTCATAACCTGATAGTCCCACTACTACCGCATCGGTAGAGCCACATAACTCACATATCAGGGTATCTCACAACCCAAAGCTCCGATACCATCTTCTGTAACACCCCCAAATCCTATTGGGTTATTATAGTGCCGTGGACCCCACACCAGGAGATCCACAGGCGGACACAGCTAAAATACATTAAATTAACCAACAAGGGAAGTCACAGTCCCTACTATGATACCCGACACAATATTTCGATGAGGAATTTCAACAACAACGATGGGCCTACATGACCAAAATAAAAATACAACAACATCCACGAGCATCTGCGCGAGTAATACATAATGACAAAGACTGACCAACTGGAGAACACTCCAACTGACTGACCAACATGAACAACTTGGAATAGTATCGCTCGACTGCCTCGTCGCCATCGTTATGCCCCTGTGTCTCAACTCTCTCCTCGCAAACACCTAAAACATGAAAACATGTTCCGCCCCCACGGGGTCAGTCATCCAGATAATTAACATCAAATACATGTGTGACATGATATGCATCCAAAGGCAGAATGAAACGGTACAATAATAATAATAATAATACGAGATGCTCACAAGCCAATGTAAGAACCGAGCATTCATGAAACATTATGCCCACGGCATACTATTAATACCTGTTCAACATGTTAGAACATAAATGCCCAACGGCGAATCATAAATATAGAACACCACAATGAATTACACAAACATGAACCAATCCAGAACTGAATTAAATATGAATCACAATGCCTGAAGGCTCCAATGAAAATACCAAGACATCACAAAGGCCTGAAAGCCACTCAGCCGAAGTTGTCAATCAACACAATCACCTGAAACCAAAACAGCCGAAAGCTGTATCAATGAGGGCCGAAGCCACGGCACGTAGCCGTATCACAATGACGGCCGAAGCCACGGCACGAAGCCGTATCACAATGAGACCATCCAATGGCCGTGACCTACTGAACTGTAGGTGTTGGGAAACCAACCGCGAATGTTCAAGCCCCAAACTTACCCATAATGAGATCACCTAGTGACCGTGACCTACCGAGTTGTAGGTGTTGGGAAACCAACCGCGAAGGTTCAAGCCCCAAACTTACCCATAATGAGATCATCACCATGACCGTGACCTACTGAGTTGTAGGTGTTGGGAAACCAACCGCGAAGGTTCAAGCCCCAAGCTTACCCATAATGAGCACTAGCCGAGACTAGCCTCTAAAACACCATTAATCACAAACGACAACGATCCCAAGATTACCGAATTCACAAGGATGATAGTGTGCTGCCTTAAGTCGGCCTACACGACAACAGTGACTCACGGATGGGAAATGTCCTCGACAGTCCCAATTAAATACCTCGATTGCCTTAGAATGGCCAACCGATAACAATGATGCAGCGGATGATTCAACACCTCGATTGCCTTAGAACGGCCAATCGATAACAATGATACAACGAATGACTCAATACCTCGATTGCCTTAGAACGACCAATCGATAACAATGATACAATGAATGACTCAATACCCCGATTGCCTTAGAACGGCCAATCGATAACAATGATACAACGAATGATTCAACACCTCGATTGCCTTAGAACGGCCAATCGATAACAACGATACAAGAATGATTCAACACCTTTAATCGGTTACCGACGACGAAGATGAGAAACGAATACGCCAATGCCTTCAATCGGCCAATACAACATCAATGACAAAACACCAACATCAATAACAATGATTACAACGATGTCTTCGATCGACATCAATATCAAGAACAACAATCGATACCGCGAACTGGCTATCGACAACAATATTAACAACGAGTATCCCAATGCCTTGAACCGGCCATTAACGAACAATAATGATCATTTGGCATAATTGCCAAAGAGTATCGTACCGAACGATCCCTTAATATCAATGAAATCATGAAGAGACCAAGTCCCGGAATGATACAACACATTCATACACATATATGATAACATTAATCTCATTTACTAGTACAAGTATAAAACTTGCCTCAAACCGATGGCGAGAAAGTCCTTCCACGAAACGTCCTTAATGAAATTATCGGACGCTCGAACAACCTTGCATACCAATGATTCGCTTAATATCCATATCCACGTATAATCATAATCAACTCAAAAGATCGATACCACACTACCCAACTCATTGGGGCAATTTATCAAACACGTTGTAAACAATCTTCTATTGTTTACAACCAAACCCGATTATATCGAAACCAACCTCCAATGAATGATTCAATCCAACAAAACATCCTCCACATAATCAATAATCCTAAGAAAGACACAATACGAGATTACGACAACATCTAATCGGAACCCCAAAATTCCAAAGTCAACCCTCAAGGTGTTCTTGAATAATTCTCCAACAATCCAATGATAATTTATAAGAACTCATAATCATACGTATATTTCTCACAAATCATGATGACAACATCCAAAACATCATACTCCAAACTCAAATCGAAATCTAGGGTTTGAAGAAATTACCTTAGATTTTAGGATGAAGAATCCAAGTATATGTTGTTAATCCACACTAAGAACTCAAGGAGGATGAAATCTATGAGATTGATGATGCTAAATCGCCCAAGAATTCGCCCAAGAGTCGCCCAAGGAGAGGAAGAATAAGGAAGGGGATGAAATGAGCTTCTCCCCTCGAAAACCCGCTGAAAAAGGGTTAACCTGACTCGCGTGCCGTGGCCCGGACTGAGTGTGCCACGGCCCGCGGCCGAAAAACAGCTCCCAGCTCCAGCTTGGTGCCGCGGCCCGGCCAGCAGTGGTCCGCGGCGCTCGGTACAGCCGCGCCTGGCTGGTCCTGCATGATGTGTGTGTCGCGGCGCACACACCCTTGTGCCGCGGCGCACAATGTTCGTGCCCAAAAAGTAATGAAAAATGACCCGGAAAGAGAATAAACAATATAGAACTCAAAACTTGGGAATAATAACACGAAATGGAATTGCGGGAACCCCAAAACGGCGGTTATGAGCAGTGATTACGAGAGTTGGTCCAAAATAGCACGAACCGAACAAGAAAGAGAAATTTCAAATTGATATGAACTCCAACCTCAACATCAACTTACTGAACAATCACAAAGATCATGATAATATTCTCATCTCGATTCCCAAACGGGGTTAAACGAGGAATGATAACTGATACACGGCTCAAAGATACGTCGAACTATGAACACAATTGAATGAACATAAATGATGAATGATTATTAATCAATAAAAAAATTTCTGAGTGACAATTACTGAATGATAATAATGAATTCACAACCGGGTATTACATACTCCCCCCCCCCTTAAAAAGAGTTTCGTCCCCGAAACTAAGGGTACACAACTCGCTTCTCATCGGCATCGGACGCCCATACAAACACTGATTCACGCCTCCAAGGAAAACAACAATGCACATATAGTCCTCGGGACCATATCAATCGCACGCCCAAGTCCTCATGACTTGACGTCTCGAATCACAATGAACGATTACCCAAATTATCACGAAATCTTGGGTACAACATAGAAGGAAAGAAAATCACATCAAATGACTCAAATCTCAAGATTCTCAAATACGATCATTATAAAATAGATTAACAATAAATGATCCAAGACCACGATACATTATTACGGATTAAATTGCACATTAATCCGAAAAACATAAGAAGGAAAATACAAAAATTAAGGCTACATCTCAAATGTACCCAACATTGATATCCTCCAGATAATCGATCTCCTCGATCTCATGGATTCAAGGAAGACCCAAATCTAAACTCACTGCTCAATATGATCCCGGAAGGTCACAAGAACAAGAGTGGCCACAATGAATGATAATTAATAGAAATCCGACAAGGACAAGAATGACTCACCGGGGTGAAATAATGACGCAATGAATGATAGCTCAATGAAATGATTGGAACCGTCGTCCCTCATGAATTGAATGATTAGTTGGTAATTATAAGTCTCAACATGATTATGATGAATGAATTATATGAATGAATGAACAACAACGAACGGAATGAATGTCCTTTAACATCGGTGATGAATGTCCTTACCTCTGGTTCTCGAAGCCTGGTAGGATCCCTTGGATGAAGCACGGGCTGGAGTAACAAAATATCTTGAGGCCCTTGAGCTATCTTGTGATCTACTGACACTAGAACTCCTACAGTATTTCCGTAGGTGTCTCTTCCTCCCACACAGAAGACAAGCAATAGTCTGCATTGAGCACCGGGTATTGCAATGTCCTATTGTGTCATAGTTACAACAAACAACGGTCGAACTCATCATTGGAGAGGAAGATGATTTCTTAGCATGAAGACGACTAGAAAATGACCTCTTGGACGTCAGAGCCCGATGTCCCTCAGAACGAACCGGCATCCTAGTCCTCTCACTAGAAAAAACTGAAGGATGCTTCCGAGTAAGCTCATTGATCAAAAGCTCTGCTCCAAGAGCCTTCTCGATGAACTCACTAAGTGAATTACAATTGTGATTGAATGACTGCATCCTCAAATGCGGATTTAGCCTCTCGCTAAAGTACTTGATCTTATCCGCCTCAGTACGGATAACAGATGAAGCAAACTGAAGAAGTCCCTCAACCTTCTCAGCAATGACAATAACACCCTCGTCCTCGACGGATTCGGGGTTTAAAACCTCTGATAACTTGGTTTCACGAAGTGGAGCCGGATAATACCTCTCTATTATGAGAGTCTGGAACTCGCTCCAAACACAATCACGATCGGCGGGTTTCACCGAAAGCCACCAAGAATAAGCACCCTTACTCAAGTAGTAAGCCGCTACTGCCGCCTTACTCTCTTCCACACACTGAACCATGTCGAAGAGTTTATCAAAATGCTCAAGCCAATGAACAATATCAGCTGATTCCGACGAACCCTCAAAAGTAGGCGGCCTCTGACGAGAGATATCGCCAACAATCTGACTCACTCCTCTAGTTTGTCCATGAAACGGCACCTGGAATCCCTGCTGCGGTGGACCACGAACCATCGAGGTCTGCAAAGTCTCCACATTTTGCGTCATCTGAGTCAACTGGGCCATCATGCCCTGCATACATATGAATGGGTCCACCCAAACACCCTCCAGTTGAGCTGCATCTCGGGTACGACTCCCTGACAGTGAATGATTATCTGCCGGTGAATAAGTAGCATCGCTAACTATTGAACTAATGTTATCCCTCGCGTTCGCGGGGGTATTCACACGAGATCCCGGGTTAAGGCCCGCACCGCGGCCTCTTCCCCTGCGTCCTCTGACAGCTCTATCCATACTGAAGCAGGAAAAATCACATGATGATTATAGATCCCGCATGAATATCGTATTATGATTACGTTACGGAATGATAATAATGAGCATACACGCTCTAACACAATGAACGCATTAATAATGCAATAAACAAGTCATACAAAAAACAATTCAAAATGGCTTTGAGCAGCGGAGCTTTCTAATGTTGTCCGTGAATACTGCTAAAGGTAAAAGTAATTACTTATTAAATGATTTACTTTTTTGTATTTTAATTTATTTGATTTACTTTTTAAAAATTATAAACAAATCTAAAAAAAAAAATCGGACTCGCGTATCCTGGCCCAGGATACGCGTAGCCTGTGCCAGGATACGCGAGTCCGAATTTTTTTTTTTTTTGCACGGATTCGCCACGTGGCGAATCCCGTGCGAATCCCACGCGAATCGCACCCGCACCCGCACCCATGCAGTATCCGATACTGCATACTGCTCAATTTTGAAGAATCCGTGCATTATAGCCTGAAACTAAAACAGCCCAAAGTTGTATCAATGAGGGCCGAAGCCACGGCACGTAGCCGTATCACAATGACGGCCGAAGCCACGGCACGAAGCCGTATCACAATGAGACCATCCAATGGCCGTGACCTACTGAACTGTAGGTGTTGAGAAACCAACCGCGAATTTTCAAGCCCCAAACTTACCCATAATGAGATCACCTAGTGACCGTGACCTACCGAGTTGTAGGTGTTGGGAAACCAACCGCGAAGGTTCAAGCCCCAAACTTACCCAAAATGAGATCATAACCATGACCGTGACCTACTGAGTTGTAGGTGTTGGGAAACCAACCGCGAAGGTTCAAGCCCCAAGCTTACCCATAATGAGCACTAGCCGAGACTAGCCTCTAAAACACCATTAATCACAAACGACAACGATCCCAAGATTACCGAATTCACAAGGATGATAGTCTGCTGCCTTAAGTCGGCCTACATGACAACAGTGACTCACGGATGGGCAATGTCCTCGATAGTCCCAATTAAATACCTCGATTGCCTTAGAATGGCCAACCGATAACAATGATGCAGCGGCTGATTCAACACCTCGATTGCCTTAGAACGGCCAATCGATAACAATGATACAACGAATGACTCAATACCTCGATTGTCTTAGAACGACCAATCGATAACAATGATACAATGAATGACTCAATACCCCGATTGCCTTAGAACGGCCAATCGATAACAATGATACAGCGAATGATTCAACACCTCGATTGCCTTAGAACGGCCAATCGATAACAATGATACAAGAATGATTCAATACCTTTAATCGGTTACCGACGACGAAGATGATAAACGAATACGCCAATACCTTCAATCGGCCAATACAACATCAATGACAAAACACCAACATCAATAATAATGATTACAACGATGTCTTCGATCGACATCAATATCAAGAACAACAATCGATACCGCGAACTGGCTATCGACAACAATATTAACAACGAGTATCCCAATGCCTTGAACCGGCCATTAACGAACAATAATGATCATTTGGAATAATTGCCAAAGAGTATCGTACCGGACAATCCCTTAATATCAATGAACTCATGAAGAGACTAAGTCCCGGAATGATACAACACATTCATACACATATATGATAACATTAATCTCATTTACTAGTACAAGTATAAAACTTGCCTCAAACCGATGGCGAGAAAGTCCTTCCACGAAACGTCCTTAATGGAATTATCGGCCGCTCGAACAACCTTGAATACCAATGATTCGCTTAATATACATATCCACGTATAATCATAATCAACTCAAAAGATCGATACCACACTACCCAACTCATTGGGGCAATTTATCAAACACGTTGTAAACAATCTTCCATTGTTTACAACCAATCCCGATTATATCGAAACCAACCTCCAATGAATGATTCAATCCAACAAAACATCCTCCACATAATCAATAATCCTAAGGAAGACACAATACGAGATTACGACAACATCTAATCGGAACCCCAAAATTCCAAAGTCAACCCTCAAGGTGTTCTTGAATAATCCTCCAACAATCCAATGATAATTCATAAGAACTCATAATCATACGTATATTTCTCACAAATCATGATGACAACATCCAAAACATCATACTCCAAACTCAAATCGAAATCTAGGGTTTGAAGAAATTACCTTAGATTTTAGGATGAAGAATCCAAGTATATGTTGTTAATCCACACTAAGAACTCAAGGAGGATGAAATCTCTGAGATTGATGATGCTAAATCGCCCAAGAATTCGCCCAAGAGTCGCTCAAGGAGAGGAGGAATAAGGAAGGGGATGAAATGAGCTTCGCCCCTCGAAAACCCGCTGAAAAAGGGTTAACCTGACTCGCGTGCCGCGGCCCGGACTGAGTGTGCCACGGCCCACGGCCGAAAAACAGCTCCCAGCTCCAGCTTGGTGCCGCGGCCCGGACAGCAGTGGGTCGCGGCGCGCGGTACAGCCGCACCTGGCTGGTCCTGCATGATGTGTGTGCCGCGGCGCACACACCCTTGTGCCACGGCGCACAATGTTCGTGCCCAAAAAGTAATGAAAAATGACCCGAAAAGAGAATAAACGATATAGAACTCAAAACTTGGGAATAATAACACGAAATGGAATTGCGGGAACCCCAAAACGGCGGTTATGAGCAATGATTATGAGAGTTGGTCCAAAATAGCACGAACCGAACAAGAAAGAGAAATTTCAAAATTGATATGAACTCCAACATCAACATCAACTTACTGAACAATCACAAAGATCATGATAATATTCTCATCTCGATTCCCAAATGGGGTTAAACGACGAATGATAACTGATACACGGCTCAAAGATACGTCGAACTATGAACACAATTGAATGAACATAAATGATGAATGATTATTAATCAGTGAAAAAATTTCTGAGTGACAATTACTGAATGATAATAATGAATTCACAACCGGGTATTATATACTCCCCCTCTTAAAAAGAGTTTCGTCCCCGAAACTAAGGGTACACAACTTGCTTCTCATCGGCATCGGATGCCCATACAAACACTGATTCACGCCTCTAAGGAAAACAACAATGCACATATAGTCCTCGGGACCATATCAATCGCACGCCCAAGTCCTCATGACTGATGTCTCGAATCACAATGAACGATTACCCAAATTATCACGAAATATTGGGTACAACATAGAAGGAAAGAAAATCACATCAAATGACTCAAATCTCAAGATTCTCAAATATGATCATTATAAAATAGATTAACAATAAATGATCCAAGACCACGATACATTATTACGGATTAAATTGCACATTAATCCGAAAAACAGAGGAAGGAAAATACAAAAATTAAGGCTACATCTCAAATGTACCCAACAATGATATCCTCCAGATAATCGATCTCCTCGATCTCATGGATTCAAGGAAGACCCAAATCTGAACTCACTGCTCAATATGATCCCGGAAGGTCACAAGAACAAGAGTGGCCACAATGAATGATAATTAATACAAATCCGACGAGGACAAGAATGACTCACCGGGGTGAAATAATGATGCAATGAATGATAGCTCAATGAAATGACTGGAACCGTCGTCCCTCATGAATTGAATGATTGGTTGGTAATTATAAGTCTCAACATGATTATGATGAATGAATTATATGAATGAATGAACAACAACGAACGGAATGATTATCCTTTAACATCGGTGATGAATGTCCTTCCCTCTGGTTCTCGAAGCCTGATAGGATCCCTTGGATGAAGCACGGGCTGGAGTAACAAAATATCTTGAGGCCCTTGAGCTCTCTTGAGATCTACTGACACTAGAACTCCTACAGTATTTCCGTAGGTGTCCCTTCCTCCCACACAGAAAACAAGCAATAGTCTGCATTGAGCACCGGGTATTGCAATTTCCTATTGTGTCATAGTTACAACAAACAACGGTCGAACTCGTCGTCGGAGAGGAAGATGCTTTCTTAGCATGAAGACGACTAGAAAATGACCTCTTGGACGTCGGAGCCCGATGTCCCTCAGAACGAACCGGCATCCTAGTCCTCTCACTAGAAAAAACTGAAGGATGCTTCCGAGTAAGCTCCTTGATCAAAAGCTCTGCTCCAAGAGCCTTCTCGATGAACTCACTAAGTGAATTACAATTGTGATTGAATGACTGCATCCTCAAATGCGGATTTAGCCTCTTGCTAAAGTACTTGATCTTATCCGCCTCAGTACGGATAAAGACGAAGCAAACTGAAGAAGTCCCTCAACCTTCTCAGCAATGACAATAACACCCTCGTCCTCGACGGATTCGGGGTTTAAAACCTCTGATAACTTGGTTTCACGAAGTGGAGCCGGATAATACCTCTCTATTATGAGAGTCTGGAACTCGCTCCAAACACAATCACGATCGGCGGGTTTCACCGAAAGCCACCAAGAATAAGCACCCTTACTCAAGTAGTAAGCCGCTACTGCCGCCTTACTCTCTTCCAGACACTGAACCATGTCGAAGAGTTTATCAAAATGCTCAAGCTAATGAACAATATCAGCTGGTTCCGACGAACCCTCAAAAGTAGGCGGCCTCTGACGAGAGATATCGCCAACAATCTGACTCACTCCTCTAGTTTGTCCATGAAACGGCACCTGGAATCCCTACTGCGGTGGACCACGAACCATCGAGGTCTACATGGTCTCCAGTATTCGCGTCATCTGAGTCATCTGGGCCATCATGCCCTGCATACATATGAATGGGTCCACCCGAATACCCTCCAGTTGAGCTGCATCTCGGCTACGACTCCCTGACATTGAATGATTATCTGCCGGTGAATGAGTAGCATCGCTAACTATTGAACTAATGTTATCCCTCGCGTTCGCGCGGGTATTCACACGATATCCCGAGTTTCGGCCCGCACCGCGGCCTCTTCCCCCGCGTCCTCTGACAGCTCTATCCATACTGAAGCAGGAAAAGTCACATGATGATTATAGATCCCGCATGAATATCGTATTATGATTACGTTACGGAATGATAAAAATGAGTATACACACTCTAACACAATGAACGCCTTAATAATTTAATAAAATGATCGTCGACATGACGCCGGAATATGATAAGATTGCATGAAAGATCAAGTGAGGTGACATGATTATCTGATGAAATTCCTAAAATGATTACCGTGAACAAGTTAACAAGATTGATAATTCGATCCACAAGATCAACAACTGAGCCATGAGATTGACTGAGTGATTAATGAATTAACATGATCGAAAAGCAAAAATGATGAATGAGGATTGTTGACTTATGAATGAGTTGATGCTTATCGCTTGCACAGGTCACACGTGCTCCAAAACAATTAGTCATGAATCAATCGTAACATTAATGTCACATATAGGTTTTAACAAAACATATACAATCAATGACATAATGAATGTATGAATATAAAGAGAATCGAGTCCTTACACAGGTCATATGAAGCTTCGAGGTCTTGCGATTCTAGTCTTCACTGACGACGACTCGATGAATGAATAACTCCTGTAGTCGAACAAATTTCACGACTCGCAAAACCCGACTGTCCAGATTGTCATAACCTGACAGTCCCACTACTACCGCATCGGTAGAGCCACATAACTCACATATCAGGGTATCTCACAACCCAAAGCTCCGATACCATCTTCTGTAACACCCTCAAATCCTATTGGGTTATTATAGTGCCGTAGACCCCACACCAGGAGATCCACCAGGCGAACACGGCTAAAATACATCAAATTAACCAATAAGGGAAGTCACAGTCCCTACTATGATACCCGACACAATATTTCGATGAGAAATTTCAACGACAACGATGGGCTTGCATGGCCAAAATAAAAATACAACAACATCCACAAGCATCTGCTCGAGTAATATATAATGACAAAGACTGACCAACTGGAGAACACTCCAACTGACTGACCAACATGAACAACTTGGAATAGTATCGCTCGACTGCCTCGTCGCCATCATCATGCCCCTGTGTCTCAACTCTCTCCTCGCAAACACCTAAAACATGAAAACATGTTCCGCCCCCACGGGGCCAGTCATCCAGATAATGAACATCAAATACATGTATGACATGATATGCATCCAAAGGCAGAATGAAACTGTACAATAAAAATAATAATACGAGATGCTCACAAGCAAATGTAAGAACCGAGCATTGGTGAAACGTTATGCCCACGGCATACTATTAATACCTATTCAACAGATTAGAACATAAATGCCCAACGGCGAATCATAAATATAGAACACCACAATGAATTACACGAACATGAACCAATCCAGAAGTGAATTAAATATGAATCACAATTCCCGAAGGCTCCAACGAAAATACCAAGACATCACAAAGGCCTGAAAGCCACTCAGCCGAAGCTGTCAATCAACACAATCACCTGAAATCAAAATAGCCCGAAGCTGTATCAATGAGGGCTGAAGCCACGGCACGCAGCCGTATCACAATGACGGCCGAAGCCACGACACGAAGCCGTATCACAATGAGACCATCCAATGGCCGTGACCTACTAAACTGTAGGTGTTGGGAAACCAACCGAGAAGTTTTCAAGCCCCAAACTTACCCATAATGAGATCACCCAGTGACCGTGACCTACTGAGTTGTAGGTGTTGGGAAACCAACGGCGAAGGTTCAAGCCCCAAACTTACCCATAATGAGATCATAAACATGACCGTGACCTACTGAGCTATAGGTGTTGGGAAACCAAACATGAAGGTTCAAGCCCCAAGCTTACCCATAATGAGCACTAGCCGAGACTAGCCTCTAAAACACCATTAATCACAAACGGCAACGATCCCAAGATTATCGAATTCACAAGAATGATACTGTGCTGCCTTGAGTCGGCCTACACGACGACAGTGACTCACGGATGGGCACTGTCCTCGACAGTCCCAATTCAATACCTCGATTGCCTTAGAGGCCAACCGATAACAATGATCAACAGATGGGAACTATCCTCGACGGTACCAATTCAATACCTCGATTGCCTTATAATGGCCAACCGATAATGATGCAGCGGATGATTCAACACCTTGATTGCCTTAGAATGTCCAATTGATAACAATGATACAACAAATGACTCAATACCTCAATTGCCTTATAACGACCAATCGATAATAATGATATAATGAATGACTCAATACCTCGATTGCCTTAGAACGGCCAATCGATAACAATGATACAATGAATGATTCAACACCTCGATTGCCTTAGAACGACCAATCGATAACAATGATACAACGAATGATTCAACACCTTTAATCGGTTACCGACGATGAAGATGAGAAACGAATACGCCAATGCCTTCAATCGGCAAATACAACATCAATGACAAAACACCAACATCAATAACAATGATTACAACGATGTCTTCGATCGACATCAATATCAACAACAACAATCGATACATCGATACCGCGAACCGGCTATCGACAACAATATTAACAACGAGTATCCCAATGCCTTGAACCAGCCATTAACGAACAATAATGATCATTTGGCATAATTGCCGAAGAGTATCGTATCAAACGATCCCTTTATATCAATGAACTCATGAAGAGACAGTCTCGGAATGATACAACACATTCATACACATATATGATAACATTAATCTCATTGACTAGTACAAGTATAAAACTTGCCTCAAACTGATGGCGAGAAAGTCCTTCCACAATCAACGTCCTTAATGGAATTATCGGCCGCTCGAACAACCTTGAATAGCACAATTACCAACGATTCGCTTAATATACATATCCACGTATAATCATAATCAACTCAAAAGATCGATACCACACTACCCAACTCATTGGGGCAATTTATCAAACACGTTGTAAATAATCTTCCATTATTTACAACCAATCCCGATTATATCGAAACCAACCTCCAATGAATGATTCAATCCAACAAAACATCCTCCACACAATCAATAATCCAAAAGGAAGACACAATACGAGATTACGACAACATCTAATCGAAACCCCACAATTCTAAAGTCAAACCTCAAGGTGTTCTTGAATAATCCTCCAACAATCCAATGATAGTTCATAAAAACTCATAATCATACGTATATCTCTCATAAGTCATGATGACGACATCCAAAACATAATACTCCAAACTCAAATCGAAATCTAGGGTTTGAAGAAATTACCTTAGATTTTAGGATGAAGAATCCAAGTATATGTTGTTAATCCACACCAAGAACTCAAGGAGGATGAAATCTCTGAGATTGATGATGCTAAATCGCCCAAGAATTCACCCAAGAGTCGCCCAAGAAGAGGAGGAATGAGGAAAGGGATGAAATGAGCTTCGCCCCTCAAAAATCTGCTGAAAAAGGGGTAACCTGACTCGCATGCCATGCCCGCGGCCAAAACAGCCTCTCCTCCAGCTTGGTGCCGCGTCTGGCCCAAAGAAGCTGGGTCATGCATACGGTACATCCGCCCCTGGCTGGTCCTGCATGATGTGTGTGCCGCGGCGCACACTCTCCTGTGCGGCGGCGCACAATGTTCGTGCCCAAAAAGTGATGAAAAGTGACCCGGAAAGAGAATAAACGATATAGATCTCAAAACTTGGGAATAATAACACGAAATGGAATTGCGGTAACCCCAAAACGGCGGTTCTGAGCAGTGATTACGAGAGTTGGTCCAAAATAGCACGAACCGAACAAGAAAGAGAAATTTCGAAATGATATGAACTCCAACATCAACATCAACTTACTGAACAATCACAACGATCATGATAATATTCTCATCTCGATTCCCAAACAGGGTTAAACGACGAATGATAACTGATACACGGCTCAAAGATACGCCGAACGATAAACACAGTTGAATGATCATGAATGATGAATGATTATTAAAGAGTGAAAAAAAATTCTGAGTGACAATTAGTGAATGATAATAATGAATTCACAACCGGGTATTACATAAAACTCATGATCGAACTTGTAAATCACCAACACCATGAAATCGTCATGTTATGGACTGTGTTTGTAATTCGATTATCATAAAGTAAACTTGTTGGTAATTCCTTAATGAATTAGTTATCAATTTTCGAATTTTATAGGTAATCAATATTAGGATTTCATGGGAATTGTACTTGTCCATTCTATCCTAAAGATATGGTATTTCGAGTTTGAGTAATTAGCAAGATTACGGGTGGTTATATTCGTAGTCGTAATGGGGAAATAGTGTATAAAAATATTGTGGTTAAAATGATGTAATAAATTGAAAATCGATGGATTGAGGACTTAAGTCATTCGCATTAAACGTAGAATTTTGGTTTCGACATTATGAAGCGAACTAGGTTTAGAATCCTATCGGGACGGGGGCAATTTTTGCTATTCGTCGTTATCACCATGAGGTATTAATCGACGAATATGTAATAGGTTGAGCTCTCAGTTAAGGGCGTTCGAGCCGTTGTGTTATCAAGGAAGTTACTCTCGTCAGAACTAAGGCAAGTGATACTTGCTCAGACTATGTTATGATAAATTCCAAAATTTAACGTGTGTCTCTATTCGTGGAAATTGTATTTCGTTTTACTTGAAAACTTTATTATTGGGCCGATGTGTTGAGGGATAAAACCTGAATGGTACCCACGTCCGGAGTATTCCTGTGTAGATACTTTTGTGACCCTTGGTTGCGACCTTGGGAGTTTATGAGTTGATATATCCGTACAGAATTGTGTTGAGGGATAAAGCCTGAATGGTACCCACGTCTGGAGTATTCCTGCGTAGATACTTCTGTGACCCTTGGTTGCGACCTTGGGAGTTTATGTGTTGATAGAAAAGAGAATGTTGGTTATGTTGTGATTTAATGCTAAACCGAATAATAATATTGTATTGCAGGTTTATCTTATACTTTCAATGATTTTTCATTCATATTTTCTGACCTAGGTTGGCTGGCAGGATTCATCGTCTCAGGAAAATTTGTTGAATATGTGTAGGACGTTCCCTACGGTTCCGGTCAGGCTTGAGCGGTGTTGGGAAGAAGTCATGTTGTATCGTTTCTTTAAACTAAATTCTGAATATTCCAAGTTGATGTAATAACCGTGTATTCGAACTTATTTTTCTAAAAGTATTTCGTTTCGTTATTGTTTCATCGTGGAACTACTTTCACTAAAATCAGTTTCTGTAACGCCCCCAAAATTTACCGAAACGTTACAGTGCCGTGAACCCCGCGTGAGACCCACAATGCAATTTTTAAGATTTTAAAATTTATCCATTAAATAATTTTAGTGAAAGTAGTTCCACAATGATACAATTACGAAACGGAATACTTTTAGAAAAATAAGATCGAATACACGATTATTACATCAACTTGGAATATTTAGAATTTAGTTTAAAGAAACGATATAATAGGGCTTCTTTCCAACACTGCTCAAGCCTGACCGAAACCTTCGGGAATGTCCTGCATATATTCAACAAATTTGCCTGAGACGGCGAATCGTGCCAGTTAACCTAGCTCAGAAAATATGAACGAAAAATCATTGAAAGTATAAGATAAACCTGCAATACAATATCATTAGTAGGTTTGGCATTAGATCACAACATATCCAACATTCTCTTTTCTATCAATACATAAACTCCCAAGGTCTCAACCAAGGGTCACGGAAGTATCTACACAGGAATACTCCGGACGTGGGTACCATTCAGGTTTTATCCCTCAACAGAGTTCTGTACGGATATATCAACACATAAACTCCCAAGGTTGCAACCAAGGGTCACAGAAGTATCTACACAAGAATACTCCGGACGTGGGTACCATTCAGGTTTTATCTCTCAACACATCGGCCCAACAATAAGGTTTTAAAGTAAAAAGAAATACAATTTCCACGAATAGAGACACACGTTAAATTTTGGAATTTATCGTAACATAGACTGAGCAAGTATCACTTGCCTTAGTTCCGACGAGAGTAACTTCCTTGATAACACAACAGCTCGAACGCCCACAACCGAGAGCTCAACCTATTATATATTCGTCGATTAATACCTCATGGTGATAATGACGAATACCGACAATTGCCCCCATCCCGATAGGATTCTAAACCTAGTTCACTTCGTAAAGTCGAAACCAAAACTCTATGTTTAATGCGAACTACTTAAGTCCTCAATCCACTGATTTTCAATTTATTACATCATTTTAACCATAATATTTTTATATACTATTTCCCCGTTATGACTACGACTATACCCACCCGTAATCTTTACTCTTCCATATCTTTAGGGTAGAACGGACAAGTACAATTCCCATGAAAATCCTAATATTGATTACCTATCCAATTCGATAATTGATAACTAATTCATTAAGGAATTACCAACGAGTTTACCTTATGATAATCGGATTACAAACACAGTCCATAACATGACGATTCCATGGTGTTGGTGATTTACAGGTTCGATCATGAGTTTTACAATCCAACTATGTTTACTACCACAAGTCCTACAAAATACTAGCTTGATAGGTTTCGTTTAACAATTATGATTAGTTTCACCAGTTCGATCATCATCAAAAGTTCTAAACTACCCAAAACATCCAAAATCTAGTACAACCTAACTAACAACACCGAGATGGATTCAAAGGTTTGATACACTTACCTTACTTGACGAGATACGGGGAAGAACAACAAAGGACGATGAAGAACGGGAGGACAACACCTTCAAAACCTCCTCCAGAGCTTGATCAATCCACTCTTACTATGATAACACGCGGCTAGGGAGTCTAGAATTCGATTAGGAGGGCTGGAGAATGATATTTGGGAGAGAAGAAATGTTTAAGGGTCGGGGGAAGTGGAAGAGGAAATGTCATTTTATAACACCAGGATGGCATTACGTACGTTATGCCCAAGGGTTTACGTACGTAAACTTCGTTACGTACGTTATTGCCAAAAGGTTAACGTACGTAAGGGGTTCTCAGAGCCTACTACACGTAGTGACATCGTCCATTACGTACGTAATGTATTACTGAGTTACGTACGTAAAGCTCAGTTGACTTACTGTCGTTATCGCACCGAAATTTGCTCTGACCACGCGGGATCAAGATTCTCGTCCAAAGACTGAAGACTGCATTACATACGTAAGGCTTAAGCTTTAACGTACGTAACGCAATGAGGCTAGCTTACGTAATGTTGTTCGAATAACGTACGTAAGGTTCGTTTAATACACTAAGTTATATTATCACGTTTAATACTTACAACACGACTTCCCTTTAGACTCGTCCAGCAATTTCTCGGGGAACAAGATGTTGGCCACCGCCATATTCGCACCGATAATTTCTCAACGACATCAAGGTATGTCACCGACATATCTTCAACATCATACAATTACATCACAAAAACAAATAAATGTCACAAGCTTTTAGACGTGACAACACGGTCTAAACATAACATATAAAAGTACAAGCGTCGAGAGGTGGAGTACAATGTTAAATCGTTAAAAATAAAATACATGATGTTTTTAATAGCATGGAATACCCGTGGTATTACATGATCGAAAGATTTTTATAGGTATACGCGGACCTTTGACTTGAGGTTTCAGTAGGAGATGTGCTTGTGACATTAAGTTAGTCATTAGAGTAGTTCGATCCAATCGCCGGTTGGTGGGGTCAACCTCAAAATGCAACTTAGTGGGCAAGTAGCAGTTTCTACTGAATACCAAGATATGATTCTTTCTCCTGTTAGTGAGCAGGTAAATGTCTTATGCGGTTAATGGCAAATGAGATCATAAGTCTTTGGCCAAAGCAGTTAGAGCTAGTTGTATTTGATACACGAGAGCTCGGTGATCTCGGTTTGTATTAACAAATGCATAGAGTCAAGATACAATAGGGTTTGCCTTTACTGTGACCCTAATACTTGACCGGGACATATGATTGAAGGGTTTATATGTATACGGTATTCACGACATAAAGGTTTTGGAATGATCTGTTCATTCGCTTTTAGTTGGGTTACGGTACAGAGCACTAGACTGGCTAAGTGTTACTTGTACTCCTTGGTTCCTCCCATTGCCGACTAAGACGGGCCTATGGAGTCGTGCACAAGGATATTTGATGGATAAAATATGTATTTATTATCTCTTCATTAATATTGGATATTGGATATCTAATTTGATTTATTTGATAAATCAAGCGGTCTTATGAATTGAAATTAATTACCGGGTGATTAATTTAATTCATAAATAATTATTTCTTGGAAATAAATTATTATAATTTTGTATTTGATAAAAATTAATTAATTGGATTAATTAATTAAGTATAAATACATTTGAGATAAAACGAAGTGTACTTAACGTATGGTACACGAACTGAGTGGCTCGGATTGTTTTCTCACCTTGACGACTTGAGGCCGCCCCCTCACCTTCCACTTACCTTCCATGTGTTTTCTTCTTCATGTGGGGTGTGATAGTATAGTAATAAGAGGAGGACAAATGGATGAGATATCATATCTCATCATTTGATCTCATATTGCTATATTATATATGTTAGTCTTTCATTTCAAAAAGACTAAGCAAAACACACACACTAACACACACAAGGCAGTCGTGAGCTTTGTGGGAGGAGAGAAAAAATTTATTTTCTTTTTCTTGTTCATCTTTGAGAGAAAGAAAAGGAAGAAGAGAAGAGAACAAAAATACCGTATCAATTCCTAGTCGTGTTCTTTGAGAATGAATTGATATATTATTTTTTCGATCAATATCCGACGCGTGATAACGTAGAGACACTTGACATTTTTGGTGTTTGATCATTCATCAAGCTAGAACGAATCGGATTCTTGTTCGTGTTGGTGACCCGAAACAATCAAAGCTTGGCTTGGGAATTTTTTCTTCAAGAAGACATTATCAAAGGTCTACGAGGGTATGACTTCTAAATTTTATCTTCGTCATTTTATATTCGTTTATACGATGCTTGATCGATCCGTTTTTGGGGTTTGGTTTTATTCTGTTTGACCGGTTTATTTTCCACTGCGTATCTCGATTCTATCACCGAATCTCAATACGGTCATCCCACATCGATCAAATTTATCTTTAATTTGTCTAGACTCTCGACCACTTTCATTACTGTTAAACTTGTTCTGGGGTTTATATGTATTTTCTCATCATAACGATTCTCATGATGGTAATGAGGCATAGATCTACCCCTGCCACGTCTAGCTCCACATCCATATCCTCGTCCCCGTCCGCGGCCATATCCTCGTCTACAGCCTCGGCCTATTCCATGGTTAGGCCGATTATGAGGAGCTTGGGTCACATTCACTTTAGGGAATGGACTTGCACAAGTTGGCCTAGATTCATGAATTCTCATTAAGAACTCATTATTTTGTTCGTACAATACAAATGCATGAAATAAGATCTGAATATTTCTTAAATCATTTCTCTCGATATTTCTGCACACATTCGAGGTGTGGAATGTGAATAATTTTTTCTCCAGCATATCATTATGAGTAACATATTCTCCATATAATTTTATGTTGAAACATTTTGTTCCATACATAAATTAAAAGTGTTTTGATGATTAATGTTGACAAACAAAACAAAACAACGAAGAGACGAAGCTAGCATCGAAGGAAAACGAAGTTGCAAAAAGGCATTCTGGACAGCCTTAACGTACGTAATATAGATTGATTAACGTACGTAATATTATAAGGCTTACGTACGTAATGAAGGATTATTAACATACGTAACTCAAAATGACGAAACTCCCTGGTCTGTTTTGTGAAGATGCTAACGTACGTAACCAGCCATGGTTAACGTACGTAATGAGGCTTACGTACGTAATGGAGAGCATATAACGTACGTAATGAGCAGTCTGGCAGCTAACGGCTAGTTTGATGATGGAGCCTATAAATACCATTCCTATGGTATTGTTTGAGTACAACAACCTTGAGCAAATAGTCTATTCTTGTGATATTATTACACACATTCTTGTTGTTGATATTGAGCTTAATTGTAAGTGTTTGAGTGAGAGTTCACGAAAACATACACGAGTGGAAAAAGAAAAGATACGATTGGATTCAGTGTTATTAGGATCAAGGATCCGGCATTGTTAGAATCGCAATTGCTATCTAAGTGAGGTTTATCTAGTACCCATAGAAAGCTAGAGCGGTTGATTCCTTGTCCGATAGAAAAGGAAAACTGTTTAACTTGGACCGACACAAAGACAAGTACGAGAGGTTTATCACGGACCGATAGAAGACGTGATTGTAAACGGTTATACCTCGACCGATAGAAGAGAGGCATAGAGGTTGCTATCTTTAACCTATTGAAAAAGATAAAGAGAGGACGTAGGCTCGTTTATAGCCGAACCTCTATAAATCCTTGCGTCATTTATTTTCCGCACTTTATTTTCGCTTCCGCAAACGGCGCAATATCCGATCCCGTACCCAACAATTGGTATCGGAGCGGTAGTCCAATATGCGGCTTAACATCCGAGGAGAAAAAGATCCAATGGCGTTTCAATTTGCTCCAGTCGAAGGCCTTGCTCTCAATCGACCACCATTCTTCGATGGCTCAAATTATTTGACATGGAAGAAAAAGATGTCGATCTTTATTCGTGCCTACGATATAGAGATTTGGAAGATTATTTGCCTTGGCCCAAAAGTTCCTATCAAATCCGACGTACGCTCAAATCTTTCGAAGAATACGACGATGCCGATTGGAAAAATGACCATCTAAATTGTAAGGCTACTCAACTCTTATTTTGTGCCTTAAATCCGGAAGAAGTCAATCGAATCTCATCGTGTGAGAGTTCGAAAGAAATATGTAAAATTCTAGAAATCACACACGAAGGGACGACTCAAGTCAAGGAGACGAAAATCAATATGCTTCTCCATGACTACGAGTTATTCATGATGAAAGGTGACGAGTCCATCACCAATATGCTCGACCGATTCTTGGTCATCACAAATGGACTTGCGTCATTCGGAAAACCATTATCTAGTCGTGAAAAAGTTAAGAAAATTTTACGATCACTACCTAGCGAATGGGACGGCACCGTGACCGCGATTATGGAATCCAAAGATCTCAACACACTCGATTTTAGTGCTCTCGTTGGTTCGCTAATTAATTATGAGATCGTGTTAAAATCACGAAGTATCAAGCCGAAACCGAAAGAAAAATCGTTAGCCATGAAGGCTAAGATGTCGAAAAAGAAAGAAGAAATCCCGATGGAGGAAAGCGACGAAGAAGCGGCATATTATGCCAAGAATATTAATAAATTCCAAACTTTATTAAACCGGAGGAAGAAGGATATCTCGAGCGAAACGAAGAAATTCGACAACTCTTGTCGACAATGTGGAAAACCAGGCCACTTCGCTAAGTATTGTCGTGCCAAACCCAAGAAGGAGGTTCTCGTGGCTACTTGGAGCGATGAAGATGAAGACGATGATTTCATCAATCAAAATAATCTCGCTCTCATGGCCCGGAGTTCGTTCGACGACAGCGACGTCGAAAGCGAGGTTAGTACATCCTCCCGTGATGAACTTTTTGATGCATTTGAATTACTTCATACGGATTTTCAAAATGCATTATCGGAAATCAAATCCCTTAAATCTAAAATTAAATCTTTGGAAATTGAAAATTCCAAAATTATCGAGAAGGGAAAATTTGTTGAAATTGATCATTCAAAGTGTATTGAAAATGAAAGTATTTTGAAGAATGATCTTTTAAAAGTTCAAGATGAACTAAAATCTTTGACAAGAAAATTCTCGTGCGGAAACGATAAATTTGAACAAATGTTATGTGTTCAAAAATATACTTTAAATAAAGAGGGGTTAGGATTCAAACCACGTTCGAAAAATGAATCCGTTAATTTTAAAATACCCCATTGCGAAAAGTGTTTGAAAATCGGGCATCACGTTTCAAATTGCAAAAGCCCTCGCCGGACGATAAAAATTAAGAAAATTTGGGTTCCTAAAGGAACAAATATTTCAAATATTGTTTATGTCTCGAAACAAAACCCAACTATAGGTTGGATCCCCAAACATTGATTTTTGGTATTTTACTTAGGGGGAGTAATTTTTTAAACGGATAATATTTTGAGGGGTAGTTAATACCCTTGTATTTATTTTTGCATATTTCAATATTTATTGAATTTTTTATTGGTATTTTATTGCATTTTTTTAATGAATACAAAAAGGGGGAGAGATAGGAGAATGGAGAAATAAATCAAAAATGTGATTTACCGTGAAGGGGGAGAAACGAAGGAGTTGAACAAAAATGAGGAGACGTCGAAAAGACGATGAAAAATTAAAAAAAAATGAGAAAAGAAAAGAAGGAGTCGAAAAAGAAATGGGAGAAGAACTGACGAAACGGACAAAGTCGAAAACTTTGTTCTGTACACATATACATATATTTGTATTTTTGCAGGTAAATCCCATCGACGAAGTGTTGTTTTGTAATCATCAAAAAGGGGGAGATTGTTGGAACATTTTGTTCCATACATAAATTAAAAGTGTTTTGATGGTTATGTTGACAAACAAAACAAAACAACGAAGAGACGAAGCTAGCATCGAAGGAAAACGAAGTTGCAAAAAGGCATTCTGGACAGCCTTAACGTACGTAATATAGATTGATTAACGTACGTAATATTATAAGGCTTACGTACGTAATGAAGGATTATTAACGTACGTAACTCAAAATGACGAAACTCCCCTCCTGCTTTTGTGAAGATGCTAACGCATTTAACCACCATGGTTAACGTACGTAATGAGGCTTACGTACGTAATGGAGAGCATATAACGTACGTAATGAGCAGTCTGGCAGCTAACGGCTAGTTTGATGATGGAGCCTATAAATACCATTCCTATGGTATTGTTTGAGTACAACAACCTTGAGAAAATAGTCTATTCTTGTGATATTATTACACACATTCTTGTTGTTGATATTGAGCTTAATTGTAAGTGTTTGAGTGAGAGTTTACGAAAACATACACGAGTGGTAAAAGAAAAGATACGATTGGATTCGGTGTTATTAGGATCAAGGATCCGGCATTGTTAGAATCGCAATTGCTATCTAAGTGAGGTTTATCTAGTACCCATAGAAAGCTAGAGCGGTTGATTCCTTGTCCGATAGAAAAGGAAAACGGTTTAACTTGGACCGACACAAAGACAAGTACGAGAGGTTTATCACGGACCGATAGAAGACGTGATTGTAAACGGTTATACCTCGACCGATAGAAGAGAGGCATAGAGGTTGCTATCTTTAACCTATTGAAAAAGATAAAGAGAGGACGTAGGCTCGTTTATAGCCGAACCTCTATAAATCCTTGCGTCATTTATTTTCCGCACTTTATTTTCGCTTCCGCAAACGGTGCAATATCCGATCCCGTACCCAACATTTTATTTGGGACATGATTTCGAACATTGCGGAGTTATTGTAATACCCAGTTGTAATTCAGTAATTATCACCCAGTGATTATCATTCAGTAATTGGTACTCAGTAATTTCATTCATTATTGATCATTTGTCACTCATATTCAGTCATGGTATTCATCATTCAGAGTAATTGTATCGTGTATCAATCGTCATTCATCACTAATCTGATTGGAGTTTCGTGCAGTGTTTATCATCATTGTCATTTTCGTTGCGAGCTGTGCATGAGGAGTAGCGCACGCTACATACTCCTGTTAGCGTACGCTAATGGGGTATAGGTAGCGCACGCTACCACTCAGCTTTAGCGCACGCTAAGGTTACCGCAGATCCGTAAGGTACCGACCGGTGAGTTATAAGGCAGCGCACGCCACGAATGGTAAGTAACGCGCGCTAGTGGGTCAAGTAGCGCACGCTAATATGAGGTGTAGCGCGCTAAGGGCGGATCGAAGTTGAGTCCGGGCTACCGGATCGCACCGATTAATTCATAGCGCACGCTATGTGTTGTTGTTAGCGTACGCAACCGATATATTAGCGCACGCTAAACATTGGTTGTAGCGCACGTTATCGTGGTCAGATCAGAGGTCAGATAGTTTTCTGGACTCCAGTGCTGGGCATCAATATTTCGTTAGTGCACGCTAATAATGGGTCTTAGCGCACGCTAGTAGTATGGCCGTAGCGCACGCTATAAGAAGGTACGTAGCGCGCGCTACCGTATTCGGACAGTGGGTACTGGACTACCCAAATTACTCGTTAGCGCACGCTACGCACAAAGGCTAGCGCACGCTAACCTGGACTGACTATAAATTGGACAGTTTAGTCAGAGTTCGTCATTATTCATTTCATTTCATTCCTTCGGTAGTTTTGGGCGAATTCGAGCGATTCGGAGATGATTCTTCGAGGTGTAATCGTCAATCAACATCTTCAAGCTCATCTTTCGGATTAATTATCATTTCATCATCTTCATCGCATCGAATCAAAGGTATTAATCTCTGGATCTAGAATTTCGGATTTTTGGGTTTTCCTTCCGATTTCTTCGTGTAAGCTTGGATTATCATTGGAATATGTTAGTTATGGATTATCTAACTTGGATAAATATATTCCTACGGATTTAATGGTTATTTTCGGAATTATTCCAAGAACCCTTGGGGTTGACTTCGGTTATTTTGGGGATTTCCGATTGTCGTTATTATAAACATGGATTGTGGATTTCTATGAGATTATTGATGTCATTGATAATGTTTTGCTGGTTTGAATCAATCATGTTGGAGTTGGTTCGATTATTTGGGTTTGGTTTTAACCAACGGGTATATCAACGTTTTCGTTAGAGTACATCTACGAGTTCGGATATTGTTGTATCGACGTTTGGGTCGGTTATGATCGTATTTGAGTCGTGTATTGATCGGTTGTTGGTAACTATTGATGTTCAAGGTTGTTCGAGCGACCGACTTTTCATTTAGGACGTTGTTCGTGGAAGGACATTCTTCATCGGTATTGTGTAAGTTAATTCTTACTCGCTAAAAGGATATTCATTCCTTTCGTTGTTGTTCATTCATAATCGTAACTCATTCATCATTGTATTAACCGTATCAAAACTCGTCATTGTCAATTAATCACTACCATAAGGAACGCAGCGATTAGATCATTTAATTGAGCTATCATTCATTTCACCCTCATTTAATCTTGGTGAGTCATTATTCATTTTCGTTGTCACTTTTGACATATTGTGACATTCCGGTCATCTTGGCGTGCGTTGGAATGTGTAGGATTTTCATGTCGGGCACAATTATGTCGTGTGATGGTTGATTGCCTCAAATTGGACTGTGAACACGAGTCTATTGATTCGTGAGACTGATTAGGCACATGAACACGTGTGATGGTGTCTTGTGCACGTACACATTTCCATCCCGGACGTAGTGTGTCGCCATTCCTTTGAGCCGTACTGATAGTCGATTCATATAGCATGTTTGATTGCGGAAGTTTCGACGGGATAATTCATAAGTTCAGATATATCATGATTGTGTATTTTCAACCCTTGAGGATTGTTGTTACGTAATCGATCCCGCTGGGGATGCTGCTGTGTCATGGCAAGGCTAAGGCACGGGGAGAGCACGGTGACGGCGAGGAGTCCCAGTGATACTAGTAGGGGCCCCCAGTCTTTTCAGTCATTTTGTTTCTTTTATTTATTCCGCTGCAGACATTCCGTTTGAATATTCATTTCACTCATTGTTGAATATTTTATCTCCATATAAAATATACTTGTATTCAGTATCATCCTGGGTGTGTTGTATAAAACTCCTCATCGGAGTAATTGATGTTGTAATGTGGTTCGGTACTACATTTACCTGTGTAATTCATTCATTTTCATTCGCCTGGTGGGTCCCAGTCGGGGGTCCACGGCACTGTAATATCCGCCTAGTTTGGGGTGTTATAGTTATAATCGACAACAAATTTAAAATCTTGTAACCGCAAGTGGTGCCATGCATGCCTTGCGTTTGGCAATATGACCAACTTCAGGTGGTCTAATCTATCTTTCAAATTCACCCAATTCACATGGATCTTTAATAATAAGATATTCCATTTCTAGAGCTTCATCAAGATGATGGCGAACGAATATCATTGATTTGGCACATTCCTGGCTCGTGGCTTTATTTTCTTTTATTATTGTTTCTCCAAGTCCACCACTCATGATGGATTTCAACATCCATCGGACCATCGCCCATGACATATAGCTTTTTTCTGTGATATCTAGGGGCGCAAAATCGACTTTGGAGATGTTAGCCATAATCAGTATTGAAAAAGGTTGGAAATTATTACCTTAGTGTTCCTCTTGGTGTTGGTAGTCTCTACAGGATTTTGATTTCAACGATCTATATTTTTAACAGTGCTTCGATAGGATTTATGACAGCATTTTGATAGAGTCTTGTGCTAATAATATATTGTGTATATTTTATACACACACGCGCGTGAATATATATATATATAGCTAGCCATGCGAGAGAGAAATGTAGCTATTTTTATTTATTCATGTGTGTCTGTAAAATACATAGGATTAGCTTATTTATAAGCATCAAGATACATGATTAATCATCACAACAAGATATGTGGTGAGACTAAGGGGCTGTTTACTTGTGACTTAATCAGCTTAATGGATAAAATGTCTTATTCGCTCAGACGTTTGGAGGTGTTTACTTGTGGCTTCATGGCTTATTCGCCCAGACAAAAATGACTTATTCATTAAGCATGAAAATGGGTGTTGTCCCCATTAAGACAAAAAAATGACTCCCCTATCCCTAATTGAAAACCACACATTTATATATACAATATAAATAATTTAAGACAAAAAAATGACTCTCTTGTCCCCAGTATATATACTCATTTATATATACAATAAAAAAAATAGGTTTTAATATAAATGAATGTAATATATATTATTCATATATAAATAATACACATTATTAATTTATATATAATATTTATTACTATATATTATTGTATAAATAAACTTTTGTATCTACAAAATATCATATATATTATGAATATATATAAATAAATATTATATATTACTTATATATTAACATTTATTCATATGTATAATATTTATTACATATGTTCTTATCTATTTAAAATATATTTCTAAATATAAATAATATATTGTATATTATACGTATTATTATATGTATTAAATATTTTATATATTACTTACATACAAAATTGAATCATCTACGTATAGTATTTTGTTTAAACTTAAATAATATATATAGAAGATGAGTCAAATTTGATTTTCAATAATGTTTAAATTTATCTACTTTGTGTTTGAATTTGGCTACTTTGTCTATGAACTTGACTTCTTTGTGTTTGAAATTGGATTTTTAAGTACTTTATGATTTTTGGATTATATCAATTATATTGCTTAAAAATAAACAACGATTTATAGTAATGAACATAATTCATATTCGGGTAAATCGGTCAATTCGTTATTGACGATTTATTCGGATGAAAAAGTAAACAATAAAGATCAATTTACCTGCAGACGTATTTATCCGCAGACAAATTTACCTGCAGACATAATTTACCCAGACAGATAAATTTGGTAAACAGCCCCGTAATTGACACCTAATTCATAATTCAACAATTTCATGACACATAACAATAAATAATTATTAGGCTTTACTTACAATTCTTTTATTAAAAAAATATATTTAATCACTAATAATATTTAATTTTTATTAAATTTTAATTAAGCGATGTAGTGCAATTTGCTACATACTGCAACACCCTAGTACAAAAAACAAACCCAACTATAAATTTTAGCCATTAAACCAATAATAATCCAATGTTAACCATAGAAGAACTCAGCAAACCAATATTTACAACATCTAAATAATACTTGGATTTCCAATCACATATGGCTTTTTGTCATATTGCTTGGTTTTTAAGAAGTCTTTGGATGATTTTCTGTTGGCAAGGACACGATCCAAATTAGACAAAAAATAAAAAATTACTTTTCGAGGCCAAAAACCCAAAGTGTCTTGAGAAATTTGTAGGAAAAATGAACATCAAATCATCCAGTCGAATCGAAGCGTCGCTACTCGTTGGGAAAACCATGAATTAGCCAAACAAGTGAAAAATTTAAGATAAGGATATTTCTCCTCGAAAATGTCAACGGACAGGCATTCTTCTTCATTCGCTGCATCTCCCGATGTAACCAACCTGTGAGATCCCTTTCAAGCAAATTGGCAATATAGTTCTCGCCCAATGATCTTATAATTTGATGCTTGTGGTTTTGGGAATTTTGATTTTCGTCTTTAATGTTTCCCGGTATTCGCAAGTTTGCTAAACTGGAGTTTATAAATGATGCACTCAACCGCCGCCCATTTTTTTGCCCCGTCGGAGGCGTAGATTATGTAGGAATGTATTCTCTTGCCTATCTTTAACACTTCCGCTTAAGTGTAGGTTCTTAAGTATTCGTTGTGACTTTTTGCTTATTTTAATTCTGTAATGGAAGTGATGATATCATGATTGTAAGTTTGATGGTGTATGTACCTGTCAGCTTATGGACAGCATATGGTACTTTCGCATGAGTGATTGAAGATGTAACCAGGAATTGACTAAATAATTGTCCTTACGTGTAAAGTATACTTGTGATACTTTAGAGTATCTCGGATTCATGTTCATTTTCTATTGTTTTATCTACCGAGATTATTTTCTCCTCCAAAAATGCCAAACATTTCAGGAAGCCACGAAATGTGTTGGAACTTTCTGATTGTTAAGCTAGATCTCTTACCTTGAACGAAGTCTGGCCAACTACTATTATCACCTTAATCATTTGATGTAGGATAGTATACCTATTTAATGTATATGATATGAGTTTTTTAGTCTACTCTTGTGTAAGAACTACTTACTATGCTTTCGAAACAGTAATATGTCAAATGAGCTGTGTTCGACTTCAAGATGGACTATGTCAGTGGATAGCTATCTTACTTCAAAATTTGTTGGCGAACTTCTGATAATGGTTGAACTATGTTGTCATTGTGCCTTTAATTTGGATGTTTCTGAGTCCAGGTAGTTAGCTTCTGCATGGATTTGTGTTGAAACTATCTTTCGGAGCGGGCCCGAAATTTCTGTCCATTTATGTTATGGTACCTTTAGTAGGCGTTTACTCTGCTTCTTAATATTATTTCGCCATCTGCTGGTAGGTTCCTTGACATACTACAAGAGGCTCCATTGTGTGGTCATCGGAAGCGAACGAGGATAATTGGGAGTGTCTTTTATTTTCTTCTATTGGCAAGTCTTTTCTGTCAATTATCATAAGGGCATAATTCTGATAGCAGTATAATTTGGTGGAAACTGATTTTAGTTTGATTCTAGGCAGGTTATGCAATTTTAGCTGTGGGAGCTACCTGGATACTTCATTCCTTACAGGAATTAGTTGATCTGCTACTCTGTAGCTGTGACATCATTCTTTTGGTTGCCACAGGTCCCTTGTGAATGATTGTTTTCTACTTGTCACATTCTGCTTTCTCTATATTACGTCAGTATTTTGTATATATTAGTGCTTAATCTCTAATGGAACTCTTCCATGCATATATTTCTAATAAATACATTATAGTGCTCGTAGCATTATTTTTATGCTTTGGTTTTGTAGAAATCATGTTCCTCTGGATGATAAACATCAACCATACACGATCACTGGAATATTAGGTTGCCACATAGTTGGATTATGCATCAATTTTTGAGAACTATGAGATAGGAAATTTGTTGTTATGGGATTTTGAAACTTCAGCATATGGATTGATTGAACCAGAGTTCGTTAGGATGGTATGTATTCTGTATTTCATAATTTTAAGGTTGCACCAGCAACTAGAGTACTGACATTGTGGAATGATGCATTGCATTTTCAAAAGATCAGGAAGAGAGAAGAGAAAGAATGAGAAGAAAAGAATGCTTTGCTCTTGCAATACCATTTCTGCCCCCTTCAAACCGACTTGCATCTTCACATCTCGAGTTTTCCTCCATTTTTTTATTACATCACTTGGCCGCGGCCAACTATTTGTTTTGCTTTAATAACAACATAATTTACGTGTTAAAATTGCTTCCTAATGAAGCCTTGATAAAGGAGGAGCGTTGCGGTGGGTTTGTGGCAGCCCACGTAAAACTCGTAGCATTTTATGGAGATAAATCGAAATTTGATAAACGTTGGGGCGTATTCTCAGAAGCGAGGCGCTACACTTTATAGGCCCGAGTGTAGTGTAAAGTATGCTAGGTTGCTAGGTTGTTGCCTTGAAACGGCGCGCCACCTCTACGCCTGTGGAGGTGTCAAATGGGCAAGGGTGGGCTATACTTCATAGGCCTGGGTGCAGTGGAAATATGTAAGGGTTGCTAGGTCGTCGCCGGAAGCGGCGCGCCACCTCAAAGTATGGGTGTGGTGTCAAATGTGTAAGGATTCTCGTGGTGTGGATGGGAGTAGGCAAAGAAGTAGTTTACGGTACTAGGTGGTAGGATGCATTTTGAAACTTGGACTATTGGTTCTTTGACGGGGAAACCAGTGAAGGTGGGGGAGGTTATGAAAAGGAGGAGGATTCACGTAATCTGTCTACAAGAGACTAAGTGGGTTCGATAAAAAGCAAGGGTATTAGCTCCTTGGGGTTACAAGCTTTTGTAACTCAGTCAAGGATAGAGGTTGAAATGGAGTGGGTATAGTCATTGATAAAGAATTCATCGACGATATGGTGGAAGCATCAAGAAAGAGCGACATTATTACGATATTAAGCTTGTCAGAGGGGGTGAGGTCCTAACTATCATAAGTGCATATGCACCACAAGTTCCTACGGGTTGGAAATTGATCATTAGTGGTGACCTCAATGGCTATGTGGGTGCTAGCCGAGATGGCTTTGAGAGCGTTCATGGTGGCCTTGGTTTTGGGGATAAGAACGGTGCACGAAGTGGTATATTGGATTTCGTGTTGGCATATGACTTAGGTATAGCAAACTGTTGGTTCGAGAAAAGGGAATCTCACTCGGTGACATATAAAAGTGGAGGTAATGCAAGTCAGATCGACTTCTTTATAATAAGGAACATTTGGTTCGGTTGTACAGTGAGAGTGCTGCAATGCAACATAAAGTTGTGGTGCTTGATTTTTGAGGTAAGAGACACTTAGGAAAGAGAAGACCACAAGTTTACCCTCAAATCAAGTGGTGGAAGCTCCAAGGGAGAACCGACGTACTCATGTCGCTAAGATTGCCAACAACGCATTTGGTCCGATTGTACGGAGATAGATACGGACTCCACTTGGAATATGTTGGAGTATAACATAAATAAAGTTGCGAAAGAAGTTGTAGGAGAAGCTAAAGGAAACAGGCTCTCGAGTAAGGACACATCTTGGTGGAACATGAAGTAAGCAAGCGATAAGGACCATATGTAAATGCTATAAGGTATTGGGGAAATGTAGGAGTAATGGTGACTATTAGAAGTACAAGGAGGGCAGAAGAGAAGCTAAAAAGGCAAGGTGAGATGCTAGAACAAAGGTCAATCAAGAATGATATGTAAGATTGGGATACGAAGGAAAGGAAAGATATCTATAAACTTGCTCGTACGAGAGACAAGAAGATATGGGATATTCGTAGAGTTAAACGTATGAAGGATATTTACCAAAAGGTTTTGGTTCGAGATAAGGAGATGAATGATAAATGGGATACCATGTTCAATGGCCACCAGGAATAAGATATTGAGGATTTAAACATTCCTTCAAATATGGGAATTTATGCGGAGAATTCAAAAAAGTGAAGTGAAAATGACGTTGAAGAAGATGAGGTCGAAGGAAGCAGAAAGACCAGATTATATATGTATTGCAGTTTGGAGGTGTTTGGGGAGAGGGATCGAATGGGTAACTATGTTTTCCAACAAGACTTAGAGAAGTAAAAGATGTCATTGACATGGAGGAAAAGTACTCTCGTTCCTTCGTATAAGAATAAAGGTGATATTCAAGATTGTTTCGATTGTCGCAGAATGAAACTAATGAGTCACAATATGAAATTATGGGAACGAGTGATTGATTAGAGGCTAAGGAAATATGTGAAGATCTCGGAAAATCAATTTGGATTTATGCCTGAGGGATTGACCATACAATCTATTTATCTTATGAGACAAATGGTGGAATACTATCGAGATAAAAAGAATGATCTCATATGATTTTTACTGATTTAGAGAATGTAAGGCATATGATAAAGTACCAAGAGAAGTACTTTGGTGGGCCTTAGCAAAGAAGGGTGTATCGCGGAAATATATTGACATTATAAAGGACATGTATGAGGGAGCTAGTACAAGTGTACGTACTAATGTTGGGAGGACAGAAGAATTCCCTATTACGATTGGGGTGCATCAAGGATCTGCTCTTAGTCCTTTTCTCTTTGCCATAGTCATGGACGAATTGACAAGAGAAATTCAAAATGACGTTCCGTGGTGTATGATGTTCGCAGATGATATTGTGTTGATTGATGAAACGAAGGTTGGAGTCTGTGAAATTGGAACTTTGGAGGATACTTTGGAAGCTCGAGGCTTTAGGGTGAGCGAAGTAAGATCAATATATGGAGTGTAGGTTTAGCGAAACAAGTGATAGAGAGGCGGGATGATCACATTTGATGGGAAAGTTGTTCATGGATCCACTTTCTTTCGGTATCTTGGATCTATTATCCAAAAGGATGGAGAGCTAGATGGCGATGTGGCTCACGAGAATAAAGGCGGGGTGGTTGAAGTGGAAGAGTGCCACAGGGTTTTATGTGATCCGGCATGCCTCATAGATTAAAGGGTAAATTTTACCGCACGGCAATTAGGCTGCTTGTTGTTATATGGCACCGAGTGTTGGGTCAGAAACAAAGGTCACGTTCAAAAGATGAATGTGGCGGAGATGCGTATGCTACGATGGATGTGTGGTCATACAAAAAAGGATCGGCTCAGAAATGAGGTGATCAGAGAGAAGGTAAGAGTTGCGTCTATAGAAGACAAGATGATGGAGAATCGATTACGATGGTTTGGTCATGTGAGAAGAAGACCTATTGATGCCCCAGTGAGGAGGCTAGAAAGTTGGGGAGCAAGTAATGTTGTGAAAGGTAGAGGAAGACCCAAGAAAACTTGGATAAAGATGATTGAAAATGATATGCGGTTTCTTGGAATTGGAGAAAGTATGGCGATGGAGAGGCAAATGTGGCGGGAAAGAATACGGATGGTGGATGGAGTCTGATTTTTTTTTTTTTTAATTCCTATTTTCTTTTATTTCATGTTATCTTTTTTTTTTTTTTTTTTCCACTCTCTTTTTTTATTTGCTTTTTTCTCTACTTTTTCCCTCTTTTTTCCTTTTATGTTATTTATGTAACGATTATTGACGGTTTCAAAGTTTGATTCATGTTAGCCGACCCCAAATCATTTTGGGACTAAGGCTTAGATGTTGTTGTTGTTGTAGAGAATGTATATGATAAAGTATCAAGGGAAGTGCTTTGATGGTTCTTAGCTAAGAAGGGCGTATCTCGAAAATATATTTACCTGGACATGTATGAGGGAGTTAGTACAAATGTATGAACTAATGTTATGAGGACAGAACAGTTGCCCATTACGATTGAGGTGCATCAAGGATCTGTTCTTACTCTTTTTCTCTTTGCCATAATCTTTAGTATATGATGTTCACAGATGATATTGTGTTGATTGATGAGACGAAGGTTGGAGTTCAAAGGAAGTTGGAACTTTGGAGGATACTTCAGAAGCTCGAGGCTTTAAGTTGAGCAAAAGTAAGACTGAATACTTGGAGTGTAGGTTTAACGCTAATGGGGCAGAGAGACTGGGATAATCACTTTTGATGGGAAAGTTGGAACTTTGGAGGGATACTTCGGAAGCTCGAGGCTTTAGGCTGAGTAGAAGTAAGATTGAATACTTGGAGTGTAGGTTTAACGCAAATGGGGCAGAGAGACAGGGATGATCACTTTTGATGGGAAAGTTGTTCAAGGATCTAATTTTTTTCGTTATCTTGGAACTATTATCCAAAGGGATTGGAGCTAGATGGCGATGTGGCTCATAAAATTAAGGCGGGTTGGTTATAGTGGAAGAGTGGCACACACATGGTTTCTATGTGATCCCTGCATGCCTCATATAGTAAAGGATAAATTCTACCGCTCGACAATTATGCCTGCTACATGACATGGAGTTTTGGGCTGTAAAAATGTGTCACGTTCAAAAGATGAATGTGGCTGTATTGCGTATGCTAAAGTGGATGTGTGGCCGCACAAAAAAAGAATTGGCTCAGAAATGAGATGATTAGGGAGAAGGAAAGAGTTCATCAATAAAAGATAAGATGATGGAGAATGGATTTACATGGTTTGGCCATGTGAGATACAGACCTATTGATGCTCCATTAAGGAGACTTGAAGATTGGGGAACAGATACATTGTGAAGGGTAGAGGAAAATCCAAGAAGACACGGATAAAAGTGACTGAAAATGAGGTTCCTTGTAATTGGAGAAAATATGGGATGGAAAGGACATCATGGTGGGTAAATATACGCATAGTTGTTAAAGGCGAAAGGCGCACCAAGGCGATTCGGGCTCCCATCGCCTGAGGCGCAAGGCGAGGTGCGCGCCTGAGAGATGTGAGGTGCATAAAAACTAAAAAAATAAATTAAATTGAATTATAAAATTTATAAGAACATAGTCACAAGAAAATATAACTATCCATAAAAAACTTGATAATTTAATAAAATTGAAGTGTCAATACAACCAAATAACTTTTAAAATATTCTGAAAAATAAAGGAAAAAAACAAAAAAGAAGTCCGACTGCCGAGGCGCGCCTGAGGCGCACCGAGGCGCACCAAGGCGCAGCGAAAAGGCGCACCGAGGCGCACCAAGGTCCGCGCCTGGCTGAGGTCGCCCGCCTGGAGGCTTAAAAGGCGACCTGCCTTTTTTTCTGCGCGCCTTTAACAACTATGAATATACGGGTGATTATGGAGTTTGATTTTTATTTATTTTTATTATTAGTTTATTTTATTTTTAATTATGGATAAATAGACCTTTAATATGCTTTGGATCCATCCTTCATAAAATTTTATGCCATGTCGAGTTATGCTCGGAAAATATTAAAAATTATCTGAAATGGAAACTTAATAATTTTGAGGACTAAAATGAAAATTGCAGAAATTACTAAACCCCAAAACTGAGGTCTGGAAAATTTATAGAATCGGATTATTATAACTATTTTGGACCCTTCCTCAAAATTTTAAGTGAATCCCAACGATCCTTGAAAGATTTAGTGGTAAATTGTAATTACGATAAACTTCTGGGGAAATTGTCATTTCTGAAAATAACTTTTTCAATACTAAGTCAGTCCACTATTTAAGAATTTGTTAGGAAAGTTTTGCAACCGAAACCTTAATTTTCGGACTCATAATCTACCTAAGAGTTTTAAAGTAAATGGTGACGAATTGTTATAAAGAGGAATATTTATAAATTCTAGGGTGGAAAAGTGAATTCTGAAAATTGTCCAGCTAAAACCATAAATTCTAATAAGGTCAGGTTTCTTAAGTCCGAACCCTCCAGCTACAAGTCTAAAATGTCCGGCCACTAACACATGATTATTCATGTTAACTTATGTAACTACAATAGAACCTCTATAAAGGAATACTCTATTTAGGAATAAACTCTTATTTTGTCATAAAAGTTCATGGTCCCAACTTGGGAATAACCTCCCATTTCGTACCTCTATTTAGGAATAACCTCCCATTTTGTCATAATTTTTTGCAGTCCCAAAAGTATTTCGTTATAGAGGTTTTACTGTATTATCTTTGTGATTGTTCACATATATGCAACTCGATTTGAATTTATAAAATTGTTCTTGATAATGGGAACTAAGTGCTATACAAGGCAAAGTGCTACGTCCTAAGACGGGAGCCACCTCTTGCTTTATTTTATTATTTGGGTTATTTTTCGGACTCCTCAAACTTTTTCACTAATCTTCTACCATTATTCCCAATATTTGAATGATTTCTTCTATCTGGAGTCAATTTGATTTTTGTTTACACTTCGTATTTTCCATTTATCTATTTCGTAAATTTTTGTTGCTATTAATTGATTTTCTCGGTTGTTGACGGTTTCAAAGGATGGTTTATGTTAGCCGACCCAAAGGATTAAGGCTCAGATGTAGTGGTTGTTGATGCATAATCAATATAAATATAATTATGTGTCCATTCTTTTTATAACCAACCGTAAAAAAGTGAATAGATAAAGAAGTTTCTTGGAAGAAATTTTGGTCTTCACAGCAATATTGACAATTATTCTTCTCCTTTTGTTCTTCCTTTTTTGACTGTGCCTTTTTTTTTTAATTTTAAGAAATTGTAAGTGGGTACACAAATGGGGGTAGCCATCCCCCGTTAAACTATTGCTTAAGGGATTAACAAACCCATCAAACTGTTGTTCACGTGATTCTAACCGTGACCACTCTTGTGAAAAGTGGTCAGTCATACCAACTGAGCTAGAGCCCAATGATGTGCTTTTCTTTCCTTTGGTCATTGGTATGTTAGCAAGTCAAGTTTTGTAACTCCATCATCTTTCACTAGAAAATATTGTAATAAAAAATATGTTGAATAAATTGAGTGAGCAAAGTGATGCATAAAGATGGAGGTAGTCTCCAAATGAATGTGAACAAGTCAGGAAAACTGAAATTAACCCGACTCTCTGATTTTAGAACTAAATATCTAGTTCCGTGAAGTTCAACTTCATATTCTTCGAAGCTTGTTACTTGGACTCGGCTACTCGTGTTGGACACGGGTACGAGTCAAATGTACGCCTTAGCTTATGTGTAAAAATATTATGATTTTGACCTCAAATGAAGTGTGGAATTGCCGTACCATGTCGGAGTGTCAAGGATCCGATACGGGTACTTGAGGTGAAATGAAGAGTCTAACATAGCTTCGAAGAATATGTATCTGACTGACATCCCACAAGGAATAAGTTTCTGATAAATACAAATTTATCTAAATGTGAATATAAAGTTTGAGTCATGTTCCATGATGTATGTGTTGATTTTACAATATCAATCACGTATTGTGACATGACAATAGCAATTATCTCAAACTCATCGCCGTCTCATGATATTTTCCATATAAATGGAAAAACCTATGATGTTGACGGTTTTGGAATTTCGTTCTATTTCTCCTTCATATGAAGGTTGCGACAGGAAGGGCATCCGGCGTAAAACTTTGCCACTTTGTTATTTGCATGAGTTATGGTGTTAAGTAATTTTAGACAATTAAACGACACTATAATCTTCATGCCACCGACCCCAACATAGTTGGGATTAAGGTGCTGTTGATGATGATGATGATGATGATGATGATGATGGTGAATATAAAGTTTATGATAAACAAGTTAAAACACGTGGACTGCAATTTTTGACGAATAAAATAACCTGGGCTGCATTAGTTTGACAAAACATATATAAACATGTTGATGAAGTCTGTAGAGGTGCAATTAGTTGCCTTTTTTGGCTATGAACTATCAATAAATGAGTCTACGAAGCATTGATACCCCTAAAAGGTCAAAGTATGCATGTCGGACACTCGGGGCAAGGGGATATGTGGGAATACGTACGAGATACGCAGGGATACGACTTTCTCCTATTTTCTTCTTTAATGGGGGGTACACCAGGGATACTTCTAGTATAGCGACTTATGGACTTCCACATAATGTTTGTAAAAAAAATTGGGGTCTATTTATAAATTAGAAAATATTTGGAGTCTTTTTATAGAACTTGAGAAAAATAGGAGTATTAATCAAAACTAAAACTCTAAATTACAATCACTATTTTCTCATCTTGTTTTGCACGATATTTTCTTCTCACTCTCTCCATCTATTCTCTTTTTTAATTTAAGTATATTTTTGTTTTTTATTACAATGTGTATATGTACACAGCATTTGCCGAATCCCTCTGTACATGTGTCTCGTTTTTCTAGTAGTGCCGTTTCAGTAACTTTATAGGAATTTGGGTTTTTGCATTACTGCAATTGGTATGTTATTGTTGCGTTTTTCTACTAGTGCCGTTTTCGTAACTTCATAGGAATTTGGGTGTTTGCATTAGTGCAATTGGTATGTTATTGTTGCAAAGTTACTATTTTAGAAAGTCGACTTGCTACTTGTATATTCTTTGAATTTCAAAGGACTCTACATTTTGATATTCCATCATTGCACCCACTTTTTGTACTTCAGCGAATTCTTATATTTGCTGAAGATATTTTGTCAACATATACAGGCATATTCCAACAGTACCTGGTTTACCAAGTTCAGAAGATACGCCTACAGGTATATATATAGCTACCATTTTCTTAATGAAATAATTTCATTATTTTCTTAGTTCTTCAGATTTTGTTGTCAAAATCTATATATTATAAATTGAAAGTGAAATTTTGAAATTGAAATTAAATCACTTTTCTCTTAATGTTCTAAAGCACCAAAAAATACTTTTTTGAGCTTCCTTTTAAGCAGTTGAGATTGCGGGAGTAACTACATGTATCAAAGAACCTGATTAGATGAACAAGATTCTGATAAGCATGAGTGACCAATGCAATTTGGAGAAGGAAACACAAATGTCTCTAGCTGCATTTTAGTGTTTGGACCTATATGAAGCATTTCAATAGTAGATGTTCGATATACAAATGTATAATGTAGTGTGGTTACAAGGTTAATGGGCATAATTTGATATGCCTTTGTCGTGGAGGTGTAACTGCATGCACATACGATCACATGGATGTAAATGATGTGGTAAATCGGTTGAGTTGCTAGCAGCTAATGCTGCTGGACTAATGCAGTCTGGATTTTCATATATTTTCATATGTTCGTCTGTTTACTGTTGCTACATGCAAGCAAATAATATGAATGTTAACTTAAGATGCAAAGCATTACCGAGTCTTAGCTTAGCGAGGAAGACCCTTAACTACCTTTCATTTCCATATGTTTCCACCTTTGCTGTGATTATCATTTATGATATCTACGATGCTGGAAAACTTGAGATATGCTTTTGATTTTGTAGGGTTTCTATGGTTTCAGCCAAAAGTTGAAGCATATAATTCGCCTACCGTTTGCTACTATTGCCTATGGTATGCATATATTCCTGCTCATGAACTTTCACATAGAGTTTTTAATTCATAGCCAGTCTTCTTGTAATTGATATTATAAATATCAGATAACTGCTAAAATTTCAGAAATTATTCAAGTGCCCGAGTAAATTTAGTGTTCATCCTAATATCAGTAATTCTTTTTTAAGATGTCTTTACCATATTATAGAGATCTATAGTCTGCTTGTCTGAGTACGAAATATTTAGAACAACCGATGTTTTTTTATAATTCCCGCAAATATTAATTTAAGGTATCTTATTTTATGCTCCAAAACTTTGTGTAAAGAGTTTGAGAGAGGTTAAAAGTTGACTGAATATCCTCCAAGTTTTTAAGTCTATATAATTTTGGTCTTTGAAACATAATATTATAAGAGAGAAAAAGTTGCTCCAATCAAATACATTGCAACTTTTACATTATTTTACTTGAAAACTCCAGACAACATCCCCATATAATTTCTTTCCATTTTTTTTCACATTATTAAATATGGGAGAGACTGTTATTTAAGGTTTTTTTTCCTTCCTATGGGACAAATCTTCTCTGATAAAGCAAAACCTCCAAATAGCAATTTGAATCTGTTCCTTTTAGCCTGGAGTCCAGTTTTTGCACATTGAAACATGTATATTTGGATACTGAAAAGATACCATTTTAATGCATATTCAATATTTACTATATATCTTTCCAGTTTCCAACATCATTGATTATAAGTAGATATTACACAATTTGAATTTTGTTGCCCTTCCATATAATCATTCTTTCCATTCCGATTGCTTCTTTTCATGTGCCTTTCCATTCATGTTATGTTAGACACAAGGAATTCCAACACACGAATCAACAAGAATTAAACAAGAACAAGAACAATAAACAAAATGCTATAATGCGAACGAAGAAATAAAACCAAAAACAACAAAATAAATCCCGTCCCAAGCCAAAAGCCCGAGTTCCAAGTCGAAGCCGAATCAATATCTAGTTAATTAAAAGATATCTAACCTGGAGACGCAAGGACAATATAAGTAGACTTAATAACCTAACCCTAACTTAAGCCCTAAGCAGCTAATCCCATGGGCCAAACTTGAATAACTTTAATTAAAACCCTAAAATAATAATTACTAAAAAATAAGTAGCATATCAATACCAGCCCCTTTAAAAAATAACTTCCTCCTCAAGGTTGAAGTGAGGAACAAAATCCCATCCACCCACGTAGCCACGTGCTGCTCTATTCTAGGGAATTTGGATTCTTCTGTCCCTGTCTAAAATTATTAACAAAACCTGCAGGGTTTTCTTTGCACAAACGTGCAGTGGCGAATAGGATTCACGACACTTGTGACACAACCCCTTTGAGCGTAGGTTTATACACTCTCTGTGTGACATCGGAATAGAGGGGAGGAACCGAGTTGGCGCTGAAGGCCTAACTGACTGAGTAGTAGGGTAACCGATAAAGTCGTCCCGGAGTAACGCTTAGAATTCTGGTAGCGCGAATTTGTAGGCACTCATGGGAGCAGGACTATCCCCTGATTGCTGGTGTCCTGATTGCCGGTGTCCTGTAGCCGGAGAAGAATGATTGCTGCTGGATTGAGGTTCGCCATTGGAATGTAAAGGCCAGGGCATCGACGGTGAAGAATGTTGTGGTTGGGTTAACCCCAATTCGCGTAAAATCTCGCGAGCCAATTGCGTGGTAGCACAAATTTCCTCCGCATCTTTAGAACGAATTTAGAAACGAATGTCATCACGAAGCCCATTCAAGAATAACCAAAGAGCAATGGAGTTGGATAGTTTGGTTATCGACGCCATTCGAGAGATAAACAAGTTGCTGTATTCATTAGCGTATGCAGTTTGGCGGGTAGCCACCAAGACATCGCATGGGTTAGCACGAGGATCATCCCCATAATGTCGGAACAATTCCACGGTAAATTTCCGCTAGCCCGTTGTCGGGAAACGAGTCAGGATCCACTGCAGCCATTGGAGTGTCGTACCTTCCATGGCGATGAGCGCCAATTCAATTTTCATCTCCTCGGCGTATTCTCTACGAAGAATAGCTCGGCCCTGGAAATTCAGGCCGAAGAATTGTCGCCCTTAAAACCCGGTAACTCTAGCTTAGCCGGTGTTGGGTCCGGTGGGGTGCGCCCTGAGTCGACGTTCGCCGCTGAAATTTGTGGACCAGCGCTGATGAAAAAAGTTCCCATTCTGAGCGAGCCCTGTGTCGTGCAGTAATTGACGTAGCATGGACTGGACTTCGTCCATGCGCCCTCCAAGATCTGACTCGAGACTCTCGACCTTCTTATTGAGCGTATCCAATCCAGTGTTGTTAAGGCGTCGCCTAGGCTCGTCGCTGCCTAGGCGTCGCCTAGGCTCGTCGCCGCCTAGGCGTCCAGGCGGTTTTCGGTGGATCGCCTGGTAGGTTCGCCTCGCCAGGTGCTGTAAGTCGTCCGTTTTACAGGTGTCGCCTACCCGGCCCAAGGATCTGCAGCCCGTATTTTTTCTTAAAAAAAAAAGGTCAAGTACTTAACCCTAGTAGTGTAGTCGAAATCATACCCGTCCCCCACATCGACTGCTTCAGCCTTCAGCCAACTCCAAGTATCTCCTCCCGCTCGCCCGTCGCCGCAGCTCGCCGCCCACCACCGATCGCCATGGGCCTGCGATCGCTGCCTGTCGCTCAATAGGTACTTTCTTTCTCTCTTTTCTTTCCTTTTCTCCTGCTGCTTTCTTTTTCTTCCTTTTTTATTTCCTGTTTCTTTTATATGTTTTCTTTTTTGTGTGTTTTTCTTTTTTCTTTGGCCAGACTTGAACAGGTACATCAGTCGAAATTATGTTTTTCTTTTTTTTTCCTCCATATTTTTTATTTTTCTTTCTGTTTCTTTTCTTTTCATTAATTTTTTTGTCTAATTATTTTTTTATTTATTTACAGGCCCAAACATTATTACGGCTGGAAATAATTCTACCGAAAATTACGATCCGTCCAAAGATCCTAAACGAAAGGCCAAATCGAATGATCCGGGATGGAAATACGGTTTTTGGCCAGACTTGAACAACAAAGATTTGGTTGAATGTTTGCTTTGTCACAAACAAATGCACTCGGGGATAAAGAGATTGAAGCAACGCCTAGCTGCCGGTTATGGAGATGTTGCTAAATGTCCCCAAACAACCACAGAAATTATGAGGAAGATGCAACAGTACATATATAAGACTACAAGGAATAAACAAGTCATTTTGGATGATGGTGATAGTAGTGATAATGACATTAATACTCAACCATCGTCTCGTGCCTCTGTTACTCAACCAAGTTCCGGAACAACCGTTAAAAGAAAGCATTCAACTTTAAATTTTGCAGGACTGCAACCAAGAGTAGGAAAACAAAACATGTCAATTCCTGCAATGGTTCGAAAAATTCCTGAAGAGGTTGTCGAAGAGAGACATACTAAGGGTACTACCCAGACGACAATTGAAGGTTGCACAAAGAGCCCAGAAGAGAAAGAGAGAATGCATATGCACATCGCAAATTTCTTCTATGAGAATGTCATATCATTCAACGCGGCAAACTCAATGAGCTATGAAATAATGGTTGAGTCGATTGCCCAAATGGGACCTGGGGTAAAGCCCCCTAGTTATCGTGATTTGCGGGGAACTCTACTTGAAAAAGGCCAAAAAAGAGACTTGGTGAAAGAGAAGCATAAAATAGCTTGGAAGCAATATGGGTGTACACTTATGTCGGATGGATGGACAGATAGAAGGAATCAACACTTGATTAATTTTCTTGTCAATAGTCCAGAAGAGACTTTTTTCTTGGAGTCCGTTGATGCATCTGGACAATTGCTTGAGAAGAAAATTGAAGAAATCGGCAAGGACCTTGTTGTTCAAGTAGTGACGGATAATGGTACCAATTATAAGGCGGCCGGCAAACAACTGGAGCAGAGAATACCTACACTTGATTGGACTCCCTATGTTGCGCATTGCCTTGACCTTATATTGGAAGACATTGGAAAATTGAATGAATTCAAGTCTAAGATTGAAAGTAGTAGGCGTGTTGTTGAAAATTGGCACCCCACTTAGAATGGTGTGGAGTAACAGAGTTTTTAAACTCTTTTGCGTTGCGGAAGCGTAATTAAATTGCGGAAGATAAACGACACAAGATTTATAGAGGTTCGGCCAATTGTGCCTACGTCCTCTCTCCGTATCTTTTTCTATAGGCTTAAGATCAACCTCTACACCTCGTTTTCTATCGGTCCGAGGGATACCGTTACAATCTTGTCTTCTATCGGTCCGAGATAAACCGTACAATCTCGTCTTCTATCGGTACGAGATAAACCGTTACACTCTTGTCTTTATGTCGGTCCAAGATAAACCGTTTTCCTTTTTAATCGGACAAGGAAGCAACCTATCTAGCTTTCGATTAGTACTAGACAAACCTCACTTGGATTTAGATATGATTCTAATAATGCCGGATCAACGATCCTAATAACACCGAATCAATCTACAATCCGTATCTTTCCTCTCGTGTATATGTTTTCGTGTATAAACACTCAAACACTTATCAATTAAGCACAAATATAACAACGATTATGTATACAATGATAACAAGTATGTGTATAAGTTCCTTGAAGTTGTTGTGTAGAATGATACCAAATGGTTTGGTATTTATAGGCATAAAGCCTAAACTAGCCGTTACTGGTTGTCTTCATTAGCGTGCGCTATTTTCCCTGTGTAGCGTGCGCTAATCCCTGTTACGTACGTTAATATTGCATGGTTACGTACGTTAACTGTTGAGCCGTTTAGTCCAGTAGCTTCTTTTTCTTCCCTTTAGCGTACGTTAACCTTAACGTGTAGCGTGCGCTAGCTGGTCTTCGTTTACAATGGTCTGATGCTATAAGTCTTCTGTCCAACGGACATATTTCAAACTTAGCGTGCGCTAAGTTCTTGTGATAGCGTGTGCTATCTTTTCAAACTTCACTTTTCAGATTCCGCATGATCTCTGTGTTGAAAGTCTTCACAATGGATATATTCCTTCGTTAGCGTGCGTTAGCTTCTTTCCTAGCGTGCGCTAACTCAGCCATTTAGCATGCGTTATTCACTTCATTTAGCGTGCATTAAACATGTCAGCTGCACTCGTCTGCCTTCAGGTGAATTCTCATTACGTACGTTATAGTTGTTGAATAGCGTACGTTATGTACTCCATTTAGCGTGTGCTAATTTGTTTACTAGCGTGCGTTATCTTCTTTTTGCCCAACTTGTGCGACTTCGACTCCTTGTTGTTTTGCTTCGTTCTATTGTTGTTTTCTTTGATCGACAACATCATCAACTCATCATTAACATCATTAGCTCATCATCAAAATCAATTTATGATTATGTGGAATAGAATATTCCAACAATCTCCCCCTTTTTGATGATGACAAAACAACAAACCTTCAATGAGATTGTATACCTGCAAAAATATAAAACATAAACATTACAGATCAAAGTTTTCGGCTTTGTCCGTTTCGTTAGTTTTCTTCTCCCCATCTTTTCTTTTCTCCTTTTCAACTCCTTCTCATTTTTTCTTTTTCAACTTCTTCTTTTATTTTCGACTTTCTTCTCCTTCGTCTTTTCTCCCCTTTTCATGATTGGTATTATATTTTTCTCGTCATTCTTCCATGACTCGTATTCTCCTTCTCTAATCATTTTTATCGACATTCTCCCCCTTTTTGTCATAATCAAAAAGTGCATAATAAATAAAAAATTGATACATTAAATATGATGAGTAACAACTCCCCCTGAAAAATATCTCCCTTGAGTTAAATATCAATTTTGATTTTTGTGGATCCAACCGAGAGTTGGTTTATCTTTAAAAACGTAGACGATATTCGGTATTGTGGTTCCTTTAGGAATCCAAATTTTTTTAATTTTTATTGCCCGTCTTGGGCTTTTGTAAATCGAAATATGATGCCTAATTTTTAAACATTTATCACATCGGGATATTTTAAAATTTAAGGATTCAGTTTTATTACACGGTTTGAATCATAATCCCTGTTTATTTAATAAAAATTTTTGAACGGAAAGTAATTGTTCAAATTTGACCACAAGAAAATTTATTCGTTAAATTCTTAAGTTCATTTTGAACTTTTAACAAATCATTCTTTAGATTATTCTCATTTTCAAGACATAGAATGATAGGTTTCAATGAATTTCCCTTTTTTCATTTATTTTGGAAATTTCGTTTTTCTAATAATTTATTTTTTGCTTTTAGGGATTTATTATCAATTAAAGCATTTTGAAAATTTGTATGTAAAAGTTCGAATGCTTCAAAAAGTTCGTCGTGAGACGAGGTACTTATCTGGATTTCGACGTTGCTTTCGTCGAGTGAACTCCTTGCCATGAGTACGAGGTTATTTTGAATATATTCATCATCATCCTCTTCGTCACTCCATGTGGCTGCGAGTACTTTCTTCTTGGAAGTTGAGCCTCGACAATTTTTAGCAAAGTGGCCTGGTTTACCATTGTTTCGACAGTTATTGTCGAAATTCTTTGATTCGCTCGTCTTGATGTCTTTTCTTCTCCGGTTTAATAAGTCTTGAAACTTATTTATGTTCATGGCATAATAAGCCGATTCTTCATCATCTTCATCTACCGAGATTTCTTCTTTCTTTGACATCTTGGCTTTCAAAGCTATTGACCTTTCTTTCGGTTTCGGTTTGGCGTTCCGAGATCTAAGAACTATCTCGTAGTTTATTAGTGAGCCAACGAGGGCACTAAAATCAAGATTATTTAAATCTTTCGATTCCATAATCGCCGTAACCGTCCCGTCCTATTCAACAGGTAGCGATCTTAAGATTTTCTTCACTTTTTCACTACTTGTTAATTGTTTTCCAAAACAAGCCAGTCCATTTGTAATGACCGAAAATCGGTCGAGCATGTTCGTTATGGACTCTTCGTTCTTGATCATAAATAGCTCGTAGTCGTGGAGAAGCATATTGATCTTCGTCTCCTTGACTTGGTTTGTTCCTTCATGTGTTATATCTAACATTTTCTAAATTTCTTTGGCACTTTCACACGAGGATATCCGGTTGTGTTCTTCCGGATTTAGGGCACAATATAATAATTGCGTTGCTTTGCAATTATAATGGTCGTTTGTCCAATCTGTATCATCATACTCTTCAAAGCTTTTGAGAGTACCGTTTGAATTCATGGGAATTTTCGGACCAAGACATATGACTTTCCATAGCTCGATATCATAGGCTCGGATGAATATCGACATTTTCTTCTTCCACGTCATGAAATTTGATCCATCAAAGAATGGAGGTCGGTTTACGGCAAGACCTTCGACCGGTCTAAATTGGAGCGCCATTGGATCTTTTTCTTTTTGGATGTAAAGACGACTTTAAGAGATACCCCTCCGATATCAATTGTTGGGAATTGGCACTCCACTTAGAATGGTGCGGAGTAATAGAGTTTTCAAACTCTTTTGCATTGCGGAAGCGTAATTAAATTGCGGAAGATAAACGACACAAGATTTATAGAGGTTCGACCAATTGTGCCTACGTCATCTCTCCGTATCTTTTTCTATAGGCTTAAGATCAACCTCTACGCCTCGTCCTCTATCGGTCCGAGGGATACCGTTACAATCTTGTCTTCTATCGGTCTAAGATAAACCGTACAATCTCGTCTTCTATCGGTCCGAGATAAACCGTTACACTCTTGTCTTTATGTCGGTCCAAGATAAACCGTTTTCCTTTTCTATCGGACAAGGAAGCAACCTATCTAGCTTTCGATTAGTACTAGACAAACCTCACTTGGATTTAGATATGATTCTAATAATGCCGGATCAACGATCCTAATAACACTGAATCAATCTACAATCCGTATCTTTCCTCTCGTGTATATGTTTTCGTGTATGAACACTCAAACACTTATCAATTACGCACAAATACAACAACGATAATGTATACAATGATAACAAGTATGTGTATAAGTTCCTTGAAGTTGTTGTGTATAATGATACCAAATGGTTTGGTGTTTATAGGCATAAAGCCTAAACTAGCCGTTACTGGTTGTCTTCATTAGCGTGAGCGTGCGCTAATCCCTGTTACGTACGTTAATATTGCATGGTTACGTACGTTAACTGTTGAGCCGTTTAGTCCAGTAGCTTCTGCTTCTTCCCTTTAGCGTGTATTAACCTTAACGTGTAGCGTGCGCTGGCTGGTCTTCGTTTACAACGGTCTGATGCTAAAAGTCTTATGTCCAACGGACATATTTCAGTCATAGCGTGCGCTATCTGTTCAAACTTCATTTTTCAATTCAAACTTCACTTTTCAGATTCCGCGTGATCTCCGTGTTGAAAGTCTTCACAACGGATATATTCCTTCGTTAGCGTGCGTTAGCTTCTTTCCTAGCGTGCGCTAACTCAGTCATTTAGCGTGCGTTATTCATTTCATGTAGCGTGCGTTAAACATGTCAGCTGCACTCGTCTGCCTTCAGGTGAGTTCTCATTACGTACGTTATAGCTGTTGAATAGCGTACGTTAGGTACTCTATTTAGCGTGCGCTAGTTTGTTTACTAGCGTGCGTTATCTTCTTTTTGCGCAGCTTGTGCGACTTCGACTCCTTGTTGTTTTGCTTCGTTCTACTGTTGTTTTCTTTGATCGAAAACATCATCAACTCATCATTAACATCATTGGCTCATCATCAAAACCAATTTATGATTATGTGGAATAGAATATTCCAACACGTGTTACTACATTTATCTATAGTCATGGGAGGATTCATTATGCTATGAGGGAAAAGACGGGTGGGAAGGATATTGTGCGACCCGGGGCTGCTCGATTTGCCACTGCTTTCCTTACTTTGCAAAGTTTGTACAAGCATAAAGATGTTTTGAGAAGTCTACTTTGTTAGTGAGGATTGGTACTGCTCAAAATTGGCCAATACGGAAGCAGGAAAAAGGGTGTGTGACACTGTACTTTCTTCTAGGTTTTGGAGTTCGGTCTAAGATTGTATAAGAGCATCACATCCGCTTCTTATTGTATTGAGGATAGTTGATGGTGATGAAACTCTAGCTATGCCCGAGGTTTCCATCGCTATGATCGTTGCCAAGAACAAACTCAATGAGTCATTGCGCACAATCCAAGATTGTTGAAAAAATTGACAGAAATTGTTGAGACCCGGACGGATCAAATGGAAGTGAAATTATATGGGGCCACATTGTTCTTAAATCCGTCCAAATATTTTGATCCTAAAGCAAATGATAATGCATATGCTCGTGCACAACGAGCTATGTTCAATGATGTGCTTGAAAAAATGATCACTAACAATGATTTGCAAGTCAAGATAAGTGATCAAGTGGATGATTATGACAACATGCGAGGAAGCTTTGGAAAGCAATTGGCAATCAAACAGCAAAAAATAAAGAATCCTCGTAAGCCTTTTTACATTCGTTAAACCAAGTATTATATTATTCATATAATCTATTATTGTTTTGGAACGCTTTTTGAACCTTCTTTGAACTAAGTATTTCATTATTGTTTTTGACATTTTAGTTGATTGGAGGAATGCTTTTGGTGGCCTACATATCGAGCTCCAATCACTTGCTATGCGTATCATTAGTCTTTGTTGTTCATCTTCGGGTTGTGAGCGCAATTGGAGCACATTTGAGTTTGTAAGTATTAAATTATTATTATCATCAATAAGTAAAATATTAAACTTGCGAAACTATAAGTGATTTTATTTTTATTTTGATTTTTAGATCCACACGAAGAAAAGAAATCGGTTAGAGCATAAGAGATTCAATGATTTGGTTTACATTCAATATAATCGAAAAATTGCAACGAGATTTCAAAAGAGGCCTGAAGAAGGGTCTAACTTTAACCCTTTGATCATAGAAGATTTTCAATTGGATAATGAATGGGTTGATAGTGGTGATGATGTTGTTCATACCGGGGAAGATCTTTTGTGGCATCTTGTTGATGAAGCAATTGGTGCATTGAGCAATCTTGAGGGTCGTAGTCTTTCTAGGAGAGCTAATGTTGGTCAAGCTCCGGGCTCATCGATCTTGAGTTATTCTCGACGCTGTAATACAACTACTTCTAGGTTGATTGACGAGGATGAAGTGGTTGAACCTTTTCCACATGATGATGAAGATATTGAGGATGACGACGAGCTTGAAGGACAAGAGGATGCGACTACTACTGATGATCATGCTCGTGAAAATGAGGGGTTTATTGATAACTTGTTTGGTGATATTTGAGACTTGACTTAGTGGAGACGAGGGATTTGATATGAAACTCTAGTTGTTATTTATTATATATTTATATTGTTTATGGTGTGTTTTGTAACTTTTGTTGAGTGGGACGAATGTTATTTATTATCTAATTCATCATGTTTTAAGAATAATTCATATATTATATATTATAAAATAATGTATATTTTATATTAATGGAAGGCGGGCGCCTAGTCGTCTAGGCGTCCAGGCGGTCTGATGGCGCCGCGACTTGACAGGCCGCCGTGACAACCTTGATCCAATCCCTTCTCTAACGTAACAACAACCGTCTCTAGTGCTTCCACATGAGCGTCAATTCTTGTCATGATATCCGGCAAGTCGGACGAATAGTTAGAGACAAGGGATTCCAACACACTAGGGGTGTAAATGAGCGTTCGTGAAAGGATCGCAAAAATGTTCAGTCAACGTTGAGTTCATGTTCGGTTCGATTTGGTCAAACTCAAACAGTTCGCGAACATGTTCGCTACATACATGAACCGAACACGAACAAATAATATATGTTCGTTAATTCGCGAACAATTCGTGAATAAAGGGGTTTTTATATAGTTATTAATAATTTTACAATAAATAATAAGTATAATTAATAATTTACAATAATTAATAAATATATATTAAATAAAATCTATCATTCCAAACCCCTAATTTTTAAATCTATCTTCTCTTTTTTTTAGATTATTATTGCTTGTATTTTCAATCTTTTTTTAATATTTTGGAACAAAAACGAACAAACGAACGATCAAAACGAATCGAATAATCGAACCTTAACGAACGAACACGAAATATGTGAAATATTAACGAACCGAACACGAACAAGTGGTTTTTATTTTTATCGAACATGAACACGAACCGAACGAACCGAACCCTTAATGAATGATCGTTCATTAAGGTCATTGTGCTGTTCGTTCGGTTCGAAATACACCCCTACAACACACGAATCAACAAGACTTAAATAAGAACAAGAACAATAAACAAAACACTATATTGCGAACGAAGAAAAGGAACCAAAAACAATGGGATAAATCCCATCCCAAGCCAAAAGGCAGAGTTCCAAACCGAAGCCAATTCAATATCTAGTTGATCAAAAGATAATCCTAACTGGGAGACACAAGGACAATATAAGTAGACTTAATAATCTAACCCTAATTATAGCACTAAGCAACTAAGCCCATGGGCCCAACTCATAGACAAGTCAAATTAAAACCCTAAAACAATAATTACCAAAAAATAGTAACATATCATGTTAAATTATCCTTAACTTTCCACTTTTTACATAAAACATCTCAAACCTTCCATTTCAGTTCTCAACCCTATACACTATCCTACATCACTCATCAGTCACTATTCTTATTTTCACCGGATATACAAACGGGATCCACCATCTAAAATTTTACAAGATAATATATATTCAAACTTCAAATATAATATTGGAAGTAGACCCACCACACCACTATCAACTTTTCAATTTATTATGTATATAAGATGTTATGTATATAAGATGTTATAAAACCGTTCAACCAAACATTCTCAGTTACAAAACCTTTGTAAAATACAACTTTCATCCATTCATCCAAATATATTTCTAATTTCACATGAAATCAATAAATTCTCAAAACTCATTTTCAACACTTGAAAATGGAAATGGATCATGGAAAAATAACCTTACAAGACCGCAACACCCTCCTTAATTTTATGGTTACTTAATTATATTTGCTTCGAGCTTAAAACATCTTGAGTTTGGTTGGGGTTGTACTATCTTGCTCTCCTCTTCATTATAATGTTTTATTAGAGGTAATTGAAGTGGGATGTTTATTGCATTAACTTTTCACAATTGAGTAATGTGTTGGGCCGAAGGATATGCTTTTCTAGTTTTAAGTGTTCTGTACTGTATTTTAGGCTACATCTATGCGTCCACTTTTATGCTGTACCGCTGGTTATAAGTTTTATCTAGCCTCCTGATAACTTAGTTGATTTCCATGTGCATTTATTTACCTTCTAGGGATTAGAAGTTTTAAGAGCATAGTTCCATTAGGATTATCTGAAAATTTTCAATGCAGGAACTGCTGCAATGCTGCTTGTCATGGCCTGGAAACCCCATATCAGTATTCTTTCAATTTCTATGCTACTCAGGTGAACATACTAAATTCATTCTTTATTGGTGTGTATAATGTGAAGTAGTGACATAATACGACCAACGAATAATATTTTTGCCTATGGTCTGGGTATAAAGAGTTCAACACCCTAGACCGAAAAAAGAATTTCCAAAGACAGTAATAAGTGCTCTGTTATTTTAGTTACGGAAACTTCAATGTTTTTGGGGTTGTGCTTTCATTCGCTACTGTGGACTCATTTTTTATTGAGAAGCCAATGCGTGAAAACTGATAAGTTCAAGTCAGTCTTAGGCTTCAAAAATATGTTTAAATTTGCTGCAGACTCCTGCGAAGTTTTCCAACGATAGCTTCTTGATTCGGCCATACTTGCTTGATTGAAATTCTCTTAAAAAAAAATCCGTAAACCTTGGTTGGTGCAAGAAATCGATCTTACACTTATTGATGTCATGTTGATGTTTCTGGAATTCAAATGGGTGGTGTAATTTATTTAGTTTCCATTTTATGGAATTTTTTATTGAATTATTCTCTGAGGTGGCTATGATTCTGAAGACTTCTTACATGGCCATTTTTGCAGAATCATTATGCTGGTTGAAGCAGTATGTGCTGGCTTCTTTATGAGCATCTATATTGGTGAGTTGATCTGCCAAATTATGTTTTGGAATTGAATAATGCATTATTTTAGAAATAGTTCAAATCTAGGAATATGTTTTAAAACATTTAAATTTGATTGCCTCTTTTTAACTTTTGAGGATAAAAGTCACACTATGGGTTCATTATTATCATAAAGTTTACCTATCCAAATATATCAATTTGACCAGTCTTATCAGTACTGTACCAATTGGTTAATAGAGATAAAAGAGAATAGTCACTTTATGCTGAAACTTCAAATATTGTAGTTTCTGAATGTAATATTCATGACTCAAAGATTGAATTGTTAATTTTAGAAACTATGATAAATGATATATAAAAACCATGAAAAATAATTGCTGAAAAGCCTATTGGTGGCTTCAGGTTATGTGCATCAGTACAATTCATTGGATTCTCAGCCTGATGTATTGAGCTCGCTATACTCTCCACTGCAAGGATCGAGTGCTTTGGAAGGATTGAGGTATTGACTCGTTCGTGTTTTGCACAACAAAGAAATTGTCATGGCTTGCTATAATCAAAGAATAATGGGATTGACATTAGGTCGCATGATAGGGTGATATGTGCTCATTACATTATGAGAAGTGTAATTATGATGTCAGTATATTTAACTAGTTATACATTTCCCGAGTAAAAACCTAATTTTACAGACTTACAGGAAACTTGCTGAAACTTACTTAGTTCTTCCCTTTCTCTCTTATTATTATCATTATTATTATTATTATTATTATATTATTATCATTATCATCATCATCATCTTGCAACTGTTTTGGATGTTCGAAAGAAGAATCGTGATGAACAAGTCAACACTCTATAAGATATCCAAATCTTGCTCTTCGTAACTATATAATTGATCAATGGTCTTAGAGATACAACAAAAATTGATAGCTCTGGAAAAAACTCCATCTATGAGATTATACTCCCTTAATTCTCTCAACTCTCTTAGTTCTCGCAGTGATTGGAATGCTTTTCTTGGCTTTTAATATTTCTTTTTTGAATGAATACCCAATTATGCATGCAACACGCTGGAGTCATCTTTTCCATACTCAATTATCACCTGACAATGAGAAATTTAAGCTTGATGTAGTTTTCCTTCAATCTTTTGGCCATCAATCAGGACATGCAGCGTGAACTACCTCACACACTATATCACAACTAGCACTTGATATATACAAATGCATTTAATACAATCCGATTTTATAAGCCTTTAGAGTTGGATAGCAAAATACATCAAAAAACTATCATGAAGATCTTATTAAAACATATTCAGGTATTTGACAGATTAAGGACATTTGGTTGAATTGTTTGAATTCGAAATATACTAAGCCACACATGGGGATGCGATTTTTTTTGTTCACTATGACTTGAATGATTTTAAGTTTACTAGTTGTTGTGTTGGAGAGTAATAAAATTATTTTTTGCCATGAGTCATGACACTTGCAACTAGAGGGACAGCCATATATTGTTCAATAATGATAGTTAATTAACTGTTGAGTAACAATTCCTGCTCCCTTTCATTCATGTTGATTCCCTGGTTTAGGTGCTTGGGTTTAGGAGTACATGATGGCCTAACCACAATTCGTATGTACTCCCTAACTATACATAGTATTGAGAATGAAGAAGGAACCTGTCCTCATATTTCTACCCCAAGTTTACAGTTACAAAATCCGAAATTTCTATTCAAATTTGATTGGAATATCAGTGATGGTGACTTTCTTGTTTACCATCATTAATCATGTGTTGGGTGTATATAGTTTATGATTTCAACCTTGGGACAATCATTTTAGTTCTAATTCATTAATGAAGGCAATTTATGACTTTCTTAATACTGGTACTTAATACTACCTCCGTTCTCTTATAACTGCAACATTTGGATTTTCACGCTTGTCAATACACAACTTTAATTAGTAATATCTTCAATTCTTTATTTTTAAAAATTATAAGAAGTTGATATTTTGAAAGTATATTTTGAGATGAATCTAACAAGATCTCACTGACTATATTTTTTTTCATATGTATAAATCACAAAAGATGGTCAAAAGAGAGTATGTGAATAGTGTAATAGTCAACACGTTGCAATAATAAGAGAACGGAGGAAGTATACATAGTATTTTAAGGTATCATGAGTTGGTGTCACACTTGCCTAGCAGGAAATGATCTTTCAAGTAGTCTTAAGCCCTCACTCAACTGCATTGAAATACTCCCTTCGTCCCATAAAAATAATCCACTTTGAAATGTTTTATGTCATATAAATTGCAGTATTCATTGATTGGACAAAGAAAATGAAAAAAACATGTGAAAATAAATGGTTTAGAAGGGGTAAAATCAAAAAGGTTTTACATTAAATAACATGGACTCCTTTTATGGATCAGAGGGAGTATTTAGGATGAAGTCAGTATCAGTTGTGAGCAAAATTCATTACAGAAATTACTCATTATCCTGTTTAGTAATTGTAGCCCGTTGAAATAACTCTTACAGTGGTTTTTTAATATAAAAATCAATTTTTTTTGAGTGATAGGTACCATGATGGGGGGCGGCTGTCTGATCAGCAGATGGCCTTGTTGCAATATCAGAGAGAAAACCTACACTTTCTTAGTGAGGAGGTAAATTGTAATTGAAAACATGTAATCAGTTCTGGTGGAAATCTCATCTACTTGTTCTTTTGTAATTACTGCTTGGTTAAGGTTTCATGCTAGCACCTGGATGTAATTCTTTCATTTTCTGAATAAAACGTTACTCCCTCCGTCCCACCGATCTTGGTTCATATTCCTTTTTGGGCCGTCCAAGATACTTGGTCATTTCCTTTTTAAGACGCCTTTACCTCTCACAACTTTAAATAATATATATTCATGCTGTTGGGTACAAGATCGGATATTACGCCGTGTTGCGGAAGCGAAAATAAAGGTGCGGAACATAAAGCACACAAGGATTTATAGAGGTTCGGCTATAAACGAGCCTACGTCCTCTCTCGGTATCTTTTTCAATAGGTTGAAGAAAAACCTCTGCACCTCGGTCGAGGGATAACCGTTACAATCACGTCTTCTATTGGTCCGTGATAAACCACTCGTACTTGTCTTTGCGTCGGTCCAAGTTAAACCGTTTTCCTTTTCGTAGGACAATGAATCAACCTCTCTAGCTTTCTATCGGTACTAGATAAACCTCACGAAGATAGCGATTGTGATTCTAATAATGCCGGATCCTTGATCCTAATAACACCAAATCTAATCGTATCATTTCTTTTACCTCTCGTGTATAATGTTGAATGTATAAACACTCAAACTAATAATATAAGCTCAATATTACAACAACAATAATATCAATGAATAAGTGATCAATGTATCTCTTGCTTGAAGTTGTTGTATGGAATAATACCAAAGATGTGGTATTTATAGCCTTCATCACCCAAACTAGCCGTTGCACCTTCAGACCTGATTACGGCCGCTATCTTCCTTCCATTACGTACGTTAACAGCAACATTTTACGTACGTTAGCTTAGCCCAGTTCCAGTCCAGTAGCTTTCGTTTCTTTTCTTACGTACGTTATCAACATTCCATTACGTACGTTATATAAGGTCAATATGTCTGTTGCTTGCTGACCTATGCCATGACGTCATCTCCAACGTTCATCTCGTTTGAACTCAGAAACACATGGTTACGTACGTTAACTTTCACTTGTTACGTACGTTATCGTTGACAACTTACGTACGCTATGCAGTATCCTTTGCGTACGTTATGGTAGTCCAGAACACCTTTTTGCGACTTCGATTTCTTCAATGCTTTGCTTCGTCTCTTTGTTGTTTTGTTTTGTGTAACAACTTTAATCATCAAAACATTATTAAATATGTATGGAACAAAATGTTCCAACAATCTCCTCCTTTTTGATGATTACAAAACAACACTTCGTCAATGGGATTTACTTGCAAAAATACAAATATATGTATGTGTGCAGACCAAAGTTTTCGACTTTGTCCGTTTCGTTAGTTTCTTCTCCCATTTCTTTTTTGACTCCTTTCCTTTTCTTTTTCTTTTCTCATTTTCAAATTTTCATCATCTTTTCGACGTCTCCTCATTTTTCTTTTCAACTTTATCTTTTCGACTTTTTCTCCCCCTTTCAGGGTTAATCCCATTCTCCTTTCTTTTCACCTTTCTCCCCCTTTTTGTTTTCATCAAAAAGTGTAATAAAATAGATATAATGATACCAAATATAAAATATGCATGATACCAAATGATGAATATAGGGTATAAATTCCCCCTGAAAATATTATCTCCCCTTTAAAAAAAATTACTCCCCCTAAGTAAAATATATTTTGATAAAAATCAATTTTTGGGGATCCAACCGAGAGTTGGTTTTTGTTTCGAAACATAGACGATATTTGAAATATTTGTTCCTTTAGGAACCCAAATCTTTTAATTTTAACGTCCGTCTTGGGCTTTTACAGTTAGAAATATGATGCCCAATTTTTAAACATTTCACATCGTGGTATTTTAAAATTTACGGATTCATTTTTCAAATGTGGTTTGAATCCCAACCCCTGTTTATTAAATGTATATTTTTGAACCGAGAGCATAGTTTTAAATTTCTCGTTTCCGAGAGAAAATTTCTTCGTTAAATTTTTGAGCTCGGTTTGAATTTTAACAAGAATATCCTTTAAAATATTTTCATTTTCAATGCATTTAGAATGATCTGTTTCGATAAATTTCCCTTTTTCAAGAATTTTGGAAATCTCATTTTCCAAAGATTTATTTTTAGATTTAAGGGATTTGATTTCCGATAAAGTATTTTGAAAATCCGTATGTAATAATTCGAATGCTTCAAATAATTCATCGTGAGAATTACTTGGCTTTCGACGTCGCTATCGTCGAATGAACTCCGGGCCATGAGAGCGAGATTATTTTGATTAATAATATCATTATCTTCGCCGTCATCACTCCATGTTGCAACGAGAACCTCCTTCTTGGGTTTAGCTCGACAGTTCTTTGCAAAGTGCCAGGTTTACCACATAATCGACAAGAATTGTCGAATTTCTTAGATTCGCCCGCTTGGATGTCCTTCTTTCTCCGGTTTAATAAGGTTTGAAACTTATTAATATTTTTGGCATAATATGCCGATTCTTCGTCGCTATCGACCGGGATTTCTTCCTTTTTGGACATTTTAGCCTTCATGGCTAATGATCTTTCCTTCGGTTTCGACTTGACACTTTGTGATTTTAAAACAATCTCATAACTAATTAGCGAACCAACGAGAGCGCTAAAATCAAGATTATTGAGATCTTTCGATTCCATAATCGCCGTAACCGTACCGTCCCATTCTCGAGGTAGTGATCGGAGAATTTTCTTTACTTTCTCACTACTCGAAAGTGGTTTACCGAAACATGCTAATCCATTTGTGATGACCGAAAATCGGTCGAGCATGTTGGTGATGGACTCGTCACCTTTCATCATGAATAACTCGTAGTCATGGAGAAGCATATTAATCTTCGTCTCCTTGACTTGAGTTGTCCCTTCGTGTGTGATTTCAAGAATTTTCCATATCTCTTTAGCACTTTCACACAATGAGATTCGATTGACCTCTTCCGGATTTAAGGCACAATATAAGAGTTGAGTAGCCTTACAATTTAGATGGTCGTTCTTCCAATCCTCGTCATTATATTCTTCGAAACTCTTAAGAGATCCGTCGGATTTGATTGGAACTTTCGGGCCAAGACAAATGATCTTCCAAATTTCTATATCATAGGCACGAATGAAGATCGATATCTTTTTTTTCCACGTTATAAAATTTGCGCCATCAAAAAATGGTGGTCGGTTAAGAGTAAGGCCTTCGACGGGAGCATAATGAAACGCCATTTGGATCGACTCCTCGGATGTTAAGCCGTGTATTGGAGGAACCGCTACGATACCAATTGTTGGGTACAAGATCGGATATTGCGCTGTGTTGCGGAAGCGAAAATAAAGGTGCGGAAAATAAAGCACACAAGGATTTATAGAGGTTCGGCTATAAACGAGCCTACGTCCTCTCTCGGTATCTTTTTCAATAGGTTGAAGAAAAACCTCTGCACCTCTCTTCTATCGAGGGATAACCGTTACAATCACGTCTTCTATTGGTCCGTGATAAATTACTCGTACTTGTCTTTGCGTCGGTACAAGTTAAACCGTTTTCCTTTTCGTAGGACAAGGAATCAACCTCTCTAGCTTTCTATCGGTACTAGATAAACCTCACGAAGATAGCGATTGTGATTCTAATAATGCCGGATCCTTGATCCTAATAACACCGAATCCAATCGTATCTTTTCTTTTACCTCTCGTGTATAATGTTGAATGTATAAACACTCAAACTAATAATATAAGCTCAATATTACAACAACAATAATATCAATATGAATAAGTGATCAATGTATCTCTTGCTTGAAGTTGTTGTATGGAATAATACCAAAGATGTGGTATTTATAGCCTTCATCACCCAAACTAGCCGTTGCACCTTCAGACCTGATTACGGCCGCTATCTTCCTTCCATTACGTACGTTAACGAAGTTACGTACGTTAACAGCAACATTTTACGTACGTTAGCTTAGCCCAGTTCCAGTCCAGTAGCTTTCGTTTCTTTTCTTACGTACGTTATCAACATTCCATTACGTACGTTATATAAGGTCAATATGTCCGTTGCTTGCTGACCTATGCCATGACGTCATCTCCAACGTTCATTTCGTTTGAACTCATAAACACATGGTTACGTACGTTATCGTTGACAACTTACGTACGCTATGCAGTATCCTTTGCGTACGTTATGGTAGTCCAGAACACCTTTTTGCGACTTCGATTTCTTCGATGCTTTGCTTCGTCTCTTTGTTGTTTTGTTTTGTGTAACAACTTTAATCATCAAAACATTATTAAATATGTATGGAACAAAATGTTCCAACACATACTATCACTTTACACACTACTTTTTAGCTTTTCTTAAATCCCGTGCCGAAAAGCAAATGCTCAAGATGAGTGGGACGGAGGGAGTATTTCTTTTAAAAAAAGGTGCATCAATTTCATTTAAATTTGACAGGGCACTTAGATTGCATGACGTGTAGGATATACTTTGTATGTCTTCTGATACTTGTGCATTCCTTTTAGATTCTTAGATTGCAGGAATGCTTAAGCAAATATGAGAGATCTAATGATGGAAGCACGCCTCAGGTATTGATCATCCTTGATTAATAGATTGCATGTATGGGCCAGTGCTGCTATATGCCTTTGAGCGGGATGACGCAGGAGAGGAACTTATTCTTCGTCTGCCACGTCTGGATTGAATATATAATTAAATTAGATGTCAGTCGAGTTTATGAATGGCTGTAGAGCACATTCTAAGTTTTTTTATCTTGATCCTACCTCAAGCAGCCCAACCATAAATAACTTGTGGTTGGACACTTAGGTAAGTTTTACCTTAGGGTGACTACTATTTGGTAACAGTTCTTCAAATACTGAAAGTACTCTTATCAATTAAGCTCATGTTTTGTTTTTCGTAGTTAAAAAACTGGACCTGTGGAAAATCCTAAATCAGCCAATATGCTTGAACATTTTACATTAAATGTCAAATTTTCTACTTTCTATTTGAGATTTATACTTCTAATGTGTGGTATTGAAGAGAATTGTCTCGCTATGCAGAAATAAATGACTACAAGGTTTTAATTTTCGGCCTATCAGATTGGAATCCTTTGGCATCTAACAAACTTTGTGATCCTTGAGACTGAGTAGGCTTTTATTTGGTAACTGCAAATGTTACTAGTGAGTTTGTTCATATATGAGGCTAAGTGCTTCAAGTTTTGATAACTGGTGGATCAAATGTGTTCTAATTGGGAATGATGATGTTTGTTATTTACGAATTTTTTGATTGCTTTCTGTTTTAATTGTTGGTAACTTGAAACTCAAGAATGTTGATGGCTGGTATTTGAGACGTTAGTAGGCTAGATAGACGACCATCTGTTCCTTGGTTGTGTCCTTTGGCGTTTGAGCTTTAACGCAGATTTGAGAACAAAACATTAGTTTTGATTTTATTGGATATTGTAGGTTGATCTTGGGCATTTGTTAGCAGCTCGTGACCAAGAATTACGCACACTTTCAGCAGAGGTATTACTTCGGCAGATATTTATCTTTCTGCAATGATTTTACTCTTGACTAGTGCATTTATTGATGTCCTTGAATGAGAATTTAAGTGGATAGAATAAATGCCACTTTCTGAGCGTGAGATGCAACTGTGATTGTTTTCTCAGAAAAAAAAAAACTCAGTTTATCATATCGGCATTAATGTCCTAGAGCGCTTAATTGGAGAGAGTCGATGGTTTCTGGTTTACTTGGGGAATTAAAGTTCATATATAGTGCTTGTGTTGTTTTTAATCTCAAATTGTCAGATGATTCAACTTTTTTATGGAACTCAATATTCAGCTGTCATCGGCCTTCAGTTTTTTCGGACCCAAAAAAAAAAATCTTTGTTGCAGATGAATCAGTTGCAATCTGAATTAAGGCTTGCTCGATCTCTGATTGCTGAGAGGGACTCCGAAATTCAAGGCGTTCGCACCACTAACAATCAGGTAGGTGTTCACGTCAAGGCAAAGCACACATTTTTCTTTGACCAACAATTACATAAATAATTGACCAATTGCTTGCTTTGTGTTGTGTGTACGAAAGTTGTTATACCAATTCTCGACTCATGATGTCCTTCGTGGTGGTGGAACAGTATGTTGAGGAGAACGAAAGGCTTAGAGCTATATTAGGGGAGTGGAGTACCAGAGCTGCTAAGGTAACGAAAACAGATTTCTTGGAGAAATTCATTACTTTTCCGATAATTTAACTGACGGGTTTAGCTGTGTGTATATATATATATATAGCTGGAGCGTGCCTTGGAGGCCGAACACATGTCGAATTTGGAACTGCAGAAGAAAATTGCGACGTCGAAGTCTGAAACAGCACATGGCCAAATCGAACCGACACTGGACCAGTAATTTTGTTCTCATTTAGCGAGTTACTAATTGGGTTTTTTTAGCTGATGATGATGATGATGTGCATTCAGTCGAGTCTTGAAATTCGTTGTTTCATTTTCCCCACTTTATGTGTGTTTAGAGATAAGAACGAGGAGAGAGATGTAAAATAGAGAAATATTTGTAATTATTTAATAGTAAAAAGAGACTAAAAATTAAGTCAAGCTATTCGATTTGAATAAAAATTATAAAATACATATAGAAAAAAGAGAGATTAAGTCAAGCTATTCGATTTGAATTTTTTTGTTCGGATCATTAACTCTTCGTTTTACCTAAGAAGATTAAGATATTCGTTAATAATTCGCACTTGAAGTAACGTCCCACTTTTTTAGCCAAAAAATTATCTACACTTCTCTCTATCCATTTTTTCTTACTAGAATTAAACTTATTATTCCTTTTCATATTTCTATCTACAACTTTCTATTTTTTCATTATGTTTATTAATATTCAATATTTTACTCGCTCATTTCTATACGCATTTCTTTCTTCAACAATTACTTTTTTAATCTCCCATCATTGTATCTGTTGTCTCTCTAAAATTACAACCCAAGCAATTGGTAATAATAATTGACTTTTTAGCTCCCAATCTATCTACTCACTTTATTTGTAAAATATCACTAGAAATAATTGGTACTGACCTTCAATTTTTACTCTATCATCTCTTTACACACTCTAAAATTACCATTTCAAGTAATAGGTACCAACATTTAACTTTTTACCTTCTATCTCTATCACTTTCCCACTCAAACATTATTGTCCCAAATAATCTTACCAACATTTAACTTTTTATTTCCTCACCTCCAATTTCTGTCTAGAATTATCACCCTAATAATCAGTACAAACATTCAATTTTTTACTCCCCATCTCTCTACCTATTTTCTCTGTTTGAAATTATTACTCCAAGTAATCAGTACAAATATTCAACTATTTACCCCATTCTTTATCTATTTTTCTCTAGAATTATCACTTCAAGTAATCGAATATTAATATTCGACTTTTTAGTCTCCTCTCTCTCTACTCACTTCCCCTCTAGAATTAATACCTGAACTAATCGGCAATAATACTCAACCTTTTAGGTCTTTTTTTTTTGGACTTATTTTTTAGTTTTTCAGGTCAGGTCAGTATTCCCATTTTTACACCCGTTTTTCTAGAACTACCACCCCAATTAATTGGCATCAACATTCAACTTTTTAGTCCCCTTCTCTCTATCTATTTTCTCTCTCTAGAATTACCACATCAAGTAACACTCCACTTTTTACACCCTTCTCAAGAACCCATCTCTCCATCCACTTTCCCTTCCTATAATTACCAGCTTAAGTAAATCGAAGCTATTATTCGGCTTTTTACTCCTTCACCTTTATTTCCACTTCGTCCCTCTAGAATGACCACACAAGTAACTTTCAACTTGTTACACCCGTAATATCCGCAATTTCGATTTTTGGTAGTTTTTTTTGCGGGAGTCCGTTTTGACGACTCGATTGTTACCGTTTCGTCATTTCGAGAATAATTAATTCTGCACTTTTTGACATCCGAGTTCGTTTCGGTATCGTTTTATTGAGTTCCGTGTTCTTAAGCGACTTTTCCGCGCTTGAGTTCGATTCTTGCGAATCTCGTTTGAAACGGTTGTTTCGGGTTTCTCGTAAGTTTATTTAATGTTGTTATACGTGATATGTGCTTCGGTTTGGCTATTCGTTGCCGTATCATGATTTTTGGACGTTTGGGACGTTTTCTAATTTCTCAAAGTTTTGGGTACTTATTTTCATACTCGCTTTTACCTACCTCCGGGTTGTCGGGATCATGTGTTTGTTTTAAGCTTAAGCTCGTGTTTTGATTGTTGTACTACTTGTCTTGTTCGACCGTAGTAATTCTTGTTCGTCGCGTTCCGCGATCCTTTTCGAATTTGACATCTGGCAGCTGTTCTGTACTGCCAGATGAATAGCGCACGCTATTCTTCATGTGTAGCGTACGCTATCGATGTCCTTCTTACGTACGTAATACATCCTTCGTTACGTACGTTATAGTGTTCAAGATTTCGGGCAATAGAGTCTGGATGACTCTTACGTACGTAATGGCTTGTACCTTACGTACGTAACATCACTAACGTACGTTAAGGCTTATTGCTTACGTACGTTAGCCTTCTGCAGGTATATATATTTGAGGGTTGACTGATTTCGGATCATTTCCTTCCTCCCCCTCCTTGCTGTGTTCTTGGCGATTTGGGGCGGATTTTGGACGAGCTTTCGTCGGCCTTTGATGATTGTAATCATCTCGGTGGGTCTTCTTCGTGTTCATCATCATCTAGCCTTCATTCTTCTCTGAATCAAGGTAAGGTTTTAGAACTCTATTTGAGATATTTTGGGTTTGTCTCGATTTCGTGATTTTAATCCGAGATTGTTGGTTCTTTTGCCGTTATCCAGTCGTGTTGATCATAGCCCATGGGTTAGAATTCTGTTTTCATGTTTTTGTCGGGTCGATTCGTGTTCTTAGGGGAAACTCTTGAACTTTCGTCGTTTGTTCCTTTAATTCGGCGGCTTTGGGTCGTACTTTGGAATTCATTTTCATTGTTGTTGTCGTTCGTAGTTTATTGTCGCGGGTTGTCGTTCGGCGGAGTCGGCGGGTTCTAGACGGTTCGGGTCTCCTCACTTCGGTCGATTCTCCGCGTTTGTGATTATTTGAGGCAAGTACCTTGTTCATACATTTCTTGTGTTATGGATATGATGATCGGTGATTGTCTAGATGTGTTTGTTTGGTTGTTTGAAATGAACTTTCAAAAGACTTGGTTTAGCCTCGTTCAAGCCCGTGTGTAGTTTGTGATTGGTGTGTTTTCGTAAATGACTATGTGAATCCTATGGATATGTTTGGTGTTGATGTTGCGCTTGATAATGCGTGTGTACATATATTGCCTCATTTCAGTGCGTTGTGGTTTGACGTTGCTTTGTGCTAAGTGTTTGATGCCTCTGGGTGTATTGCTGGGATATCTTTGTTGGGTTGTATTATGTGTGTGAATGTGTGGTTATGGACGGGGTCTACGGTGACACATGGCTAGAGATCATATGGTCAGGATGCAACAAGTGATTGATCCAACCGTGAGAGCCTCAGGATAACTACGGTGACACATGACATGTGATCATGTGGTTAGGAGACAACAGGTGATTGATCCAATCGTGAGATGACGTGGCAAGTGATCACAGTGGTATAAGTAAACCTACGGTGACACGACTTGTGATCATGTGTTCATGGTGTGATATATGATTTTGGATGTGTTTTGCCAAGTCGAGTACCTTGGATGTGTTACCGAGATTCCGTATCTTGGGTGGTTATGTTTTGTTGATTTTATGTCCGTCGAGGACACGTGACGTTGGTTTTGAACCCTGTGAATTGTCGTTGGCTTTTATTTGAGAAAGCAAATCTTTGGGCTGTGACCCCTGTTGATTTTGGAAAGAGAAGGATTCGATAATCCAAAATTATTTTTGTATTACTTTTCGAAATATGGTACTCAAGATCAACTAGTATTTCCAAAATTATTTTCAAAAAGGTGGTTTTCATTTTTGAAACCCTATCATTCCTGTTTGTAGTTAGGGAATGTGTGTATGATGTTAGCATTGTCGTTAGGGTGTTAGCCCTCCGAGTTGTGCTTGAATCGGTGGTGTGAGCGTTGAGTCGTCGCCACGCATTTGTTGTGTTAGCCCTCTTTGAGAGGTGTGATGTTGGTATCGAATGTGTCGCTTCGTGGTGATTTGCGCGTTATCGCAACCGTGCGAGCTGTTAGAGCTTGGGATTGTATGATTGTGTACATCTGTGATTGTTTCCTGATGTTTTGTAACTGTGTGCTGGTTATCGTTCGAGCCATTGAAATTGCGAACGATGTCGTCGTTGCTGTGATTTTTATGTGTGTGTTGCCTTACGATGGTGATCGTTGTATGCGTTATGTGTTATGATTTTATGTTGTGCTGAGTGATTACTTATTCAACATGCCGAGGGGCAGAGGTCGTGGTCGTGGCGATCAGGCGTGTGGTCGGGATCATGCCGTCGGTGATGGTTATCGGTGATGCTACTATTTTGCAGCAGGTAGCTGCACAGATGACTCAGTTAACTCAGGCAGTTCAGCGTAATACAGATGTGACCCAGAACATTGGTGCAAATCAGTGGCTTCGAGAAGTGGTTCGTATGAATCCCCCTCGTTTCACTGGTTCCGCAGATGCCTTGGGCTGGGATGGTTGGATTTTCCAGTTGGAAAAGATATTCGAGGTAGTTGATTGTCCAGAAGAGCGTAAGTTGTCAGTCACTCAGTATCTTCTTGAAAAGGATGCCGCTAGTTGGTGGGAGGCTGCCAAGCCTCGAGATCGTGTTGTCACGTGGGCAGAGTTCCAGAAATTCATGAGAGATGAGTTTTGTCCGGAACCGATCAGGAATCATAGGATTAATGAATTCTTTTCGGCGAAACCGCAAGATGTACCGCTGTCTCAAGCTATTATTGATTTTAGCAAATAGCTCAGCTATGTGCAGGATCAGGTAAGGACAGAAGAAGATAAGATTTGTCATTTTAGTAGGCGAATGAAGCCGGAGATTCGTCAGTACATGGCGGGTCTCACTTGTACTTCATTGAGAGAGTATCAGAATAGGGCGTTAGCCTATGAGCTATCCACATTATCGACCGAGAATATGTCTGAATCGAAGAAACAGAAAACCGTTGAGAACTTTCCAGCAAATCAGGAGAGTGGACCCCTTGAGGTTGGGACTTCGTTTCGTCATCCTAAGAAGGTTCCTCGACCGCGTGATCAGAGTAGTACCCCTGCAGTGAGTAATGTGAACAGCAGGAAGACATATTATAACTGTAGTCGAGTGGTCCATACTGCGAAGAATTGTCGTTCACCGTTAGTCAGCTGTTTCGAGTGTGGTCAGGTGGGTCACCGAGCCGTGCATTGCGAGACAGTAGCGGAAAGATTTGGGGATCGAGGTTGTGTCTCTGCTCCGAAAGGACACGGAGATGCCTAGTGTGGTTTTTGAGGATTTCGGCGTGGTGAGAATTATTTGTGGTTGTCCTTGTGGATCGTTTTGTGTTTATTTTCTGTTTTCTTGACTGTGCATGTTTTCTTGTATTAAGTACCTCCTGTTTTGTGATTGTCCGGATAATTGACTTGATTGTACTATCTGTTTGATGACATTCGTCACTTGTTGGTTTTATTATGTCTCTGCTTGTGACATTGTGATGGTTGTCGTCGAGCGTGATTTCACGCCGTATGTTTCTTTGTGTTGCTTATAGCGTTTCACCTTTGGGTGTGAGTTATTCGGTTCTTGTGTATCTCGTTGAGATGTTCCTGGTGGGATGTTGCTCCTCCCTACTTATTTTAAGTTTCGGGACGAAACTTCTTTTAAGTAGGGCAGTATGTAATATCCGCAATTTCGATTTCAGGTAATTTTCTTTTTTGGCGGGAGTCTATTTTGACGAATCGCTTGTGACCATTTCGTCATTTCGAGAATGATTAATTCTGCACTTTTTGACATCCGAGTTCGTTTCGGTGTCGTTTTGTTGAGTTTCGTGTTCTTAAGCGACTTTTCCGCGCTTGAGTTCTATTCTTGCGAATCTCATTCGAAACGGTTGTTTCGGGTTTCTCGTAAGTTCATTTAACGTTGTTATACGTGTTATGTGCTTCGGTTTGGCTATTCATTGATGTATCATGATTTTCGGACATTTGGGCCGTTTTGTAATTTCCCAAAGTTTTGGGTACTTGTTTTTGTACTCGCTTTTACCTACCTCCGGGTTGTCGGGATCATGTGTTTGTTTTAAGCTTAAGCTCGTGTTTTGATTGTTGTACTACTTGTCTTGTTCGACCGTAGTAATTCGTGTTCGTCGCGTTCCACGATCTTTTTCGAATTTGACATCTGACAGCTGTTCTGTACTGCCAGATGAATAGCGCACGCTATTCTTCATGTGTAGCATACGCTATCGATGTCCTTCTTACGTACGTAATGCATCCTTCGTTACGTACGTTATAGTGTTCAGGATTTCGGGCAGTAGAGTCTGGATGACTCTTACGTAGATAATGGCTTGTACCTTACGTACGTAACATCACTAACGTACGTTAAGGCTTATTGCTTACGTACGTTAGCCTTCCGCAGGTATATATATTTGACGGTTGACCGATTTCGGGTCATTTCCTTCCTCCCTACTCCTTGCTGCGTTCTTGACGATTTGGGGCGGATTTTGGACGGGCTTTCGTCGGCCTTTGATGATTGTAATCATCTCGGTGGGTCTTATTCATGTTCATCATCATCTAGCCTTCCTTCTCCGAATCAAGTTAAGGTTTTAGAACCCTATTTGAGATATTTTGGGTTTGTCTCGATTTCGTGATTTTAATCCGAGATTGTTAGTTCTTTTGTTGTTATCCAGTCATGTTGATCATAGCCCACGGGTTGGAATTCTGTTTTCATGTTTTTGTCGGGTCGATTCGTGTTCTTGGCCGGTTTTGGGAAACCCTTGAACTTTCGTCGTTTGTTCCTTTAATTCGGCGACTTTGGGTCGTACTTTGAAATTTATTTTCATTGTTGTTGTCGTTCGTAGTTTATTGTCGTGGGTTGTCGTTCGGTGGAGTCGGCGGGTTCGTAGACGGTTCGGGTCTCCTCACTTCGGTCGATTTTCCGCGTTTGTGATTATTTGAGGCAAGTACCTTGTTCATACATTTCTTGTTTTATGGATATGATGATCGGTGATTGTCTAGATGTGTTTGTTTGATTGTTTGAAATGAACTTTCAAAAGACTTGGTTTAGCCTCGTGAAAAGCCCCCTTTCAAGCCCGTGTATAGTTTGTGATTGATGTGTTTTCGTAAATGACTATGTGAATCCTATGGATATGTTTGGTGTTGATGTTGCGCTTGATAATGCGTGTGTACATATATATTGCCTCATTTCGGTGCGTTGTGGTTTGACGTTGCGTTGTGCTAAGTGTTTGATGCCTCTGGGTGTATTGCTGGGATATCTTTGTTGGGTTGTATTATGTGTGTGAATGTGTGGTTATGGACGGGGTCTACGGTGACACATGGCTAGAGATCATATGGTCAGGATGCAACAAGTGATTGATCCAACCGTGAGAGCCTCAGGATACCTACGGTGACACATGACATGTGATCATGTGGTCAGGAGACAACAGGTGATTGATCCAACCGTGAGATGACGTGGCAAGTGATCACAGTGGTATAAGTAAACCTACGGTGACACATGACTTGTGATCATGTGGTCAGGAGACAACAAGTGATTGATCCAACCGTGAGATGACGTGGCATGTGTTCATGGTGTGATATATGATTTTGGATGTGTTTGGCCAAGTCGAGTACCTTGGATGTGTTACCGAGATTCCGTATCTTGGGTGGTTATGTTTTGTTGATTTTATGTCCGTCGAGGACACGTGACGTGGGTTTTGAACCCTGTGAATTGTCGTTGGCTTTTATTTGAGAAAGCAAATCTTTGGGCTGTGACCCCTGTTGATTTTGGAAAGAGAAGGATTCGATAATCCAAAATTATTTTTTGTTAAAACTCCCAATGACATTTTAAACCATTTTATAAATTGTTTCCCTTGAATTGTGATCTCTCGATTTTGGAAAGTTTTACCCAAACTCTTGCATCGGGAAGTATTTTTCGTTGTGTTTGAATCTTTGAGGATTCCTGGTTATTATTATTCTTGTAACATGAATTATATGCACGTATTTTGCACTTTGTACTTGCACTAGCAAAATAGTGAAATTTTGCTAACCCCCGAGTAATCGAGGGGTGGATGTCTGTTTTGCATTCAGGTTTTGGGGAGCATAACACAGGGTCGGAATGAAGAATGCTGAAAGATGACCGATACTAATCACATGAGGACCCGTACGATGTTGTATTGATTTAGTTATACTTTATTTCCGCTGCAGTATTTTCCCCGTTGTACGGGAGTGTGTTGTATTTGACCCCTACGTGCGCATGTACTGAGATTGAGTTGTATGTATTAATTGAAAGACCAAATCGGTCTACTGAGTCATTTTAGCCTTAAAGGCGTTGTTGAGATGTTTGATTTTGTTACCAGCCTGGTAGATCCTTGAGGAAAGGTTCTACGGCGTATAATATCCCTGAGCGGATTGGGGGTGTTACAACCTCTCTCTCTATAATCAATATATCAACTAATCGGGCACTTATATTCAACTTTTTGCTCATCTTTCTCTCTTTACCCACTTTATCTCTCTCGAATTACCACCTAAAGCATTCGACACCAAAATTCAGCTTTTTACTCCCCAATTCTCTATCCACTTTATCCTCTACAATTACCACACCAAGTAACATTCAACTTTTACATCGCTCTCTCTAGAATTACTACCCCCAGTAATCTACACTAATATCCGGCTTTTTACTCCCGCCGTCTATATCCATTTTATTCTCTAAAATTACTACACCAAGTAATTGACACTAATATTTGACTTTTTACTTCCTCGACTCTCTCACTTTCACACTATAGAATTATCACACCAAGTGACATTCAACTTTTACACCACTCTCTCTAAATTTACCACCCCAAGTAATCGGCACTAATATTTGACTTTTTTTACTCCCCCATCTCTCATTTCACTTTCTAGCTCTACAATTACCACTCCAATTAACATTCAAATTTTCACACCATTCTCTCTAAAATTATCACACCCAAATAATCGACATCAAAATTCAACTTTGTAGTCCCTATCTCTCTTCCCACTTTCTCTCTCTAAATTTACCACACCAAGTAACATTCAATCTTTTACACCTTTCTCTAGTATTACCATCCCACTACAGGAAAAACAGCTTGTACCCGCCGTTGTTAAACTTATAATTTACCGACGCCATTACAGACGCCCGTTATTTAATTAATTTACCGACGCCATTGCCGACGATCGGTTCACAGACTTATTTTTTTTTCTCTTTTTTCTCAACCATTTGAAATTGAATGGAGCCCGAACTTGACCCGCTCGGACCCGAACACAGACTCCGACCGAACGACTGCTGAGCCGGACCTAACACTTTGAGCCAAGACTCCGACTTTTTAGATTTTTTTTATTTTTAATTTAACAACGCCAAAAATGGCGTCGGTAAAAAATTACCGTCGAGCGTTTTTCCAACGGCGGATTGCCGTCGGTAATGGCGTCGGTAAATTTTTTACCGACGCCATTTTCTGTTTTACTAACGGCGTTTGGCGTCGGTAAAAACTATTTTTTTTTAGTGTCCCAAGTAATCGGCATTGACATTCAACTTTTTAGTCCCACTATCTCTATTTACTTTCTTCAACATCCCAAGGAATTGACAAAAATATTCATTTTTTTTCCTACATCTCTCTAACAACTATTCTCTCTAGAATTACCACAATTCAACCACTATCACTATCACTATCACTACCATTACTTACCATAATAATACTATGACATACCCTAATATGAAACAACGTTACCTAGTCCAATAATATTATTACCATCTACAACAACAGTATTACCTACCTAAATAATCATTCCACAACATCACTACAACCATCATCATCATTTTAACACTAACACTAACACCACTAGTATTATCATTGTTGGGCTTCGATCCAGCATCCTGCCTGCATGGGCTTAAAAATGCGCAAAGTGAGGCTACAATTCGACTTATGAGATCTGTTGTGTCGAGATTTATTCACCTCGACAGGCGATCGACTACAAGGCCGAGCGACCGAGGCCACAACCAATCAAGCTATGGCGAACTCGCCTAAACGAAGATAATAGTCCGCCTCCGAGTATCTAGCGATCGACTCTCAAGGCGATCGCCTTTAACACCTAGCGATCGACTCCGGTGCCTGACCTAGGACGACCGTCATGTACCACGAACGGAGACCTTCGCCCGTCAAAGTCTACGAAGACTGGATCTCAAAGCAGCGCCCATGTGCAGATCCGCGACAGGCGCCGCATTTCATGGATCGTTGACCACAACCTGTCACCACCTTATCACCTACCGACAAACCCGCCGAAAGGTACAAGGTGGGACCGCCCGTGACAGCGACTCAGACGCGTGCAGACTTCTCATTGGACCGCACAGCTGGCTGCCAGCAACTCCTGCGGACTTTAAGGAGACCAGCCCATGTGCTAAAATACGATCGCCCGCTTATTATAATACAACAAAGGCGATCGCCCAACATCTCCCAGTCCTATAAATAGGGAACATCCAGCAACTGGAAAAAGGTTCCTCTCAGTATCACTCATAACAGAGAAGGGTTCTCCGATTCAGTTCTCTCCACTCAGTTCCAACTTCATTCACGGAAATACATACAAACATACATACTTTTATGCTCTTGGCTTCCTCTCCCGAATCTACCTCAAGATTTCTCTCTCAGCACCTCTCAACCAGAATACGGTCGGCAGAGGTAAGAAGTCTCCACAGTGCAGATTCGAAGAAACTCACAAGCCCAGGAGCTCAAACATACAGCAGCTACACACCGTGAGAGACTGTCGATCTCTCACGGTCGACACAGCTCATCAACGTTGTTACAAGAACTCACAGAGCATCATATCTGGTTCTTCCGGCAATCTACACGCTCACTAGCTAAGATAACTAGGGTCTTTACACTCATTGTAATGGTACTCTAACATTAATACTTGTATCCCAGAATATTTGTATTAATAACATCTCGCGAGAGCATTCAAGCCCGGGACTAACAACCCCGGCAAATCTTGTGTTATTTACTTTCCCACAAAAGTGTTCTCGCACTTTGTTTGCTATCCATCCATTCCAGCAATATCTATCTCCGGATAATATTTTGGGTAGCAACAATTGGCGCTAGAAGGAGGGCATCTTAACCTTCATTTTTATTCCTACCGTCCCAGAGAACACTCACTGTTCTCGGAGCATATACTTGAAGTGACACTCACTGCGCTTCAAAGAAAGCCTTCAGAATTATGACATCCGCCACTACATCGAAGAGAGCCACTCTCCGAACCGCCGGACACCATATCCCGGCTCAATCCGAGCCCCAGCCGACGGCAGGGGGAAGCCGCGGCAACGCGAGACTCTCGATCCCGCACCTGAGGGGTGGCCCCAGCCTCTCACTCGACCAGTTCCAAACCGCGGAACAGATCGAGGAGTCTATGGCCATCCTAAAGGAGCGACGGAGAGCATGCGCGGCGCCCGCAATGACTCCCTCGGCCATCCGCCGCGTGGGCAAACGGAAATGCAAAGGGCTACTGGGCGAGCGATCGTCAGAGAGCTCCGATTCGCAAAAAAAGACTCTCGCATATTCGGACGGTTCCGTATTCAGTCGCTTGGGAAGCGACCCATCATGGCGGTCGGGGCATTATGGCCCCAACCACGCGACGACGGAATCCGAGTCCATCATCAGGAGTTCAGCCTATCCGATTCCCAGCCGAACACAAGTCAACCGTTTGGCTTCCGCTCCGAACGCCAGGGGATCAGTACTTGATCGCCTCGGCTCCCGCTCCGAGCGCCTAGCCGCGAGCAGCCAGGCTACGGCGATGGCCGCTATGCAACGCCAGCTCGACGAGATGAAAGCACTCTTGGATACTGGGGCAAGCACCAGTAGAAAGATCATCGGACCGACCGAGCCACTCGCGGCCCACATTGAGCTTGCCCCCGTGCAACCAAGGATCACTCCTCCTAAAACACCTCTATATGAAGGGGAATCGGACCCCGAGACCCACATAAGCAAATTCCGGATCCACATGACCGGGTGTGGGGCATCAGATGCGACCAAGTGCCGAATCTTCCCGTTAACCTTGGGCGAGCTGGCCCATAGGTGGTACATATCGCTACCACCACGATCGATCATCTCCTTTGAGAAACTGGCGAATGACTCACGTCTTATTTCGCCGCCAAGGTCGCCAGACCCGAAGGCCCCCACCGCATGATGAAAATCAGGCAGGGGAAGACGAATCCGACGGGGATTACATCGACCGAGTAGACGAAATCGTCCTCACCGGCGAGCCCATCAGGGACGAGCTCCCTCTCTATTCGATCCTGGGGGGATTCTACGGTCATTCACCCATGTTTAGACATCTCACGAAGGACATCCCCCAACCTACGCGATCCTCCGAGCTAAGGCTGCTGACTTTCTGGCCAGGCAAAGGCTACTCACCCTCCGCCTAGGCGAGGGAACGCCTCCTCCTGTCCAAAAGACGGCGGTCGCCAAAACCAAAAAGACGGTCGCCAAGCCATCCGGCGACCACAAGGCCTTCGAGGATATGGAAGCCCATCTCCTCCACAAGTTCAATCGAATTTCGGCCCACATTTTTTACGCCATCAAGGGGCGCGAACCGCTGAGCAAGCCAAAGGCGATAAGGGACCACGGTCATCTGGACCACAATCAATATTGTGCTTACCACAAGAGTCCCGGCCACAGCACCAACCAATGTCGCGACCTCCTCAAACAGCTCTGGAGATTGTTCGAGGAGGGCAAGTTGGACAGTTTATTGGCTTAGCCGGAGCCCCATCAATCTCCCAACACGGTCGCCCGAGTCGAACGCGAACAGGCCGGAAAGCTCATACGAGCCGACCCCTCGATCAACTCCGGCGACCGTATCTACATGCTTCAATCAAGATAAGGGAACTTCGGAAGTCTCTCCCCGATTTCCCGCCTCATCAAATCAAAGGCTACTGCCTGAGCAAATGCTTCAAAAAAGAGGATGACTCGCTCGCCCTCTAAAGTTCGTCATCAACATGATGGACCTAGGCAGCGATCGCCTCCCCTAACACAACGTATACCGTCAAGGATCGTCGTCTGACATGATGGTCCGAGGTAGAAGAGTGCCGCCATGGTCGCGAAAATCGATTAAACCGACGATCCGTCCATGCAAGGTTCCTTTGGGCTTCGATCGCTCGCCCTTCGTTTAAATACGAGGCGGGCGTAGCCGAAGGTCTCTCCAAAATAAATCACAGGATTACTCGCTCTCCCTCTAAAGTCCGTCATCTACATGAAGAATCTAGGCAGGCGATCTCCTCCCCTTACACAACGTATACCGTCGAGGATCATCATCTGACTTGATGGTCCGAGGTAGAAGAGTATCGCCATGGTCGTGGAGGATGATGGAACCGTTCTTTGCGCCCATGCAAGGTCCCTTTGGGCCAAGATCGCCCGCCATTCGTTTAAATACGAGGCCGGCGTAGTTTGAGGGCCCTCCAAAACAGATATGCGGACACGATCGCCCACCCTCGGAGGTCCATCACTTAACATGGTGGCTCATTCACAGACAATGCGATGCGTCCCTCTCCCATCTCAACGTATACCATCGAGGGTCGCCATCTTAATAGCGGCCCGAGGTAGAAAAGAGCTAATAAGCCGCGGACGTGGAGTCGATTAATCCGACGACGCCCCGCGCAAGGCATCTTCCAGACCAAGACCGCACGCCCTTCGTTTAAATACGAGTCGAGGCGCAGTCTTCGGAGGACCCTACCAATTAAGTGAGTCGCGAGAACTTAGCCATCAGACGGAAAGTCGCTCGCACACAAGACATGATCGTGGAGATCGGTCCATCGAACTCCGCGATCGTGCACGGTTCCTCAAGACCAAGATGGACGGCCTTCCTCGAGGATTCGACAATTGAAGACCGCTCACTCAACGATTTATTTTCGTCCCCTTACTTTCACTAAGTGAACAGAAACAAGGGGGAAGAGTGCGGAGACATATACACGACGATCGTCCCTATTCAATTACATACGGAGATCGGCATTTTTCAGATGTTTGTGCAGCGATCGAATTTGTTGTAAAAGTTATCTATTTGAGTTTATCAATTCACTTAGACCTACACACGCAACGATCTCTCCTCACACATTTGTACAAAGTCAAGCAAAAGACTCAGAAAAGCAATCATTCAAGTGATAGATCGAAAAAACAAACATTCATTTCATTACTTGAAGTCTCAAAAGTACATACGCTGTCGCCCAAAGGCCTAAGTACTACAAGAGAAAGCTACAAAATTACAAAGCAAATGAGCTAAAACAGTAAGAACGAAGAGCCTCAGGCCCCTGCCTGGCCTTCACCTTCAACCTACGGATCGGCCCGCGACCCTTCACCAGCCTCTGGTGCGGCCTCTCCATCCTCCGGGGCGTCAGGATGAACAAGGTTCGCCGGAGTCGGATACCAGCTCAAGTCCACACCGATGTCCGAGAGATCCAAGATCGGCAAGGAGAAAGCAGGATGGAGAGGATGCTCCAACGCATACGCCTTGAAGTTCTCAGCAAGAGGGCCGACCTCCAACCCTCCCTTCTTAGCAGCTCGGATCGAGTCAGCGAACGCCATATAATAGGCAAACTCACTGACGAACTCCAGGTTAAGAAAGGGATCGGCCTCGGTCGCCTCTAGCTTCCCTTTCAGCTCCGCCATCTCCTGTTGCGCACCCTAGAGCTCGGCCTTCCTCGCAGCCGTCTCTCCCCTCGACGCCGCCAGCTCGCTATTTAGACGAGCGACAGTCACCTTCAGTTGGTCGGCCTCTTTATCAGCGGCCGCCTGCAACCGCCGGGAATCTGTCATCCGGTCCCGAAATCGGTCGGCCATCGCCCAGGCTTGCTCGGCATCCTGTCTCGCCAGCTCAAGTTCATGATTCGCCCGCTTGGCTGCATCCAGGGAATCCTTCTCCATTGCCACAATCCTATCAGCGAACTCGGCGTTCTCTTTCCGAGCCGCCTCGAGATCCGCCTGCAGGCGTGTAGTAGAAGGACGCCCCTCGAACTCCTGCGCAGCTTGGGCAGCCATCGTCGCCGCCTGAAGAGAAAGAGCAAAAGCGGCTTGCATTGCATTCCCGGATTGCTGGCGCGTCGTCCAGGCCTTCGGCAAAGCAGAAACGGCCCGGTTGACATATGACTGTTGGAATATTTATTCCACACATTATTTAATTTATGTTTTGATGATTAAAGTAGCTAAACTACAAAACAACATCGAGGCGAAGCAAAAACGACGATGCATTTAAGACGCAAAAGTTGCAATCGTCCAGATTGGCGCACGCAAGTCATCATACGTTAGCGCACGTTAACGAGGTGTAATCTGCATTCCAGCCAAGTTTCGAAGTAAGCTGCAGTGAAGTCAGCTGATGGGATAGCGCACGCTACACGTTATCATTAACGCACGCTATCGAAGTCTTGTTACCGTTGTGAAGGAATTCAAACACAGAATAACGTATGCAATGAAATCAGCATTAGCGCACGCTACAATGAAGGATTAGCGCACGCTAAGAAGTTTGAATCAAGTCAATCAGAACGTTGGGAAAAGCAAGTCAAAGTCAGCATATCAAACGGATACTTTGACAATCCATGCAACGGATATATTGGATTAGCGCACGCTACAATGTGTTATTAACGCACGCTAATACAAGAAGGTTACATACGTAAGGCGTAAGGCATAACGACGCTAAAGAAGAAACGGTTACCGGATCAAATCGGGTACGCCTAACGCACGCCATGTGCACGCTAAGATATTAGCGCACGCTACCAAAGGAAGGCTAGCGCACGCTAGCAAGTCAAAACAGCCAGCAACGGCTAGTTTGTGGGAAATGCCTATAAATACCATCCCTATGGTATTGTTTGAGAACAACAACTTCAAGCAAACGAGATATACATCTGAGAATCATATACTTACATTATTGTTGTAATATTGAGCGTATATTGTTAGTTTGAGTGTTTATACATTCAATATTATACACGAGTGGTAAAAGAAAAGATACGATTGGATTCGGTGTTATTAGGATCAAGTATCCGGCATTGTTAGAATCGCAATCGATATCTAAGTGAGGTTTATCTAGTACCCATAGAAAGCTAGAGTGGTTGATTCCTTATCCAATAGAAAAGGAAAAACGGTTTTACTCGGACCGATAGAAGACGAGCTTGTAACGGTAATCCCTCGACCGATAGAAGAGAGGCGTAGAGGTTTTGATCTTAAGCCTAAAGAAAAAGATACATCGAGAGAGGACGTAGGCTTCGTTAATAGCCGAACCTCTATAAATCCTTGTGTGATTTATTTTCCGCAATTTATTTTCGCTTCCGCATAAAACGGCGCAAATATCCGATTTGGTACCCAACAATTGGTATCGGAGCGGTGCTCCAATACGCGGCTTAACATCCGAGGAGAAAAGATCCAATGGCGTTTCAAATGGCTCCCGTCGAAGGCCTTGCTCTCAACCGACCACCATTTTTTGATGGCGCGAACTTCATGACTTGGAAGAAGAAGATGTCGATATTCATTCGAGCTTACGACATCGAACTTTGGAAGGTGATTTGTCTTGGTCCCAAAATCCCGATTTAACTCAAACGGAACTCTCAAAACCTTTGAAGAGTATGACGATGCGGATTGGAAAAACGACCATTATAATTGCAAAGCGACGCAATTATTATACTGTGCCTTAAATCCGGAAGAACACAACCGGATATCATCGTGTGATAGTGCCAAAGAAATCTGGAAAATGCTTGAGGTAACACACGAAGGTACGTCTCAAGTCAAAGAGACGAAGATAAACATGCTCCTTCACGATTATGAATTATTCCATATGAAGGACGACGAATCCATCTCGATTATGCTCGATCGATTTTCGGTCATCACTAGTGGATTAGCATGTTTCAGAAAACCACTTTCGAGTAGTGAGAAAGTAAAGAAAATTCTCCGATCACTACCTCGAGAATGGGACGGTACGGTTACGGCAATAATGGAATCCAAAGATTTAAATACTCTCGATTTTAGTGCTCTCGTTGGTTCTCTTATCAACTACGAGATTGTCCTAAAATCTCGGAATGCCAAACCGAAACCGAAGGAGAGGTTGATAGCCTTCAAGGCTAAAATGTCGAAGAAGAAAGAAGAAACCCCGGTGGACGAAAGCGACGAAGAAATGGCATATTATGCCAAAAATATTAATAAGTTCCAACACTTCTTAAACCGTAGGAAGAAGGACATTCAAACGGGCGAACCTAAGAAATTCGACAACACTTGTCGATTATGTGGCAAACCACGCCACTTTGCTAAGAACTGTCGAGTAAAGCAAAAGGAGGTTCTAATCGCAACATGGAGCGACGAAGATCCCGATGAAGATTTTCTTGAACAAAATAATTCCGCGCTCATGGCCCGGAGTTCATTCGACGATAGCGACGTCGAAAGCCAAGTAAGTAATTCTTACGACGAACTTTTTGAAGCATTCGAGTTATTACATACGGACTATCAAAATGCTTTAAATGAAATTAAATCCCTCAAGTCTAAATATAAAACTTTGGAAATTGAAAATTCCAAAATACTTGAGAAAGGGAAATTTGTCGAAATTGATCATTCGAAATGCCTTGAAAATGAAAATATTTTGAAAAATGACCTTTTAAAAGTTCAAGATGAACTAAAAATTTTGACAAAGAAATTTTCGTGCGGCAACGATAAATTTGAACAAATGTTATGTGTTCAAAAATATACTCTAAATAAAGAGGGGTTAGGGTTCAAATCACGTTCGAAAAACGAATCCGTCAATTTCAAAATACCCCAATGTGAAAAATGTTTGAAAATTGGGAATCATATTTCTCACTGTAAAAGCCCAAGACGAACGATAAAAATTAAAAAGATTTGGGTTCCTAAAGGAACAAATATTTCAAATATTGTTTATGTTTCAAAAGAAAAACCAACTATAGGTTGGATTCCCAAAAATTAAATTGTGATATTTTACAAAGGGGGAGAAGGAGTATTTCTTGAGGGGGAGTATTTTAATTTATTTTTGTATAAATTGGCATCATGCATATTTCATTTGATATACTCTCTATTTCTATACTTTTTGATGAAGACAAAAAGGGGGAGAAGGAGATGAACTGAGATATAAATGAGAAGGAGATGAATTGAAATAAAAATGAGAAAAATCGAAGAAGTCGAAAATAAAAAGAGAGCATACAAAAAGGGGGAGTTAAAACGAAGGAGTTGAAAAATTGAAAATGAAGAAAAAGAAAAGGATTGGAGAAACTAACGAAACGATCAAAGCCGAAAACTTTGATTCGTAAATATACATATATTATTTTTTTCAGGTTTAATCCAATTCAAGAGTTGTTTTGTAATCATCAAAAAGGGGGAGATTGTTGGAATATTTATTCCACACGTTATTTAATTTATGTTTTGATGATTAAAGTAGCTAAACTACAAAACAACATCGAGGCGAAGCAAAAACGACGATGCAGACGAAGACGCAAAAAGTTGCAATCTGGTCTGAATTGGCGCACGCAAGTCATCATACGTTAGCGCACGTTAACGAGGTGTAATCTGCATTCCAGCCAAGTTTCGAAGTAAGCTGCAGTGAAGTCAGCTGATGGGATAGCGCACGCTACACGTTATCATTAACGCACGCTATCGAAGTCTTGTTACCGTTGTGAAGGAATTCAAACACAGAATAACGTATGCAATGAAATCAGCATTAGCGCACGCTACAATGAAGGATTAGCGCACGCTAAGAAGTTTGAATCAAGTCAATCAGAACGTTGGGAAAAGCAAGTCAAAGTCAGCATATCAAACGGATACTTTGACAATCCATGCAACGGATATATTGGATTAGCGCACGCTACAATGTGTTATTAACGCACGCTAATACAAGAAGGTTACATACGTAAGGCAGAAGGCATAACGTACGCTAAAGAAGAAACGAAGCTACTGGACTGAAACTGGGCACAGTCTAACGCACGCTACAGGCACGCTAAGATATTAGCGCACGCTACCAGAGGAAGGCTAGCGCACGCTAGCAAGTCAAAACAGCCAGCAACGGCTAGTTTGTGGGAAATGTCTATAAATACCATCCCTATGGTATTGTTTGAGAACAACAACTTCAAGCAAACGAGATATACATCTGAGAATCATATACTTACATTATTGTTGTAATATTGAGCGTATATTGTTAGTTTGAGTGTTTATACATTCAACATTATACACGAGTGGTAAAAGAAAAGATACGATTGGATTCGGTGTTATTAGGATCAAGTATCCGGCATTGTTAGAATCGCAATCGATATCTAAGTGAGGTTTATCGAGTACCCATAGAAAGCTAGAGTGGTTGATTCCTTATCCAATAGAAAAGGAAAAATGGTTTTACTCGGACCGATAGAAGACGAGCTTGTAACGGTAATCCCTCGACCGATAGAAGAGAGGCGTAGAGATTTTGATCTTAAGCCTAAAGAAAAAGATACATCGAGAGAGGACGTAGGCTTCGTTAATAGCCGAACCTCTATAAATCCTTGTGTGATTTATTTTCCGCAATTTATTTTCGCTTCGCATAAAACGGCGCAAATATCCGATTTGGTACCCAACAATGACGGGACATCACAGACCTGGCGAGGAGATCGGCTCGCCAGAAAATCCAATACCATCGGCGGGCAAGATGGGTTAGTGCTACGGATCCTGCATACAAATCAACAAAAAGTTAACACATCTCCCACGCAAGTGACGAAATTCAACTCAACAAGCAAAGTCTACCTCTCGGCTCTCTCAGGATCGTAGCCGAAGTATGGTTTCCCGCGAGGGGTCTCAGCCTCGGCGATCGCCATCTATCGTAAGAACGCCGCAGATGGCGTAGACTCATCCACCGGTGGAACAGCGGTGATCGGAGGCGCGGCGATCGGCACCTCACTAGCAGGGGCAGAAGCTGGCACCTCACGGACCTCACCTCCGGAATAATAGGTAACGCCACAGGAGGAGCTCGAGATGACTTCTTCTGGCAAAGGCGGCCCAAAACTCCAGGGTTCGACATAGCTATCTCCGGTGGAGGCTCCGAGAAACGAGGAAAGCGGACTTCTGTATCCAAGAACAATCAAACCACGGTCAGACACACTCTCCAAACAGGACGATCGCCAAGCAATTGGAGATCGCAGGAACTCATACCTGAGACCGAGAGATGACGTGGAAAACTGAATAGCCGAGCTGACAACCAACGGCTCTCCTTGTTGATCCGGCTAGCGTCTAAGTCGTCGTCCGACAAGCTTCGTATCCGCTCCCAGACGATCAGAAAGTCGAAAGGAAGCTCGTCGAACGTCGGAATATGGAAACCTGCAAAAGGAAAACCAAATTAGATCAGTTCAGAATATATCCGAACAAAGGGAGAGTCAGAACCCTTACCCGGATTCCTCTCCCGAAAGCCAGTAGGAATATTCAGCTCGTCTGCGGGATTGTTGCTCGCCAATGCTTTCCATGAACCGCCGGCCCAGAACCACTTCGTCGGGTCGCCCCGCACCTTGTTCGGGACTCCGAGGATCACCCGACCGGATCGGCCTTCAATATGATAGCCTCCGACCGACCCTTTCTGAGCCGTCAGCTTGAACAGATGGTTCATCTCCAACGGCGAAGGATGGCGGTACAGCCGGTGACCGCCGAACAAGGTGAGAGTGCAAATGATCTGGAGCCAGGCATTCGACGTCAGCTGGAGCGGCGCCAAGTTCCAAGCAGCCAACAGATGGGAAACGGAGGACGACAAAGGGAACCGCAGCCCGGCCTCCATGATTGCTTCATTCGCGGCGACCATTCCCTCCGGAGGCTGATCGGCCCGCTCATTCTCGGACGGCACGAAAAGATCCACATCTGAAGGGATATGAAACCTCGTCTTCAGAAATAATCTTCAGGGATATTATCCTTCTTTCTCCGATAAAAGCGCATAAGGGTCTTAACCCTGCACCCCTGCACCTTTTTATAGGAGATAGCAGGGACTTCAATGCAATTAAGGAGAGTCTCAGGGGTTGAAGTGCAACCGTCGCATTTATTCACCCCCTTGAAACCCGCGTACGCGTCTTTTTGAGGACGCGCCAAACGAGGAGTCGCAGCTAACCGTCGGTATCCCCCAACAGGAACCCGACACGTGCCCCGGAGACTTTTCCGCGTCTATTATCATTTCCCGCTCATTTCAGCGACCGACCAGGTCGTCCAAGTACAAACCAATCAACTCAAAAACGATCGCCAGTCCCGTAAAATGCTGAGTCACTCGTCATAGTTCAGCGATCGCCAGCAGAACCACCTCACCCCACGTTTCCAACATCGGAACGAGCTGGGGGGCAATTGTTGTGTTGAGATTTATTCACCTCGACAGGCGATCGACTACAAGGCCGAGCGACCGAGGCCACAACCAAACAAGCTATGGCGAACTCGCCTAAACGAAGATAATAGTCCGCCTCCGAGTATCTAGCGATCGACTCTCAAGGCGATCGCCTTTAACACCTAGCGATCGCCTCTGGTGCCTGACCTAGGACGACCGTCCTGTACTACGAACGGAGACCTTCGTCCGTCAAAGTCTACGAAGACTGGATCTCAAAGCAGCGCCCATGTGCAGATCCGCGACAGGCGCCGCATTTCATGGATCGTTGACCACAGCCTGTCATCACCTTACCACCTACCGACAAACCCGCCGAAAGGTACAAGGTGGGACCGCCCGTGACAGCGACTCAGACGCGTGCAGACTTCTTATTGGACCGCACAGCTGGCTGCCAGCAACTCCTGCGGACTTTAAGGAGACCAGCCCATGTGCTAAAAGACGATCGCCTGCTTATTATAATACAGCAAAGGCGATCGCCCAACATCTCACAGTCCTATAAATAGGGAACATCCAGCAACTGGAAAAAGGTTCCTCTCAGTATCACTCATAACAGAGAAGGATTCTCCGATTCAGTTCTCTCCACTCAGTTCCAACTTCATTCACGGAAATACATACAAACATACATACTTTTATGCTCTTGGCTTCCTCTCCCGAATCTACCTCAAGATTTCTCTCTCACCACCTCCCAACCAGAAGACGGACGGGAGAGGTAAGAAGTCTCCACAGTGCAGATTCGAAGAAACTCACAAGCCCAGGAGCTCAAACATACAGCAGCTACATGTTAGCCGTATTTTTATGCGCTTTTATGTCATTTTATATCCATCTTGAGCCTAAATCAGCATAAATGAGCTTTTAATGCATTATTCTTATATGTTTTGCAAGAAATCGGAGTCCGGAAGCCGAAACGATGAAAAACGGGTGAAAACAGCAGTTCTTGGTCATGAGCCGCGGCACAAACCAAGTGAACCGCGGCACACGAAGACGACCAGCGAGCCCCCGAGCAAACTGTACTCTGAGCCGCAGACACCCTAAGTGAGCCGCGGCCTAAGGAAATTGTCGCGCCTGAGGTTTTATCTGCGCCCCGTGAGCCGCGCAGATTAAGTGAGCGCGGCCACGGGCGGTTTTGGTGTACTCCGCGCGGTTTGGGCGTTTTGAGCCTGTTTCGACCTAATCACACGAACGCTGCTGAGGCTGAGGACGACTATAAATAAGCATTGAAGGGATGAAGAAAATGGGGAATCATCATCTAAGGAGGAAGATCGATAGCTAGGGCGAAGAACACCAGGAGGAGATTTGTGGGCGACGACAAGACCACGGATTCCCTACGGTTTTTCTTAGTTTTTCTGCATCTTAGTTTTTAGATCTATTCGTGTAGGATTTTAATTGTAGCCGATTTCATGACGGTTTGATTATTTATTATTATTTCGATTTACTCGTTATTCTATTGAATTGGATTCTGCTTACTGTTCTTAATGCTTTTTAATTGTCTCGCCAACAGTTAATTTGTTTTGAATGTCTTTATGGATTCGGGAGATGAAATTTAGGCATAGTTCTTGTGAGACGAATCATAATTTTCTTGAGATAGGGATATACTCATGGAATTGTGAAGCCTTTATTGTGGGAATTCTTGAACTGTTTTAGCTATTAATTATCTAGTTCGAATAGGGATATATCGAGTTAATAATTCGTAGTATTTTCTATCGACCTTGGGAAAGGCTTTAGAATAATTTAGGAATTCCTGGCTTACAATCAATTGAATGAAAGTGAATTGAATTGAATAAATATCATTCCTGATTGTTTGAGGTGAAAATCATAATCCTACACCCGTATTAGTATTATTATTATTAGTACTATTATTTATTTTCGGCAATTAGTTTAGGTATAAATTCCATACAATTGTTCTTCAAATAAAAATGTGAGTTGACTATATTTTGGTACTTAGTGAAATCAGTCCTCGAGAGAACGACATCTTACTTATCACTTTATTACTTGTTGGCACCGTGCACTTGCGGCATAGTTTGAGGGATTAACTCACAACAAGTTTTTGGTGCCGTTGCCGGGGACTGATTTTTCGCTAATATCAATATCAAGCAACTCTAATTTTAATTTGAAGTTTCTTCTTTAGTCTCTATATTTTTATTTTCTTCATTATGTTTTTCTATGAGTATCGTGGCCCTTGGCATTTCATAAATTTCGATGTTCTTAATAATTTGCCAAATAGGGTCAGTCAGCCCCCTCCCCCAAAACAAAAAGATCATGCTTGAACAATGTGTAGACGTTCTCAAAAATCCTGATAGTACCCTTTTTGAGCGAGAATGTGCAAGTCATGGTCTTGAGATTCACTATGGTTATTTTCCAGCTCATATATTTAGTAGTGAAGTTGAGGGGGAGATTGAGAAGAAAGACATGCTAAGTTTTAGGGTCGATCCCCCAGCACCCGATAATCACATAAAGTGTGATGAGCCTGTAGAAGAAGTTACCATTGATGATGTTTCCAAAGCAATTTCATTAAATTGTTATCAAACTTCGACTAATAAGGTGAACACTTTTGTGCAAAAAATTTTATTAACGGTGCCGCGCATAATCTTTCCTAAATCTATAATTACTTCATAATTATTCTTACTCATTATTTGTGGCAACCGGGCATGAGCCAAAGCCTCCCCTATGGAATAAGAGGCTTATAGATTGCAAGAAGGGGGCATTTGGCAATCTCCCTAGAAAAAAGCCACGTTAAACTCTTTTTGCCACGTCGTGCTCAAGACGTAAAATAGAGCGCTTGATGGGAGGCAACCCATCATTTTTACTTGCTTTCTAGTTAGTTGTTTTTATTTGATTTTTTGTTATTAATTTTTTTCTTTGTTTTTGTTTGTTCGTTTGGATTCGTGTATTCTTGTTGGCCCTTATTTCTCTAATATTTTTATATAACCCCAATGAGTTATTATTCTTCATATTCTAGTCTTTCTTGATTTAATGTCTATTGTTATCTCATGACTAGAGACTAAGTTTGGGGGTCCCTCGTGATGTTGAGCATTATTTGAAGTATGGATTGACAATCGATTCCACTCAGACATGTGCTGGCTTTCAAGAAGACATTTGGAATAAGTTTCACTTTTCCTTATCTCTTTTATTTTCACATGAGTTGTATTATTGATAATATTAGGTGTAGTGGAATAAATGGAAGCATGCGATAACTTTCTGAATTTTTCTTTGGTATAAATTGCAATTGCTTTATTGTCCTTGCATGCTGTTGATGGTTTTGTTCAAAATCGTGAATTTTTCGTGCTTCCGTGTGTAAAACTGATGTTACGATACTGATGTCTCTTGGAAGAAACGGTTGACTTTTGGTCGAGTTGCAGTCAGCGATTCCTGCTTCTGTTGAGTATTCAATTAGGTCCGAAATTTTATCGTTTTTGTAGAAATTTTAGCAGATAAGAAAGGAGACATACGTATTTTCAAATCACCGTTTATACGTTTGGTTAAACTTTTCGCGTAGCTAGTCGTCCAGTACCATGAGTCTTGTGGGCATTTAAATTGAGTTTAGAGTCGGACAGTTTGTCCCAAGAAAAAGTCGAAATACTATTTGTTCTATGATGGGAAGTCTAGTAACCGGGGGTATTCACGTGACCCGTTGTTTACTCTCGCGTAAAACGACGACCCTGAATAGATTAATAATTTAGAAATATCGCACTACCGATGATGGGAAGCCTAGTAACCGGGGGTATTCACGTGACCCGTTGTCTACTCTCGCGTAAAACGGCAACGTTGACATGCGGGAATTGCTATTCGAGTTTTTTCTCCGCTGTAGAGGGGGGCTTAGTAACTAGAAGCATCCATGTGCCCCATGAGTGTCTTTTACGTCAAACGGTTCCCCGATACATGAGAATGGAAATCCACCCAGGATCATCCCGATGAAATATCCCGAGAGCCGAAACCTAGTGGTTAACTCGAACCATATTATTGATCATACATAAGGGAATGCTGTCCTAAGAGTAATTTTGATAATGAAACTCTTGAATTTTGCCACTAGGCGTGGGGTAGGCGAATTGGCTTGTTTAATCTAACCCTTCATATTGATTTCGGTTAAATTCACGCTTGTTAATCTTTGAGCTTGATTTTCTTCGTGAACGATTGATTAGGACTGAAATTGGTTACTTAGTGGAATCAGTGTCCTGGATGCGACTCGCTATTACGATACTTGTACTATTCTCTGAGATTTTCAGGGTGGTATTGATTAAGTTGAGCACTATGGACTTGCATGATTATTCACGATACATTTTGTTTAAAATTGATTTTTGCTTGAGAACAAGCAAAGGCTCAAGTTTGGGGGTATTTGTTAGGCGTATTTTTATGTGCTTTTATGTCATTATTTTATATCCATCTTGAGCCTAAATCAGCATAAATGAGCTTTTAATGCATTATTCTTATATGTTTTGCAGGAAATCGAGTCCTAAGCCAAAGCGATGAAAAACGGGTGAAAACAGCAGTTCTTGGTCATGAGCCGCGACACAAACCAAGTGAGCCGCGGCACACGAAGACGACCAGCGAGCCCGAGCAAATCAGACTCTGAGTCGCAGACACGGCTAAGTGAGCCGCGGCCCAAGGAAATTGTCGCGCCCAGGTTTTAATCTGCGCCCCGTGAGCCGCGGCACAGATTAAGTGAGCCGCGGCCCACGGGGCGGTTTTGGTGTACTCCGCGCGGGTTTGGGCCGTTTTGGAGCCTGTTCTCGACCTAATCACACGGACGCGTTTTGGAGGCTGATGATGACTATAAATAAGCATTGAAGGGCTGAAGAAAAGGGGGAATCATCATCTAAGGAGGAAGATCGATAGCTAGGGCGAAGAACACTAGGAGGAGATTTGTGGGTGACGACAAGACCACGGATTCCCTACGGGTTTTCTTAGTTTTCTGCATCTTAGTTTTTAGATCTATTCGTGTAGGATTTTGATTGTAGCCGATTTCATGACGGTTTGATTATTTATTATTATTTCGATTTACTCGTTATTCTATTGAATTGGATTTTGCTTACTGTTCTTAATGCTTTTTAATTGTCATGTGATTAATTTGTTTTGAATGTCTTTATGGATTCGGGAGATGAAATTTAGGCATAGTTCTTGTGAGACGAATCATAATTTTCTTGAGATAGGGATATACTCATGGAATTGTGAAGCCTTTATTGTGGGAATTCTTGAACTGTTTTAGCTATTAATTATCTAATTCGAATGGGGATATATCGAGTTAATAATTCGTAGTATTTTCTATCGACCTTGGGAAAGGCTTTAGAATAATTTAAGAATTCCTGGCTTACAATCAATTGAATGAAAGTGAATTGAATTGAATAAATATCATTCCTGATTGTTTAAGGTGAAAATCATAATCCTACACCCGTATTAGTATTATTATTATTATTAGTACTATTATTTATTTTCGGCAATTAGTTTAGGTATAAATTCCATACAATTGTTCTTCAAATAAAAATGTGAGTTGACTATATTTTGGTACTTAGTGAAATCAGTCCTCGAGGGAACGATATCTTACTTATCATTTTATTACTTGTTGTCACTGTGCACTTGCGGCATAGTGTGAGGGATTAACTCACAACACTACACACGGTGAGAGACTGTCGATCTCTCACGGTCGACACAGGTCATCAACGTTGTTACAAGAACTCACAGAGCATCATATCTGGTTCTTCCGGCAATCTACACGCTCACTAGCTAAGATAACTAGGGTCTTTACACTCATTGTAATGGTACTCTAACATTAATACTTGTATCCCAGAATATTTGTATTAATAACATCTCGCGAGAGCATTCAAGCACGGGACTAACAACCCCGGCAAATCTTGTGTTATTTACTTTCCCACGGAAGTGTTCTCGCACTTTGTTTGCTATCCATCCATTCCAGCAATATCTATCTCCGGATAATATTTTGGGTAGCAACAAGATCTATACTAGAAAGTGATCAAATAAATTAATTTGGACTACTCATACCAACAAGATGCATCTTTTTCTGTAGCCAACTCATAGAAACTTCAAAGTTAAACGTGCTTGCCTTGGAATAGCTATGGGATAACTGACCCTCTGGGAAGTTTCATAGAGTGCACGTGAGTGAGAACAAAACGCGCTAGAAAATACTCATGTTGGTACGAGGATGGTTTTCATCATCCTTGCGACAATTGATATTAGAGCAGGTCACGAGTTTCGAATTCCCTTGGAGTATGCTAAAGTGGAGACTGCTAGAGCGTTGGAACTGAGGCGGGCATGCAACAGAAGTTGTCTATTGGCCGAAACTGAGACGCTGGCGTAATGGAGGTTGTTAGGTGCTGGATGGATGTGCACTAAAACTGAGATACTGGCGTATCAAAGGTAAACAGAGCTGGAAGAAATGCTGATGTCAAGTGCTGGGGGAATGTTTGAGCAAATCCAGCCGCTGGAGGACTGTGTGATCAAATCTAGTATACCTTTTGTTCTAGTTGGTTTCTCTCTTTAAGAATCGTGTTTCATCAATACATCCAACCATAGCCCGGATAACCTCTCTTAACCTTCGTCGAAATATAGGGAACATGATATTGGCCACCACCTTTTCGACCGACAATTATTCGATGAATTTCAAAGGGTCTTATCCGACTTTGTATTTTCATTTACACAATCACAACAATACAGTGACACAACATCATAATGCCGTAATATGTAGGGGTGGCATACCGTATTATACCGAATTTTTCACCCATACCATATACCGTACAGAAATTTCCAGTATGCAAGATATAATACTGATACCGTACCGAACAACATACCTAAATATTGATATGGAACATATCATATACCGATACCGTATCGTTTTTACGGTATACCGCACCGAAATTCGATATATCATACGTTACCAGTATACCGAAATTACAATCATACTGTACGGTATACCGTAACATGCCGAAAATGTACAGAAGTATTTTAAAAAGCATGCTCTGTGTATCATGATAATATTAGAAGTTTTAATTTATTGATTAAACCCTTAAACTACATTCTTTCCGTAACATGAAATAGATTAATTATCTGCAAAGTCCAAGTTGAAAACAAGAAGGTAACAATTGAAGAAAACAGTAAAATTACAAAACTTATTTACCAAAACTGAAAGAAAATGGAAGAAAATAGTAATAAAACAAGAATGTATCAAGAAAAATACAGTTTTTCTATTCTCCTCAAAGTACGGAGACAAAAGAAACCAAAACTTAATTACAAGAAAAAAGAATTATAAACAATGCTACATACCGAAAAGTGAAGTAAATATATGGGAAGGCGGAGTCTGCAGAGAGGAGGCCGGATCCGGAAAGCGGAGAGGCAGCAAATCTGGGATGATCGGAGGAGAGGAGAGTAGAAGTCTGAGAAGCCTCTATTCGCCTGAATTTGATCTTTTCGGAAGGGAAATGCAGTCCTTCTGAAGAATCCAAGTGATGGCGGTTTGATTGGAGAAAAGTCTGGACTGGACGATGGCCGATGGGACTTGGGAGTAGGACTGTGAGTGAACGCAAATATTCGATTCGGCTCGAGATATTCGGCTCGAAAAAGCTCGATTTGAGTTCGAGTCGTGCAATCAAATATCAAATCAAACGTTAAATTTGGATTCTGTGCAATCGGACCGAACCGTTCGGTCCGGTCCGACATTTTAGTATTCATCTCAAATCGTAGTTCCTGGACCGAACCGTCCGGTCCGGTCCGGTCCGGTCTTATTTTTGTATTTTTAAAATATTTATTAAAATAGTTGTTTAAAATTCGACCGAACTATTTGCAAACGTTCGATCGGACCGGATCGAGCCGAATCAAAGGTCGAAACCGAGAAATATGCTTCAAAGTCGAATCAAACCTTAATTTATAATATTTGATCGAATCGGACCGGAGCGAATAATATAAAAAAAAATCGGACCAGACCGAATTATCCTATTATTCGATATAGTTCGATCCGGTCACAACCCTACTTGGGAGTATGTAAGTGTGGAAACCCTAAGTCTAACGTGATCCACCTATGGGCTGCAAGTATTGGGACCAAATGATAGAATAGAAAATAGAGCCCATAAACAAAAAGAAAAACTCTCGGCAATACGGTATTTCAGTATATACCGAAATACCATTTTTTAATCCCCTACTGATACCGTACCGACCATGTACGATATCATACCATACCGTATCGAAAAATACGATATACTGATATTTGCTGTATTTTCGGTAAGTTTGCGGTACGGTAGAGACAGTATTTCGATATTTCGATATTTCTTTCCACCCCTAGTAACATGGCCAAAATAATTACATTAATAGCATGCAAACAGTAGTAGGATCAAAACATTACAAAATGAAAGGAATATAATTGTATTAATGTAATGATTGTTAATGGTGGAAGATTTTTTCCTATTGTAACTTTAGTAATTCTGAGTTTTGAGGTATGCCTTATACATTGGAACTTGTTGTGAATAAAATATTATTTACTTATTAGAAAATTGAGAAATGTTAAACAAATAATATATCGGGAGAATGTTTAATTTCAATTCATGAAATTGATGCGAAAAACTTTTTATTTGGACCAAGTGATTTATAAAAAAAGAAACGTGAATGATATTATCTGAAATGGGAAATAATTTTAATAGGATTATGAATTCAAGAAATTGATATGAAAATTTATTATTTGGAAGGAATAATTTAATTAGAAAAACAAGAGAAATGTGAAAAATTTAGAGATTAATCTTAATAATTTACACACCTAGTAGAAATTCAATTTCAATCCCAAAATTGATATGAAAGATTTATTTGGAATATTTAATTTGAAAAAAAAAAAGAATATGTAGGATATTATTTGTGGAGTAAGAATATGTGGAGTAGAAAAACAAGAGAAATGTGAAAAAATTAGAGATAAGTCTTAATAATTTACACACCTCGTAAAAATTCAATTTCAATCCCAAAATTGATATGAAAGATTTATTTGGAAGATTTAATTTGAAAAAAGAATATGTAGGATATTATTTGTGGAGTAGGAATGATTTTAATTGGATAATAATTTAATGATAACCTAATTGAACAATATGTGTTAAATTAGACCTCATAAATAACGTATAAAAGATTTATTTGGAATGAATAATTTAATTTTAAAAAAGAAGATATGTAAAATATTAATTAGAATAGCGAATAATTCTAATTGGACAACGAGATGTTGATAATCTCATATAAAATTTAATTCTAATTTTTTAAAAATTGATATAGAAAATACTTGGAAAAAATAACTTAATTGACCGATGTATATTAAATTAGACTTAATATAGGGAAAGACAGGAGAATAGTAAGAGTTTGCTCATTGACGAAAAGATTATGATAACGAATTTACTTAACAATTCACATGTAATTGCAATTAATCACATGTAATTGCAATAGCAAGTTCAGGCGAAAAAGTAATTAAGAAAAAAAATCCCATGTATTTCGTTCGCAAATTCGGCAGAAAATCAAATCAACTTGATTGATACTCGACTAAAGCTCAATCGACAGAAAGCTCGTTCGAGCTGGGTTTGTCAATGTAATGAACCAACCTTTATCTAACAAAATATAAAGTTCGGCTCGAGCTCGGTTTGTTGAATACAGATTATGAAATGCATATAACGAAACAAAACAAATCGATTCTGCTCGATTAAAATTCGTTCGGACTGGGGTGGATTACTAATCAAATCAAGCTGAAACGTAGTATTTAAAACTCAATAAAATTTCAAACAAATTTGAACACACATACATTAGATTCGATTGGATTGATATATACTCCCTGTTCCCAAAACCAAATACGGACCATCGGTAGGTCACACTGTTTTGTTATCAAAGGTGTGACGCCTCAAATAGTAACTGATTGTCAAAAAATAATTCAAACAAACCGTATTGCAACACCCAGGGAAAAAGAGGTATGGCATAATAAAATATACAGAAACAATGCACATCAGTTTTTATGCCTATATGAGCAGACCGGATCCCTAAATTGGATCCCTTACTGAGCTAGAGCTGCTCTTGCTATGAGTTAATATATTGAAGGGGAGGGATAAAAAAGACCTGGCACCACATGAGCAACACGGCAGCCAAGCATCACAAACAAAAAACAACAAAACTAAGCAATGATCAATAAAGAAAAATAACAAATTGAATTGAGCAAAATATAATAACATAAAACATACCAATTTATTGTTCCTTCAGAAATAAACTTACAAAAACTGTAGCCGGTTTTGATATCGGCCTGAGTTTTATTTTTATCGACAGTGCTTCTTTGCTGTTTGCATACTGAACACATTGGTGTTTGAAATGGCAAAACCTGAAAAAAAAAAAAAAAGGACTAGACTCAAGGCTTTGTTCCTCCTAGCTTAGTCTAAGTTCGGTTCAGCAAAATTCAGTTCAATTCGATTCAGCTCAGCTCAGCTCAACTTTAGAATCAATCTTATTATTATTACAACATTATCATTATTATTAATATTGCTATTACTATTATCAATAAGGTTATATAATAATTTTAATTTTATCAATAATATGATAGATAAGAATAAATAATTAATATCATTATTAATATCTTTGTCGTTGTAATAAATAATTATTATTATTCCTGTATATATTGTTATATAATAATATTATCATATTATTATTATTATTATTGATATTAAAATCATCAATAATATTATACAAAATATTTATTGTTATAAAACTCTTATTATTAATAATATTTGCTGTAGTTAAAATATATATAATAATTATTATTGTTGTAGATATTGTTATCTAATATTAGTAATTATAATTAATATATTATCAATAATATTGTATATTATTTTTATAATTATTATTAATCTTATTATTATTGTTGTTGCCGTAACATATAATTATTATTATTGTTGTTGTACATATATTGTTATCTAATATTATTATTATTATTACTATTATGATTATTACTTCGGTTTTGTTCAGCAATATTCAATTCAGTGAAAGAATAGAGCCTCATCCTTACTAGCTTTGAGTGAAAATACACAAACAATTTAAAAAAAAAGAACTGTAGAGCAGCCATATAAAAATAGCCTCGAAATCGCAGCAAGGGCCTGCCACGATTCCCCGCCCAAGATCTATGGCAGCAATATGTCAAACCATTATAACAAAAATAAACACGAAAAATAACACAAATCACACAACATAAGATTTACATGGAAAACTCCAAATCCGGTGAAAAAAATCAAGGCAAAAATTCACACTCTGGAAAATTGCTATAACCACACTCTTAGTACTTTTTCTCACCCCCAAACCCCATTTACGGGACCCAAAGTAAAATACTTCTTAACAAAGTATACCTATAATACCCCATCTTCAGGAGCCAAATGCTCCTATTAGGATCTGGAATGCTCCACCAGATTCTCAAAATAGGATGGATTTTATCATTTTATCAAATGAGAAAGAATACCCCTCCTTTTATAACCAGATTTGGCTAATGAATCAAGGTGGCGTTGGCTGGTGACGTACCCCTTCAACAAAGGTGGCCATTATTGTCCACCTAACTCTTCTACAATGGTGGATGGACCACCATTCAACAAAGGTGTCACCCTTTCAAAGAATTTAACTCCTTTTTGTATTCTTGTAGTGATTAACAAGCCATATCTGACTTTCCATTTTTTATTAATCAAATTTTCCAACAACCGCTAGGGTTGGCCACGTGGCGCCAAAGATTGCAATGAAGATATCGTATTCTATCAATCAGAATAAAAAAAATGGAAATAGTGATTCAAGATCTAGATGGATCCCTACCTTTATCTCTCTCCACGAAGCTACCTTTCTATATGGGTAGAGAGATCAGAGTTGGATCACTTTCATCACAAACACACGTGCTCTGTGAACCGGGCAACAACGTCACCCGTAACACGGCTCTACCATTCGAGTAATCTTACCCTGGTCCATGCATAATAATCGGAAAATGGGAAAAGGAAATTGGGAGTGTCGGAGTGGAATATGAGTAGGGCTCCTAGGTGGAGCATTTGTTGAGGCAAACCAAAGGAAGAGCAAAAGTATGTTTAGGAGCTCGTGGGGTGAGGAGGGGAAGGATTTCAACCCACTAATGGTATCGGTAGTCAGGGGTCCTAAACTAAACAAGCTAGATGAATTCCTAAATAAAATTAGAGATTATACATGAATTAGCATCCTAATAGTGTGTAAACTACTAAATGGACGTGCCTTGGTTCCTGTAACTAGCAAATGTTAGACAATGTGTATACATTATGTCACACGTCTCTGATGACATAAACGACAAATAGCAACTCATCTGCATGCTGCAGGTTAATAATTAATATTGCATGAAAAAATGCAGTGTTAGTATTACTATTACTATTATTATTAAATGTAACAGTGGTTACACATGATTGATCTATAGCTCGTTTGTTTTCATACGTAGGTTGACATCAGATAAGTTCAACTTATCACTAATAACGAATAGAAGGCGTACCAAGTCTACGTCATGTTGATGCATCAGAACTCGTAAAAATGGCCTCAACTCTATCAAGAGATGCCTGTAAGCGTCCAGAAGCCATGTTGAATAAGGGTTCATCAGTTCCCACCCCCCTGCAGAATGACAAGTTCTAATAAGGGCTACTTAGAAACATGCCATCCTAATATACTGTTGCCAGTAGTAAATTACTACCAAAACAAAAGAACAAGCCGAATTCAACTAAAATAACATATACACAGGCTTCAATTGGGGGCAATATTAAATTGCCATCTAGGACAAGCCAACTTACCCAGTAATTTCTGGGAGAACATAATCCGCCTTCCACCCGAAACGAAAGTCAACTCCAGGGCAAAGACCAAGTGATGTTTTATTTCTGATTCTAGATATACCATGTCCACCCAAGCACGTCGAAAGCTTCCATTTCCAACCCGTTGCATGTAACTGAAAGCTATGGCCCACTCCTACCTGTGAAAGGTCAAGATTTTTTATTTAGTAAGATTGGAGCACAATAGCTAAAGAAACAGACAGAGGAAAGAGACAATATCATCAAACCTGAAGATTAAGGAACTTTGTTATCGGAATTTTCTTGGAAACAAGCTGGACATCCTGGATTAACGGCTCGTATAGTAGCTTCCATTTCCGCTCATTGGCTAATGGTTTCAAAACCAGTTTTGCATGGTAGTCGTTTAGTGGGGCATTATACAACTACATTGAAGGGGAAAAAAAGTCCAAAAATGAGACTGGAAGCATCGAGTCCAACGCCATAAAGCAAAATAATGATGGGAAGTAAAAAGCATAATAAGATTATTCTAATATGTAAGCTGCTGACAACATTATTTGGTGTTTATAAAATTGACTGCCCATTTCAGATCCCATAAGTCGAAGTCAAGTTAAAAGAACTACTACGAAAAAATAGAAATAACGAATGAAAGAACAGGGCATGAATCAAATGCACAGCTGCATAATTCAATTATTCGGCTCAACTCGTTCTGAAGAAAATAAGCTACATCAAAAATAGCCCAGCAAACATACGACATCCTTTTATGCCCTCAAGCTTCTGACCTTTTCTATTATCAGTTATCACTGAGATGAATTGAACATTTTTGCACAATGAGCAAGCAGATGACTATTCATAAGCCATGAATATGACATCAGAGTTAGAGTGTTGTTGGAACTTCCATCACGCTTCCACATAAATGAAGAGGCAAAGCATAGTGCATTAAGTTAAAAATGGCAGATGGGACTTCATAGTTCAGTCAGCATCATCATTGACTGCACGTTAATTCCAACTATAATAGGTCGGTGGTATGAAGATTCTAGTGTCATTTAATGGTCTAAAAATTTATTAAACGCTATAAATCCGTGCAAAAAATCAAAGTAGCAAAGTTTCATGTCGGAGGTCTTCATGTCGCAACCTTCATATGAGGAGAAATGAGACAAAATTCCAAAACCATAACCGTCATAAGTTTTTCTACTTGCCCTTCCTGTCGCAACCTTGATGTGAAGAGAAATACGATGAAATTCTAAAACCAACACCATCCTAAGTTTTTTCGCATGAAAAAATATCATGTGACGGGGATGAGCTGAGGATAATTGGTAAGTCATGTCCCGTTACAAGATTGATATAAAATCAACATATATGTCTGGAACATGTCTTGGGACCTCATAAATTCCATGTGAAATACAACTTTTTTTATGTCGCGAACGACATTATTAACCTTCCATTCACCCATATGATCCCCGACCAATTTCACAATAATCCGCTCAACCAAAAAGATTAAAATCGGACACAACGGACAATTCCACACATGCTTTCGTATGACATGGCATGGTTACTTCCTTTAAATTTCACTGGTGTTGAACAATCAACAGCTCGAAAGCAAAGCAAAGGAACTTCCTTTTTGGTATGACATGGCATGGTTACTTCCTTTAAATTTCACTGGTGTTGAACAATCAACAGCTCGAAACCAAAAAGATTAAAATCGGACACAACGGACAATTCCACACATGCTTTCGTATGACATGGCATGGTTACTTCCTTTAAATTTCACTGGTGTTGAACAATCAACAGCTCGAAAGCAAAGCAAAGGAACTTCCTTTTGCACTTGGGGACAATAAATGGCAAGTTAAAAACAAATGTAGAAGCATGAAGCATACCCTCTAATAGAAATGACCTACTCTACTTATGTCCAAGAACTGATGAAATCTAACATGCAAAAATGAAAATGCCCTTTCTAGCTAAAGAAAACCTTAAACTAAAGAAAATAACAAAGCAAAAAAACCCAAAAAAAATCTCAATTTTAGTGATTACACTCATCGAAGGATATTAGTCACCAGAGCAATCAACTGAGAAAATTTCAATATCTCCTGAACCTGGTATATCAATCCGACAGGTTCTATATCATCCATCGACACGTTAAAAATTCCATATATACAATAAATAAATTTCTGTAGAAATAAATACCTCCAAATTAACCCCAACACGGAGCCCCTGAATTTCTTTCCTGAACTTCAAGAAAATCTCAGAAGGCATCAGATTGATGTTGTAAAGCTCTTCCCAGGAAGTGCCTCCTTCTCCATTCGAAGTCCCATCCATTATACTCGAGGTAAAAAAACTCAATGGCAAAGCCCTCCAAGAACCACTTACGAAACTTTGATGAAATTAATAAGATAAACGGGATAATAATCTCTCGGTGTCATATGCAAAAGACGAACTGCTCTAGTTTAGGTTCATGGAAGTGGAAAGAACCAACGGGGTTGCATATTGGGTCAAAAAAAAGTAAATTTTTCTATGGATCTTTTATAGTCGACTTTCATAAATTAATACTCGATAAATTAATAAGTTTTTTAATATTATAAAATATAAAAATAAAAAGAAAAGATTTGTTAACCCAGTTCGTCAATAATGACTACATCTGGAAGCATACCCAGCCAGAAGAATATTCACTATAATTTGTGTGTTTCTCAGTACAAAAATACAATCAAAAGAGATATTTATACTAATAAATAAGAATATAACCCTAAAAGCTCACTAGTCATCTTAGCCCATTGAGTATCTTATCCTGCAAGTAATGTCCATAAAATAATATATTTACAACACTCTCCCTTAGACATTACGCTTTAATGTTCATGCTGAACGAAAACCTCGATAGAAAAATCTGGAGGGATAAACTTAGTTAAAGGAAAAAGGAGTACCATCATTGATCTTCAGGATCCAATCTATAAGATTCTTTCGATATTGACACTCCCCCTGAACACAATAGTCTTCCAGGTATATGAATTTTAATACCATGAACACATTTTTCGAATGTAAAAAGCGATTCAGTAAACAAATCTATCAAATTCTCACTAGGACATGCCTTTTGCATGAGAATAGTATGACTCTTCCGGAGTTCATGCTAAGTAAGCTAAGTCAATCAATGCCAATTTTGAAATGCATTTCAATGCGCTTTGCAAAGATGTAAAGAAATGTGGATAAAAGGAACAGCTCTATTACAATTTTATCATTGTAGATCTTCGAGTCGACGCGTACCGATCTTGTGTACCAACTTTCTGAATATTGTTGTTCTTCATCTTTGAGATGTTCATGCCTCGTTAAAAAACTCTCCGGAAAAACCCTTGTGGGAAAATTTCGATAGAGGAAAAGAGTGCACGATATACACTTATAAATATGTGTTGCATTAGTTGTCTCGTAAAAAACCTTCACTAAGAAAAATCCATCGTTAAAAAACTTGATAAGGACAAGAGTACAACCATTCTTACTCCTCCTGAAGATAACCATATTCAGATCATTTAATACTATAAATCTATATTCCATGTATAGATTATGAGGAGAAATATGCAAATTTAACACTAGTACAATTTTGTGTCATAGTTCTTCGGGAACTCGTTTATGCAACACAATTTATACTATTCTCATAGAGAACAATCTATGGTATATCACATATCACAACACCAGTTTTGGATTTTATATAATGGGTGAGACAATCAATATTCCAGTGACCACCAAAGTCAATCTCAATTTATTTTGAATAGACTAATTATTATCCTTTAAGATAACGTATGATATGCTCAATATCATTTCAATGTCTTCATCATGAGAACATTAATTCTTGCTAGCAAGTTAACATTGAATGTAATATCAGGCCTAGTAGAGCATAATGCTCTTAAACACTCAAATAAGGAACTCCAGGTCCTTAAATTTAATTGTTATCTTTTTATGTTTAGTCTATATTCACATTATGTGAAGAGACAATTATTGAGTCTAACTGGATGTATTTTATTCAAAACAAATCCATCTACAGCCTATTCTCAAGTAGGTTGACTGGTGTAAAAATAATACGCTCCATCAGGGCGATACTCAATCTTTCAAGTTGAGATTTACTTAAGTTTACTTAAGCATTTCATTTTAAACTTTGCAATTATGCACGAGTTGACTTTTTCACCAATATAAATAAAAGTCATTCAAAGACTCTTTTGAATGACGTAAATATGCCATTATCACATATCCTTACTTAAGGATATTCACACTTGTTGTGAATCTATTTATCTTCATTAGAAGTTTTGAGTGTATTAGAGACTTTCATATAGATATTCACGCTTAGTGACCCAACAAATTTGTAGTCATAATATCTATTACCACCTAATATATTAAATAACGGAACATAATGCCATAACTAAAGAATTAATTTAAGGTTTATCATAAACCTTTGAGCTATTAATCTCGCATTGTGTCTCACAATTTCATTTCTCTTAATACAAACATTCATCGTGCATCCAATAGGGACAACACATTTGACATGTGTATTATAGAGCAATGCAAGAAGCTCTACCTAAATTGATTTTTCTATTTACCTAGTGCTCCTGTCACTGGTTTTGGATCCAGATTATTGATAATATTAATCAAGCAATTCTTGAGGTAAGAAAATATTGTCGAAATTCATGGTATTTTCTTTTGCATTTTTCTTCTGTGTTTACAAAATTTATGGCAATTTCAATCAAGCAGTAATTTGATGGTTTCGTAATCTCAATATTATAATCATTTGTTCACATACAAGTGTATTGGGATTCTCGTCTTCAGGACGATTCTCAGAGTGATGTGATCCGTTTATTTGTATTCCGCGGATTTGGATCTTTATCACCAACAAGCCTCCCTCGCTTTAGCGTAAAGGATCATCACTTAATTCATTTAGTTCACAAAGAACTCTAATTTTCTTGTGGTGCATATACAATGGGTATATGCAAAATCACTCGTTTAGCAGTAATATTTCTTGAACTTTAATTTCATCTGCGTGAATAGTCGATAACTTTCGACATTATTTCATATATTATTCAAACTATGAATCGCTCTTTCCAGAGCATGTAATATCCATAAAGAATATCAAATTGTGCTACATCACGAGCAACAATATTTTCAAATTTATAAAGAACGTTTAAAATATGCTTCATAAATATTAAATGTGCTACTCATGAGCAACGATAAACAATAATCTTTAATATTCATCAAGAATATCAATTGCTCATTCAGGAGCAACTATGTGAAATAATTTTTAAGATTATTTGAGAGTTTCAACTTGAAACTACGTTTATCATATCATGATGATAATAATATAGTTAGAACTATCACATAGTGAACTCAATTTTCACTTTTATCTATCATTTGTGTCATTTTGCACAAAAAATCATGGATAAATATCAATATAATTTCCATAAACTTATTTTGCTCTTAAGAGCATGTTATATTCCTAAAGAATATCAATCGTGCTACTTCGGGAGCAACGATATGTAATCTTTATGATTATCATAAATCGTAACCATATATCAAACGTGCTACTTCGGGAGCAACGATATATAATCATAAATATCATATATATCGTAACAAATACGATTATTACATCAATACAACATGATATATGAAATAAATCTTGCAATAAAATATATTTTTCATAATTCACAAAATCAAAGCATATTCACAAATTAAAATATGCTATGAATTAATTTCAATATATATAAAATTAAATACTTTGGCACGCTTACTTACTCCATAAATAATTCCAGATCTTTGATCCTTGAACGGGATACTAAAATATGGCTTCTCTCCATAGCATGCACATTATCATGGGAAACATATTTTTCTTTATGCACGTAAAACATAAATATGGTTAGATTCATAAGTATACAAATCAATGGACAAATGAATCATTAATTAGAAAAAGATGGAGAGTTGAGAAATGCCCGGAAAAGGGGACACTGGGCTCAATAATTGGCCGAAAAAGGACTCGGGCGTGGCGGTACAGCAACTCGGTGTTGGATGAGGCTGAATCTTCAAATTTCCTCGCAAAAATCTGCTTCTGTTCGGCGACAGATTCAGTAAGAAATATTACACAAAATCCGATCTCCACCGTTGAATATATAGATATTTATGTTAGGAAGTTGCTGTCAAAATTTCAAACTAATCCGACGGTTAACGATGCGGAAAACGCAATTTTTCCGCGGCCTCACAATGCAAAAATCTGCTTGCGGATTTTTTTTTTTTTTGCGAATTTCGAAAATCAGAAGGAAAAAAAAACTACTGTTAGAGTATCGTGCTGATAACGTGTTATAAATATAATAATAAAAAGATTTATTGACCCAGTTCGTCAATAATGACTACATCTGGGGGCATATCAAGCCAGAAGAGTATTCACTATAATTTGTGTGTTTCTTAGTACAAAAATAAAATCAAAAGAGATATATTTATACTAATAAATAGGGATGTAATCTTAAAAGCACACTAGGCATCTTAGCTCATTAAGTGTCTGATCCTACAAGAAATATCCATAAAATAATATATTTACAACATTTAAGATAATAATAATTTATTTTGACTCCGACTTCGATCAATTCAAAGCATGAATTTAAATAAATTAATAAGATAATAACTTTCTTGAACAACCTCTACAAATACATTGTTTTATTATCTCCATAAACTAATAGTTTCTCAAATACATATGCCAAGTATATATAGATATATACTTAGGACATCTTAGCAAAATATGATTGTATTTTGTTTTTTCTTGAAATTTAAATATAGTTGAACTTCAAACTCTAATCTCAGTGCGTTCACAAGTTTTGGTGTACACTTCTCAAATTGTAACAAAAAATTGTAAAGAGTGTTTGATGCTATAATTGCTTCTTTTCTTTTGACTGATTCCAAAAGTGCTGAATCATCATCAGCTTCATTTTTAATTGAATTTTCCATGATACTCTCCACAAGTTCTTCTAAACTTTGGACTTGTAAACACTCATTGTTTTCACCTGGACAATCTAATATTAGATTGACATTCATTTGATTGCTGACCAATTATTCCCTCAACTTTATTTGTTCATTGATTTTAGACAAAAAATTTATTTAAATGATTAATTTAAAATTTATTTTTGAACAATTTAAAATCACTCTATAAAATAATAATAATTATTTTATTGATTAATTAATATATATATATATAAAAATTAATCGAATTTCATGGTCTCAATATTATTAATTTATAGACGTTTTACCAATAACGGACTATATTCCCAACTTTTCTTTTAAGTTCCAAGAACATTTTGATTTTTGTTGTAAATAAGTCATGCATATAGCGAATGATCAATATGCTCTTGAAACCTTAAATGTGTACTTATAAATAGAGGCCTATGATCTTCATAATGTATACATAATTTTATTGGAGTCTCTCATCCCCTCTCATATTTCTCTCTTTCTCTCAAAGTTTATAACACGTTATCAGCACGAATGTTCTAGAAAAAAAATCGCACATTAAAATTCTGCACTGCCACGCTACACAAAAAACATGTTTTCCAATTCGTAAACTGTTGGATATTATTGAAATTTTTGCAGCAACTTCCTAATATAAGGATATGTATATTCAACGGTGGAAATTGGATTCTGAAAAGTATTGCTTGAAGAAACAATGTACGAACATAAATAGTCTTTTTACGTGAACAGTATTAATTCTATTTATTCCTTGGAAGATTTTTTTCATATGATGATCTCGAGAAACAAATAATATTATTTAGTTATTAAATTTTATGTTTCTATGTGTATCATATACAAAATAGTACTGAGGTGTATGCTGTTGGTGGTACTTGGGTACATCATTCATTCTCTTCTGCTAATGATGCAGTTGGTGTAACACCCCCAATCCACTCATGGATATTACACACCGTAAACCCTCTCCTCGAGGATCTACCAGGATGGTAACAAAAATCAGACATCTAAGCATCGCCTTTAAGGCTAAAATGACTCAGTAGATCGATTTGGTCTTTCCATAATTACATACAACTCAATCTGAATACATGTCCACACAGAGGTCAAATACAAAATACTCCCGTACAACGGGGAAATTATTGCAGCGGAGATGACAAACAACCGGACCAATACAACAGTAACTGGGTCTTCATGTGATTAGTATCGATCATCTTTCATCATCCTTCGTGCCGACCCTGTATTATGCTCCCAAAACCTGAATGCAAAAATAGACATCCACCCCCCGAATACTCGGGGGTTAGCAAAACTCCACTGTTTTGCTAGTGCAAGTATAAATACGAAAACAAGCCATACATATCATACTCCACAAAAACATAATAATCGCGAATATACTTCCCGAGACAATTCACTTGATCAAACCATTCAAAACATGAAAGGTAGGAACTAACCCAATGTACATCTTACAAAACATTTTACGATCTCGGGAGTTTAGAAAATATTTGGGGTTTAGGAATTCTCAAACCTTTCGAAAACATTTAGGGACACAACCCAAAAAGTCATTTTCCAAAATACAAGTTCCGATAACAATACGCAGGGTCCACAACCCATTTCACAAAACATGGGGTCCGCGACCCAAATCACAAATCACAGGGTCCGCAACCCAAATCACAAATCACATGTTCCTAAGGATTATTCGCGTCCCGTGCTAACAAGCCACGACCCTCAGATGCTCCCGAAGAACAAACCCGAGTGAATAACCCAATAGGAAAAACATATCAAATCACATGTCTCCACAACACGAATATCACAACCAAACCACAACCATAAGTTATCCCGGCATCGCGCTAACAAGCCACGAACCTCGGAGTCCCCGCAAGACATACCCGATGATAACCCCACAAGTTATCCCGGCATCGGGCTAGCAAGCCCCGAACTTCAGAGTCCCCGCAAGACATACCCGTATTGGATAACCCTACGGTTTCGCCCGACCCATACTAGCAAGTATGGATCCCGGAGATTCAACAATCCTACCCGGAGGCACATCACATACAACAAGCACACAACAATAATCGATTATCAAGACAAGCAACATTAAGCATCACAACCTCCTTTCAAAGGAGTAACGACTAACATCACATCATGTTAAATACCCACCGAACAAATATACAATTCGATACACAATCCTCGACAAATGATTATGGTCTATTATATTCACTAAATGCGATCATAATGTCTCTCAACGTACGAAACTAACACACATATTCCGAGAACACATCTATTCCCAAAGTATACGAATTATCATTTAAGGACAATATTTATCGAGAACATACCGATCCTTTTTAACGTTCATTAAACATTTGGATTTCGTATAAAATTATTCACCAACAATTACTCCTACGAAACATGAAACGTATGGACAAGATACTTGCCTCGGTACCGCGAGCAACGGAACAACGAACGAACATGGTCGGATAGCCCTCAAACTTCCAAAAATGACCAAGAATTCGACAACCTCACGATCGCTACGAAAATAACATCACCACGGATAAATAACGTTAAACGGAATCCGAATCAATCGGAAAAACAACAAGGATCCGAGGGTTCCTTCGAAGAAATTGGAAATCAAGTCCCGGGTGATAAAAATCGATATATGAGTTACAAAATCTGAATATAATGGCCAAGACAACAAGAATACCATAATCAATTCATCCACCACGGATTAAATCAAAGAATCACGAAGAAACCCCCAAAATTACATAACTAGGGTTCTACGAAAGAGTTACCTCGATCCGACGAAGAACAAGGATTGGATGATGATATAATTGACAAGGATCTTCCAAACCACCTTGGAAAAGAGTAGAGTAGGCCAAAGACGTCGCTCCCCGTCTTCTCCCGTCGCCAGCCGCCACAAAAATGAAGAAAGGGTGAGAAATGATGATTAAACGCTGCTGTCCAGTATTTATACTGGACAGTTATTAGCGTGCACTAACTAGACAGCATTAGCACGCGCTAACGAGGTCAACTCTCAAAACTACCGCAAATAACAAGGTTAGCGTGCGCTAGACACACACACATGTAGCGCGCGCTAACGAGCCATGGATACAGCCCAGTAGCTCCTGGATAGACCTGCACCTACCCGGTAGCGTGCGCTAGGAGGAAGAAATGGCGTGCGCTAAGAAGTCGATAGCGTGTGCTAGAAACGAACCTTAGCGTGCGCTAATGAGACTCCAGTCCCAGTCCAGCGGCTCCTGGACTCTCTGGACGGCCAGTTAGCGCGTGCTACACGTCCGGTAGCGTGCGCTAACCACAACAGAGTAGCGCGCGCTACGCCATAATCATTAGCATGCGCTACACCACAAAAAAATCCAAAAACTCACATAGTGACCCGAAACGCTACCAAACACATGTCCCAACAGGGCACGCCCATAACATGGCACAAAATTCCAACGATGAGGTCAAAAATTTTCCGGTAAAGCCCAGAAAACTCAACGAATCCAGAACAAAAATCTCGGATATTACATTCTACCCCCCTTAAAAGAAGTTTCGTCCTCGAAACTTGCAATCTCTCGTACAAACATCAATTCAACAGAAAATCCAAAATCACCAAGGTAACTAATAAATACCGAATAATATACTTACAGGTCTTTGAAGTCGAAGAACTCCCGCGATACTAGCATATGACTCCATTTCAAAAATCTCGACACAAAAAGAGTGCAAAACAAAATCAATCACAATTTGAAAACAATTGGTCTCCGCCAAGACCACAACAAGTTTAGAGCACTGTCGAGTTTTGTGGGATCTGTGACGCTGTGTCTCCTCACCTAAAGCGCATGAGCCGCTCCTTCTCACATGCACGTATCACCGGCGTTCCACTCCACATCGAAAGCCGCACATTGCACGTGCCTCTCACCGGCGTTCACTTCCCGATTGGAGCCGCATATTGCATATGACCACGGCACCGGCGTTCACTCCCTGCCTCGTCGGTCTCGGGAATACCAACAATCCCCAAACCCACACATCACCACGACAGTACTCAAAAATCACACAGTACCAAAACAATACAATCCAAAATAGCCAGAAATCCAGCTACACAAAAATCACGCTACTACCACACTGGTAGAGCCACATAACACACATGCCCGGTTATCACAAAACCATGGGCTCCGATACCATTTCTGTAACACCCCAATCCACTCAGGGATATTACACGCCGTAAACCCTCTCCTCGAGGATCTACCAGGCTGGTAAAAAAAATCAGACATCTAAACATCGCCTCTAAGGCTAAAATGACTCAGTAGACCGATTTGGTCTTTCCATAATTACATACAACTCAATCTGAATACATGTCCACACAGAGGTCAAATACAAAATACTCCCGTACAACGGGGAAATTATTGCAGCGGAGATGACAAACAACTGGACCAATACAACAGTAACTGGGTCTTCATGTGATTAGTATCGATCATCTTTCATCATCCTTCGTGCCGACCCTGTATTATGCTCCCAAAACCTGAATGCAAAAATAGACATCCACCCCCCGAATACTCGGGGGTTAGCAAAACTCCACTGTTTTGCTAGTGCAAGTATAAAAATGAAAACAAGCCATACATATCATACTCCACAAAAACATAATAATCGCGAATATACTTCCCGAGACAATTCACTTGATCAAACCATTCAAAACATGAAAGGTAGGAACTAACTCAATGTACATCTTACAAAACATTTTACGATCTCGGGAGTTTAGAAAACATTTGGGGTTTAGGAATTCTCAAACCTTTCGAAAACATTTAGGGACACAGGCCAAAAAGTCATTTTCCAAAATACAAGTTCCAATAACAATACGCAGGGTCCACAACCCATTTCACAAAACACCGGGTCCACGACCCAAATCACAAATCACAGGGTCCGCAACCCAAATCACAAATCACATGTTCCTAAGGATTATTCGCGTCCCGTGCTAACAAGCCACGGACCTCAGATGCTCCCGAAGAACAAACCCGAGTGAATAACCCAATAGGAAAAACATATCAAATCACATGTCTCCACGACATGAATATCACAACCAAACCACAACCATAAGTTATCCCGGCATCGCGCTAACAAGCCACGAACCTCGGAGTCCCCGCAAGACATACCCGATGATAACCCCACAAGTTATCCCGGCATCGGGCTAGCAAGCCCCGAACCTCGGAGTCCCTGCAAGACATACCCGTATTGGATAAACCTACGGTTTCGCCCGACCCATACTAGCAAGTATGGATCCCGGAGATTCAACAATCCTACCCGGAGGCACATCACATACAACAAGCACACAACAATAATCGATTATCAAGACAAGCAACATTAAGCATCACAACCTCCTTTCAAAGGAGTAACGACTAACATCACATCATGTCAAATACCCACCGAACAAATATACAATTCGATACACAATTCTCGGCAAATGATTATGGTCTATTATATTCACTATATGCGATCATAATGTCTCTCAACGTACGAAACTAACACATATATTCCGAGAACACATCTATTCCTAAAGTATACGAATTATCATTTAAGGACAACATTTATCGAGAACATACCGATCCCTTTTAACGTTCATTAAACATTTGGATTTCGTATAAAATCATTCTCCAACAATTACTCCTACGAAACATGAAACGTATGGACAAGATACTTGCCTCGGTACCGCGAGCAACGGAACAACGAACGAACATGGTCGGATAGCCCTCAAACTTCCGAAAACGACCAAGAATTCGACAACCTCACGATCGCTACGAAAATATCATCACCACGGATAAATAACGTTAAACGGAATCCGAATCAACCGGAAAAACAACAAGGATCCGAGGGTTCCTTCGAAGAAATTGGAAATCAAGTCCCGGGTGATAAAAATCGATATATGAGTTACAAAATCTGAATATAATGGCCAACACAACAAGAATACCATAATCAATTCATCCACCACGGATTAAATCAAAGAATCACGAAGAAACCCCCAAAATTACATAACTAGGGTTCTACGAAAGAGTTACCTCGATCCGACGAAGAACAAGGATTGGATGATGATATAATTGACAAGGATCTTCCAAACCACCTTGGAAAAGAGTAGAGTAGGCCAAAGACGTCGCTCCCCGTCTTCTCCCGTCGCCAGCCGCCACAAAAATGAAGAAAGGGTGAGAAATGATGATTAAACGCTGCTGTCCAGTATTTATACTGGACAGTTATTAGCGTGCACTAACTAGACAGCATTAGCACGCGCTAACGAGGTCAACTCTCAAAACTACCGCAAATAACAAGGTTAGCGTGCGCTAGACACACACACACACGTAGTGCGCGCTAACGAGCCACGGATACAGCCCAGTAGCTCTTGGACAGACCTGCACCTACCCGGTAGCGTGCGCTATGAGGAAGAAATGGCGTGCGCTAAGAAGTCGATAGCGTGCGATAGAAACGAACCTTAGCGTGCGCTAATGAGACTCCAGTCCCAGTCCAGCGGCTCCTGGACTCTCTGGACGGCCAGTTAGCACGCGCTACACATCCGGTAGCGTGCGCTACGCCATAAGCATTAGCGTGCGCTACACCACAAAAAAATCCAAAAACTCACATAGTGACCCGAAACGCTACCAAACACATGTCCCAACAGGGCACGCACATAACATGGCACAAAATTCCAACGATGAGGTCAAAAATTTTCCGGTAAAGCCCAGAAAACTCAACGAATCCAGAACAAAAATCTCGGGTATTACAGTTGGTTTGCTTGAGGGGCATACTATTGACAAAAAGCATTGCGTTTTACAGGTTGGCGAGGCTGTGCTTTCTGCTGCTTATGATAAGAGCTAGGTTGTCGAATGGCAGCCTCTAGTTTTTGAGAAGGGACAACTGTAGCATTTCCTTTGTCTATAGGATCCTCTTTTGGAGCTTTCTTTGTTTTAGGAATGGGTTCCACTCATTTGACAAACACCGTACTAGTTTTGTCTTTGTTGGAGAACGAGTCGTATCCCAAGCCACGTTTATCATGGACATGTTGTCCAATGTTTAGGATGTATTCTATCCTCCTTGATGATTTCTTGTAACACCCCCAAACCACTCGGGAATATTACAGCGCCGCAGACCCTCTCCGTGAGGATCTACCAGGCTAAAAGCGGAAAACACAACATATAGATACATGCCAACATGGCTAATAACGACTCGTTAGACCGATTTGGTCTTTTCCACAATACACACATCATATATACATAACTCTTTCCCAAAACTCATACCCATACAGGGGTTGGATTACAACAACGTTCCCATAAAACGGGAGAGCACCACAACGGAAATATAAACAACAAGACTCTACCAAAAATACTCAACGACTGGTCTTCATGTGATTAGTATCGTCGTCTTCCACCATCCTTCGAACCGATCCTGTGATTCGCTCCCCAGCGACCTGCAAGTACCTGGACGCAATACAGACATCCACCCCCCGAATACTCGAGGGTTAGCAAAACTCCACTGTTTAGCTAGTGCAAGTATAAAATTATGAATACAAGCCATACGTAAAAATCTCCAAAAACAAGATAATCGTGAACATACTTCCCGAGATAAATCATTTAATCAAAACTACTCGAATCAAGACAGGTGGGAATAAACCCAAAATGCATTTAATCAAAATATCAAAGATCTCGGGAGTTTTGAAAATATTTGGAATATACAAATTCTCAACTTAACAGAACCATATAGGGATACGGGCCAAGGACTTGTTTAAGTTCAAAAATACCAATCCGATTAGAAAATACGGGGTCCACGACCCGATCATCCTCATCACATACTCGAGTGAAAACCCAAAGGTCACACCCAATAAACAACCAAATCACAATTCATAAAAAAAACAATCACAGGGCCCGAACCCTTATATCAAAATATCCCAACTAAGAAATGAACCAAGAACACCACCATTATGATGCCATTCTAACCAAGTACCAAGTCCTTACGTGTGACGTACTTCAAACCGAGAATGAAAACGTTATGATATTCCGGACATATCACAATTATCAAAACAACAGCGTGCCAAAATCATCATCACAAGATAACCTCCCTAGTTGTACTGGACCTGTACCCATAACGGAATACACACCCCAGAGAGTCCTCGTCAGGCCCTCCCCAGTGTACAACCCAACCGAGTGATCCGAAGATACTCAAAGTCTAACGGATCCCAGGGGACCCTCGCTGGTTTTACTCGGCTCACACACACTCAAAAACCACATGGCACGAATCAAAATCATCAAAACCGTATTCTCCCTAAGTACATCATACGTAATTCAAGGTACTTGTTAGAAACGGCCACTCACCCGACACATACTCGCCAATAACACACATATCCACACATACACATATATTCTTATTAAAAGAAGACATAACCTTAAGTCCACTGTTGACACAATCACGCACAACAATACCACACGCAAGGAAGACATTTCCAAGTATAACACTAACACACATTTTCAGAACAACACATTCGTTCACAAATGCACAAATGGATTTAGAAGAGAACCTTTATCGAGAATATACCGATCCTTTTTAACATTCATTAAACGCTCGTATTTCACATAAAATCATTTATCAATAATTGTGCTTACGAAACATGAAACGTATGAGCAAGATACTTGCCTCGAATCCGCGAGCGAACAAATATGACGAATCACAAGTCCTCGATACCATGAACCATCGGACAATGAACGGATGAGGTTGGGCAGCCCTCGAACTTCTAAAACCAACCAAGAACTCGACAACTCCATGATAACTACGAAAATAACACTAACACGAATCAATAACACTAAACGGAATCCGAATCGATCCTAAAAACAACAAAGATCTAAGTGTTCTCAAAGAAATCAAGAATCGTTGATCCGGGCGATAAAATCAATGAACGGTTAACAAAATCTGAAGATTATGGTCAAGGTAAATAAGAATACACAACCGATCGAATGAGATCGGGTAAGAATCACAAATCCAAGGAAAAACCCCAAATTCAAGAAACTAGGGTTCTAAGAAGAGATTACCTTGATTTGGACCAAGAAGATGATTAGATGTTGTTAAACACCTACAAATCCGTTCTAAAATGAAGCTTGATGAAGAAGATCGCTCAAAATCACCTTTGGAGCTCACTCCCGTCGGAAAAGATGAAGAAGGGAGAGAAATGACGAAGTGAAGCTCTTTGTCAAGATTTATATCGATGCTTATTAGCATGCGCTAACAATACAGTATTAGCGCGCGCTAACGGGGTCAACGCCCAGAACTGACCGCATGTAACACTGTTAGCGTGCGCTATCCCCATGAGCGTAGCGTGCGCTAACGAGTCACGGATCCAGTCCAGTAGCTCCTGGACAGATCTGCATCTACCAGGTAGCGTGCGCCAGAAAAAAGAAATAGCGTGCGCTAATCAGTCGATAGCGTATGCTAGCTACCAACCTTAGCGTGCGCTAACGAGACTCCAGTCCCAGTCCAGTGGCTCCTAGAGTGTCTCTGGACTTCCAGTTAGCGTGCGCTACACATCCGGTAGCGTGCGCTAACCACGACACAGTAGCGCGCGCTACGCCACAAGCGTTAGCGTGCGCTACACCACAAAAACCCAAAAACTCGCATAGTGATCCGAAATGCCTCCAAACACATGTCCCAGCAAGGCACACATAAACGTTGCACAAAATTCCAACGATGAGGACAATAACAATCCGATAAAACCCCAAAAACTCAATGAATCCGGAACAAAGATCTCGGGTATTACATTCTACCCCCCTTAAAAGAAATTTCGGCCCCGAAACTTAAAACACAAAATGATCAGCGCAAAACAATCTCCGACAACAAAAATTAGAACGATAACAAAACGCAAAACACATGCTAACTGTTGCTGATGACCTGCAACGTATCACATGCAGCACGTGGCTGATAACATCCATATCATTATACCAGAATGATAACGAAACGCAACGAACAAGATCAATATGGTTGGCCAGCCCGAACAGTATAACAATCAAGACGCGAGCTCAACGCTGCACAAATACAAAATTCCACCATTCGAGGGTCGGAAGATCAACAATGAAGCTAATTTCCTGAAGTGAAGGAAATTACGATGTGGTCTGAATGCTCAAAAATCACGATACGGAAGTAACAAAATCAGACAACAAATGATCGAACCACAACGATCGAGACAATAACAGTCGAACAGTCAAGTTCGAATCACGACGACCAACAAGAATCAAATAACAACTCTGAAGTTCACACCTCGGCTCGAGACAATAGGTGATATGGTAAAGCGACAAGATATGCATCTACATAAAATCCACATGGATGGAATCATAATCGAACAAAAAGTCACAACGACAAGCGGATTATTTCCAAAAAAATTACCACCACCCGTTCGATCAACAAAACAAAGGATAGGGCAAATTCAGAAAATATCAACGAACACAAATGAGTCGATAGAGTTGAAACCACAAAAGTTCGAAAATCCGATCCACTTCTAATAAAAGAAGTCTATCCCCGAAATTCGAAACAACGAGACAAGGAGATAACACAACATACAACTGGTAGACTACACTCTCAGGGACTCCTCAGAGTCATCCCTGATATCAGTGCTCAAATCAGGCCTCGGAAGACTCGGTGACTAACTCGCAGAACTAAACCCGGTGTCCCACGAGTCTGCACTTGTAACACGTCACTAGGAAAGAAGGACAATGTGCACGAACATGCCCTGACACATTGCAGTTGACACACCTCTTGGCCTTACCAGGAGGCAATGCTCACGATTTGGAACTCTCAGTCCCAAGCATCGAGCGATGGAACTTCACAGCGGAAAGACTACTACATTGCAATCCAGAAACACCAACTCCAGTACTAACCACAATATCGTCCAGCTTCCTCTGCTTCCCTCTCGGATTCAGATAAAACCCAGCTTCCAGAAGTTCTCGGAACTCCGCCCACATGAAGACATGATCCCGAGGTTTAACGGCTTCCCACGAATGAACAACATCATCGCTAAGAAGGTATTGAGCAATAGGGACCTTCCGATCTTCAGGACAATCAATGGACTCGAATATCTTCTACAACTGAAGAAGCCAACCATCTCAGCCCAGTGCATCTGCCGCACCAGTGAATCGAGGGGGATTCATACGAATTACCTCTCGGAGCCATAGATTTGTCCCGACCTTCTGAATCGCATCAGTGTTGCGTTGAATCACCTTGGTCAACTGAGTCATCTGTGTTGCTACTTGTTGTAATACAGTAGCAACATCCATACCAATATCGTTCCCAACAATATTCTCTCGATCCCGTGCCTGATCCCCGTGGTCATCCGTACCACGGTTGCGACCAAGATCTCTGCCCCTCGGCATAGTAATCAAGAAAATTTAACGCAACGAAAGTCACATAGTCACACAACAATATTAATGCACACACGGAAAACCCTCACAGGTGATCGACTGCAAAGGTTAGACGTAACGACAAAATACAGTCTAAAACTTTCGCCCAGCCACAACAAAAGATGGTGTGTGCTAACTGTGCAAGTTTGGTAACACAACCATACTCACCTACCAACGGTGCTAGACCGGAGGTTACAAACAAACAACATCATACAAATCCAAATGCCAATGGTTCACATAATTATAATATCACACAATTAACCGTCAAAAGTTAAACAACGTTCCAAACCGAGTCTTCACCTCTCGGTCAAGAGAACTATCTCGACGAGTGCCCGAATGACTCAGCGTTCACACCACCACTCTAATCACAACTCGGAGCATTACAGCTGAATAACAACAACATCTTTATCACGTACCTTTTTAACGAAATACATGGAACCAAAAAGTTTAAAAGTGAGAGTCACGTTTCAAGTAAGTTTTTGGTAGACCTCAAATGAGTTTAAAATTAAATTTTTGAAAACTTGCAATATAACAATGGGGATACAATGTAAGTAGTTTGAATTCTCAAAATATTTGGCCACGAGGTCATAACACGAAAATCAAGCTTTTCCTTTCTTGAAGGTTGTTTTAAAATAATTTTTTACATGACTCCCCAAAAACATTTAGAACATTTAAAATATCACATTGATGAGCTCACCTAGTGTAACCGCACCAAAACATTACTCCTTGTAAAACAATTGATACAAGGATATATATATATATATAGGGTGGGGTTATAATAAAAAGGGTGTTAAAATAAAAAGTGTAGGAAGGGATCTCCACCATTAGATCATATTTGACTAGATTTGACCAAATCAAATTGAGCGGTGGCAATATGGTAAATAAGGTAAACTTAAGTGGCAGATCTGTAACATTAAACATATACCCAAACTATTCATCTAATCCCTGAACCATTATTCGATCTCACTTTCTCTCTCTTAAAATTCACACTTTCTCTCTTAAAAATTTCACACACATCTTCATAAGATTTCTCTCTAATCAAATCACGACAACATCTTCTCATCATATTCAAAGCGTTAAAAGAAATTACCGCATCTTAAACCTTCAAATCATAATCTAATCATTACTGCATCATTGCTTAAACGATGTTGAAGACAGATCTACTGCATCGTAAATGCCTCTGTAAGTTGATTTATGAAGCCGAATCATTTTGTTAGTTTTGGTTTACTAAAAACTTGTTCTTTTTTATCAAGTTAAGTTCGTTATTTTGAATATAATGAGATAGGCTACCAAATTTGTTCAAGAGTATGTGTATGTATGTGTTTATGATTGTTGCATACAAGGTGTTTGATAAAATGTCTCAATGTGACTTTATAACTGTGGTGAGCTAACTTTACATTCTAATGCACTTGTAATGAAACTGTGATGCACTAATTTTGAACTAAGATGTAGTAGGTATTTTTGTTGTTGTGTGTACGGATGAAATAGGATAAGCGTAGGCTATTTTATGATTGTAAAATTGTTTATATGCTTGGTTGTATGTCTGATGCACTGAAATTTGAACTGAGATGCAGTAGGTGTTCAATTATCACATGTAAAAGATGAAGTATGCTAAGTGTATGTTGTTTTATGTGTTTAAATGTGTTTGTATGATTGGTTTTATGTTTGATGCGCTAAAATTTAAACTGAGATGCAGTAGGTGTTTTGTTGTCACATGTAAGGATGAAGGAGGCTAAGCGTAAGTTTTTTTACATAGGTAAACTTGTTTGTACGCTTGGTTTTATGTATGATGCACTGGAATTTGAACTGAGATGCATTAGGTTTTCAGATTTCGCGTGTAAAGATGAATTAGGCTAAACATAGGTTGTTTTATGTGTGTGAACTTGTGTGTATGCTTGGTTGTATGTCTGATGCACTGGAATATGAACTAAGATGCAATAGGTGGTTAGTTGTTGCGTGTAAGGATGAAGTTGATGCAGTCAAAATATACCCATAATGCACTATCTATTACACACTGGTGCACTTTATTTACACATCAATTAGGTCACGGGTAGTGTGTTTTATTTATCTAAGTGTGTTCATGTGTTTTTTTTGTGTATGATGCAGTTGTTGTAAAGATGTGATGCAGTAGGTGTTCATTTGTGCCACATAAGATTCAATTTGGTCACGTGTAGGGTGTTTTGGCTGTTGAAAAGTGATTGTGTGTGTACTTGCATGTATGATGCAGTTGTTGTAAAGAAGTGATATGGTAGGTGTTCATTTGTGGCACATAAGGTTCAATTAGGTTAAGCGCATGGTGTATTACAAGTCGAATAGTGTTTGTGTGTGTGTGTTTGTATGTATGATGCAGTGATGCATTAGGATCTTTTTTTGTGGCGTATAAGGCAAGATTAGGCTATGTGTAGGTGGTTTACGAGTCGAAAAGTGTTTGTATGTGTGTTTGTATGTATGATGTAGCTGGTGTAATGCAATGATGCAGTAGGAAGTTTTTTGTGGCGTATAAGGGTAGATTAGGGTATGTGCAGGGTATTTTACGTCTCGAAAAGTGTTTGTGTGTGTATGAATGATGCAGCTGGTGTAATACAATAATGTAGTAGGATCTTTTTTGTGGCATATAAGGCTAGATTAGGTTACACGCATGATGTATTAGGTGTCAAAAAATGTTTGTGTGTGTTTGTATGCATAATGTAGTAGGGTCCCTTTTGTGGCATATAAGGCTATATTATGTTGCGTGTAAGGTGTATTATGTGTTGAAAAGTGTCTGTGAGCGTGTTTGTATACATGATGCAGTTGGTGTAGTTCAGTGATGCAGTAGGGTCTTGTTGTGGCATATAAGGCTAAATTAGGCTACGTGCAGGCTTTTTCACATGTCGAAAAGTGATTGTGCACGTGTTTATAAGAATGATGTAGCTGGTGTAATGCATTGATGCAGTAAGATTTTAGAATGGGTTTTCTTTTGTCATGTTACAGGTAGGAATGATGAAGAAAATGTAAACGAAGGACAAGAGGAAGTTGGTAGACCTGAACAAAACAGAAAAACCTTTTAGAAACAAAAATGAAGGGAGGTTTGGTAGAAGAATCAGCTGCAAGAAAAAAGAAATCAAGTAAAAGAGTTGCCGTTGAGGGGGATACTAAAAATGGTGACGAAAATAGCCGAACAACAAAGAAGATGAAGGGTGTATTGTGGCTGTTCAAAAGGGTAAAATGGTGGATGATGAGTAGGATGCTCAAACTGATGAAGAACTTATCCGACCAAAAATAGAGAATACTATTATGTTATGTTTAAAGGATTGGTGACATTTATAATTGAATTACTTGTAAAACCCTGCTCCTTCTTGAATGCTCCTTTTAAATATTTTTAAAATTTTACCGCATCACAATGTTATCATATTACTGCATCACAATGGTATCATACTCTTGCATCACAATAATAATTTACTGCATCACAATCTTATTTATTGCATCACTATGTTATTCTTCTGCATGACAATGTATATTTTATGGCATCACAATGTATACTTTATTGCATCATAATACACTAAATAAATAACATGATGCAGTAACAATTATGCCTGAACTGAAAGATATTGAGTATATTTCAGAACACTAAGATACTATCGACTGAAAAAAATAAAAAGAATACTGAAATCATGCTCATTTACGAGTAGATACTCTAAAGGAATTACTATTTGAAAAGAAATTACAATTGGTTTATAATCTAATTTATTTCAGTCATTTCTTTCACCACCAAATACATAACAAAATGTTATAAAAACATATACTCCGTAGAGTATAATCTAAACATATACAAATCGCTAAATAGAATCATCCACCGTCACCACTAAGTAGGAATTTTATACCCTTCAACTAAATACATGATAAATTTGAGCGTTAACTGTAATCTGGCACAATGTTATAAATCTATTGCATTACAATGTATAAATCTACTGCATCACAATGTATAAAATCTACTCCATCACAATGTATAAAATCTACTGCATCACAATGCTGTTTTAAATATTTATAAAATTCAATGTTATAAATCAACTGCATCACAATGTTATCTATTGCGTCACAATGTATAAATTTATTGCATCACAATGTTATAAGTCTGCTGCATCACAATGAAATATACTGCATCACAATGTATGAAATCTACCGCATCACAATATTATAAATCAAAATATCTCAACTTCACGGGTAGATTTAGGAATCTAGAGGGATAAATTAGCAACATAAAAAGATCTCTTCTTATGTCCAAACTCCAACCACTAAACTGTTGCATACGCTGCACCAAGTGATGTCATCTCTATTATATGTGTTGGTCTCACCACAGGGTTACCAAATAAGTCCGCCAGAACTGTGATTTACAGAATCAAACATAGTTTCCAAAACAACATCTAAATCAAGCATAGATTATCTAAAAAACGAGAACATTAAAACTAATGCATCATAGACTTAAATCTAGTGCACTAGGCTCTTATATCTAGTAATCAAAATTCAAAAGCTAGAAGCAATAGAACATAGAGAAACAAATAAAAATGATATACAAAATCATATAACATAAAAAAATCATCACGATACGCAACACAAATAAAAAAACAATAACTTTTGAATTAGGTCTTACTATCAATAACTTTGGATGAAAAAATGACTTTATACACATGAAACTACACATAGAAGTCTTTTCCATTGAAAAAATGACTAAAAGAGTTAAAGATTACAAGCTGATGCATCACAGTGTAAACTTAGTGCATTAGAGTTATAAAATCTCAATAAGACATTTTATCATACACCTTGTGTGCAGCTTTACTAAATACATTTTGTATTTTTTTTCCAGATGTTGACACTTTTAATATAACATATGTAGATCAATAACACACAAAAAATATTATCTATATCAGTGCATCACAGTTTTAGCAACAAGTTCATCACAAGGTGTATGAACAATAAGTACATCACAGTACAAATAGCGCATCACAGTATAAAGTAGTGCATCATAGTTACACATGTAGACATTTTAGCAAGCACCTGGTGTGCAGGTTTCATATACACGATTTTAATCTCTTTCCTTTCTCAAACACATACTAGATGAATGTTTTAAATCAACTAAATGCACTAACAATAAAAAAAACATTTCACTAATTACAATTAAATATTCGAGTTAACAGAAAGTAAATAGTAAAAAAAAAACATATTAATTAAGATCTTACTACTACTATTCGTTGATGATGAACATGCATTACTAATTGATGAGTTAATCGACATCTCAAAGAACGATTGGTGACAATTGAATGGCGCGAAGCTACGACGGATAACGGTGGTAGATAATGTGGTGAATGATGGTAGGAACGGTGGTGAAAAAACGATGTAACTAGTGGAATGCGGAGTTTTGGATCGAAGAAGATGAAATAGGTGAATGGTGAGAGGCGTGTTGGAGAAAATGAATGAACAAATGAACACTGTAAAAAAATAAAAAGCTTTTATATAGTTAGATGTGGAATGACATAAATAACCCTACATGTATTAGTTTTAAGGGTGGGGCTAATTGGGACACATGGCGGGCTGTGGTGGCTTCCTACACTTTTTATTATAACACACTTTTTATTTTAACCCAAACACACACACATATATATATATATATATATATATATATATACACATACACCGGCATATTACAAAAATCAAACAAACATGGAGAACGTATTCACGATTCACATTTAACTCCCCAGCATAACACAAATATCACACAAGCTCGTGTAATACGAGACACAACATTATAGTGGGGAGACTTACATCCACATATCGCATGAAGATGATGGTTGCACCTTGATACTAATCACGACCGACATCACAGACGACGCGCCGCGACACGACTCAATCAAGCAAAATCTGACAAAACAAAACCCGACAACGTACAACTCGACCCGACTGCCTAGGTTTCCGCAACCTAAGCTCCGATACCATATTCTGTAACACCCCCAAACCACTCGGGAATATTACAGCGCCGCAGACCCTCTCCGTGAGGATCTACCAGGCTAAAAGCGGAATACACAACATATAGATACATGCCAACATGGCTAATAACGACTCGTTAGACCGATTTGGTCTTTTCCACAATACACACATCATATATACATAACTCTTTCCCAAAACTCATAACCACACAGGGGTTGGATTACAACAACGTTCCCATAAAACGAGAGAGCACCACAATGGAAATATAAACAACAAGACTCTACCAAAAATACTGAGCAACTGGTCTTCATGTGATTAGTATCGTCGTCTTCCACCATCCTTCGTACCGATCCTATGATTCGCTCCCCAGCGACCTGCAAGTACCTGGACGCAATACAGACATCCACCCCCTGAATACTCGAGGGTTAGCAAAACTCCACTGTTTTGCTAGTGCAAGTATAAAATTCTGAATACAAGCCATACGTAACAAGCTCCCAAAACAAGATAATCGTGAACATACTTCCCGAGATAAATCATTTAATCAAAACTACTCGAATCAAGATAGGTGGGAATAAACCCAAAATGCATTTAATCAAAATATCAAAGATCTCGGGAGTTTTGAAAATATTTCAAATATACGAATTCTCAACTTAACAGAACCATATAGGGATACGGGCCAAGGATTTGTTTAAGTTCAAAAATACCAATCCGATTACAAAACACGGGGTCCACGACCCGATCATCCTCATCACATACTCGAGTGAAAACCCAAAGGTCACACCCAATAAACAACCAAATCACAATTCATAAAAAAACAATCACAGGGCCCGGACCCTTATATCAAAATATCCCAACTAAGAAATGAACCAAGAACACCACCATTATGATGCCATTCTAACCAAGTACCAAGTCCTTACGTGTGACGTACTTCAAACCGAGAACGAAAACGTTATGATATTCCGGACATATCACAATTATCAAAACAACAACGTGCCAAAATCGTCATCACATAACCTCACGAGTTGTACTGGCCCTGTACCTATAACGGAATACACACCCCAGAGAGTCCTCGTCAGGCCCTCCCCAGTGTACAACCCAACCGAGTGATCCGAAGATACTCGAAGTCTAACGGATACTAGGGGACCCTCGCTGGTTTTACTCGGCTCATACACACTCAAAAACCACATGGCACGAATCACAATCATCAAAACCGCATTCTCCCTAAGTACATCATACATAATTCAAGGTACTTGTTAGAAACGGCCACTCACCCGACACATACTCGCCAATAACACACATATCCACACATACACATATATTCTTCTTAAAATAAGACATAACCTTAAGTCCACTATTGACACAATCACGCACAAAAATACCACACGCAAGGAAGATATTTCCAAGTACAACACTAACACACATTTTCAGAACAATACATTCGCTCACAAATGCACAAATGGATTTAGAAGAGAACCTTTATCGAGAATATACCGATCCTTTTTAACATTCATTAAACGCTCCTATTTCACATAAAATCATTTCTCAACAATTGTGCTTACGAAACATGAAACGTATGAGCAAGATACTTGCCTCGAATCCGCGAGCGAACAAATATGACGAATCACAAGTCCTCGATACCATGAACCATCGGACAATGAACGGATGAGGTTGGGCAGCCCTCGAACTTCTAAAACCGACCAAGAACTCGACAACTCCATGATAACTACGAAAATAACACTAACACGAATCAATAACACTAAACGGAATCCGAATCGATCCTAAAAACAACAAAGATCTAAGTGTTCTCAAAGAAATCAAGAATCGTTGATCCGGGAGATAAAATCAATGAACGGTTAACAAAATCTGAAGATTATGGTCAAGGTAAATAAGAATACACAACCGATCGAATGAGATCGGGTAAGAATCACAAATCCAAGGAAAAACCCCAAATTCAAGAAACTAGGGTTCTAAGAAGAGATTACCTTGATTTGGACCAAGAAGATGATTAGATGTTGTTAAACACCTACAAATCCATTCTAAAATGAAGCTTGATGAAGAAGATCGCTCAAAATCACCTTTGGAGCTCACTCCCGTCGGAAAAGATGAAGAAGGGAGAGAAAAGACGAAATGAAGCCTAATGTCCAGTATTTATACTGGACAGTTATTAGCGTGCACTACCAATACAGTATTAGCGCGCGCTAACGGGGTCAACGCCCAGAACTGACCGCATGTAACACTGTTAGCGTACACTAGCCCCATGAGCGTAGCGTGCGCTAACGAGTCACGGATCCAGTCCAGTAGCTCCTGGACAGATCTGCACCTACCAGGTAGCGTGCGCCAGAAAGAAATAGCGTGCGCTAATCAGTCGATAGCGTGCGCTAGGTACCAACCTTAGCGTGCGCTAACGAGACTCCAGTCCCAGTCCAGTGGCTCCTGGACTGTCTCTGGACTTCCAGTTAGCGTGCGCTACACATCCGGTAGCGTGCGCTACACCACAAAAACCCATCGCATAGTGATCCGAAATGCCTCCAAACACATGTCCCAGCAAGGCACACATAAACGTGGCACAAAATTCCAACGATGAGGACAATAACAATCCGATAAAACCCCAAAAACTCAATGAATCCGGAACAAAGATCTCGGGTATTACATTTCTCAAATGATTTGATGATGGTCTCGAGTTCCCCTTCTCTTTTCTCGAGAAGTTGTATCTTGCATAATTATTTGTCTTACATAGATTATGAGATTTACCTCATTTAGCTCAGTTCTAAATTGATGATTGCCTTCCATGAGCTGACGTCAAAGCATACTTTATGCTTGTATTACATAATTTCTCGGTCTTTATCTATGAGAATATTTAATTCATTTATCACATATTTTGCATATTTATTCACGCTATGTTTATGCAAATGTAGTCTAAATTACTTTATATTGTAGATAATGTGGTGTGTCGTGTCACACAGAAGATCACACTATCGGTTCCTTATATAGTAATATTTAGTTCATAACCTATATAACATTAGACCGTTATGTGAGAGGTTGTAGTATATGCTTGAGATTGGTTGGTCTTGACCATTAGCATATATTAGCGTATTCGGTATACGTTGAACAGGATCGAGGTGAGATAGATTCTTCTGTACTGACGATAAGAAGAACGTACATCTCGGATAATTATTATTTCTTAATTCTAGTGATTAATATTTAATTATATATATTTAATATTTATTGCTTTGATTTATTATGGGTGAGAGCCACAATGATTGACTCAATATGCTCGATATTTTGGGCAATATTATTATTTATATGATAGTTAATATTATTGCTAGAAATCGTGTCCCGGCCAGTCGGGTTGATCATGTCCCTTGAGGCACTCGTAAGGATTATTATATTAAACCCTGCAGGTGGAATTAATTTTCCGATATAATAATAAAGGTCGAGTGGTATACTCATGTATAATATATTAATTAATTAAAAACTGTCAGTAGCTTAAATTAATTAATGGCCATGAAATATCTTAAACACGGGAAATAATTAATTCAAAAAGGAGCCCAATTTCGTAATTTGGGATTTTGGTAGGAAGTGCAGTATTAACTTATTAGTGGACTAAGTTGATATTAATAGAGTCTTAATATTAGGATGAGTCCTAATATGGGAAGAAGATATCTATTAAGAGTCCTTATCATATCCTCCTTAAGGTCCCTAGAGTAGCCCAAAACACCTATAAATATGGAGCATGGGTTGGCCGATTTTCAACGGATTATTGCTCAAGAATTTCGATTTTTTCTCTTTGTGTTTAATTGTGGATCTTGACTTGTGTCTTGGATTCCACAATTTAGCTAACACAATATTTTTCTAAAATACATAAATATTCAGAAAAATAGAGAGGAAAAACTTGCAAGGAATTTCTTGGAAATATAGTGGTTCGGCCAATTCCCCTTGCAGTCCAAGTTTAGTCCGGTAGATTGTTGCCCACACGACATCCGGACGTAGGCGGGATATACTCTAGAAGATCTTGAGGTAGAAATACAAGAAGATCGGAGAGGAACACGAAGAGGACATAAATCGATCAAAAGGGGATTTCCTACCACTTCGCGTCAAAGGTAAAAATTACCGACTCCCATGCGTAAATATGTTTATTTAATTGTTTATTAAACTGTTTAGTTAATTAGTTGACAAGCCTAAATAGATCCGGTTTTTCTGTTGGTTAGTTTATAAAACCTTTTATTAAATTATTCCCACCAACTTGCTTCCGCTGCGTTTTATATTCCAACAATTGGTATCAGAGCCGGTCTTTAGGTTCTGTTCAATTTAATTAATTTGGTGATTAATATGCTGGTAATTAAATATTCGTATAATATGATTTTTTGGAATATTTTGCTAGAATTTGTCTTGCAGGAAAATATGATCAAATTATCATGGCTATGTGATATTTTTTATTTATTTACGCGTTTTGGTAATTTGGCCCGTTTTTATGGCATGTATAAGTTTTTCCCGTGAGAAAATCCACGGGTAGAATTGGATTTATTTTTCTTGTAATTTGATGTAAATTCGATGTATTTTATTTCGAATAAAATTATAATCGAATTGGAACACTCAAAGTACGAAAGAGAAAGAAGTCCAGCGCGAGGAGGAGTCCCAATCGGATGAACCGACCGAGACCAGCAATGTGCCGACCGGGACTCTGCCAACAGCTGCTCTCGGTCGTGGCCACAGCTGTCGGCAATGGGCAATGGCCTGGACAAATTACCGGCCGTTGGTCGGGCGATCGCATCCGGCAATGGTCGAATAGCGAGCAAATGGCAAAGCAGGCCTGGACAATGGTAGCAGGTCAAGTTGTCCGGTTCGAGTCGTGGGAGCAAACGAGCCGAAGATTTTCTCGTTATTCAAAACGAGAAATAAAAGCCATGATAATTGGATTTAATTGTCCAATTTTATTATTTGTTGGTTTTTATTATTTTGATGTATGACATGTATGGATGTATGCGTGATATGTTTCTTTGCATGTTAGGATGAGAAAATTAAAAACCTTAATTTTTCAAAATAACTAAGTGATTTTAAATTGATTTTTCAAAATCAAATTGGCCTCCATAATTGGTTTAAATTGTGAAATAATTAGCATGCGCGTTGACATTAGAGTCTTCCTCCACATCGGATGTGCTAATTATTAGCTCACTGGTTTTAAACTTCAAATTTGATAACAAAAAGGTGAATATTATTTTTTATGATATGACCTCTCCATCTGTAGGACTATTATCATTAAATAGTATTCTAAGGTTTGTTAAATTATGGTGTTCACTTGGGTGTATTAATTAATAAACTTCCCATCAGAGTCTATGTTAATTAAATACATGGTCAAGAGGAACCAACTATTAATTTTACTTGTCAAAATGTGTCTTGGCTAGATAGTAAAATTAAAGACGTTAAAATCTACTTGAAAATGTATATGCAAACGTCCACACTATCGTGGCTTGCATGTGCGGTTTTTCAAGGTGTTGGTTGATTCCATATATATTGTTTTAAGGTTTTTCAATATATTATGCGTCAAAATATGTGATGAATGGTGTTTTTTAATTTTATTCTCAGATGTCTTTCAATCACTAGCTGTTATTCTCAAAGAAAACAAACTTGATGGCACTAACTTTGCCGACTGGAAAAGAAATCTTGATATTGTCTTGACTGCCGAGGGGCATAAATTTGTTTTAACTGAGGAGAGTCCTTTGGAACCAGAACCGGATGCCACTCCTGAAGAGTTGGCTGAATTCCAGAAATGGAAAAAGTCTGATGAGATGGCTGGCTGTTACATTTTGGCTTCATTGACAAATGTATTGCAGCATCAGCATCAGACGATGGGCTCGGTCGCGGAAATGATGAAAAATCTCACTGAGATGTTTGGTCATCAGAACCGGGCGGCTAGGCAAAATGCAATGAGGGTTTTGATGACAACCCAAATGTCTGAAGGGACCCCAGTAAGGGATCACGTTCTTAAAATGAAATCTCATTTGAACGAACTGAGCATACTGGGGGCCACTATCGATGCGGAGTCGCAGGTCGATATTATCTTGGGCAGTTTACCAAGAAGCTTTGAGCAGTTCCGCCTCAACAACAATATTAAACGTAGGACTTACACATTGGCGGAACTTCTGACAGAGCTTTAGTCTGCCGAAAGTCTCTTCAAACAAGGTTATCATCAAATTCTTGCGGCAACCGGTGCTGCTTCTTCAAAACCCAGATGGGGAAAGAAGAAAAAGCAGGTTGGCCAGAAGAAAGTGGCAAACTTCAAAGCTAAGGTCAAGGCTCCTCAGTCAAAGGCTCCTCAGCCGGAAGCGAACAAAAAGCCGAAGGGCAAGTGCTTCAACTGCGGTCTGAAAGGGCATTTCAAGAGTGACTGTCCTAAGAAAGGTACGTCTCATGCACTAGTAGTCAAAACATGTTTGGCTGCCTGTTCCACCACATCGTGGATAGTGGATTCGGGCTCCACTGATCATGTTTGTTATGACTCGTAGGGGTTCCAAGTAACCAAGGTACTTAGTGCGGATGAGATTACAATAAGCTGGGGTAACTATTCCAGGCTGAAGGCTGTTGCAGTGGGAGTCGTGCAGCTAAAAGTTGATGATAGGATTTTAGTTCTTAATAATGTATTATTGGTACCCAATTTTAGAATGAAGTTGATTTCAGTTTCTAAATTGCGTCGTGATGGATATTCAGTTTTTTTTAAGATAATACAATTATTAAAAGAAATGGTGAATATATTTGTGGGAGTACTTATGATGAAGAACTTTATATCATCAATGCTGCACCAGCTCCCTTGCATAATTATAAATCGCTTAACTCTTTGACTAATCCTAATAAAATAAAAGAACCTTCGAGCATAAATCTAATATATTTGTGGCATTTACAATTGTGTCATATTAACCTTAGAAGGATTCAAAGATTGGTGAGTGATGGCCCATTGGACTCGCTCCAAGTTGAGTCATTTTTAACCTGCGAATCCTGTCTAGAAGGTAAAATGACTAAAAGGGCTTTTCAAAGCAAAGGAAACCGTGCACAAAATGTGTTGGAATTGGTTCATACCGATGTATGTGGTCCAATGAACATCCAGGCTAAGGGTGGTTTCGAATACTTCATCACATTTATAGATGATTATTCGAGATATGGATACATCTATTTGATGCGGCATAAGTCTGAATCTTTTGATAAGTTCAAAGAATTCAAGGCTGAAACGGAGAAGCGTCATGGGCAGAGTATCAAGTCACTACGATCTGATCATGGTGGCGAATACCTTAATGGAGAGTTTTTGGATTTCTTGGCACATGAGGGGATTACTTCCCACCACAAGGTTCAGTACACCACAACAAAATGGTGTTGCTGAACGAAGGAATCGTACTTTATTAGAGATGGTTAGGTCAATGATGAGTTATTCTGATTTGCCTATTTCGTTTTGGGGATACGCCTTGGAAACATCGGCGTACATTCTAAACTTGGTGCCTTCGAAATCAGTTCCAAAAACATCCACAGAGCTGTGGAATGGGTGCAAGCCCAGTCTAGGACATGTTCGGATTTGGGATTCACCAGCACACGTGCTGAATAAGGAAGCTGATAAGTTTCGTACAGAAGTATGAGTGTTTGTAGGATATCCGAAGGGAACGAAGGGTGGCTTATTCTACAGTCCTAAAGACCAGAAGGTCATTGTTAGCACCAATGCCCGGTTCTTAGAGGAGGACTATGTAATAAGCCACAAGCCTAGGAGTGAGGTTATTCTAGAAGAACTTAGGGGCGAGATTTCGACAATACCAATTGTACAAACACCTAGTATACCACGTATCGACACTATTGTAGATACGCAAACTAAGGACACGCCTCATCGTAGTGGAAGGGTTGTTCGTCAACCTGAACATTTTATCAGCGTGGGAGCATCTTCGGACCACTCCCTGGACCAGGATGAAATGGATCCATGTACGTATAAGCAGGCAGTTCAAGACAAGGATGCTGAATCCTAGAAAACAGCAATGGAATCTGAAATGGGATCTATGGACTCTAATCAAGTGTGGGAGCTAGTAGAGCTACCCAATGGGGTAAAACCCATTGGAAGTAAGTGGGTCTACAAGCGTAAGAGAGGATGGAAAGGGAAGGTTGAAACCTTTAAAGCAAGGCTTGTTGCGAAAGGTTACACTCAGAAGGAGGGCATCGACTACGATGAGACCTTTTCGCCAGTAGCCATGCTTAAATCGATCCGGATTCTCTTAGCTATAGCTGCGCATTTGGATATGGAGATTTGCCAGATGGATTTCAAGACTGCGTTCCTGAACGGGAGTCTTGATAAGGAAATCTATATGCGCCAACCTGAGGGATTCATTGCTGAAGGAGAGGAGCACTTAGTGTGCAAGCTTAAGATAGCCATTTATGGTCTTAAACAAGCATCAAGGTCTTGGAACATGCGATTTGATGAAGTCATTAAATCGTATGGTTTTGAACAGTGTCCTAGTGAGGTTTGTGTATACAAAAAGTGCGATGGAAATGTGCTGGTGTTTCTTGTACTGTACGTAGATGATATACTTCTAATTGGAAACAATGTGAAGATATTATCAGACGTAAGGGTATGGTTGTCTGAGTAGTTCGATATGAAGGATTTGGGAGAAACTGGGCACATCCTTGGTATTAAGATCTTTCGAGATCACAAGAAAAGGATGTTGTGCTTATCTCAGGCATCATATATCGATACGGTGCTAAAGCGGTTTAGCATGGAGAATTCCAAGAAAGGTTTCTTACCTTACAGACATGGAATTCAACTATCTAAGGTTATGTGTCCTAAGACACAGAAGGAGATAGATTACATGAAGCTGGTCCCTTATGCTTCGGCAGTGGGAAGCCTCATGTATGCTATGCTTTGCACTAGGCCTGATATCTGTCATGCTGTAGGCATGGTGGTGAGATATCAGTCGAACCCAGGACCGGGACATTGGATTGCTATCAAGCATATACTCAAGTACCTGAGAAGGACTAGGGAGCATATGCTTGTATATCAATCAGATACACTTTGTCCTTTGGGTTACACTGACTCAGATTTCAGTGCGGACAAAGAAAAGTCGAAATCAACTTCCGGATATGTTTTCACTTTGGGAGGTGGAGCCATCAGTTGGAGGAGTGTGAAGCAGAAATGCATAACGGACTCTACCATGGAAGCCGAGTATGTAGCAGCCTCAGAGGCGGCTAAATAGGCGGTATGGCTCAAGTACTTCCTAAAGGATTTGGGTGTGATTCCTGATTTGCCCAGGAGTATTACACTTTATTGTGATAATACCGGTGCTATTGCAAATTCGAAGGAACCACGGGCCCACAAAGCAAGCAAACATATCAAGCGCAAATATCATATCATTCGAGATTTTGTGAAGAGAAGGAAAATTATTGTCTCCAAGATAGCATCTGAAGACAACCTAGCTGATCCTTTCACGAAAGGGTTGCCCTCAAAGTCATTTGAAGGGCATGTGGAAGGAATGGGGTTGAGATGTATGGCAGCATTGCTTTGAGTATAAGTGGAAGATAGATAGACATAGTCTAGATAGTATACTTCAAAAGCATGCTTTGAGTATAAGTGGGAGATTGTTAGGGTTGTATACGTCAAAGCACACTTTATGCTTGTATTACCTAATTTCTCGGTCTTTATCTATGAGAATATTTAATTCATTTATCACATGTTTTGCATATTTATTCACGCTATGGTTATGCAAATGTAGTCTAAATTACTTTATATTGTAGATAATGTGGTGTGTCGTGTCACACAGAAGATCACATTATCGGTTCCTTATATAGTAATATTTAGTTCACAACCTATATAACATTAGACCGTTATGTGAGAGGTTGTAATATATGCTTGAGATTGGTTGGTCTTGACCATTAGTATATATTAGCGTATTCGGTATACGTTGAATAGGATCGACGTGAGATAGATTATTCTGTACTGATGATAAGAAGAACGTACATCTCAGATAATTATTATTTCTTAATTCTAGTTATTAATATTTAATTATATATATATATTTAATATTTATTGATTTGATTTATCATGGGTGAGAGCCACAATGATTGACTCAATATGCTCGATATTTTGGGCAATATTATTATTTATATGATAATTAATATTATAGCTAGAAATCGTGTCCCGACCAGTCGGCTTGATCATGTCCCTTGAGGCACTCGTAAGGATTATTATATTAAACCCTGCAGGTGGAATTAATTTTTCGATATAATAATAAAGGTCGAGTGGTATACTCATGTATAATATATTAATTAATTAAAAGCTGTCAGTAGCTTAAATTAATTAATGGCCATGAAATATCTTAAACACGGGAAATAATTAATTCAAAAAGGAGCCCAATTTCGTAATTTGAAATTTTGGTAGGAAGTGCAATATTAACTTATTAGTGGACTAAGTTGATATTAGTAGAGTCTTAACATTAGGAAGAGTCATAATATGGGAAGAAGATGTCTATTAAGAGTCCTTACCATATCCTCCTTAAGGTCCCTAGAGTAGCCCAAAACACCTATAAATATGGAGCATGGGTTGGCCGATTTTCAATGGATTATTGCTCAATAATTTCAATTTTTTCTCTTTGTGTTTAATTGTGGATCTTGACTTGTGTCTTGAATTCCACAATTTAGCTAACACAATATTTTTCTAAAATATATAAATATTCAGAAAAATAGAGAGGAAAAACTTGTAAGGAATTTCTTGGAAATATAGTGGTTCGGCCGATTCCCCTTGCAGTACAAGTTTAGTCCGGTAGATTGTTGCCCACACGACATCCGGATGTAGGCGGGATATACTCTAGAAGATCTTGAGGTAGAAATACAAGAAGATCGGAGAGGAACACGAAGAGGACATAAATCGATCAAAAGGGGATTTCCTACCACTTCGCGTCAAAGGTAAAAATTACCGACTCCCATGCGTAAATATGTTTATTTAATTGTTTATTAGTCTGTTTAGTTAATTAGTTGACAAGCCTAAATAGTTCCGGTTTTTCTGTTGGTTAGTTTATAAAACCTTTTATTAAATTATTCCCACCAACTTGCTTCCGCTGCGTTTTATATTCCAACACTTTTCATGAGTGACGTTGTTGTTTTTGCAATCCAAAGACATATTTTTATAATTGCTTTGCAGCAGGTTATTTTCATCCTTCAGCTCTAGATTTGAAAGCGAGAGCTGTAGGTTTCCTTATTTAAGAATCTCATGGGCTTTTTGAACGGTCTGAAACTCATTCATCATATTTTCAAAGGTATGTGATGCATTTATAAGATTAACTGAGGTTGAGCTTACCTCTTCATCCCTATCATCATCGTCCTCTTCCTTTTCCATAAAGTACATGTAGGCTTTATCTTTGATTTCATCATCAGAGGAGTTATTGTCGGTGATATCCTGTAGGCATTCCTCTGCTTTGATGGGTGTGGTTACGGCTTCTGACTCTCTGATCAGTGCCTTTAGTTTGTTTCTCCAGACACATCTTTTCTCATCCTTCTCCTATTGCTCAGCTTCAGGCAGCTCTTGTACTCTAGGATGAGGACATCTATTTACATAGTGTCCCAGTTTTCTGCAGTTGTAACATAGATTATAGTCTCCAGATGATGGTGATTCAGATCTTACCTTGTTGAAGGGCTTAAGCTTGTAGGGAGCCTTTCCGAATTTCTTAATGAATTTTTAAATTCGTGCATGAGCAATGCCATTTCATCTTGTGATAGGACGTCATCATCGCTGTCAGCAGCTGGATGTACTGGGGACAGAGCTGTGTCTCCTGTCGGATACAACAACCAATGCTGTAGTGTTTGCAGGGGACTCTTCTGTTGGGTATAATATCGGGTATTTGCGCCATGTTGCGGAAGCGTAAATAATAAGTGCGGAAATAAAATGACGCACAGATTTATAGAGGTTCAGCTATAAACGAGCCTACGTCCTCTCTTGGTATCTTTTTTTAATAGGTTGAAGAAAAACCTCTACGCCTCTCTTTTATCGGTCGAGGGATAACCATTTACAATCACGTCTTCTATTGGTCCGTGATAAACCACTCGTACTTGTCTTTGTGTCGGTCCAAGTTAAATCATTTTCCTTTTCGTAGGACAAGGAATCAACCTCTCTAGCTTTCTATGGGTACTAGATAAACCTCACTTAGATAGCGATTGCGATTCTAATAATACCGGATCCTTGATCCTAATAACACCGAATCCAATCGTATCTTTCTTTTACCTCTCGTGTATAATGTTGAATGTATAAACACTCAAACTAACAATATAAGCTCAATATCACAACAACAATAATATCAATATGAATAAGTGATCAATGTATCTCTTGCTTGAAGTTGTTGTTAATCAATACCATATGCATGGTATTTATAGGCTCCATCATCAAACTATCCGTTAGCTGCCATATCCATCATTACGTACGCTATATTCTACATATTAAGTACGTAAGCTTGATTACGTACGTTAACCTCGACAGGTTACGTACGTTAGCCTCTTCACAAAACAGTTCAGTAACATTCTTTTCTTTCCTTATGTACGTTAGCCTATCATGCATTACGTAAGTTAACATATACGTCATTGATGACGTCATATATCCGTTGCTGCTTTTCTGACTTTGACTCCTCCAACGTTCATCTGGTTTGAACTCATGTTACGTACGTTAACATGCATCTCTTATGTACGTTAATTGCCTCGCATTACGTACGTTATTGTATCTTCATTGCGTACGTTAAGTAGGTTCAGAACACCTTTTTACTACTTTGTTTTCTTCGATGCTTTGCTTCGTCTCTTTGTTATTTTGTTTTGTGTAACAACTTTCATCATCAAAACACTATTAATCATGTATGGAACAAAATATTCCAACAATCTCCCCCTTTTTGATGATTACAAAACAACACTTCGTTAATGGGATTTACCTGCAAAAGTACAAATATATGTATATGTGTACAGACCAAAGTTTTCGACTTTGTCCGTTTCGTTAGTTTCTTCTCCCATTTATTTTTCGACTCCTTCTTTTCTTTTCTCCTTTTCTCATTTTTAATTTTCATCTCTTTTCGACGTCTCCTCATTTTTCTTTTTCTGTCATTTTTCGACTTCTCCTTTTCATTTTTCAACTTCTTCGTTTCTCCCCCTTTTTGTATGCTGTCTTTTTCGTCGATTTCCTCCTTTTATGGTTAATCCCATTTTTCTCATTTTCCTCCTTTCTCTCCCACTTTTTTCATCAAAAAGTGAATAATATAACAATTGAATGAAAAAAATAAAATATGCATGATACCAATTTATGATAAATAAATGCATAAAGGGTAAAAACTCCCCCTGAAAATATTATCTCCCATTTAAAAAATATACTCCCCCTGAGTAAAATATCAAAAATTAATTTTTTTGGGACCCAACCGACAGTTGGTTTTTGTTTGGAGACATAGACGATATTTGAAATATTCGTTCTTTTAGGAACTCAAATTTTCTTAATTTTAATCGTCCGTCTTGGGCCTGTACAGTTGGAAATATGATGCCCGATTTTCAAACAATTTTCGCAATGGGGTATTTTAAAATTGACGGATTCATTTTTCGAACGTGGTTTGAATCCTAACCCCTCTTTATTTAAAGTGAATTTCTGAACACCAAACACTTGTTCAAATTTCTCGTTTCCACACGAGAATTTCTTTGTCAAAGATTTAAGCTCGGTTTGAATTTTAGCAAGATTATCCTTCAAAATATTCTCATTTTCAATGCATTTCGAATGATCAATTTCAACGAATTTTCCCTTCTCGATAATTTTGGAATTTTCAATTTCTAAAGATTTAATCTTAGATTTAAGGGATTTGATCTCGAATAAAGCATTTTGAAAATCCGTATGTAATAACTCAAATGCATCAAATAACTCATCACGAGAGGATGTACTTAGTTGGCTTTCGACGTCGCTGTCGTCGAACGAACTCCGGGCCATGAGAGCGAGATTATTTTGATTGATAAATTTGTCGTCTTCGTCTTCATCGCTCCAAGTTGCCACGAGAACCCCCTTCTTGGGTTTAGCTCGGCAATGCTTAGCGAAGTGGCCTGGTTTTCCACATAGTCGACAAGAATTGTTGAACTTCTTAGATTCGCTCGAGATGTCCTTTTTCCTCGGGTTTAATAAAGTTTGGAACTTATTAATGTTTTTGGCATAATATGCCATTTCTTCGTCGCTTTCCTCCACCGGAATTTCTTCTTTCTTTCTCGACATCTTAGCCTTCATGGCTAACGATCGTTCCTTCGGCTTTGGCTTGACACTTCGTGATTTTAACACGATCTCATAATTAATTAGAGAACCAACGAGGGCGCTAAAATCGAGCGTATTGAGATCTTTGGATTCCATAATCGCGGTCACGGTGCCGTCCCATTCGCTAGGTAGTGATCGTAAAATTTTCTTGACTTTTTCACTACTAGATAATGGTTTACCAAATGAAGCAAGTCCATTAGTGATGATCGAAAATCGGTCGAGCATATTGGTGATGGACTCGTTACCCTTCATCATGAATAACTCATAGTCATGTAGAAGCATATTTATCTTCGTCTCCTTGACTTGAGTTGTACCTTCGTGTGTGATTTCAAGAATTTTCTATATTTCTTTCGCACTTTCACACGATGAGATACGATTTACTTCTTCAGGATTTAAGGCACAATAGAGAAATTGAGTAGCCTTACAATTTAGATGGTCGTTCTTCCAATCATCGTCATTATATTCTTCAAAACTCTTGAGAGATCCGTCGGGTTTGATTGGAACTTTCAGGCCAAGACAAATAATCTTCCAAATATCGATGTCGTAAGCTCGGATGAATATCGACATCTTCTTCTTCCATGTCATGAAGTTTGCGCCATCAAAGAATGGTGGTCGATTAAGAGCAAGGCCTTCGACTGGAGCAAATTGGAACGCCATTTGGATCTTTTTCTCCTCGGATGTTAAGCCGTGTATTGGAGTACCACTCCGATACCAATTGTTGGATCAAGATCGAATAATGTGCCGTGTTGCGGAAGCGTAAATAATAAGTGCAGAAATAAAATGACACACGGATTTATAGAGGTTCAGCTATAAACGAGCCTACGTCCTCTCTCGGTATCTTTTTTTAATAGGTTGAAGAAAAACCTCTACGCCTCTCTTCTACCGGTCGAGGGATAACTGTTTACAATCACGTCTTCTATTGGTCCGTGATAAACCACTCGTACTTGTCTTTGTGTCGGTCCAAGTTAAATCATTTTCCTTTTCGTAGGACAAGGAATCAACCTCTCTAGCTTTCTATGGGTACTAGATAAACCTCACTTAGATAGTGATTGTGATTCTAATAATACCGGATCCTTGATCCTAATAACATCGAATCCAATCGTATCTTTCTTTTACCTCTCGTGTATAATGTTGAATGTATAAACACTCAAACTAACAATATAAGCTCAATATCACAACAACAATAATATCAATATGAATAAGTGATCAATGTATCTCTTGCTTGAAGTTGTTGTTAATCAATACCATATGCATGGTATTTATAGGCTCCATCATCAAACTAGCCGTTAGCTGCCATATCCATCATTACGTACGCTATATTCTCCATATTACGTACGTAAGCTTGATTATGTACGTTAAACTCGACAGTTCAGTAACATTCTTTTCTTTCCTTACGTACGTTAGCCTATCATGCATTACATACGTTAACATATACGTCATTGCTGCTTTTCTGACTTTGACTCCTCCAACGTACGTTAGCCTCTTCACAAAACAGTTCAGTAACATTCTTTTCTTTCTTTACGTACGTTAGCCTATCATGCATTACATACGTTAATATATACGTCATTGCTGATGTCATATATCCGTTGCTGTTTTTCTGACTTTGACTCCTCCAACGTTCATCTGGTTTGAACTCATGTTACGTATGTTAACATGTATCTCTTACATACGTTAATTGCCTCGCATTACGTACGTTATTGTATCTTCATTGCGTACGTTAAGTAGGTTCAGAACAACTTTTTGCTACAACATCATTGTTGTAGCCAACAGTTCTTCTTGGTGTACGCTGGAGCTTAACTGTAGGATTTGATTTCTTTGGGCACTGTAGGAGCAGACTGTAGGGTGAATTTATCAAAACACTTAGGGTATTATTTTTTCAAACAGCTCCAGGAGAAGGGAATTTGGTGGGGTGGGGGGTTGGATTTTTTTTTGTTGGGTGATATGGTACATTTTAATTGGTTAATGTTTTTTTTTAAATATTAAAATACCATACTCTATGTTTTTATCTGATTTTTGAAAAGTATATCAAATTCTTCTTTCACGAACATCACTATAAGATCTATTATCCATATATAAAAACAAGTCTAATATTTTCATTAGAATTAAATTTTTATAGTTAAATTTTAATATTAAGACCATAATTTATATACTGGGCTAATAATATAAAAAATATAATAGTCTTAATTAGACTTAATAATATATATACTAATGTTCAATATTTTTTATATTTTGAAGTTTACTTTAGGGTTCTATCTTTTATAATACCAAACCATAAAAGTAACAAGTTATATATCCTCATTCATAAAAGTATAAGTTTTTGATACCAAAAGACATTAATACCCTTAAATCTATCACTAAAAGGTAAAAAAGAAAAGTCAACATCAACACCTTTTTGGAGGACATTTTAGTCTTTTTAAGCAAAATGGTATCAATAACTTACACTCTTATGAATGAGGATATATAACTTATCAATTTTATGGTTTGGTATTAAAAAATTGATTCTCACTTTATTTTAATTTATGGATTTTACTGTAACAATGTAATTAATTAAATTTCTGGGAAGTTATATACATTGCAAATACATATATTTATTTAATTACTTTAGAATTTGTTAGTAATATTAACTTAACTAAATTTGATTATTATTTTATGGCATGATTATATTATTATTATTATTATTGAATTGTATTTGATTATTGTAATCTGCAACTTAATTTGTTCTTTATGATTTTGTGGTACGAATAAATAATACAAGGCTAACGAGAAAGTTAATGTTGTGTTTTCAGATATTGAAGGAGAAAAAAATTAAGAGTGTGACACTGTTTTATTTTTTAGTGAGTATGTTTATCAGAGATTGAAATGGACAAGAATCGAGAATAAAAAAAACTAAGAAAATATGAAAAATTGTGGGACTTTCTTGAAAACAAAAAATAGTTTTATGTCGTAGTATTGAGAGTAACAGAAACGATGATCAAAATCAACATAAGATATTGGATACGAAATTTTGTTTAAACTCTCTGATTTCAGAACCTTTCAACTATTGTTATTAAGTTTATTTTACTGTGAATAAATGCTATCAAATCCTCCCTACATTCCTCCGAAGTGCAATATTTAGTCCAAAAAAATGTTCATTTAGAAGTGCAATATTTTATTAAGTATCTCAAATTACATCAAATAATTATTTTTTACTTTTTAATCTCCACTACAGACTCACTATCAACACTTTTTACTTTTTAAGCTACACCACACACTCACTATCAATACTTGCAAAATTTACAAATCAATCAAATCATATTATTTTTCTAAAATATAGCTTTACTCAAAATATTACACTTCAACCGGAACAAAGAGTAATAAAGTATTTTATCTAGAAATCACATATTCATATTTTTTTATATTACTACCTATCTAAATATACTTGTATAAATAATAACATTATGATCATTATCCAAGGACATATAACAATGAACACAGTAGCAAAAAATCAATTTCTATCAAAATATATTTTTATTCATGAAAAATTGCAACCTTTTTTTAGGCTTGTGGCTACATGCGCCTAGGGGTGTAAACGAGTTGAGACAACTCGCGAGGTATTCGAGATCGACTCGATCAAAACTCTGTCAACACTCGATTTGAGTAGGCTCGACTCGAACTTGAGCTCGACTTGACATACTAACGAGTCGAGTTGAGCTACCCAATACTCGACTCGATAAGCTCGTGAGATACTCAATTTTTTTATATATAATTAGTTTTATAATATAAATTTGTAAAATATAATGTAAAAATATTAATAAACAATTGAATTGTAAAGAAACTATTTGTAAAAAAATTGAAATTCAACTTTTTTCTGATTTCATGTTTTGTCTGTAATTGCATATATAGTTAAAATACAAATAATGACAACTGTTTGAATTGATAACTAATATAATACACATAATAAAGGGGCAGTTCCACTTATTCCCAGATCGACTAATAATAATAGTTCCACCCTTATAAATCTCTATATAAATGGTGCTTGGTACCTTGATCGAGCTTCATTCGAGTTCTGAGTTCGAGCTTTTTCCGAGCTTGAGTTCGAGCTTTTTCAAGCTTCAAACGAGCTTGAGTTCGAGTTTAGAAAATTATTATCGAGTTCGAGTCGAGTTTGGACTTCATATGAGCTCTTATATAAAGGGGCAGTTCCACTTATTCCCACATCGGCTAGGAATAATAGTTCCAACCTTATAAATCTCTATATAAATGGTGCTTGGAACCTTGATCGAACTTGATTCGAGTTCTAAGTTCGAGCTATTTTCGAGCTTGAGTTCGAGCTTTTTTCGAGCTTCAAACGAGTTCGAGCTCGAGTTCGAGTTTAGAAAATTGTTATCGAGTTCCAGTCGAGTTTGGACTTGATATGAGCTCTTATATAAAGGGGCAGTTTCACTTAATCCCACATCGGCTAGGAATAACAGTTCCAAACTTATAAATCTCTATAAAAATGGTGGTTGGAACCTTGATCGATCTTGATTCGAGTTCTGAGTTCGAACTTTTTTCGAGCTTGAGTTCGAGCTTTTTCGAGCTTGAGTTCAAGCTTTTTTTGAGCTTCAAACGATTCGAGCTCGAGTTCGAGTTTAGAAAATTTTTATCGAGTTCGAGTCGAGTTTGGACTTCAACTACTCGCGAGTTTTCGAGTCGAGTTCTAACCTGAGAAATTGCTATCGAGTTCGAGTCGATACAACATTTATAACAAAATATTACAAAGAGTACTTTAAATATCTATACAACATTTATAAATAAAGTATCAAAAGCGAACATAAAGAAAACAATTCCAAAACTGACCCATTAGATATTTATAATTAATAGTTTGGTTACCTGAAGTAATATATTTGGATACCAATTATTCAGGATAGAGTTTTTTTGGTCCCATAACTTTTCGCCTTTACCAAAAACGTCCCAAGAAACTTCGCTTAGCTAATTACATCCCAATTTTTTGCTAAGTGTACAATTTACATCCCAAAATTCGCCGGAATTGAGAAAACGGCATCGTTTTCCCCCATGCGACCCGCACGTGACTTTTAATTTGGGGGTTTTCATCTCAGGCGTGACATGGATAATTTGGATGAATTTTGAATTTTTTTACCACCCAAAAACCATTCAGAGTTTTCCACTCAACAATTAAAAATTTATAAATTAATTTATGTATTAAACTTAAATATCAAAAGCCCAAATCCAAAAGCACCTCCAAACACACCCAAATTAAACCTCGACGAAGAACCCTAAACCTAGGGCATGGATGAATTCGCGTGAGTGGTGGAATTCTCTTGCAATTCATGGACGAAATGGCACATACAAGAGATGTAGAGTGTGGGTGCCATGAACGAGCCTCAATCGTGACTAGTTGTAAAGAAGCACATGTAGGTCGCCGGATCTATGTATGTGCAAAATACCCGGCGTCCTACGTTTGCTTCTTTCCAACTAATCACGAAGAATAACACCTGCAAAAAGAAGCAAGAAATACAGAAAACTGGATGAACGGAGAGACTCCAAAAGACTCTTACAGGTACAAAAAGCAGAAATAAGCATATGATTTATAGCATACCGAGACATTAACAGGGAAAGGCACTCGGTTGCCCAGTACTCGCACATCCGCAAGCCGATAGCCTATCATTTCTCGGCACAAACTTCCTCATCCAAACATGCTTCCCATTGATCGCTAACTTTGCCTTGATCGCTCCATTGAGAATATTCCGGATAAACGCCGGCCTCAAGAAAACGATTCTAGCATAAAGCGCCTGCTCGTCGAGTCTCACCTCCTACATATGGAACGATTCAATGCAGTTTCCAAACACACTCATGCAAAACTTCCTGACTTCAACTTCACTCACCGGATATCCCTTCAAAAACGTGACGAATGATAACACTCATTTTTACACATATTTTTATAAGGTTTTTCCAGATTTTAAGATCCTAAAATGTGTAGAATTGTGTCGTTTGTACTCATATTGTGTTTGTTGGACTCGATCACACTTGGATACATTTTATTGATTTTATAGGTGTTTTAAGGACATTATCAAGCAATAACAAAGTCTCAATCCCCAATACATATCAAGCAATGCGGAAACGAGAGAACGAGGCCTAAAACGATGAAGATTGAAGCACTATCTGTCGTATTTTATAATTTCCAGATTTATTACTTCGAATCAGGATGTTTACTATATATGTATGGATTCCTCATGAAATCAGCTTCGCAACGGTATATCATGCGCTAAAATCTGAGGTGTATTGAGGGAGATATGGCTTCTAGACCACGGCTTCCCAGTCTAGACTACACACGGGCCGTGTCACATGACACGGCCGGGTCTGCTGTCTAGAGAGTTTTTGCATTTTATGGGACAGTATAACATGGGCCGTGTCATTTGACACGGGCCGTGTCACTTTTCGGTGCAAGTCTATTTTTTTGACATTTTACACAGTTTGAATGGAATTTCTTGGCATTTTTGGCTTGATAGAAGGCCATGGACTAGACTTTTGAGGCCATATGCTGAATTAGAGTGATTGGAAAGAGAGAAACACAAGATTTGAGGGCTTTTACTCCAAAAAGAAGGAGATTTGAATGAAATTCTTGAATAACACTTCAAGAACAATTGAAGGCTTCAACCGGGATAAATCAAGACACCATCCGAGTTTTATCTTCTTCCTATCTTTTATCTATTTTGTTGTTTTATTTAGCATGAACATGATGAACATGATGATTATTAATCTTTATTCCATTACCATGCCCGGCTAAACTCATTAGATTCTGGGCATGGGAGTACGTTGTTTTGCTATGGTTTTGAGGGATTGAAGATTATATATATCTAGTGTGATTTCTTTGTCAAATACTTGGTTTTGATTCATGTTTAGACACTTGATCAATATTTTTACATGTTAAACTTAATTGCTCATAATTCGAGAGAAGAGGACATTAATAGGTTTCGACTATTTGACATAGTAAATTACGAGATTGAGAAATCGGTGATAGGCTATGATAATCTTATGAACATTTTGGAGTTAGATAATTTATAGTAAACGGAGACGTTATTATAGGTTGTTTAATCTACGTTTTAATGCATCTCGAGAGGGACTTTAGAATATTATTGTGATTATCATTTTAAAAACGCACTTAGAATTTTTGGAACCAATCCCGACTAAACTTAGTGATCAACGGAAACCGAGACTTGGAATTTTTCTTTCTAAATTCTTACAATTCTCTTTAATTCGGATATTTTATTTTATTGTCATCATTTTATTTTATTTCGTTAACCATCCATTCAACTTTCGATCGTCTAGATAAAACCGGAATCATTATAATCTAATACTCAACACATTAGGAATATTTAGTCTCTGTGGAATACGACCTTGCTCGCCGCTTTCTACACTCACTCCGTACACTTGCGGATTGTTTAAAAATATAGCGAACAAGTTTTTGGCGCCGTTGCCGGGGACTAATTTATTTTTATTAGTATTGATATTACGATAAGTGTTTCCGGTCTTACTTTAGACATATTTTTATGTTTTATTTTCTTTTGTTACTTCCGTATTGTTTTTGGTCGTGTTGTAGGACGTACATGAACACCCGCTCCTCTCGAGAACCTTTGGAAAACTTTATTCCCGAAGTAGAGGCATTTGCTCAAAGAACAAGTGTTGCTACACGGAAATTACAAAGAGATCTATCTGACGAAATGGAAAGAATGGGAGACGCGATTGCCAACACGGGCAATGATAATATAATAGCCCACAATCCAAACAATGGAGGCGTGCGGGCTGAGCAGCCTGCAGTTCGAATTCAATCGATTCGGGACGGATTTCGGCCGAGGCTTGACCAAAATTATGGGGGAATTTCTCATATTCCTATCAACGTCCTAAATTTTGAATTGAAGCCGTCATTAATATCGATGGTTCAACAGAATCAGTTTGGTGGATTTGCCACGGAGGATCCGCACACCCATTTATTCCACTTTATTCAAATTTCTGACACCATAAAAATAAATGGGGTGTCAAGCGACGCAATAAGATTGAAGTTATTTCCATTCTCTTTGAGAGAGAAGGCTCGTAGTTGTAACACCCCCAATCCGCTCAGGGATATTACACGCCGTAGAACCTTTCCTCAAGGATCTACCAGGCTGGTAACAACATAGAACGTCTCAACAATGCCTTTAAGGCTAAAATGACTCAGTAGACCGAATTGGTCTTTTAGTAAATACATACAACTCAAACTCATTACATGCCCACGCAGGGGTCGAATACAACACACTCCGGTACAACGGGAAAGAATACTGCAGCGGAAAATAAACTATAACTAAACCAATGACCTCATATGGATCCTCGTGTCATTAGTATCGTTCATCTTTCATCATCCTTCGTGCCGACCCTGTGTTATGCTCCCAAACCTGAATGCAAAAACAGACATCCACCCCCCGAATACTCGGGGGTTAGCAAAACTCCACTGTTTTGCTAGTGCAAAAATAAAGTGCAAATACGAGCCATACAATTCACATTCTACGAATAACAATAACCAGGAATCCTCAAAGATACAAACGAAACAAAAAGTACTTCCCGAGGCAAGAGTTTGAGAAAAAATATTCCAAAACCGAAAGATCACAAATCAATGGAAATAATTTATAAAACAGTTTAGAATGCCATCAAGAGTTTTAATAGAAAACAATTTAGGATTACCGAATCCTTATCTTTCCAAAATCAATAGGGGTCACAACCCAAAGGTTTTGCTTTCACAAATAAAACCAACCACAATTCACAGGGCCAGAGCCCAACATCACGTGTCCTCGACGGACATAAAAAAATCAACAAAACATAATCGCGCACGCGCATCGCCTAGGACCGGGATGAAGCCACAAATCCCACTCGAGGCCTCAAAGGACCCTCCCGAGCTGGCTAGCGAAACAAATCACACACATCTCACGGTTGGATCAATCGCTTGTTGCATCCTGGCCACATGATCGCATGCCATGTGCCACCGTAGATTATCTCAGGCTCTCACGGTTGGATCAATCACTTGTTGCATCCTGAACACATGATCACGTGCCATGACCCACACCACGTGTCCTCGACGAACCTAAAAATCAACACAACATAATTACCCAAGACACGCAAATCTTGGTCACACGTCCAAGGTACTCAACCTGGCAAAACACATTCACAAATCGTATACACACCAGCGTGATCGCATGTCACGACATCTCACGGTTGGATCAATCACTTGTTGTCTCCTGACCACATGATCACGTGCCATGTGTCACCGCATTTATTCTTATCATCTCACGGTTGGATCAATCACTTGTTGCACCCTGACCACATGATCACAAGCCATGTGTCACCGTGGATTGTCTTAGGCTATCACGGTTGGATCAATCACTTGTTGCATCCTGACCACATGATCACATGCCATGCGTCACCGTAGACCTAGACTATATCCACACATTCACACAGATAACATATCACACCAAGGATATTCCAACAATTCACCCAGAGACGACAAATATCTAGCACGACATAATCGTCAAATCACAACGCATCGAAATGAAATAATATATATATATATATATATATGTGTGTATATATTATCAAAGAACAACATCAACACCAAGTGTATCCATATGATTCACTTAATCATTCACAAGACACACCATTCACATAACACACACGCGTTTGAAAGGGAGCCTTTGGCGAGACTAAACCAAATCTTTGAAAGTTTATTTCAACAACCAAACGAACACATTTAGACAGTCACCGGTCATCATATCCACAAAACAAGAAATGTATGGACAAGATACTTGCCTCGAAACCACGATCGCAACGAGACGACGGATAGGATGCGGTCGAACATCCCCGAACTCCCGAACACTATCAAGAACACGATTGCACCGCGAACACTACGAGAATAACACCACATGAATTATCACTCACCAAACGAGATTCAACTCGGAATCCTCGAGCACCTATAATCCTCCAGAAGAAACAACAAAAACATGATTACGATGAGGATCAAGACCAAAAACAACAGAGATTACAACAAACTATCGAAGGAAAACTCATTCGAACATTTGATCGAACATCAAATGTTCACTACACCTCAAGAACACCGAAATCACCCTTTGGAATGGAACGAACTGAAGATATGGATATACAATCCAAAAACATGTTTAATAACAACATCTAACACCAATCGATTTATCAAAATCGGATGGAAAACGAAATCAAGAACAAAACACCCAAAAAAAAGGTCAACTTCAGAGAATCAAGAAAATGCCTCGGATCAATGACGAAGAACAGTAATTGATGTTGTTAATCCACACCAAGAACTTGAGGAGGATGATATCTCTAAGATAAATCGCCCAAAAATCGCCCGAAAATTGCCCAAACAATCGCCCACGGGGAGAAGAAAGGAGAGGAAATGAAATCCTCTACAAATCCCGCTGATAATAGGACATTATGACTCACGTGCCGCGGCGCAGACTGAGTGTGCCGCGGCCCGCGGCTAAAATACACGATCAGCTCTCCAGGCCGTGCCGCGGCGCAGACTAAGCGTGCCGCGGCCCACGGTACCGACGCGCCCAGCTCGCAACTGCAAGGTGTGTGCCGCGGCGCACACCGTTCATGGCCAAAAATTGCCGAAAAATCACGATACGTGATCGAATAACCAAACCGAAGTTCACAACATGTCTAACAACGTTAAACGGACTTACAGGAAACACGAAATAACAGTTTCGAACGAGATTCGCAAGGATCGAACTCAAGTGTGGAAAAGTCGTTAAGAAGCACAGCACTCAATAAAACGACACCGAAATGAACTCGGATGTCAAAAAGTGCAGAATTAAGAATGACGAAACGGTCACAAAAGAGTCGCTAAGATGGACTTCCGCCAAAAAAAGAAAATTACCAGAAATCAAAATTGCGGATATTACATACTACCTTCCTTAAAAGAAGTTTCGTCCCAAAACTTAAAATAAATAGAGAGGAGCAACATCTCACCAGGCACATCTCAACGAGGTACACAAGAACCGAAAGACTCACACCCAAAGTTGAAACGCTACAAGCAACACAGAGAAACATACGGTGTGAAATCACGCTCGACGACAACCATCGCAATACCACAAGCAGAGACATAATAAAACCAACAAGTGACAAGCATCATCAAACAGATAGTACAATCAAGTCAATTATATGAACAATCGCAAAACAGGAGGTACTTAATAACAGAAAACATGCACAGTCAAGAAAATAGAAAATAAACACAAAACGATCCACAAGGACAACCACAAGCAATTCAGACTACGCCAAAATCCTCAAAAAAATACACTAGGCATCACCGTGTCCTTTCGGAGCAGAGACGCAACTTGATCCCCAAACCTCTCAGCTACTGACTCGCAATGCACGGCTCGGTGTCCCAAATGACCGCAATCGAAATAGCTGACCAATGGTGAACGACAATTCTTCGCAGTACGAGACCATACAACAACAATCGGACAACCACGATTGAACAACAACGATCGAACATTAACTATCGAACAACAACGATCAAACAACAACGATTGGACACCAACGACCAAACAATAATGATCGAATAATAACAATCGAACAACAATGATCGAACAACAATGATCGAATAACAACGGTCGAACAACGACTCCGAAGTTCACACTTCAACTAAAGCTATATAAAAAAACATGTAGAAACTAAAGGACGTTAATTTCGAACAAGGTTCACAAGAATCAGACCGAACTCGGAAAAGTCACAACGATAAACAGATTGATCCGAAACAAGGTCATAACCCATTCAAACGATGGCAACCGAGATACCAAACAAGTTCATAAGGTATCAACGAACACGAGCGAGTCGATAAAATTGAGAAAGAGAAAATGCAGAAGTAAAAAATAATACGGGTATTACATTCGACCTCTTTTAAACGAAATGTCATCCCCGAAACTCACAACAACGGAAGCAAGGTAACAACAAAAAAAGCAACTGACAGAAACATCTTTCATGGGCCTCTCAGAGCCGATCCTGATATCTGTGCTGAAGCTCGTACCCCGGAAGACTCGATAACCAATTTGCAAAACTGTATTCTGTGTCCGCACTTAAAATGCGTTACTGGCGAGAAGGACAATTCGTACGTACATGCCCCAGCACATTACAGTCAAACCACCTCGGCATACCTAATATGCAAATGCTTGGTACAATGGAATATAACATCGCAAAACAACATACCGGAGATGCCAACTCAGCACAACATATCAAGGTAAGGCAACTCGCATACACAGAATCACAGCAACGATGGCATACATTCGGCGATTTCAATGGTTCAAACGATAACCAGCACACAATTATAAAACATCATGAAACAATCATAGATGTACACGATCATACAAACTCAAGTTCTAACAGCTCGCACGGGTGCGATAACACGCAAATCACCATAAAGCGACAACATTTAATACCAACATCTCACCTCTCACAGAGGGCTACCACAACAAATGCGTGGCAAACGACTCAATGCTCACGCCACCAATTCAATCATACTCGGGGGCTAACATTCTAACGACAATGCGAACATCATACATACATTCCCGGACCGCAAACAAGAATGATAGGTTTTAAAAACAAAAACCACCTTTTTGAAAAAAAATTGGAAACATCAGTTGATTTTGAGTATCATATTTCGAAAAAGTAATGCAAACCTCGTTATCGGGACTTTGAAAAACCATCTTGCATTGGATAAAAATAAAGATACTTTTCTTGTAAATTAAAACTTTCAGAAATATTCGACCTTCGGGTTTAAGAAAATTCGTTTGTAAATTATTGAAAATATCTCAAAATATTTTGGTCCTCAAAGCGAAATAATTTTGAAACATATTGTGGCACTAGTAAGCACCTTGAAAGTACCGCGAGGAAAATAATACATTTGAAATGTACGTCTCGAAATTTATTTTCTAAGATACTCAGGGTTTTCAGAAATCCATTAGGCTAGAATGCCCAAAAACTCACATGTAACAACATTCGTTTACATATTTTATAGTACATGCATCGAAGCATTTCGAAATCAAAACAAGGCACGTCTTTTCCGGAAAACAAACAGTCAATAATCAATTTGCCTAGGACCGGGGCTATACCACTGGTCCCACTCGAGGCCAATAAGGACCCTCCCGAGCTGACCACATCATAAAACAAATCACGCACAGGCATCGCCTAGGACCGGGGCTATACCACCGATCCCACTCGAAGACTCTAAGGGACCTCCCAAGCTGGCTAGCGAATCAAACTCGTGAATCCAGGGCTAAACCATTGGATCCACTCGAGGCCTCGTTGGACCATCTCGAGGTGAGCAAAGCACACACAAATACATCACCATTCCATATTAAGCACAAAGGTTTCCAAAAATACTTGCAAAACAAGCAGATCATTTTGAAAATCATTAGCAGCGGACAAAAACAACAGTCGAAAAGACATAGACAGCGACAACACTCCTCATATAAACAAAATATGAGAGTCAATTAAACACATATCACGAAACCAAAAATCTACTTAAGGGTTCCATCGCTTAACACATAATCATACCAATAACTCGTGTCACATGAGGCACAACACAAGAAAAATGAGACTTACATCCACAGGTCGCACGAAGATGATGATCGCCCCACGTTGCTAATCACGACCAACAAACTCAGATGACGCGTTGCGACACGATTCAGTCAGACAAAATCCGACGAGACAAGACTCAATAGACATAACTTGACCCGAAAGCCTAGGTTTCCACAACCTAAGCTCCGATACCATTTATGTAACACCCCAAATCCACTCAGGGATATTACATGTCGTAGAACCTTTCCTCAAAAATCTACCAGGCTGCTAACAAAAATCAAACATCTCAACAACGCCTTTAAGGCTAAAAGACATAGTAGACCGATTTGGTTTTTCATTTAATACATACAACTCAATCTCAAAACGTGCCCACGCAGGGGTCAAATACAACACACTCCCGTACATGGGGGAAAGAATACTGCAGCGGAAATAAAGTACAACTGAACCAATACAACAACGTACGGGTCCTCATGTGATTAGTATCGATCATCTTTCATCATTCTTCATGCCGACCCTGTGTTACGCTCCTCAAACCTGAATGCAATACAGACATCCACCCCCCGATTACTCGGGGGTTAGCAAAATTCCACTATTTTGCTAGTACAAGTACAAAGTGCAAAATACGAGTCATACAATTCAAGTTCCAAGAATAATAATAACCAGGAATTCTCAAAGATCTAAACATAACGAAAAATACTTCCCGAGGCAAGAGTTTGGGTAAAACTTTCCAAAATTGAAAGGTCACAATTCAAGGGAAACAATTTATAAAATGGTTTAAAATGCCATTGGGAGTTTTAACACAAAACCAGTTTAGGATTATCAAATCTTTCTCTCTTCAAAAGAATCCAAAAATGGGCACATCACATCGATTTGCTTTCACAAATAAAAGCCAACAATAATTCACGGGATCCATAACCTACACCACGTATCCTCGACGAACCTAAAAATTAACACAACATAATTACCCAAGACACGCAAATCTTGGTCACACGTCCAAGGTACTCGACCTCGCAAAACACATTCATAAATTGTATACACACCAGCGTGATCGCATGTCACACGACATCTCACGGTTGGATCAATCACTTGTTGTCTCCTGACCACATGATCACGTGCCATGTGTCACCGCATTTATTCTTATCATCTCACAGTTGGATCAATCACTTGTTGCATCCTGACCACATGATCACAAGCCATGTGTCACCGTGGATTGTCTTAGGCTATCACGGTTGGATCAATCACTTGTTGCATCCTGACCACATGATCACATGTCATGCGTCACCATAGACCTCGACTATATCCACACATTCACACAGATAACATATCACACCAAAGATGTTCCAACAATTCACCCAGAGACAACAAATATCTAGCACGACATAATCGTCAAATCACAACACATCGAAATGAAATAATATATATATATATGTGTATATATTATCAAAGCACAACATAAACACCAAGTGTATCCATATGATTCATTTAATCATTCACAAGACACACCATTCACAAAACACATATGCATTTGAAAGGGAGACTTTGGCGAGACTAAACCAAATATTTGAAAGTTCATTTCAACAACCAAACGAACACATTTAGACGGTCACCGGTCATCATATCCACAAAATAGGAAATGTATGGACAAGATACTTGCCTCGAAACCACGATCGCAACGAGACGATAGATGGGATGCGGTCGAATAGCCCCGAACTCCAAACACTATTAAGAACACGATAGCACCGCGAACACTACGAGAATAACACCACACGAATTATCAATCACCAGACGGGATTCAACTCGGAATTCTCGAGCACCTATAATCCTCCGGAAGAAACAACAAAAACATGATTACGACGAAGATCAAGACCAAAAACAACGGAGATCACAACAAACTATCGAAGGAAAACTCATTCAAACATTTGATCGAACATCAAATGTTCACTACACCTCAAGAACACCGAAATCACCCTTTGGCTTGAGACGAACCGAAGATATGAATATACAATCCATAAAACATGTTTAATAACAACATTTAACACCGATCGATTTATCAAAATTGGATGGAAAACGAAATCAAGAACAAAACTCCCAAAAAAAATCAACTCCAGAGAATCAAGAAAATATCTTGGATCAATGACGAAGAACACGAACTGATGTTGTCAATCCTCACCAAGAACTTGAGGAGGATGATATCTCTAGATAAATCGCCCAAAAATCACCCGAAAATCGCCTAAACAATCGCCCACGGAGAGAAGAAAGGAGAGGAAATGAAATCCTCTCCAAATCCCGCTGATAAAAGGACATTCTGACTCGCGTGCCACGGCGCAGACTGAGTGTGCCGCTTGTTGGGATTCCAAAACTAAAACGAAATACGCAGCGGAAAATAAAAACGAATCCCAAACAGGATCGATCAAGTAACGTATATATGAAAATATAAATACGAAGAGAAAGATTATACCCTTGAAGCCTATGGAAAAATCTTTGTAAAAATGGATGACGATCACGAACCCCATCCCGAACATCAAATCCCTTCGTTCCAAGCACCGAAACTTCGAAGCCTCTACTTCACACGCATCAGAAGTTGCCCGGGAAAATTCGATAGCAATCCGTTCTCCAAGAACACGGCTAGGAATTACTATAGGAATTTATATCTCAATTTTTTTCTTAACTTATATAACACCTCAAAGATGAAATATTGAAAAGAAAAAATTTCTCTCCACCATTCTCTCTTGCTCTCGGCAGTAACCAGCAGGTTAGTATGTGTGTGTGTGTTTTTAAAGTCTTTCATCACACATGAGTTCGTTGTAATATAGATATATAAAACAACTCATATAACTCATAACTGAGATAGAAAAATCAAGATGGAATCTTATCTCAATCAAAAACACAACAGACCATGTTAAAACAAGACCAAGCCATGTGAGGTGGGGAGAGGTGGGGCGGGCCAAGGAATCTTCCTAGAAATGAGCCGAGCCACTCGGCTCGTGTACCGGACGTTCGTCAAACGACTCCGTTAAATACACTCTATTTAATCTCCAATGTATTTATATAAATTAATTAATCTAATTAATTAATTATATCAAATACAAATATATTTCTCTAAGAAATATAATTTATGAATTAAATTAATTACCTGATAACTTAATTTTTAATTCATAAGACCGCTATTTGATTTATCTAATAAATCATAAATTAGATATCCAATATCTAATATTAATATAGAGATAATAAATTCACATTTATCCATCAACGTTCCTGATGCGCGACTCCGTAGGTCTGTCTCAGCCGGCATTGGGAGGAACCAATGAGTGCGGGCAACACTTAGCCAGCCTAGCGGTCCGCACTATAAACCCTGACTGAGAACGAATGAAGGGATCATTCCAGAACCATTATGTCGTGAATACTATATACGTATAGACCCTTCATCAGATGTCCCGGTCAAGTCTTCGGTCACGGTAAAGTCAAACCCTACTATTGACTAGACTCTATACATGTGTTAATGCAAATCAAGACCAACTGATTAATAGTGTATCTAATACGATTATATTAGAATGCTTTGGCCAAAGACTTACGATCTTATATGCCATTAACCGTATAGGACATTCGCCTTCTCACTAAGAGGAGATAAAATCCTTTCTTGGAGTACTGTAAAGACTGCTACCTGCCCGAATAGTCCGCACTTCGAGGTCGAATCAACAATTAAGCAAATGAGTGTAACTACTCTAATGACAAACTAAACGTCACACGCACATCTTTTACTGAACCCTTAAGTCAAAGGTCCACGTATACTATCACAACCTTTCGATTCGTCATCGACTCTCCGATGTGACTGAAATGAGTATGAGTCGTGTTCGAGTATACTGGTCCCACCAATATACTTATAACTATACTATCAAGACATGCACATGTCCTAACATCAGTTATACAAGTCTTATTAAAACTTAATGCCCATTTAAGTTTATTGACTTGCGAACGATTTACGTAAATAAACTTTAAACACTTCCAGTACATTTTCTCTTATCCTATAACGAGAATGGAATGTTCGATTTATTTACATGGACTTCACTTCAATGTTTACCATGTCAAGAATGCAATTAAAATACAATAAACAGTGAATGAATCGTATTGCATTTTTATTTATTATTCCATAATTACAAGTACAATGCCCCTACTCTCTCATCCCCTGAGTGGCATTCGAGGGCATATTCCTAACAATCTCCCACTTGCAGTCAATGCCACATATCATGGTATCCAATACCCATGTTCTTTAGATGTCTTTCCAAGACAGCCTGAGATAATGGCTTAGTCGTCGGGTCAGAGACATTGTCTTCTGAGTCTACTCTTTGCAATGAAACATATCCTTTTTCCACCATCTCTCGAACGATGTGGTACTTTCTCTCTATATGCTTGGTGTTGTTGTGAGCCCTCGGCTCCTTGGATTGAGCAACAGCTCCATCATTATCACAGAATAGTGATATAGGCAACTCCGCATTAGGCACCACTTGAAGTTCTTGTATAAACTTCTGCATCCAAAATGATTCTTTGATAGCCTCTGAGGCAGCTTGATACTCTGTTTGGCAGGTGTAATCTGCAGTAGTGGTTTTCTTGGAGCTTCTCCAAGATATTGCTCCTCCATTGAGAGTAAACAAATACCCAGATGTCGACTTAGAGTCGTCATTGTCTCCTTGAAAATCAGAATTGGTGAATCCAATCACCTTCAATTCTCCACCACCGTAAGTAAGAAACAAATCTCTAGTTCTTCTTAAGTACTTAAGAATGTTCTTTACGGCAGTCCAATGTTTCCTTCCTGGGTTTGCTTGAAATCGACTTACCATACTCACAGCTTAGGCTAAGTCTGGTCTCGTACACAACATAGCGTACATGAGGCTACCCACTGCCGAGGCATAGGGTACCTTACTCATCTCTCTCTTGTCTTCCTCACTTTGAGGACACATTTTCGTGGTGAGATGAATTCCATGTTGAATGGGAAGGAACCCTCTTTTAGATTCATCCATCTTGAATCTTCTCAGGATTTTATCTATATAGAGGGCTTGGGAAAGTCCTATCATTCTTCGCAGTCTATCTCTGTAAAGACGGATCCCTAGAATGTAGGAAGCTTCTCCCAAGTCTTTCATGGAGAATGTTTTAGAAAGCTAAGCTTTTAAAGTGTTGAGCATTGCTACGTTATTTCCTATAAGTAGAATATCATCTACATATAGTACTAAGAACGCAATGTTGCTCCCACTGACCTTTTTGTAAACACATGGTTCTTCCTCATTTCGTACGAAGTCAAAGTCCTTGACTACTTCGTCAAATCGATGGTTCCAACTCCGAGAAGCTTGCTTCAGCCCATAAATGGCTCATTGCAGCTTACACACCTTATGAATATTAGCTTTGGACACAAAACCCTTAGGCTGTTCCATATAGATTTCCTCCTCGAGGTATCTATTTAGAAAAGCCATTTTGACGTCCATTTGCCATATTTCATAATCATAATAGGCAGCAATGGCAAGCATCATGCGAATCGACTTGATCATAGCTACGGGCGAGAAGGTATCATGATAATCGATCCCTTCCCTTTGGGTATAACCCTTTGCCATAAGCCTGGCCTTATAGGCATCAACCTTGCCATCCCCAGTAGTCTTTCTCTTATAGATCCATTTATTTCCAATAGTTCTCATGCTAGTTGGAAGATACACTAGAGTCCAGACTTGATTGGTATGCATCGAGTCTATCTCAGCTTCTATTGCTTCTTGCCATTTATCGGAGTCTATATCCACTATCGCTTGGTCGTAGGTGACAGGGTCATTTTCACTGCTATCAGGTGTGTCGTGGAGACCCAGTTCCTCGACATGTGTATAGCCATACCTCTCAGGTAAGTGAGACACCCTATCAGACCTTCGAAGTAGAGGTTGTGTTACAATAGGTTTGGTTCCTGACCCCTGATCATATGTCTCCTTAGGACTTTCATTATGCTCTTCCAAAGAGATATTTCTACCCGAGCCACCTTCCTGAATGAATTCATCCTCAAGGAAGTGCGCTTGTAATGCCACAACAAACCTATGGTCTTCTGGCATGTAGAATAGATAACCCATCGAGTCCTCTGGGTATCCAATGAAATGTCCTTTTATGAACCTCGCTTCCAGTTTGTCCACATTAGCCTTCTTGACATAGGCTGGACATCCCCAAATCCTTATGTGATTAAGGCTTGGTTTCTTACCCTTCCACATCTCATGCGGAGTGATAGGAATGAATTTGGAAGGACATCTATTAAGGATATAGGCAGTGGTTAGTAATGGATACCCCCACAGGTAAATAGGTAAATCAGTGTAATTTAATATGGAGCGAACCATGTCTAACAAAGTCTGATTTCTCCTTTCTGAAACACCATTTAACTGTGGGGTTCCTGGCGGCGTGAATTGTGAAACTATTCCATGTTCCTTAAGGAACTCATCAAACTCTGTGCTCATATATTCGCCACCTTGGTCCGACCGAAGTGTTTTGATATGACATCCAGTCCGTTTTTCAACTAGGGCCTTAAATTCTTTAAATTTAGTAAAGGCTTCGGATTTATGTTTCATTAAGTACACAATCCCATACCCAGTATGATCATCTGTGAACGTTATGAAATATTGATATCCATCTCGGGCCACTTCTAAAGCATCACAAATATCGGTATGTACCAATCCAAGTTTATCGGCATCCCTTTCAAAAGTCCCTGTGAAGGGGGACTTAGTCATTTTGCCTCTAAGGCAAGATTCACAAGTTAGATAGGGTTCTACACCCAATGAACTTAAAAGTCCATCTTTCTCCATTTTCTGAACCTTGGTCTGACCAACATGACCAAGTCTAAGGTTCCATTTAAGAGCTTGATTAGTATCTTGCCTGCCATGTTTCCTAGTTATAGTGTTCACTACTGTTTTATTTTGCATGTTCAGATGATATAAACCATTCAACAACGTAGCTGTGCCAACCAATTTATTTCGAAAATAAATTTTACAACTACCATTGCCAATGAAGAAACAAAATCCTTTTCGGTCCAAGACTGAAATGGATACAATGTTTTTATGCCCCTTGGGCAAAACAAGTACTTCATCTAACGTCAAAATAAAACTGGATTCTAAACCCAGTAGGATTGATCCAATATCGATTGCCTCGACACTTTGTCCACTTCCGACAGTGATCATAACTTCCCCAGCTTCAAGTTTCCTACTTCGTTCCAGATCCTGATTCATAGTACAAATATGAGAAGTGGCACCTGAATCCAGAATCCATGAAGCAGAATACACAGTAGCGGAACAATTAGTTTCAAAAACAAAAAGTTCCGTACCTAATGCGCCATTAATCTTAGGACAAGTCCTTCGCCAGTGGCCCAGCTCACCGCATTCAAGGCATTTGTCCGTAGGTTTTGGACCGCCTACCTTTTGAACCTTTTGGACCTTGCCCTTTCCTTTCTGCACCCCTTTCTTGGGTTTGTACTGCTCATAGGTCTTTTTCTTCTTGTTCTTGGACCTCCGAGGCCCAGAAGAAATGACAAGAGCAGCCTCTCTCGGTTTAGTCTTCATGTTAGACTGCGCCGTCACTAGTTTATTCATTAGACCAGCTAATGTGCATGAAATTTCATTACAGTTGAAATTCACTACAAACTACGTGAAAGAGTCAGGGAGAGATTGAATGATGAGATCAATTTGAAGGGATAAATCCATATTAAAGTTGAGCACCTCGAGCCTCTCAATCATAGACATCATCTTGAGGACGTGGTCTCCCACTTTCTCCCTTTCTTTCATCATAGCACTGAACAACTGCTTCGATATCTCATATCTAGCAGTCCTACAATGCTCTCCATAAAGTTCGGTCAAGTGTGTGATAATCTGCCTAGCAGAAGTCATTTTCTCGTGCGCTCTCTGCAGCTCATTTGTCATTGAGCCCATCATAAAGCCACGGACTAGCACGTCATCCTTGACCCATTTTTCATGGATATCAATATCTTCCTGATTATCCATGGTCCGGATTGGAGTCGGTGAAATGTCCGCCTCCAAGACGTATCCCAGAGACTCCATACTGAGTACAATCATCAGATTCCGCAACCAGTCAATAAAATCGGGGCCAGTTAGGAGATTCTTTTCAAGTAGTATTGCAAGTGGGTTTTTAGCCATTTTAGAGAGATTCGGTTTCGTTTTCTGAAAAGATTTAGATAAGATTAAATTAGTGACTTGTTTTATTAAGACCGAGTATAGAATTTAAGGGCTTGTATAATTCTTGTCTCGGCTCCCACTAATTTTATCGGAACTATACACTCCCATGTTATAATCCGGAAGTCATGGTTAGATCGACTTCTTAGTGGTGATCAAGTTCTTTACAAATTTTAACAGACGCAACCTATCTGGTTTCTTGCCAATTAATTTTTGTAAAGTGGTGTATAACAACAACCCGTCTCACAGATGATTTGATCTTCTTTCACCCCTAGTCTTCATGCCCACAACCTATCAAGTTTCTTGGCAATCCAGACTATCTAAGTTGTTGACCATCAACATCTATCGATTTGACTATTGAATCTCACCCGGCAACCTATCAGGTTTCTAGGGGCGAAATTTATCACTAACCGAAGGCATCTAATGCACTCAAGAATTTTTCAACCTCTACCAAATGTACTACCCCGATAACTCAGAAGCATAGCACACCAGCTCGGATATCAATTTTCTACGAGTTTGATGGAGGGTAGGAAACCTCGTAACCTTTTTCAAACTTAGTCTGTTTGTTGTCGGGAGAATTTCACGATTAATGTTACATTTTGCACATTAATTCATTTATACGCGCGTTAGTTGGTTTGTCAATCATTTAAAATGAAAACAGAAAACAGTAACCTAGTTACTACCAACATATAGCTCATGGACCTAATTCCTAAGTACTGGGCCAAGCGAATGACCCAATAAATAAAAAAAATACAGTCTTTGATTCTTCATCTTCTCGGTCGGTTGTCTCTGGTCTTCGTCATACCCAAAATAATAATTACATCATTGAAAAATTGCATCCTATATAAATTTTTCTAGTAAATATAAATAGGCTCAAAACGGCCTTTACAACCCAATCGAATCGAACAAATAAAAAACTAAGTCCACGAGCTATATCACTATCACATAAGGATTCCATACAACATGTAACGGCAACGAAATTAAACAATTAATTTTAATATAAATTAATCCAATTAATCTATAAAATTAATCTATTCAATTTCTACTATATTAATCCAATTAATATAAAGTGGCATTAAAATTAAATAATCAATTCATATATTAATCTAATCAATATAAAATTAATCTATTCAATTTTAATGTTATTAATACAATTAATACTAATAATCGTCATTTTAATTCGTTCGAAGTAATCCATCCAAAAATAATATTTTCGTTTAATTTATTTCCCTTAACTCAAAAAATATTCCAAATAATAATTTAGTCAATTTTAAAATCCAATTTAAATTTTGGAAAATAATTACAACGAAATATAAACTTAAAACGGAGTCCCGGACAATCCGATTTTAGGCCCAGCCCGCGGATTGATTCAAAATCGGGCCACTGCTCGGCAGGCTGGCCGAGACATGGCCGATCATGCTCGGCAGCCTGGGCAGGCAGCCCAGGCAGTGCTGCCAGCACCACTACCGGTAGCCCTGTTTCTTCGTGTTTCGGCTCGTTTTCAAAAACGTGATGATACAACGAATAATTTAAAAATTTACGATTATACCAAATATGATTCTAAATCATAAACATCATCCATAAGCATTCAAAATGCACAAATAATCGTATATACGGAAACATTGACCTCGCTCCGATACCACTGTTGGGATTCCGAAAATAAAATGAAATACGCAGCGGAAAATAAAAACGAATCACAAACAGGATCGATCAAGTAACGTATATGCGAAAATATAAATACGAAGAGAAAGATCATACCCTTGAAGCCTTTGGAAAAATCTTCGTAAAAAATGGATGACGATCACGAACCCCGTCCCGAACACGAAATTCCTTCGTTCCAAGCACTGAAACTTTGAAGCCTCTACTTCACACGCGTCGGAAGTTGCCCGGAAAAATTCGATAGCAATCCGTTCTACAAGAACACGGCTAGGAATTACTATAGGAATTTATATCCTAATTTTTTTCTTAACTTTTATAACACCTCAAAGATGAAATATTGAAAAGAAAAAATTTCTCTCCACCTTTCTCTCTTGCTCGGCAGTAACCATCAGGTTAGTATGTGTGTGTATGTGTTTTTAAAGTCTTTCATTACACATGAGTTAGTTGTAATATAGATATATATAACAACTCATATAACTCATAATTGAAATAGAAAAATCAAGATGGAATCTTATCTCAATCAAACACACCATGTTAAAACAAGACCAAGCCATGTGAAGTGGGGAGAGGTGGGGCGGCCCAAGGAATCTTCCTAGAAACGAGCCGAGCCACTCGGCTCGTGTACCGAACGTTCGTCAAACGACTCCGTTAAATACACTCTATTTAATCTCCAATGTATTTATATAAATTAATAAATCTAATTAATTAATTATATCAAATACAAATATATTTCTCTAAGAAATATAATTTATGAATTAAATTAATTACCCGATAACTTAATTTTAATTCATAAGACCGCTATTTGATTTATCCAATAAATCATAAATTAGATATCCAATATCTAATATTAATAGAGAGATAATAAATTCACATTTATCCGTCAACGCTCCTGATGCGCGACTCCGTAGGTCCGTCTCACCCGGCATTAGGAGGAACCAATGAGTGCGGGTATCACTTAGCCAGCCTAGCGGGCCGCACTGTAAACCCCGACTGAGAACGAATGAAGGGATTATTCCAGAACCATTATGTCGTGAATACTATATACGTATAGACCCTTCATCATATGTCCCGGTCAAATCTTTGGGTCACGGTAAAGTCAAACCCTACTGTTGACTAGATTATATACATGCGTAATGCAAATCAAGACCAACTGATTAATAGTGTATCTAATACGACTATATCAAAATGTTTTGGCCAAAGACTTATGATCTTATGTGCCATTAACCGTATAGGACATTCGCCTGCTCACTAACAGGAGATAGAATCCTTTCTTGGTATACAGTAAAGACTGCTACCTGCCCGTATAGTCCGCACTCCGAGATCGACTCAGCAATTAAGCAAATGAGTCTAACTACTCTAATGACAAGCTAAACGTCACATGCACATCTTCTACTGAACCCTCAAGTCAAAGGTCCACGTATATTATCACAACCTTTCGATTCGTCATCGACTCTCCGAGAGTGAATACCGTGTGACTGAATCGAGTATGAGTCGTGTTCGAGTATACTGGTCCCACCAATATACTTATAACTATACTATCAAGACATGCACATGTCCTAGCATCAGTTATACAAGTCTTATTAAAACTTAATGCCCATTTAATTTTATTGACTTGCGAACGATTTACGTAAATAAACTTTAAACACTTCCAGTGCATTTTCTCTTATCCCATAACGAGAATGGAATGTTCGATTTATGTACATGGACTTCACTTCAATATTTACCAAGTCAAGAATGCAATTGAAATACAATAAATAGTGAATGAATCGTATTGTCTTTTTATTTATTATTCTATAATTACAAGTATAATACCCCTACTCTCTCATCCCCTGAGTGGCATTCGAGGGCATATTCCTAACACCGCGGCCCGTGGCTAAAATACACGATCAGGTCTCTAGGCCGTGCCGCGGCGCAGACTAAGCGTGCCGTGGCCCGCGCGCGGTATAACCGCGCCCAGCTCGCAACTGCAAGGTGTGTGCTGCGGCGCACAATCCCTTGTGCCGCGGCGCGCACACTGTTCATGCCCAAAAAGTGCCGAAAAATCACGATACGTGATCGAATAACCGAACCAAAGTTCACAACACATCTAACAATGTTAAACGGACTTACGGGAAATACCAAACAACAGTTTCGAACGAGATTCGCAAGGATCGAACTCAAGTGCAGAAAAGTCGCTAAGATGCACGGAACTCAACAAAACGACACCGAAACGAACTCGGATGTCAAAAAGTGCAGAATTAATCATTCTTAGAATGACGAAATGGTCACAAAAGAGTCATTAAGATGGACTTCCGCCAAAAAAAGAAAATTACTGGAAATCGAAATTGCGGATATTACATAAGGCATGTCACATCCAAAGAATCATTCATATGCTTACTATAAGCATCTTTTTTAGCTTTGGTGGCAGTTGATTCCGGTTCATCAGGAATTGGGTTTTCCAGAATGTACTGCTTCTTTTCAGCTTTGAGAACAATTCTCAAGTTCCTTGACCAATCAAGGTAATTAGTGCCAGAAAGTTTTTCTTTGTCAAGAATTTATCGCAATGAGTTTGTATTGATTGACGCCATTGATTCTACAATATTTAAAATATGCGAGTTATTCGTGAGATATATTGATTTTAAAACGATCAAGTAAATGCAAGCACAACTATGGCATGCCCCTCGCAAATAAAAGAAGTTTAGTTTTTATCAATAGAGATGACATCTTATGTCAATATGTTAGTCTCAAATATTATGTATCACATACACATATATGAATTATAATCTAATGATCAAATAACCACAGATATAGCTTTGGCATGTCCCCTGTAATTAAAAAATACTTTAGATTATCATTTTGGATGACATCTTATGTCGTTTTAATCGTATTGATTCCCAAATAAGCCATAGGTCCAAAACCCTTTTGTATAACCTATATAAGTCTTAACCATTTAAAATATATGTATAAGCTTGTTTATTCATCTCGCCTCCTTAATATAAAATCCATACACCCTGCTTTGGTAGACCCATATTAGAAATGATCGAAAGTTTGACAAGTGTTTTGAAATGGTTGGCTGTTGAGACTTTTGTTTCATATCAATTGATTTAATAAAACTATTTTATCAAAATTGATTATCTCAAAATTATTACCATGTATCTCATACATGTAAAAGTCTTAATGAGTTTGATTTATTTGGTAATAACGATTATCAAGCAAATAAAATAAATATGATGCATCTCCTACAATCATATGCTAATTTAAATATGATGCATCTCATATAATCATATGCAATGTAAATATGATGCATCTCATATATTCACATGAACAATTAGGTGTGGTGTGGTATAGCTATAGAACCTATTATGATATTCGTTAATATCAATAGGTCGGTCGGTGTAATCTTTGATAACGCCTTTCTTCTTGAATTCCTTGTAAGTTGCTCGTTTCCTTCGTCTTCCTTTTATAGTTAGAACTATTCTAAACTATATCTTTACATTTTTTAATAGAAACCTCGAGTTACATTCGAGGGGAGTAAGATGAGAAGAGAAATTACAACAAGATAATAAGAAGGCACAACCTACAAGTCGTATTATGAATATTACAACCATAATCGAATCATGAATCTACTTGATCTAGTACGGCTATACCAACCACGATGCATTAACTATTTAAGCATTCATAAGCACATAATATATATAATGTACTAAATATCGACTATCGATAAGTTATATAATATATAAAATATGCCAAATATCGACAATCGATAAGTTATAAAGTTCCGAGGGCCAAAACATTGAACCGGGTAAAACGGAAAACTAATTTCCAGGAATACACGAAGAAAACGAGCCCGAAATGGGTCCGAAAAGGGCTAGGACCGCGGTCCCATGAACTAGTCCTGGCAGCCGGATCGCAATCCGCTACTCCATACCGCATGGCCGGCACAGGCCGGGACCGAGCGACACAGCACGGGACACACAGGCCGGGACTACGCGTCACACATAGGCCAGGATCGCGGTCCCCTTCCCGGACCGCGCGGCAGGGACCTCCAGCAGGTATAATTTTTTTTTTTTTTAAGTTTTTGAGTATACATCTCATGTATACTATATGTATACATCTTACGTATACTACAACTAATACCTTATGAACAATATAAATGTATAAATCAAGTAGATCAAATATATATTTATACAACCTCGGAATCAAAATATAATTATATTCATATGAAATTTTAAAGAAGCATAATCTTTACATAAACAAATTTATGTTCATATGCACCTCTTAAAATTCATAATCCTAACATAAAAATTATATGTAGATCAAATCATATGTTCTTTGATTCTTGGATAATTAGTAGAACTAAATCATCACATGAATCTCCATATATCAAAGAACCATATATGTCAAGATCAAATATATAAATCAAAATATTTATATCACCATATACATATTAAGATAGACATCACATATATATATATACATATATATATATATATATATAGATCAAAACACGAATCTATTAAAATTATATATATCTCCATATATATAATTATACATCACATATATGAACATCATATATCAACATATATGAAAATCAAAACAATGAAAATATACTAGTCGCTCCGATACCACTGTTGGATTTTTATCGAACTAATAAGATTTATGATCTCATCATATATCGAAATAGAGCAGTGGAAGTATTGTAACATCCCCAAAACCATATGGGAATATTACACGCCGTAGACCCTTTCCACAAGGATCTACCAGGCTAAACATCCGTAAACAACCAAATGCTTGCCCGACCAGGGTCAAACAATAAAATGATACAGACCGATGTGGTCACTTACACGTGAATACCACGAGGCCAGGTGAGGTCACACAACCCAATCGATAAAACTGACTTAAATAACATTACCCACACAGGGGTTGAAATACAATACAGCGGAAGACTGAAATCAACTCTGACAACACAACAAAAATCAAAATAACTCTCGACTCATGATTAGTATCGTAGCTCGTCATCCTCTTGTGCCAATCCTGTGACTGCTCCCCTGAATCTGCATGTACCTGGACGCAAAACAGACATCCACCCCCCGATTACTCGGGGGTTAGTAAAACTCCACTGTTTTACTAGTGCAAGTATCAAACCATACGAAATGTAACAAGTAAATAGCAACTATGAATTTAATACGGAAATCAATTATTAAAATGTTCCCGAGAAGTTTTAAAATTTCGAACTCAAATAAGAGATATTTGAAAAGGAACACATCATCTCGGGGATTTTTAAAGCAGAAATTCTTTTGGACCTCGAGTCCCAATTTACAAAACCTTTTCGTAAACATTAAGGGCCTTAACCCAAAACTTGTTTCATAATTCAACAGATTTACAATACCAACATTTCCATAAATCTCGTGGGGCTCGGCCCAACATTCTTTCTTAAAACTTTTCCTTTAAAAACTTTGATTTGTAAAGTATGATGCTCATGAAACCGTGATCCATCACGTGTCTCCGTAGGTTCAACAACCATACGGACTACATCACGCACAATTAAACAAACATAATCAATTCCGACACCGTGATCCACATCACGCGTGTCTCCGTAGGTTCAACAACCCACACGGACTATTAACCAAACATAACCAATCCCGACACCGTGATCCACTGTCACGTGTCTCCGTAGGCATAACAACCCGCACGGACTATATCAATCACAACAATCACACACACAGTCCTGACACCGTAGTCCACTGCCACGTGTCACCGTAAGCCCCGTCGAGCTCACCCGGTTGGACGCACTGTGTCCGAAACTCATGGTCCACTGCCATGCGTTATCGTAGGCCTCGTCAGACCAGCACGATTGGACCTCAGTACCTCACTAAGTTCTGATCCCGTAGTCCACTGCCACGAATCCTCGTAGGTCCCGTCGAACAAACACGAGTGAACTTAGCGGTCACACACATATTCAAATTCACATTACATACAACAATGAGCACAATTAATCAATCACCTTGATCACCACAAAATCGTACATTGCACGCACATAACACAACCTCGACACTCGCAACAACTATCATCAATCAACGATATTTAACCAACATAACACACATTCGGTACACAATACATTGAACAACCACGTGTACAACCATCTCATATGTACATTGCAATCCTGCACAAATGGCACAACGCCTAACACGGATACCAATATATCACTATTATCACAAAGCCTTCAAATTTCGGAAAACACAACCTACTCAAACGGAACATATTTACGGAGGCAAGCAAAATCGTCATACATATCATACGTAATTACTAGTCACAAGATACAAGTCGTATAATAAGATACTTGCCTTAATAACCGCTACTAAACGCTCCGAAGAACACGGTTCGATCGGGAAGCTCGGACCCCGAAGAAGACAACGAACGGAAGGGTTCCGACTCGAGTTCTTCACAAGAATTCGACCCTAACAACATATAATCAATAAATCATAGATCATACAAGGAAGAATAATCGTAGAACGCCCGAAAACCCCTCTATGACATTTTATCGGACACCTTCAAGGCGTCGATCAAGAACTCGACCAAAACAACGAATCGATACGATCCAACCATGGAATAACAAGGGAAATGATATAATACATCTAAATATTCATCAATACATCATAATCCTAAGTTAAATCGGATTAATCGGACGAAAACAATCAAAACACCCAAATTCCCCAAAACTAGATTTCTAGGAAATCGACTGGTCGGTAGATCGGAGGATGTTATAGGATGGATGATTGATGATATGAAACTCAAAACTTCATGGATTAATTGTATAACAACATCCTTCCATGATTCCAACACCTCCGGCCGGAGAGAAGGAAAATCGAGTGAAATGGTCAAGAAAACGCCTGTGCCTTAAATAGCCGGCCATTGCCGGGGTTACGTACGTAATCGCCATGGCTTACGTCACGTAACGGCCATGGCCGAACGCGCCTGGAAATGCGGGCGTTACGTGCGTTACCGGCCAGGGCCTTACGTGCGTAATCGGCCTTACGTCGTGCGTATCCGATCACTACCGCCGTTACTCGGCGGTGGCTCGGCGAGCATGCCCGGCCATGACTCGGCGGGACCAACTCCGACGGCCCGAACGACCCGAAACCCGAACTGAGTACGAATCAAGATACGGTTACGAAGTACTCGCAAAGACGAATCCGAGCACTAAGAGAACACACGATTCCGACCACCGAAGGCTCGAAATTCGACAACGAGTAATTACCCCAAACTTTGGGAAATTACGAAAATGGCCCAAAACGCCCGAAAATCACGATACGTGATCGAAACACCAAGCCAAAGCTCGCAACATGAATATTAACATTAAATGAACTTACGAGAAAGTCGAAACAACAGTTTCGGACGAGATTCGCAAGAATCGAACCAAGTGCGGAAAAACCGCTAAAAAGCACGGAACTCAACAAAACGACACCGAAACGAACTCGGATGACAAAAAGTGCAGAATTAATCATTCTCAGAATGACGAAACGGTCATGAGAGAGTCGTCAAAATGGACTCCGGCCGAAAAAAGAAATTTACCAAAAATCGAAAATTGCGGATATTACATTCTACCCTCCTTAAAAGAAGTTTCGTCCCGAAACTTAAAACAAGTAGGGAGAAGGAATATCCCTCCGGAAAAACTCAACTAGATACACAAGAAGCACGTAACTCATGCCCAATGGAGAAACGCTACAAGCAACGCAACGGAATATACGGCGTGAAAACACGCTCCACGACGACCAACACGACGCCACCGGTAGAGACATAATAAAATCAACAAGTGACAAGCGTCATCAAACAGATAATACAATCGAGTCGATTATCTGAACAATCACAAAACACAACGAACAAAAATCAATATGATTGACCAACCCAATGGTTCATCAATCAAAACGCGAGCCAAACGCTGAACAAATACGGAATTCCACCGCCCAAGGGTTGGAAGATCGAAACGAGACTAATCTCGAACTTAAGGGAATTACGAAGGAGTCTGAACGTTCAACAATCACGAAACGAGATCAACAAAAACCGATCAATCAAACGATCGAACCACAACGATCGAGACAACAAAAATCGAACAATCACGTTCGAATCACGAAGAAAAATAAAATTCAAACAACAACTCCAAGGTTCACATCTCGACTCGAGACAATATATGATCCGGTGAAAATAACATGTGCCTTCACATAAGATCCACAGGAAAGGGAATAGAAATTGAAAAATTACAACAACAAACGAGTTATTCCGAAACAATACCACGCTCGTTTGATCAACAAAAGCAAGAGGCAGGACAAGCTCAGAAAATGTCAACGAACATAAACTAGTTGACAGAGTCGAAAATACAGAAGTTCAAAATCCGATCCACTTCGAATAAAAGAACTAATAGAACCGAAAGATGTTACTTCCGAACAAGGTTCACAAGAATCGAACCGGACTCGGAAATGTCACAGCGATAACCAAATCGACCCAAAACAAGATCACAGCTCGTTCGAACGACGAAACCGAAATACAGAACAAGTCCAGAAAGTATCAACAAACACGAGCGAGTCGATAGACTGAGAAAGAGGAAATACGAAGTCAAAATGATACGGGCATTACATTCGACCTCTTATAAAAGAAATGTCGTTCCCGCAACTCACAACAACCGGAGTAAGGTGACAACACAAAAAGCAAACGACGAAACATCTCCCATGGGCCTCTCGAGCCGAGCCTCATATCTCAGATCAAGTTCGCGCCCAAAGACTCGGAACCCAACTCGCAAAACTGGATCCTGTGACGAGAAAATAATTGGTACGTGCATGCCCCAAAGACACCACGGTTGAAACACCTCGGCTCGGCATACCGAAAATACAATCGCTAGGTACAATGGAATATAACGTCGCAAAACAACAAACCGGAGATGCCAACTTGGCACAATAAAGAATCATAACATATATCATATACAACGATTACCATCGTAAAATAATACACACAAACACTACAAGAACGACGTTATCGTCGCGACCTTAACGGCCCGAACAATAACTAGCACACAATTACAAACATCATGAAACAATCACACATGTACACAAACGTACAAACCCAAGCTTTAACAGCTCACACAGGTGCGATAACACGCAAGCCGCCACGAAATGACAACATTAAAAATCGTCATCACACCTCCCACAAAGGGCTAACAAAACATATGCGTGGCGAACGACTCAACGTTCACCACCAATTCAATCACAATTCGGAGGGCTAACACCCTAACAACAATACCAACATCATACACACCTTCTCCGACCACAAGCAGGAAATGATGGGTTTTTTTTTAAAAAAACGAAAACCACCTTTTGAAAATAATTTAGGAAAAACACCGGTTGATCTTGAGTATCACGTTTCAAAAAAAATACAAACGGGAAACATCGTTATCGAGACTTTGGAGAACCATTTCGCATTTGATAAAAATGAGGACACTTTCTTTTCGTGAAAAATTTTCGGAAATATTCAACCCTCGGGTCTAAGTAAAAGTGTTTCTAAAACATTGGAAATATCTCAAAACATTTTGGTCCTCGAGGTAGAAGAATTTTGAAACATATTGTAGCACCTTGGATGTACCACGAGAAAATAATCCATTTTAAACGTACGTCTCGAAATTTATTTCTAGGATACTCAAGGTTTTCAAAGATAATTCAATGGGCTAGAATGCCCAAAATCTCGTAATTACCTGAACATTATAGCGCTGGGTCCCGCACGAACCCACCAGATAAAAACCATTTACAAAATACTAAATACCGTCATGAGAATTTCGCCAAAACGATCAAGGCCATAACGCCAAAAACTCGGTTAAGGGAATCGATTTTCAAAATAAAACTCAGTCGGTAAAATACCAAAAGCCATTACAAAAGAACTCACGCGGCGGAAAAAAAAATAAAGTCCCACATGCACAATCCAATTGAATACGTCTCACAAAGATCTAGTTTAAACATATAACAAAACCATTCCTCGGAGTTTCTCACGAACTCAATCGTCGATACCTTATTCGAAACCCAACAAGGTTCTCAATTTTCACACCATACCACCCCTCACAGTGGTTCAAAGGTAAAACAACAATAGGCCCAGTTTTATACATATACTATATGTCACACGTATTAAATACTATATTCACAACACCGTGCAAATAAAATTATGCACCGTAATTAACTCATTTAGATACAATCATGATACACAGGTACTTCGCATAAAATAGGAGACTTACGTCCACAGGCCGCACGGAGATGACGGTCGCCCACGATACTAATCTCATCCGACAACATATCCGACACGTTGTGACTACGCACAACTCAACTTGTCACCTGACGACTCGAACGACAAGACAACACATTACTCGACAAACCACGACTCGAATCGACCCGACAGCCTAGGTTTCCGCAACCTAAGCTCTGATACCATAATTGTAACATCCCCAAAACCATATGGGAATATTACACGCCGTAGACCCTTTCCACAAGGATCTACCAGGCTAAACATCCGTAAACAACCAAATGCTTGCCCGACCAGGGTCAAACAATAAAATGATACAGACCGATGTGGTCACTTACACGTGAATACACAGACCGATGAGGTCACACAACCCAATCGATAAAACTGACTTAAATAACATTACCCACACAGGGGTTGAAATACAATACAGCGGAAGACTGAAATCAACTCTGACAACACAACAAAAATCAAAATAACTCTCGACTCATGATTAGTATCGTAGCTCGTCATCCTCTTGTGCCAATCCTGATCGCTCCCCGAACTGCATGTACCGACGCAAAACAGACATCCACCCCCCGATTACTCGGGGGTTAGTAAAACTCCACTGTTTTACTAGTGCAAGTATCAAACCATACGAAATGTAACAAGTAAATAGCAACTATGAATTTAATACGGAAATCAATTATTAAAATGTTCCCGAGAAGTTTTAGAATTTCGAACTCAAATAAGAGATATTTGAAAAGGAACACATCATCTCGGGGATTTTTAAAGCAGAAATTCTTTTGGATCTCGAGTCCCAATTTACAAAACCTTTTCGTAAACATTAAGGGCCTTAACCCAAAACTTGTTTCATAATTCAACAGTTTACAATACCGAAAACATTTCCATAAATCTCGTGGGGCTCGGCCCAACATTCTTTCTTAAAACTTTTCCTTTAAAAACTTTGATTTGAAAGTATCATGCTCATGACACCGTGATCCACTGTCACGTGTCTCCGTAAGTTCAACAACCCGCACGGACTACATCACGCACAATTAAACAAACATAATCAATTCCGACACCGTGATCCACTGTCACGTGTCTCCGTAGGTTCAACAACCCACACGGACTATTAACCAAACATAACCAATCCCGACACCGTGATCCACTGTCACGTGTCTCCGTAGGCATAACAACCCGCACGGACTATATCAATCACAACAATCACACACACAGTCCTGACACCGTAGTCCACTGCCACGTGTCACCGTAAGCCCCGTCGAGCTCACCCGGTTGGACGCACTGTGTCCGAAACTCATGGTCCACTGCCATGCGTTATCGTAGGCCTCGCTGCATCAAAGACGATTGGACCTCGGCACCTCACTAAGTTCTGATCCCGTAGTCCACTGCCACGAATCCTCGTAGGTCCCGTCGAACAAACACGAGTGAACTTAGCGGTCACACACATATTCAAATTCACATTACATACAACAATGAGCACAATTAATCAATCACCTTGATCACCACAAAATCGTACATTGCACGCACATAACACAACCTCGACACTCGCAACAACTATCATCAATCAACGACATTTAACCAACATAACACACATTCGGTACACAATACATTGAACAACCACGTGTACAACCATCTCATATGTACATTGCAATCCCGCACAAATGGCACAACGCCTAACACGGATACCAATATATCACTATTATCACAAAGCCTTCAAATTTCGGAAAACACAACCTACTCAAACGGAACATATTTACGGAGGCAAGCAAAATCGTCATACATATCATACGTAATTACTAGTCACAAGATACAAGTCGTATAATAAGATACTTGCCTTAATAACCGCTACTAAACGCTCCGAAGAACACGGTTCGATCGGGAAGCTCGGACCAAGAAGACAACGAACGGAAGGGTTCCACTCGAGTTCTTCACAAGAATTCGACCCTAACAACATATAATCAATAAATCATAGATCATACAAGGAAGAATAATCGTAGAACGCCCGAAAACCCCTCTATGACATTTTATCGGACACCTTCAAGGCGTCGATCAAGAACTCGACCAAAACAACGAATCGATACGATCCAACCATGGAATAACAAGGGAAATGATATAATACATCTAAATATTCATCAATACATCATAATCCTAAGTTAAATCGGATTAATCGGACGAAAACAATCAAAACACCCAAATTCCCCAAAACTAGATTTCTAGAAAATCTGACCTGATTCGGTAGATCGGAGGATGTTATAGGATGGATGATTGATGATATGAAACTCAAAACTTCATGGATTAATTGTATAACAACATCCTTCCATGATTCCAACACCTCCAGTAGCGGAAGAGAAGGAAAATCGAGTGAAATGGTCAAGAAAACGCCTGTGCCTTAAATAGCCGATCACGGCCGGGTTACGTGACGAATCGCCATGGCTTACGACGTAATCGCCATGGCCGAACGCATCGCCTGGAAATGCCGGGCGTTACGCACGCACGGCCGTGGCCTTACGACGAATCGGCCTTACGACGAATCGCCGATCACTACCGCACGTTACTCGGCCGGTGCCTGGCCCGAGCATGCCCGGCCATGACTCGGCCGGGACCAACTCCGACGGCCCGAACGACCCCGAAACCCGAACCTGAGTACGAATCGAAGATACGGTTACGAAGTACTCGCAAAGACGAATCCGAGCACTAAGAGAACACACGATTCCGACCACCCGAAGGCTCGAAATTCGACAACGGAAAGTAATTACCCCAAACTTTGGGAAATTACGAAAATGGCCCAAAACGCCCGAAAATCACGATACGTGATCGAAACACCAAGCCAAAGCTCGCAACATGAATATTAACATTAAATGAACTTACGAGAAAGTCGAAACAACAGTTTCGGACGAGATTCGCAAGAATCGAACCAAGTGCGGAAAAACCGCTAAAAAGCACGGAACTCAACAAAACGACACCGAAACGAACTCGGATGACAAAAAGTGCAGAATTAATCATTCTCAGAATGACGAAACGGTCATGAGAGAGTTGTCAAAATGGACTCCGGCCGAAAAAAGAAATTTACCAAAAATCGAAAATTGCGGATATTACAAGTATAATATAATATGTAAAAACCCTCCGAGGATTCAACTATATTAACAAAGTACGAAGAACAAGATTGTTACCTCTTCTAGCGTGTTTTCGATCGAGTCTTCTAGAGACGTTGCAAGAAGCAAGCGTCCTCTACGGTATCCACACAACGAATAAGTCCCGAGCGTATAATGGATTGCTAGCTCTGATTCAATAAAGATTTCACTTAAATCAATTTGAATATAGGTATGTTCCTGATTATGGTAAGAACAAGAACACCAAGAATATTATTCAAATGTTCTTGAAATTTGATCTAAAATAACAACTATGAATCTTATTCAATATGTTATTAAAGATCAAACTCACAAGATTAGATGAAGATTAGATGAATATTCTAAATACTTTCTTGGTCAAGAATCAATCTTCAAAGATATGAAGATATGTTCTTGATTCTTTTGATTATTCAACTCTTGAATATTATCTTCAAGACTTTGAGAGAGAGAAATATCAAAATCAGATTTTTGATTCTCTCTACACAAATATAACTTCACTTGTGATTAAGTCTTATGTGAGGGTTATCATAAGACTCTATTATATAGCTCTCTAGATGGCTAAGGGTTCACCAACCCCTTTACCAACCATAATCAACCGGAACAAAATAGTTGCTCTCCTTGTTTAAGTGTGTGACCCTGTAGGTTCTAATTAATACGAAAATGAGTATAAAAACAATTTTACGACTCATAAATCATAAGCGGCCTCTATCTAGATATTATGACTACCCATATTAAAAGAATTAATTCAACGGCACGAGCAAAATCCCGTTACTGTATAATATTTAATCCTCTCGTCGCGCGATATCCTAATTAAGCATAAGGCATATATAAGTCGGCCTTATGTAGCTTAATTAATATTCTTGATCTCAAGTTACAATTGTCCAATTCAAATATTTATCAATAACTCTTTATTGATCAATTTGAGCATGGCCATGCATTTAAATAATTTAACTTATCAAGGGCCCGTGGATATCTTCTCCGTTTTATAGGAGGGACAAGTCCCCTCTGGACAAACTACTTTCATCTGCATAAATCCTACCGTATCCAATCACAAAATGTATGGTCCCTTGTTACAGAAGATGTTGGTATTATGTTAAAATACGATACTCATTATGTAGGAAACTGTAGTGTCTTTAGATAATAAGGACTTAAATAATATATAACAATCAGAGGAATTATAATAACTTAATCAATATATAATTCTCTTCGTTAGGTCATATCCAATGCGATGTGTCTACATGTATCTATGACGTGATATAACATCTCATGTTCACGACCAGTAAAACATAGCCATCATATCATTATCATACTAGTAACCATATTACTAGGGATATATAGAATAAATATTCTTTAATGCTTTAACTAGCTTTACTATCAAGTCACATACTTGATGATCGTAAGCAGAATATTAATTCAATAATATAATTAATATTATGTAATAATAAATGTCTCCATATTATTATTAAACAGTAGACTTAGAGCATTATACTAACAATAGCAACCCTAATTCCCACACCACCTGCGAATCAAAACACCTAAACAAAACAACAAATGAGTAGCCAAAATTAATATCTGCAGTCGGAACACGTACATACACACATAAAATCAATAATAAGCATATCTCTTTCTCGAATACATCCACATTAATTCATTCTACTCCAGATAGACACACCAAAAATTTAAAGTCGAGTATGAGATCATAATTTAGTAAGAACAATAACGATCTGGAAGCTGTAGTCGGAAAAAATCTCTTTGATAAGAAACAAGACCAAATGTTAGAAACAATGCAATGCTCCCATCATTATAGATTCGTTATATCAGGAAATAATTGAATATGCAAAAGGACACACTTACTCGGAATAGTTGATACTACCCCACCCATCTGCAGTCGATCCGGCGAAACAATAAACAGAAAAACCAAGATTATAATAATCAGACACAAAAAAAAGCCGGGGAGGCAAACTAACGCGAGAAATTCATACAAAGAATGGTGGTTTTTCCTGCATTGTCAATGCCCAGAACTAGGATCCGAGCTTCCTTGTTCCCAAATAGCGATGAAAACAGCGGTGTAAATACTATCCCCATTTCCTCCCCAATTTCTATGGAGAAAAAAATCAAGAATCTGAAGCTCTCAACAGGAAATTTTCTAAGAACTCCGGATCGGATCGAAGCGAAGAAAACAGCAGTGCCCTCTTATGCTTCCTGCGACTTATCAAAATCAAAAGTTACCTATACTCCTATTCGATTCATGATAATATATAATAAACCTGAGTGTTGTAAACTGTAATCAATGATTGATTACCGGCGGGGAGGCCTACTGTATGACGGGATGTTGGAATCGTACTCTAGCTGGTTGAGATCAGTGGCGGCAACTTCAGCTTTAGAGGGAGACGGGGAGGAGAAAATGAGAAATCACAAGTAGGATAGAGTTACAACTTAGTGAAGTCCACGACTTCCCCAAAGTCTGCATTCCAATTTTTGGGGTCACAAATAGGAGGTATTATGAAAATTTGTGGAGGGAAATACAAAAAATTATTTAGACATTTTTTGGTAGAGAATTCTTTTTGTGTATTCGTAATAATACCTTGTCCCAGATTTTTGTATCTATTTTTTAAAAAATACTTCTTGACGATCCAACCGTACTGATTTCAAGATACATCTCATTGAGTGATGTTCCCAAATTTTCGAAAAAATAAAAAATTAACTTGGTTAGAGATCTTATCAAACCACTAAATTGATTAGTACTAGTAACTAGTGCTTTGTCTTGGATTATTCTTTCTATTTTTAAAAAATTATTTATCAAAGATCCAACCATATCGATGTCAAGATATATCTAATTGAGTGATATTCCCAAATATTCAAAAAATAAAAAATTTACTTAGTTAGAGATCTTAGCAAACCACTACTAAATTGACTAGTACTAGTAACTAGTGCTTTGTCTTGGATTATTGTTTCTATTTTTAAAAAAATATTTATCGACGATCCAACCATACTGATGTCAAGATATATGATGTTCCCAAATTTTTAAAAAATAAAAAATTAATTTGGTTTGAGATCTTAGCAAACAACTACTAAATTGACTAGTACTAGTAACTAATGATTTTCACGGATTATTGTTTCTATTTTTTATAAATATTTAGTGACGATCCAACCATACAGATGTCAAGATATATCTAATTGAGTGATATTTCCAAATTTATAAAAAATAAAAAATTAATTTGGTTAGAGGTCTTAGCAAACCACTACTAAATTGACTAGTATTAGTAACTAGTGCTTTTCACGGATTATTGTTTCTATTTTTTATAAATATTTATCGACAATCCAACCATACGAATTTCAAGATATATCTAATTGAGTGATGTTCCCAAATTTTTAAAAAATAAAAAATTAATTTGGTTAGAGATCTTAGCAAACCACAATTAAATTGACTATTACTAGTAACTAATGTTTTGTCCTGAATTATTGTTTATATTTTTAAAAAATATTTATCGACGATCCACCCGTACGGATGTCAAGATATATCTAATTGAGTGATGTTCCCAAATTTTCAAAAAATAAAAAATTAATTTGATAAGAGATCTTAGTAGGGCACTACTAAATTGACTAGTACCCGTAACTAGTGCTTTGTCCTGAATTTTTGTTTCTATTTTTTTAAAAGTACTTCTCGACGATCCAACCATACGGATATCAAGATATATCTAATTGAGTGATGTTCCCAAATTTTCAAAAAATAAAAATTAATTTGGTTTGAGATCTTAGCAAACCACTACGAAATTTTGGGAGGTTTATATTATAGAATCATACAAGATTAATTTGAATTTTTTTAGTTTTTTTTGTACATCATTAACTTCATTACATATTATCATCCGTATGGTTGGATCGTCAAAAAAATTTAAAATACGGAGTTATTCCTAAATTAGACTAGTTTGACTAAATAATACTTTTAGTAGTTGACTATTAAAAAAATATATAAAATAAATTTGAAATTTTTTACTTTTTTTTGCACATCACTAAAATAATTATATATTAACATCCGTATGGTTGGATCGTCGAATTTTTTTAACAATAAATATTATGTGCAATCGGGACGAGACTAGTTAGAGTGATTATTACTTTTGGGAGGTTTATATTATAAAATCATACCAGATTAATTTGAAATTTTTTATTTCTTTTTGTACATCATTAAATTCATTACATATTATCATCCGTATGGTTGGATCGTCAAAATAATTTAAAAATACGGAGTTAATCCTAAATTCGACTAGTTTGACTAAATACTACTTTTAGTAGTTCACTATTTAAAAAGCATATAAAATAAATTTGAAATTTTTTAATTTTTTTGCACATCACTAAAATGATTAGATATTAACATCCGTACAGTTAGATCGTCGAAAAATATATTTTAAAAACAAATACAAAATCAACTCAAAAAGACAAAAATGTTATTTTTGAAATTTTGATTAGTTTTATATTAGAAACATATACAAAATCAACTCAAAACCAATTAGTTTTTTAAGGCATGACTAAAATCTGTAAATCTTGACATCCGTACGATTAGATCGTTAAAAAAATAATTGAATTTAATTGTGGTGTTATAGATATACTTTTTTTAAAGTACTTTACATCAGGTAACGGTTTTAAAAGACCAAACACTTGTCCGACAGTAAGGAATACAATGTTACAAAAACAGTTGTGTGACAGATATCATTTAACACAACACTATCATACCACCGTTGTTTGAAGACTGCTTAAATATAACATAGCCAAAAACACTTGTCTAATTGCGCCCAAGTCAAACGGTTCCTAAGACACATTGTTTGAAGTTTATTAAAACAATATAAGTTTAAAATAATTGTGTACACTCACTCATTTGGACAACGCCACAATCAAAATACTTGTCTAATTCAAAATTTTAGACAATGGTTTTGTCAGTAGTCACTAAATCGTTGTACTGAATATGAATCAGACAATAGTTTTTCGAGGAAGAAAATAAACCATTATCCGTTAATTTCAAACAATACTTTTTTATCCGAGCATTGTGTGATGAATGGTGTCTGTTGCCGTCCACTTTAAAATATTGTTTCTGATAAACCAACCAAACCAAACCAAACATACCCAGTATATCCCGCTCAGAGCAGGGTCTGGGGAGGGTAGGATGTACGCAGACCATGCCCCTACTTATTACGGTAGGGAGGCTGTTTCCGTGAAGACCCCCAGCTTAGTGCACAGCAGAATCTTGTGTGATAAATACAAAGAATAACCAATGATTCAAAAAAGCTCGAGACCATACCTGAGCCCATGGCTTGATCCACATGGGACTTACCTAAGCGGAGTTTGGCTATTTCACTCCCGATGAACGCTGCTCTAACAAAAGAGAGGTTGGCTCTGCGCACAGCTCCCTGTCAAAAATACACCACACGCAAAGACAATAGGATAAAATATACAATAAAAGTAAAAATGCAATGCTCTAGGTCAAAGCTAACCGAGACAACCCAACCCTAAGGCTCTCAACTACATCACCGCTCCCTATAAAAGAATCCACAACTCTGATCTGGCGCCTCCAAGCGTACCTATCAACAGTCATGGTCTCGGAAAGGTTTAAGGCCTTCAAATCTAATCTCAATTGCTCCTCCCACGTCCTCCTCGGTCTGCCTCTCCTCCTCTCCCCGACAACCATTAAACTCTCGACCCTCCTCACCGGAGCAGATGTCTGCCTCCTGCGGACGTGGCCAAACCATCTCAATCTCCCTTCCCTAACTTTCGCTGAAATGGGCGCCACTTCCAGCGCATTCCTGAAAACCCCGTTCGCAATTCTATCTAACATTGTGCGACCACACGACCAACGTAACATTCTCATTTCAGCCACTTCCAACTTGCTCTCAAGCGACTTCTTCATCGCCCAACATTCGGAGCCATACAACATTGCAGGTCGGATTGCCGCTCTATAGAATTTACCCTTCAACTTTAGAGGGACTTTCTTGTCGCACAGGACCCCAGTCGCTGCTCTCCACCTTAGCCACCCCGCCTTGATGCGATGCGTGACATCATCTTCACACTCACCTTCCTTCTGAATGATCGAACCCAAATACTTGAACTTATCCGTACGGGGTACGATCTGATCCGCAATCATTACCTCAACATCTTCCTCGTTGGCCTCACCACTAAAGTTACACCAGAGATACTCGGTCTTAGACCGGCTCACACGCAAGCCCTGGGATTCTAACTTAGCCCTCCAAAGCTCCAACTTCAAGTTCACCTCCCTCCTCGACTCCGCCACTAACACAATGTCACAAGAAAAGCATGCACCACGGGATGCCATCTTGAATCCCTCGCGAAATGACGTCAAGGATTAGAGCGAAGAGAAGAGGACTTAGCGCCGACCCCTGGTGTAGCCCTATCTCAACCGGAAAATACTGGGTGTCACCAACTGGGGTCCTAACGCACGTCCTAGCTTGGGAGTACATGTCTTGGATCGCCTTAACGAACGGCAACGATACCCTCCTCTCTACTAGGCTCCTCCAAATAACATCGCGCGGAATGCTATCATAAGCCTTCTCTAGATCTATGAACACCATATGGAGGTCCTTACGCCGCTCTCTAAACTTCTCCATAAGGCGTCTGACGAGATGAATGGCCTCAGTCGTGGACCTCCCCGGCATGAAGCCAAATTGGTTCTCTGAGATCTCCACTTCTCTTCTAAATATTGTTTCTGATAGTAAATACATTATCCGCACGGAGAGCACAGTAGTCAGTAGGTAATATCTACCAGCTATAGCAAGTCACAGGACCAAATCTCCAATAAAAAGGTCCACTTAAACGGACAAGGTTTCTCAATGCCAAAAATTAGGACCAAGTGTACAATTAAAACCACTCAGAGGACTAAAAAAAAAATTCTTTTGCCTATGCTCACTTGTTGTCACACAATTGAGCACCTTTTAGGCCCGTAAAAACTCGGCGCGCCATGACTCGGAACTTGATGGGCAGGGGTCGAGTCATGGTGCATTGTGGGTTCTCGGGTAAGTCGGTGGGGCTTAGTCGGGATTGTGCTCGGGCAAGTCGGCGGGGCTTGGTTGAGAAATATGGGCACTCGAGTAAGTTGGTGGGGCATAGTCGGATTGTGTTGGACAAGTCGGAGGGGCTTGGTCGGAAAAATATGTATCGGGTTATAAGTTAGGAGAACTTAGTCGAGAAAAGGAAAAGGGGAACTTGAACGAGTCGGTGAGACTTGGTCGAAAAAGTGCGGGTGGGATAGTGGGGACGGACCTCATGGAGGTTAACTTGGCATACATCGGGAAAGAGTTTCAGGGGTGTGCCAAGTCATGATGGAGTCATGTTCAGTCCTAATTGGGATTTGAGTAGTCTTAAGTGTGGAAATGCATGTGGTGTATTCCTCGGCTATTCAATATCCACTGATCTCACGAGGGTTTATTTTACTAAGCCCATTATAGGGGGAGGGTGCTTAGAGAGCATCTGGCCCAAGGATGACCCAAGGGTGTCTAGTGAGGGCCTTGGCAAGCAGGGAGGACTTGTCATGAGTTTGGGTCATGGGTCGACCCATGTGTCTAACCCAACTCGGGGTTGTGTCGAACCCGGATTGTCCCAACGGGTTAGTGTGGGCAAACCAAATGTGCGGGAATACTTTGATCAAAGGCTTAATGTTGACAAATAGTGTTGGCATGTAGGATCGGTGATCAAGTCAAGGTGTGCCAAGTTCGAGACTTGCACACACAATGTGGGATAACTCGGTCAAAGGCCAGCGTTTACAAAGAGTGTCGGCATGTTGGCTCGGTGGCCGGTTATGGATGCGACAGGTTCGAGAATTGTGCACATCATGCGGAAAGACTCGACATGAGGTCGAGCAAATTTGGGACGAGGGGGCACGTTCCGAGAAATGCGGGTCTGGCGCGGAATTTTGAGAGTTGGGCCCAAAATTAAAAAAATGTGGTTGCGCGGATTCGAGATCTGCGTGGTCCTCAAGGCACGGTCAGTTCACTACGTGGGGTGGTTATGCATGTCGGTTCCAGATGATTTCGAGTGACGGTTCCGTGGGAATTGAGATCTTGCGACGTGGGCAAAGGGTGCTCGGCAGTTGTGCATGGATAGAGTCTAAGATAACTGTAAGTGTATGTTGGCAACAAGCGGAAGAGACACATGGCATTGAGATGTACGAAGGGACACCTAGAGAGTGAAGTCTATGAGAGACTTGTCTTCAAGAGACTCCCTGAGTTGTGTGCATGCCTTGGAGACTTCTTTGTATTTATGGTGTGAATAAAATATAAGGTTAGACAAGAGGCCTGTAAGAGTGTGTTCTTACCTTTCCAGCAAATTGTGTGCGACATTTTGTGTGCATGCATCCACTCAAACTTAGCACAAAGCACGAATGCAGGGTAGGAAACACGGTGAGTTGTGGGTAAAGGCTGACTGATTTTGCTGAGCAAGATCAGGCCGGCACAGGGCATAACTCGGCAAAAAATTAAGGTCCGATTTTACCCTGTGACAACACCTATGATGTTGACATTTTTAAGTCTACATAGATCCATCTGCACACATTATTACCATGATAATTTCTCAATGTACTATCTGTGTGTTCTTACGCCTAAAGAATGACGTTATTATTTTTTCTCCTTTTTTGGAAAAAAACAATGCAAAATGGTATTATATTGTTGCAACTTTTACATAAATTTCATGCACAACGGAGAGTATCACTCAAAAAGTAGGATCATATATGAGAATGCATCCACCCTTTAACATTTAAATTTGACATCATATGCTGTATAATTAAAAAATCAGAGAATGTAACTTGAGTATGTGATGTACTGACGACATGGTAGTTCCGTTTAAAAAATAATGCTAGGCATACTATATATAGAGAGATTTTTGAGTCGGCAAAAATGCATCAATACATAAAGTTTCATGTTCATCCAACACAAACAATAGCACAACATAAGTGCACCAAGAAGTTCACATCAATATTAAAGATGATATAAATCGATTCTGGTCGAAAGATAGGCTACAAAGTATACCTCAAAACGAGTAACAACTGGCAATATATAATCGTGACTCCAACCATTTCATTTCCTTCCTCAACCCTCCACATATTTGCTGATGAAACCCGCCAGATTTCCCGAACCTATTTCCGAGGCCTCGGACCCTCTTCTTCTTGTTCATCTTCCTGACCTAGCTGCTAAGCTACGGACATTGTTTTGTTGCTAACGGGACCTTGCTTGCACAATCGAAAGGGCCACGTGTTCATCGAGACCGTGAATATGGGCATTAACATCGCCTATCTGATGAAATATGGGTTTTAAACCATCTTGCCCCAAATGAACTGGACCAATAGGGAGATCACCGTAGAGAAATGAATGAAAACTTCCATCAACACGAGACTTTTGATACAGGAACTTGTTCATAAAACGACTGCCATTATTTATATCAAACCAATAAGCGGGGAAGATAATCAAAAAAAGAAAAAAGATCAATTTCTAGTGCGCAGCTTCATAATAATTCTACATTCAAGCAGCCACTACTAGCATTGGCATTCCCAAACGTCGGACGTTATGGTGGCAACGCACATATATCCTAAGCTGGTCAAGATTTTAAAATGAACTAGAGAAAAAAAAAAGAGATTTCAATGAAACAACCATATGAGAAGATTATAAGAAACAATAGGTTACTAGACACTCCCTTATGAGCAAGCAGATTCCAAGAGAAAGAGGATGATACTTTTCTTTGCACACAAAAGAAAGCAAAAGAGTTACACCACTTGTTTGCTCAAGAATAAAAAAAAGAAAGAAAAAAGATTTCCCAGCGATGTGAACATTGGGGCATACTCCACTGTAATATCCGCACTTTCTATTTTTACTAATTTCTATTTTTAGTACATTTTCACTTCGGATGACTCGTTTGTAAGTGTTGTAGTATTCTGAAACCATTTTGTTTTGTATTCATGACCATTCGGACGAGTTTCAGAGTTGTTTTTATGGGATTTTACATATTGTGTAACTTTCCACATTGAGGCTCGATTCTCGTGATCTCGTTCTAACCTGACATTTCGTTACCTTTGCGAGTTCCTTTAATATTTCTGGTTATGTTGCGACTTTCTGAGATTGTTGTTCAGGTCTCGAATCTAGATTTTCGAAAATTTGGGTCGTTTTGTATATCCTTATTATTTTGGGTGTTGATGACAATGTTCGTTTATTATGGCCTTCAGATGGCCGGAGGCATGTGATGTGTTTTATGTTTATCGCGTCAGTAAAAGATCTTCGTATATCTATGGTTTCATCCCTTGCCGGTTGTTGGCGTGTCGTTGTTTCAAACCACCCTGACCTGCTGCCAGGGCTGAGTAACGGTCGTAATATGGTACGCATTATGGCCGTAAGACTTTATACATTATGATCGTAATGTCCTTTTTGTAGCGGCCGTAATGTAGTTGTGTATTTTGGGCAGTGAGGCCGAGGGCTGAGTTACGGCCGTAAGATGATATGCATTACGGTCGTAAGAGTTTGCACATTACAGACGTAATGTCCTTTTCGTAGCGGCCGTAATGCAGTTGTGTATTTTGGGCAGTGAGGTCGTGAATACCATTACAGCCGTAATGGTAACACCTGCCCAGTTTATAAACTGGGCAGCGACCTTTTTCTTCATTTTCACCCTTCTTCTTCTTCTTACACGACAGGAGCGATCCTTTAGGCTAGAAATCGTCAGGTTTCTCCCCAAATTCCATTGGAGAAGTATATTTGAGCATTATATCATCACTCTAACATCAAATCATCCGAGGTTTCGCCTTCAAATCAAGGTATATTCCTAGAACCCTAGTTTTTTTTGGGGAATTTTGGGGTTTTGACGTGATTTCGTCCTTCTAGCCCGATTTGGCTTAGATAGTTGTTAGATTACGATTGATTAATCGTAATCCCTTGCTTTCATTGTAGTTTAGTGGATTAAACTTTGAGGTTTTCACCGTTAATATATTGGGATCGTTTATGACCTCGTAGTGACCGATGAATTGTCTTAACGGGTAGAACTTAAGATGAATTCTTACGTTTCAGCAATGTTGTGGTTGTTGCATATTGTTATTGTGATAGGAGTGGTATTGTGAAGATTATTCGGATTGAAACCTTTTCCTTTCGCCATTTCCTTCACGTCATATTATTCAAGGCAAGTAGACGTATTATATTTCGTTATGTGGTTAGCGGTTTCGATACGATCATGAATTGTGATACAGTGTGTGTGTGTTGATGTTCTTCCACCCAGGGATGGTCCGACGGGGCCTCTGGGGCCCGATACTAATGGGTATGGCTGCGGAAGTGGTTTCGCACCCAGGGACGGTCCGACGGGGCCTCTGGGGGTCGATACTAATGGGTACGGCCGTGGGATACCAAATGTGGACGGTGGTATTGATAAAATGTGTTGATATGCTGTTTTGACGCAAATGTGATATTCTGGAATATAATTTTCAAATGCTTTCTAAACGAGTAACTGTGTTGAATCGTATCTGTATATAAGGTAGTGTAATTGTGTTCTTGCACTAGCTATTCGAATGCTAACCCCTTAAATGGGGGAAATGCGCCTTATGCATTTCAGGTACCGGGCGAGCTGAGGAGCCGGCAGGGGACACGCATGCAAAGGATGGCCTAGCATGATGACGAGGCTCGAGTCGGTGTTATTTCTTTTTACTATATTTATTCAGTTATTGGTTAATGATGTCGTTGAAGTCCCTTGCGTGGGCATTGAATACATTTCACTCTCTGTTTTGTTGGTAATGAACTAAAATATTTTGGCCGTGTAATACCCGAGATTTCTGTTATGTAATTGGAACTTGTGATATTGTAATGATTGTACTTTTGCCTGAGTATTTTTCTCCGTATTTCATAATCCGATGTCGTCGAGCATATAATTTCGTGTATGTGATTTAAATGGATGAAATTGCGTGCATGTAGCGCACGCCTTAAAGCTAAGGGTAGCGTACGCTAACATGGTTTTATAGCGCACGCTACCGAGTGTAAGTAGCGCACGCTATGCGTGGTCGACCGATTGAGACGTGCGGTAGGTGAGATCTGGCCGGGGGACCCCTGTCGGATCGTGTCGGATGTACCTGGACGGCTTTCGGGAAAAGCCGGGTCAACGCCTTAGCGCACGCTACAGGAATGTGCGTAGCGTACGCTAAGTGCCGAGTACAGTTTAGACTGTGAGCCGTTAGCGCACGCTACGAACAGGGTGTAGCGCGCGCTAATAACCATTTATTATAAATAGGACAGCATCCTATTCGTGATTTGAGTCCTTTCTTCCCCCATAACCCGAACTCTTGCACTTGAAACATAACTCCATTCGTCCTAAACACTCCATATCAACCTCCTAGTTCGAGATTGAAGATCATATACCATTGGAGATTGGTGTTCAAGCCGTGGGTGTTGGATTGCTTCATTTTCATCCGTGTTCTTCACTACCTTGAGGTAGGTAATTCTTCACCGATGATTAGTAAGGTTCCTAAGGAAGTTTTAATCATGTTTGGATAGCAAGTATCTCGTTTTTATCGGTCATCACATGTTAGAAGGATACTTTTGACGTATCGGTACTAGATGTCGAATGAACCTTTGAACCATCTTATTATAAGGACTCCTAAACATGTTTAAATCGATTTATGATCGAGTAATCGGATATTACTCAGTTGATACATTGTATACGTTGGAATCATGTGTTTTGGAACGTAAGATGATGGAACTTAGATTATTTCTTAAAGATCGTAGAGGAATTGTGATATCGAGATAACTATCCGTATATTGGTATTTCATAATCAAAAATCTTCCAGAAACCTTATTAGCATGTTATGCCCGAGGATAACTTGTAATATCACCATAGGATTCATGAGTTCTTCATCATTCAACCCAGTTTTCGGTTTGCAGTATTCTGCCATGCAAGAGTAGCGCACGCTAACATGTGTGAGTTAACGTGCGCTATCGAGGTTCGGTTTTCACACAAAACGTACGTAACGTACGTTATGAGACAGCCGAGTCAGACTGCCAGTTCGTGGCTAGCGCACGCTAGTCTTATACGATAGCGTACGCTAACGATTGACTTAGCGCCGCGTTACGTATAGTACGTAGCGCGCTAAGCAATCCAGCGGACTTGTTTAAGTTTGAACTTTTCGGCCGTAGGTCAATTGTTAAACCATTGTTCGACTCGAGATGATTTGTATATCGTTCCTTTTTAAGGTTCAAGCTTGTTACGTTGATCGGAGGCGGCCTTGAGTGGGTCGAGAGCATTGAAGTATATCGTTCTTGCCATCTACGAGGCAAGTATCGTGATATGTTAATATCGGTATTTTTGGAGTATGCGTATGATTATGCATGTTGTTGAACATGATACTTACTTCGTTGATTTGTCATGATATTCGTTATATAGTGTTTACATGTTCATGATGATGAACATAATGATTTGGCATAAGTGTATGCATGAGTTGTGTTTGTATACGTTGTGCGATCTATCTTTGAGGCTGGATCGAATGTCCACCTCGTGTTGATCCGACGGGATCATCTTGGGATCTAAGGCCGAGGGCGCCGGATCATTGGGCGGGTTATTTCCACCTCGTGTTGGTCCGACGGGATCATCTTGGGATCTATCTTGGGCGCTGGATCATTGGAATACCCATCTTGTGTAATGGAATCTTGTAGATTCGCATTGTCGGATTCGGTAGCGGAAGTCCGTGTGATGTATCTCGTTATGTATTGTTGATGCATATTGAATTGTTTAATATGATACTTGTACTAGCATCGTTTTGCTAACCCCTTCGAGGGTGGACATTTGTTTTGATGTTCGGGTAGCGAGGAGCGGGGAAAGCGACGATGCAAGCGTGGCGGCGAAGGGTTCGATGATGTTTATTGTTATTGGAGATTTGTTGTCTTGATTTGGTTTACGTACTCGAGTACGCGTGTCCTTTTGATATTAATTCGATATGGTTGTATTAATTACCCGTTGAACCGGTTATGCGTTTTCATATACTTGAATTTTCGCAGTGTTGATGTCTTATATTTACTTTCCTTTTTAATTAGCCTTGTAAATCCTTACTTAAAGGGTTTACGGCGCTGTAATTATTCCGAATATCTCGGGGTGTTACAGAATATGGTATTGGAGCTAAGATTCATGGATATCTTGGCGGTCGGGTTTTATTTGGGTGCATTTCGTTATTTGATTTACGGGTCGTTTGTAACATCAACTTGACCAAGTCGTCATGTGGACCGTGGTTGTAAGTCTCTTAATCTCTTGTACTATCGTTTTACTTAATTCTTGTTTTGAGAGTATTGTGGACTTTATTCCAAAAATTTTGTTATGTATAATGAGAAATTGAGTTTACAGTATGTTGAGAGGAGGACGTGGACGCGGACGCGGACGTCGACGCGGACGTGCTAACTTGAGACACGAGGATTCCGCAACTACTCACGAAATATCCGCTAGTCGAACAGATTCCCATTACGGAGGGCGCAAGGATCAGCGAATGATGACGCAAATCCGAACATGCCGAGTGCTTCAACAGTGGTGGCGCAGATAAACCGATTCGCTTATGTCTTTGATCGCATGAAGTCAGCGATGGGACAGAAGCACCACGATGATTACCTGGGAGAAAGATGTCTTGAGGATGTGGTTTAATTGCACCCTCCAATATTTGACGGATCTTCGGAGACACTTACTTTGGATCACCGCTCAAGGAGTTGGAAAAGATATTCGCGGGTCTTAAGTCCCGAGGACCTAAGGTTCCTATTGCCCAGTATTTTACGACCGGGAGGCCTTTGATTGGTGGGAGGCTATTCGGCGAGAATCATAATGCAGATTGGACGGAATTCAAACAAATGATGGAAGCACGATCTTGTCCTCGTCCAGGTTAGAGGCGAAGATCCGAGAGTTTTCTCACCACGAGTTCGGAGGCATCCGTGATGATGTAATTAAAACTTTCAATCATCAGTGACTTGTGTGCGACACTTGGTCGAACGGAGGCGTAAAAGATTTTCATTTTGATATGCGGATGAAGCGGAGATTCAAGATACATGTCCGGATTCGAGTGTACTACGTTGCGGCAGTATCAAGACAAGGCGGCCAACGACATGAAAGAGGCGGCGGTAGAGAAATCGGTAGAGGCAAAGAAGCGAGAAGGTGGCCGTGACTTTGCAGAAAACAAGAGTGGTGGGGCCCGCAAGGGCCAGTCATCTTATTATTCGGCTAGGAAAACACAACATCCTGAAAGAGGCGGAAAGAAGTTCCGGACATCATCAGCAGATTCGGACGTATCAAAGAAATGATACAAATGTGGTCGAGCAGGCATGTTCGACGTGATTGCCCCGCATCTTACGTGACTTGTTACGATTGTGGGCAAGAAGGGCACCGTGCGGCCTTACGTGGAGCCGCTAGATCCTTTGGTACCCGCACTCCGGCCAGTTCCTAAGGAGATAAGTGTGAACCAGACACAGAGTGGATTTCAGTGAGAACACCGGGAAGAGAGAGACATCCAGTCTTTGGTCCGTTCCTCCGCGCCTGTACGAAATGAGGAGATCGGCGGACGAACTGCTGTTGCATCAGTACGATTCAGATCCTTTTGCAACCGATTAGTGTCTTGTTCGATTCAGAGCTACGCATTCTTTTATATCTTTGAAGCTGTGCTAAACGTTTGAACATCTCGTGCTTGTATAATTGTGAACCTTTTGTTGTGGGATTACCGAAGGAGAGAAAATTGTGGGAACACTAGAAGCTAGGGATTTCCCGGTATCTATAGAGGAGAGATTGGCCATCGAATCTTATTGTAGTCGACATCTGCGGTGACGATTTAATTCTCGGAGATGATTGGCTCAACCGTTATGGAGCCGTGTTGAATTACAGAGAGAGTCATTTCCATCATTGCCGATGACGGATCTCGAACACTTATTCCGAGGATGGAGACCGGGAAGCTCGGGAAATTGATCAAGGCAATGAAAGCCGTGAAATTATCGAAAGCAGGATGTCATGGACTTTGGTGTTATGCCATGAGGAAAGAGGAAGGAGTAGAGCTCTCGTCTATTTCAGTTGTGAATGAGTTCTCAGATGTATTTCCTGACGAGCTACCAGGGTTACCGCCGCAAAGAGAAGTGGAATTCACCATCGAATTAGAGCCTGGAGCAACCCCTATTTCCAGGGCACCATACCGCATGGTGCCGACCGAGATGTATGAACTCAAGAAGCAACTGGAGGAATTATTACAGAAGGGCTATATTCAACCGAGCGTTTCCCCTTGGGGAGCGCCCGTTCTCTTTGTCCGGAAGAAAGACGGATCCCTCCGACTATGTATTGATTATAGCGAGCTCAACAAGATGACGATCAAGAATAAGTATCCTATACCTCGGATCGACGACTTGTTTGATCAACTGCAAGGGGCAAGGGTATTCTCGAAGATCGACTTGCGATCAGGATACCACCAATTGAGAATTAAGGAATCGGACATACCGAAATCGCTTTGGATCCGATGCAGGCACTATGAATTTGTAGTGATGCCATTCGGACTTACCAATGCCCCTGCGGTATTCATGCAATTGATGAATCGGGTATTCTTGGAATACTTGGATAAATTTGTGGTCGTTTTCATTGACGACATTTTGATATATTCGAGGGACGCAGAGGAGCATGCTGATCATTTACGTGTGGTTCTGAGCATCTTGAGAAAGGAACAGCTATATGCAAAATTTGCTAAATGCGAGTTCTGGCTTAAGGAAGTAACCTTCCTTGGGCATGTGATATCAGCCGATGGAGTTCAGGTGGACCCGAAGAAAGTCGAGGCAATCTTGGGATGGGAAGCTCCTAAGAACGTGAAGGAAGTCCGAAGCTTCTTAGGACTTGCTGGATACTATCGCCGCTTTGTAGAGGGATTTTCCAAAATTGCTCGTCCGCTCACCCAGCTGTTACATAAAACTCAAAAGTTCGCGTGGAATGAGAAGTGCCAGGCTGGTTTTGACGAACTTAAGAAGAGACTGACGACAGCACCTATATTAGCGCTGCCAGAAGGAACGGATTTATGGTATACTGACGCTTCAAATCTGGGTTTGGGTTGTGTGTTGATGCAAAAGGATAAAGTAATTGCTTATGCTTCTCGGCAATTGAAACCGTACGAAGTTAATTATCCGACTCATGATCTGGAGCTAGCAGCTGTGGTCTTTGCCTTGAAAATTTGGAGACATTATTTGTACGGCACTCATTGTCAGATCTTTACAGATCATAAGAGCCTCAAGTACATTTTCAGAAAGTATTAAACATGAGGCAGAGAAGGTGGTGGAATTGATCAAGGATTACGACTTGGAGATTCTCTATCATCCGGGAAAGCAAATGTAGTAGCCGATGCTTTGAGCCGTAAACTGTTTCTCTTGAGTGTTGGAAGCTCTTACGCCCCAGACCCGGCATTCAACGAACCGATCCGCGAAGGGATTGAGGTATGGGCACCGAGAATCCAAGGGCGACTTTATGTGATGGAACCGACTTCATCACTAGTCGAGAAGATCAAGTCCAAGCGGTTGGACGATTCTCCGATCCTTCGATTATGTGATGAAGTAAAGAAAGGAAAAGCCCCGGGATTCGTGATACAAGATGATGGAGTTACGAGATTTCAAAGTCGACTTTGCGTTCCCGATGATGATGATTTGAGACGGACTATTCGAAAGAAGCTCATAGCGCGCCTATTCTATTCACCCGGCGTGATAAGATGTATAAGGATCTAAAACAAAACTTACGGTGGGGAATATGAAGAAGGACGTAGCAGTACGTTTCAAGTGTTTGAATTGTCGGCAGGTCAAGATTGAGCATCGGCGACTGCCAGGGATGTTAAAGCCGCTTAGATCCACTGAATGGAAGTGGGAGGATATCTCGATGGATTTCATCACCGGTATGCCAAGGACTAGAACGGGAATGAACATGATTTGGGTTATAGTTGATCGACTAACCAAGTCGGCTCATTTCCTAGGGATCAAAGATACTTGGGGACCCGAAAGATTGGCGCGAGTATTTATTGCGGAGATAGTCGATTGCATGGGACGCCAAAGACCATTATTTCGGATCGAGATGGTCGTTTCGTGTCGCACTTCTGGAAAGCAGTTCACAAGGCTTTGGGATCGAGCTCAATTTAGCACGACTTATCATCCCCAAACAGACGGTCGGTCAGAAAGGACTATCAGTATGGAAGACATGCTTAGAGCACATGCGTTGGATTGGTCAACTGATTGGGAAGTTCACTTGCCCTTGATCGAATTCACTTACAATAATAGTTGGCATGCTTCTATTAGAATGGCACCATTTGAAGCTTTGTACGGGAGGAGATGCGATCACCCTGTGTTGGGATGATTCTTGGATTTGATCGGGACGGAACCGAATTGATTATTCGGACTCAAGAGAAGATAGCCGTGATTCGAGAGAGACTGCTGATCGCCTGCAGTCGGCGTAAGTCTTATGCAGATGTACGTCGTCGCCCTCTAGAGTTCGACGCTGGGGACCACGTACTATTGAAGGTGTCTCCTACACGAGGGATTTTCCGTTTCGGGAGAAGAGGTAAGCTTAGTCCGAGATATATCGGACCATTTGAGATCCTAGAGAAAGTTGGGGATTTAGCGTACAGGTTGGCCTTACCGCCATCGCTAAGTCATGTTCACAATGTGTTTCACGTATCCCAACTACGGAAGTATATACCGGACCCCAGTCACGTTATTGATTTCGACGAGATCTAGATAGCTAAGGATGGCACCTTCGAAGAGAGACCAATCAAGATACTTGAGAGCCGGATCAAACAATTGAGGAATAAACCAATACATTTGGTTAAAGTACAATGGTCACGACATGGAGTCGAAGAGGCCACTTGGGAAACGGAGGACGGTATGAAGGCTAAATATCCGGAGTTGTTTTCATCCTAAGTTTCGGGACGAAACTTCTTTTTAGGGAGGAAGGATGTAATACCCGAGATTTCTGTTATGTAATTGGAACTTGTGATATTGTAATGATTGTACTTTTGCACGAGTATTTTCTCCGTATTTCATAATCCGATGTAAATCGAGCATATAATTTCGTGTATGTGATTTAAAAGGATGAAATTACGTGCATGTAGCGCACGCTACTGAGGCTAAGGGTAGCGTACGCTAACATGGTTTTATAGCACACGCTACCGAGTGTAAGTAGCGCACGCTATGCGTGGTCGACCCGGTGAGACGTGCGGTAGGTGAGATCGGCGGGGACTCTGTCGGATCGTGTCGGATGTACAGGCGGCTTTCGGGAAAAGCCGGGTCAACGCCTTAGTGCACACTACAGAATGTGCGTAGCGTACGCTAAGTGCCGAGTACGATTTAGATCGTGAGCCGTTAGCGCACGCTACGAGCACAGGTGTAGCGCGCTAATAACCATTTATTATAAATAGAATGACATCCTATTCGTGATTTCATCCTTTCTTCCCCATAACCCGAACTCTTGCACTTGAAACATAACTCCATTCGTCCTAAACACTCCATATCAACCTCCTAGTTCGAGATTGAAGATCATATACCATTGGAGATTGGTGTTCAAGCCGTGGGTGTTGGATTGCTTCATTTTCATCCGTGTTCTTCACTACCTTGAGGTAGGTAATTCTTCACCGATGATTAGTAAGGTTCCTATGGAAGTTTTAATCATGTTTGGATAGCAAGTATCTCGTTTTTATCGGTCATCACATGTTAGAAGGATACTTTTGACGTATCGGTACTAGATGTCGAATGAACCTTTGAACCATCTTATTATAAGGACTCCTAAACATGTTTAAATCGATTTATGATCGAGTAATCGGATATTACTCAGTTGATACGTTGTATACGTTGGAATCATGTGTTTTGGAACGTAAGATGATGGAACTTAGATTATTTCTTGAAGATCGTAGAGGAATTGTGATATCGAGATAACTATCCGTATATTGGTATTTCATAATCAAAAATCTTCCAGAAACCTTATTAGCATGTTATGCCCGAGGATAACTTGTAATATCACCATAGGATTCATGAGTTCTTCATCATTCAACCCGATTTCGGTTTGCGTATTCGCCATGCAAGAGTAGCGCACGCTAACATGTGTGAGTTAACGTGCGCTATCGAGGTTCGGTTTTCGCACAAAACGTCGTAACGTACGTTATGAGGCAATGAGTCGATACCGATTCGTGGCTAAGCGCACGCTAGTCTTATACGATAGCGTACGCTAACGATTCGACTTAGCGCCGCGTTACGTATAGTACGTAGCGCGCTAAGCAATCCAGCGACTTGTTTAAGTTTGAACTTTTCGGCCGTAGGTCGAATTGTTAGGCCATTGTTCGACTCGAGATGATTTGTATATCGTTCCTTTTTTTAAGGTTCAAGCTTGTTACGTTGATCGGAGGGGGCGGCCTTCGAGTGGGTCGAGAGCATTGAAGTATATCGTTCTTGCCATCTACGAGGCAAGTATCGTGATATGTTAATATCGGTATTTTTGGAGTATGCGTATGATTATGCATGTTGTTGAACATGATACTTACTTCGTTGATTTGTCATGATATTCGTTATATAGTGTTTACATGTTCATGATGATGAACATAATGATTTGGCATAAGTGTATGCATGAGTTGTGTTTGTATACGTTGTGCGATCTATCCGAGGCGCTGGATCGAATGTCCACCTCGTGTTGATCCGACGGATCATCTTGGGATCTAGCCGAGGCTGGATCATTGGGCCGGGTTATTTCCACCTCGTGTTGGTCCGGGATCATCTTGGGATCTATCTTTGAGGCGCTGGATCATTGGAATACCCATGCGTGTAATGGAATCTTGTAGATTCGCATTGTCGGATTCCGTGCGTAAGTCGTGTGATGTATCTCGTTATGTATTGTTGATGCATATTCGAATTGTTTAATATGATACTTGTACTAGCATCGTTTTGCTAACCCCTTGAGTGGACATTTGTTTTGATGTTCGGGTAGCCGAGGAAGCGAGAAAGCGACCAAGATCTGACGTGGCAGCGAAGGGGTTGATGATGTTTATTGTTATTGGAGATTTGTTGTCTTGGTTTGGTTTCTGTACTCGAGTACGCGTGTCCTTTTGATATTAATTCGATATGGTTGTATTAATTACCCGTTGAACCAGTTGTACGTTTTCATAAACTTGAATTTTCGCAGTGTTGATGTCTTATATTTACTTTCCTTTTTAATTAGCCTTGTAAATCCTTACTTAAAGGGTTTACGGCGCTGTAATTATTCCGAATATCTCGGGGTGTTACAGGCCGAGGCCATGGCCCTACTTATTATTATTAATGTGTCTTATGGGATTTCTTTTGTGGATTATGTGTCATGTGTTAGCCTGGTAAACCTTGTGAAGGTTCTACGGCGTGTAATATCCCTTATGAGATTTGGGGTGTTACATTTATGGTATCAGAAACTTGGGTTATGAATACCTAAGCTGTGGTTAATTTTGGGTCTGTCAGTTGTGTCTTAAGAGTCAGTTGTTGAGCCTAATATCATCGTGCTACCATATCTTCATGCGATCCGTGGCTGTAAGTCTCCTCGAACTCTTACATTTCTGTATTTCATTTCTCTTGTATAGATTGGAACTGTGAGTTGTGGTACCAACTTTGTAAACTGTGAATTTTCTAATCTTGTTCTTTTCAATTCTTTTCTTCAGTATGTTGAGAGGTCGCGGTAGACCATCTAGGGGACGCGGCCGAGGCCGTGGTCGTGGTGCTAGTAGTGAGGAAGTTCCGCTTTCTAAGTCATCTGAAGATTCAGCCTATCATTCAGTGTTGAATACTCTACCCTTGAATTCTGACGGGCAACAGAATTTATCAGTCAGTCAGGATCAACTGTCGGGTAATAATGCCGACACCGGAGCTACTCCTGTACCTCAGCAGTTGGTAGCTCAGCTCGCGCAGATAGCTCAGAGTGGGCGTCATAATCCGCCCCCGACTCCAGAAGACGAGGCTAGTAAATGGCTTCAGAAAGTGACTAAGATGCACCCCCTCGTTTTGCTGGCTCTACTGACTCCCTAGATTGAGAGAATTGGCTTTTTCAGTTGGGAATGACATTTGATGCCGTAGCTTGTCCTGACGACAGGAGGTTACCTATTGCTCAGTACCTCCTGGATAAGGAAGCTGCGGAGTGGTGGGAGGCTGTGATGCCCAGGGTCCGTTTAGCCACCTGGGAGGAGTTTAAGACCGCTATGGAAGCGGAATACTGCCCACCGCCGGTTCGGGAGCATAGGATTGTGGAGTTCTTTACTGCTACGCCTCAGGAAGTACCGATCTCTCAGGCCATCATTACTTATAACCAGCAGTTGGGATACGTGAAAGAGCAAGTGATGACCGAGGCTGATAAGATTCGCTACTTTAATATGCACATGAAGCCGCATATCAGGCAGAGCATGGCACCACTCATGTGTGTCACATTGAAGGAGTACCAGGATCGCGCTCTAGCGATTGAGATGGCAGTCCCGGAGTCAGAGTTGGGTTCTGAGGCTAAGAAATAGAAGACTTCGGGTAATTTCTCAGCCGGCAAGGGGAATCGATTTTCTAAGTCGTTGTCTACTTCCAATTCGGGAAAGAGATCATTTCATCAGGCCGGAGGTTCCCAGAGTAACCATACAGTTCAGTCCTTAGTTCCAGGTGGTAGAGTTTGCTTTAAATGCAATCATCCCGAGCATGTAGTGAAAGATTGTCCTTATTCATTAGTTAATTACTTCACATGCGGGCAGAGTGGACATCAGGAAGTTAAATGTGAGAGGGATACCAGAACAGCCAGAGATCCAAATTCCACCTCAATGCAGAAGAAGAACAGTGTTGATCAGAGGACTCCAGTCACTCAGACCCCTCAGAGTTCAGGCCGTGGTAGGGGTCGGGGTCAGCCGGACTGCTGAGCAGTATCGATTTCGGGCTCTGTACACCCCTGGTTATATCAGATGAGACGCACAGAGGAGACAAACGCTCCAGTGACATCAAGTACCACTCAGATCCTATCTCATCAAGTTTCAGTGCTTTTTGATTCTGGTGCTATTCACTCTTTTATTGCTTCAGATTGTGTATGTCATATCCATATTGATAGTTTGTTTGAGTGCGAACCGTTCGTAGTGGGTATGCCTAGTGGAAATCATATGGTTGGGAACCGGGAAGTCAGAGACTGCCCAGTGAGGATCGAGAACCGAGATTAGCCCTCGAACCTCATTATTGTAGACCTTATGTAATATCCGTACCTTTCCATTTTTAGTAGTTTCCATTTTGGTGTATGTCTATTTTTATCGACTCGCTTGTAACCGTTTCGACATTTTGAATCTACTTTATTCTTGGAGTTTTTCCATTTGGTCGAGTTTTGGTGATGTTTTCACGTAATTTCATTTTATGACATATTTTGCCGTATGAACGTTTGATTCTCGTAAAACTCGTTAGTTTTCGTTGTTTCTTGGTTTGTGCAAGTTCGTATGGTTGCGTTGGTCGTGTTGAGACTTTTAGTTTGTAAATCCGACGTCGTTTCGTGATTTTCGGGCACTTGGGCAATTTTTGTAATTTCCTATAAGTTTAGGGAATCTCATTTTCTTTGTCACATTACGGATTCCACGGTAATCGGAATTATATTTTCTTTCAGTGCTTAGCTCCGTCGTCTTGTATATTTCATGTTTATGTTTCTGAATTCTGGCCTTGTCGTGCGTTTCGAGTTTCGTACCTTCGGCAGCAGCGTACTGAACTGTGCAGTACTGAACTGCTGCGTGAGTAGCGCACGCTAATCCTTATTCCCTTGCGTGCGCTATCGGTGTGTAGTTAGCGTGCGCTAACTTGTTATTGTTAGCGTGCGCTATCGAGTGGTATTTAGCGCGCGCTAAGCATGTCTAGCGCACGCTAGCGACGTCGGGCAATAGCTACTGGACCTTTTGTAGCCCCGTTAGCGCGCGCTACCTTTTGATGGTTAGCGTGCGCTAACTATGCAGTTTAAATAGATCAGTGGGCAGGTCAGAACAACAGTTTCAGTATTTTCTTTCGTTTTCTTCACCGGGCGACTCCAGACGGCGATTCCCTTCAGTTTTGATCGGAGAATCCTTCGTATTCCATCACCGTAGGTTCGTGCTAACGTATCATCATCAACGTAATCATCCTCCATCGTCCGAATCCGAGGTATTCTCTTCACGAACCCTAAACTTGTCTAATTTAGGGTTTTTAGTGATTGATTCTGAATTGTTCACGTATGTTACGCAATTCCTTACCGATTGTTGTTATTGGGTGATTCCCAATCCGTTTTCCTCGAGTTTAATCCGTGAATTGTTGATACGGGGAGGTTTTGCGTAAACCCTCACCCGTATCGATTGAACGTTTATTGTCATGAATTGTAATCGGGGTTATGGGTGTTCTCCATTCAATTATTATTGTCCGTTAGGACTGAGTTATATTGATCCTTCATTTTGGAACCGTCGTTTTCCGTCCGAATCATTCGTAGTCGTTGTTCGTCCCCATTTCGTCGGAGATGTCTCAAAGGCAAGTACTTTACATTTGTTTACCTGTTCTAGTATTTGAATTATGGCTATTCGTGGTTGTGTGGATGGATATGTGTATGTTCACCTAGGGACGGTCCGACGGGGCCTCTAGGGATACGTATTGCCGTGTGTGTGCGTATCACGAACTGTGGTTAACCACCCAGGGATGTACGACGGGGTTCTACGGGGTACGGTGGCCGTGAGTCTCGTACCAAGGTTAACTTTAAATTGTTTTGTTGGAGAAAATGTGTTTTGTGCGTGTGCACGTAAATATTCCGGAATATAAATGACTTCTAATATGATTTTGGCGCATATATTCATCTGATTAGAATGTAGTTCAAATGGATTGTACTTGCACTAGCAGTTGTCGCTAACCCCTTAAATAGGGGAAATACTTTTTGTATTTCAGGTACAGGTCTTGGAGACAAGCGAGCACTCGAGCCGTATGAGAATGATGGGCAAGCATGATACTGTTCAGTAGTCATTTGTTGGTGTTCGGTTTGGTCGGTTGTTATTGATGTCTTGTTTTGGGATTTCTATATTATGAAAATTGTTTAAGTACTCGAGTACTTCATTTTTGAGTTTGTTAACGTTGTGTTCCCGTTTTGGGAAATGGAATTGATGCCAGATTTTATTTGACGAATTGTAGTCTTTTATTTGAATTGTCGTTCTGTTGATGGTTGTATGTCTTTGTCGGATGTTATTTTGGTACGTTAGCCTGGTGGATTCCACGGTGTGGGGTCCACGGTGCTGTAATATGCCCTAATCGTCTTGGGGGTGTTACAGAATATGGTATCAGAGATTAGGTTTATGGATACCTAGGCTGTCGGTTATTTGGGTCTAGTCGAGTGTCGTTTTTGAACTGTATCGCTGCTATGCCATCATCTTAATACGCCGGTGCTCGTAAGTTTTCCTAACTTGACTCGTTACGTTGTACTATTCTGTTTCCTTTCCTGATATCTTGTTGCATTTTGCATTTGAATTGTACTCACCCGCTACTTCTTCAGAATTCCTGCTGGTAGAGGACGCGAACGCGGTAGGGGACGTGGCGCAGCCGGTGGGGCGGCCATGTTCGATAACTCGGGAACCGATTCGGCTATGCCTTCTTTGTCGAACAGTGTTCCGCCTAGTTCCGGGGGTCAGCAGGATCAGTCTGCTAGCTCCGGTAATGCACATGAGAATGTTGGAGTGGCGAACATTTTGCAGCAAGTAGCGAACCAGATGACGCTACTGACTCAGGCCGTTTTGCTCGGCCAGGCTAATGCTAACCTGGTTCCGCCTACTGGATAGGGAAATGATAAGCTACTTCAGGACGTGGTTCGTATGCGTCCTCCGCAGTTTGATGGTGCTTCCGACCCTTCCGATTGGGAGAATTGGTTGTTTGAGATGGAAAAGGTGTTTGAGGCTGCTAACTGCTCTGAGGAGAGGAAGGTACCTATCGCTCAGTACTTCCTCGCCAAAGAGGCGGAAACGTGGTGGCAAGTGGTGAAACCACGTGATCAGGTAGCCACGTGGCCAGAATTCCGGGAGTTAATGGAAGACGAGTTTTGTCCGTGGCCAGTTAAAGAGGGGAGGATTCGAGCCTTCTCTGAGGCTAAGCCCTAGGATGTTCCTATCTCTCAAGCTATCAAGGACTACAACCAACAACTTCATTATGTGAGAAACCAAGTCCGAGATGAGCTTGATAAGATCTACCACTTCGATATGCGGATGAAACCGAGGGTGCGTCACTACATGTCTGGTCTGGGATGCCCAACTTTGAAAAAGTATCAGAATAAGACGATGGCTTATGAGATGTCGTTTTCTGCGATAGAGACGGCAGCCGAGGGGAAGAAACAGAAGACCTCCGGCCAGTTTTTGGGAGGCAAGTCTGGTGGGCATCCGAAGGCTCAGTCTGGTTCGCGAGTTTTCAGGAATCAGTCCCCGTCATTTGGGCGAGGAAACGGTTCCAAGTCTGCTCCTACTAGTTCCGTTCGCGGTCCTACGTGCTTTAACTGTAGTCGTCCCGGCCACATGATGAGTGAGTGTGATAGGCCCCCGATCCAGTGTCTTGCGTGCAGTAGGATGGGACATCGAGCCAAGTTTTGTACGGATGCAGTTCGGGCGCCTGTTACTTAGATATCAGCTCCAGTTGTGGGAGAGTCGAGTGTGAATCAGACACCAACAGTTCCTCAGCCACATCAGAGTTTTGGTAGAGGTCGAGGACGTGGACAACCTTCTAGAGGGGGAGCTTCTAGTGCGGGGTATGTTCCGCCCCGAGTATATGAGATGAGACGAGCAGGAGATCCTAATGCGATGGTGGCTACAGGTACCGTTCACATCCTTGACCATCCTGTTTCCGTGTTATTCGATTCTGGTGCTACACATTCTTTCATATCCCTGGATTGTGTGCATCGTCTGCGTGTTGATTGCCTAGTTGCGTGTGAATCATTTGTTGTTAAACTGCCTAGTGGGGATAGCATCGTGGGGGATCGTGAGATTAGAGATTTTCTAGTGAGTATCGCGGGGAGGGTTTGGCCTTCTAAACTGATTGCGGTAGATATTAGAGATGAGGATTTGATTCTGGGTGAGGATTGGCTAGATCGTCATGGGGCGATCATGAATTATAGAACGAGAACCGTTTCGATGTTAGCCTCTGACGGTACCGAGCATTCTTTTGTGGGGCGTAAGCGGAGTAGTCAGAGGTTCTTAATCAGCGCTTTGAAAGCGGTGAGACTTCTTCGAGGAGGTTGTACGGGGTATTGGTGTTACGCTTTGAGATCGGGAGAAGGGGCAGTCGATCTCTCGTCTATTCCGGTAGTGTGTGAGTATCCTGACGTCTTTCCAGATGAGTTGCCGGGTTTGCCGCCGGATCGAGAGGTCGAGTTTACTATTGATTTGGAGCTGGGTGCGGCACCGATTTCTAAGACGCCATATCGCATGGAGCCTGCTGAGATGCTGGAGTTGAATAAATAGCTGGGAGAGTTACTAGACATGGGGTATATTCGACCGAGCGCATCGCCTTGGGGCGCACCAATCCTGTTTGTGAAGAAGAAGGATGGGTCACTTCGTTTGTGTATCGACTACCGAGAGTTGAACAAAGTGACTACTAAAAACAAGTATCCGCTCCCGAGGATCGATGATTTGTTCGACCAACTGCAAGGGATAACCGTGTTTTCGAAGATTGATTTGATATCAGGGTATTATCAACTCCGAGTGATGGATGCCGATATTCTGAAGACGGCCTTTCGGACGAGATACGGTCACTACGAGTTTGTGGTTATGCCTTTTGGGCTAACCAACGCGCCAGCGTGTTCATGCAGCTTATGAACAAAGTCTTTATCGAGTACCTCGATAAGTGCGTAGTCGTTTTTATCGAAGATATCTTGATTTACTCGAGGAGCTAGGAGGAGCATGCCTGTCATTTGCATATCGTGTTAGATATTTTGAGAACTCAGCATCTCTTTGCGAAGCTCTCAAAGTGTGAGTTTTGGTTGGGGGAGGTTATGTTTCTCGGCCACGTGATCTCGGCCGAGGGTGTTCGTGTGGACCCATATAAGATAGAGGTAGTATTGGATTGGGCTCTGCCCAAGAACGTGAAGGAGGTCCGTAGTTTTCTGGGTTTGGCCGGATATTACCGTAGATTCGTCGAAGGGTTCTCTAAGTTCGCTCGACCGCTGACTCAGTTGTTACAGAAGTCAGAGAAGTTTGTGTGGACCGATGAGAGGCAGAATAGCTTTGAGGAGTTGAAGAAGCGGTTGACGATCGCTCCTGTTTTGGCTTTACCGAGTGGTAATGAGGGTTTCTCAGTCTTTAGCGATGCTTTAGGCCAAGGGCTCGGATGTGTACTCATGCAGCACGGGAGGACGATTGCCTATGCTTCGCGTCAGTTGAAACCGTACAAGTTGAATTACCCTACGCACGATCTTGAGTTGGCCGCAGTTGTATTTGCGTTGAAGATCTGGCGTCATTACTTGTATGGCTCGTCGTGTCATATTTCCACCGATCACAAGAGCTTGAAGTACATTTTTATGCAGAAAGAGCTTAACATGAGACAACGGAGATGGTTGGAGTTTATCAAGGATTACGACCTCTAGATTCTCTATCATCCGGGCAAGGAAAATGTAGTGGCAGATGCCTTGAGCCGGAAATCGGTATCGCTTCGGGCGCTTGAGTTGCTTACGGCTCAGTCGGGACTTCAGCGAGAGTTTATGAGGTTGAGCATTGAGATTGTGCTACCAGAGAGTTCCGGGCAGTTGCGTACACTTGAGATTTCGTCGTCTTTAGTCGACGACATTAAGTCGGGATAGTTAGAGGACCCGATGTTTATTCAGCTTCGAGAGAATGTAGGAAAGGGGAAAGCCCCGGGATTCGTGATACATGAGGATGGTGTGTTGAGATTCCAAGGTCGGCTTTGTGTTCCGAACGACTTGGAATTGAGGCAGAGTATTATGCGAGAGACTCACGCGTCACCTTACTCAGTCCACCTGGGCTCGAGTAAAATGTATAAAGATTTGAGAAAGAATTTCTGGTGGAATGACATGAAGAAAGAGCTAGTCGAGTTTGTGGCTAAGTGTTTGACTTGTCAACAAGTCAAAATCGAGCATCAGCAGCCAGCCGGATTGTTGAAACCACTTCCCGTACCAGAATGGAAGTGGGAAGATATTTCCATGGATTTCGTTACGAGTT